>CM044009.1:32379604-32979604 GCA_024085815.1 Flaveria linearis | reverse complement strand
TATTTATTATCATATCGTATTAAATTGGTGAGTGATACGCTGTCTGGAATAAATGCATTCCGAAACGCGACCGTGACGCGAACCGGGTTACGATCAGGTCAAACCCGAGAATACGTTAGATAAGGTTTTAACGTGACCAACATGGGAAGTTAACGCAATAAATATCATTTTAATACTTAATTGCATATCTTTTGATACCAAAAGGTTAATGATAACGCTCATTCGATAAAAACGCGTAAAACCGTTAAACGTGTTAAATACGCGTTCAATTACAACCTCGTTTAATTATTCGCTATATTTTTAATATGATAAAATTTATAATCTTGGAATATTTATAACATTTTGTATAACCGAATCTAACGGGAAAAGAAAAGTTTAACGTTGCGCGAAAACTTAATCGAACGTGTACGAACCGACCCGTATTCGAACCCATCATTTAACTCTAGTATATAAGCATCATATTCCTCATTCTAGGGTTTCAAAAACCCCATTTGGGCAGAAAAAGCCTCGGCCACCTCTCTCCCTCTCATCTCCGGCGAAGCTCCGGCCACCGGCGGCGATTCCGGCGACGCCCCGGCGAGTACCATATATCAAATCGAAGCTCTCGGAAAGACGAACACGATGGTAGTCGTGGCTCCTTCTGATTCGCAACGAAGAGCAAGTTATGGAAGAGAGAAGGAGGTGTGGCGGCTAGGGTTCCGACAGGATTCCGGCCGCCGCAGCCGGCAGCTGGCTTCGAGTGGCGGCGAGTGCCACCCATGCTCTTCTTCGTCTCGACGAGACCTGTCCAATGGTGGTAGCCTGACCCTCTAACTCGTAGCAGATCGAAAGTTAGGAAGCAAAGAAGGTGGCGGCAGCTGGGTTTTTGATTCGAAGGCTGTTGTGGTCGTGCGACGGTGCTCCGGCAGCAGCGATGGTGATGTCGGTTGCAGGGGAAAGGCAGAGCGAGGTTCATGGTGGAGGTTTTGGTGGCTGCCGTGGTGGTATACCTGACCATGGTTTTCGATTTAATGGTCGTTTAAATGGTTGAGGTTGGCGGTTGAGGGCTTTTGTCCATGATGGTGGCTGTGGTTACTGATAGCCATGGTGATGGTGCTGTTCTGGTGGCTGCCGGTGACGGCCGCTGTAGTGGTGATGGTCCGTGATGGTGGGGATGGTTGTTGTTGGCTGTGGTTGATGGTAGATAACGGTTGTGGCTGTAGGTGTTGATGGTTGTGGACGATTTAGGGCACCCAAAGGCTGCCCGAGGTGGCTGTGACAAGGGTGTTAGGCTACTGCAATGGTTACCAAGGGCTGTTGGTTGCGGTATAGTTGTGCATGTGAGAGTTGTGGTATTGGATGTCGGTTGTAATGGCTGCATGTAGTGGGTAGTGATGGTAAAAGTCATAATCGAGGGGTATAGTGATGGTAAAAGTTGTAACCGATGATGGTGATATTGGAAAAGGCTAGTAGTGGTAATCTAGGGCTGTGATTGTGGTTGCATGCACTGACTAATGGTGGTAAGTGCTGCGACGAGGTTGTTTGGTAATGTGCCTTGCGATTTTGGTTGCGTTTAGGTAAAAGTCTATGTTGTTTTAGTGCTTATAAATGATTTTGGTACGTTTTGGTTAGGTTAAACATCGGTCAAAGCTGGTCAAACTTGGTCAACGATCGAACAACGGAACGCGAACACGATTAGATCAAGAGCAATTCGAGTTGGTTAGTGAACGTAACCGAGTGAAAGGTATAATCGCACGCGCAACGCAATTGAAATTGAATTATAAATTGCATGTGTGTTGTTTGAGCTTTAATTATATAAAATACGTGAACTATAACGAAAATGAAAAATCACTTGATATAATTACCTGATTTAAATTGATAGTTCGGGCTCAAGATTTAGATAGCAATGTTAATTACTAGAAGTCAACCTCGATAAAATACATGAAACATTAAGTTTTGGGAAGTGGTTATAACATGTCATTGATTAAACAAATAAGTTGATTTCATGTCACGTAAAATCGTTACAAGACTTAGAGATATAAAATACATTTAAATACGATTGTGCGTTTGTATATATATATACAATAGATATTTAGGTTAACCGGTATCTACAAGTTTCATCTAAGATAAAAGACCTAAAATGCTATAATGATCCATCATCGTGTTGTTGTTAATTGTCGGTCATCTCATTGTTATTGACATAAATATTAATTGTAACACTCTTTTTATACAAATTATCGTCAATCAAGTAAACAAATACGATATAAACGTGAGCATTATAAACATCTTTTGAAACATTATATATTACCTACATTGTTAATGCAAGTTATTTATAAAGATTTGGAATCCATGATATAAATTGATTTTTCGACATTCTTCATACTAAGACACAATTCTTAATTTAATGCATAAATTAACCTAATGTACACGAATCAATTCATGACAATTAATAAATACGCAAGAAGCTAAGATACACTAAGGATACTAATCACCAACCTTAAGTCAACTAAAGAGCTCAACCGCACGCATGTAATAGCATCATGCTAATTCTAAACATGAATCTTATATGTTCTAGTTAGGATTGCTTTGTTGGTGATCATCACTTTTTTTTATCAAGCTCTGAAATTATATAAGGATACCAGGTGAGTTCTAGTGATCCCTTTTTACTTACTGTTTTTGGGATAGAACATGCTCTTTGTTATGAACTATGATTGTGCTTTATTTGATGCTTGTATGTGGGACTTTTTGGATACCTGCTGATACTTATGTCATGATCATTAATTCTTTTGTGAACCGCTTGTTTTATGTGAATAGATCTATTTGGGGAATCCCCACACACAGTGGCTCCCGCTACAGGGAGGTACCCCACTGAGATCCTGAGGGGTTGTTTGTGGCATGTAACAGGTTTTGAATAAGAAACTATGGTGAACCATCCTAGAAGGAATGGTTCACTATTCTGAGGCTTGGTTCTTTCCTTCGGGAATATCCAGTTAAACACAAGTTTAGAAGAGGCCAACCGGGGACCAAGTGCAGGGTTGATTGTGATACGCCACGATGATTGATACTATGATGATGCTTTTAAAATCAAATGAGATTTTTCATAAGCTTTTACACTTGATTCTAAACTTTTAAATGTGGACTTTCAGAGTCCCTTTTGTTTTAAGACTTAAAGCACATATGTTTTGAAAGTCAACTAATGAATTTTAAAGAGACTTTTGTTTTCTAAAACTTTAACCACTTGAACTCACCAACTTTATGTTAACACAAAATCTTTTGGAGCATGTCTTAAGGTACAGCTAGGGAGAATAGTTGAGCTATAGAAGTTACCCAAATTCAAAGCAAGATACGAGGGTAGAGGTTAAAGACAAAGGTTGAGCCTAGAAGCCTTAGTTACTGAAGCTTCAAGAAATATTTACCGAGAGATTGATCACGACACCTATAGATTGTAGGTTGAAGCACCTTGTGAATTGGAAACAAAGCCAATATTTTAATGTAAATATCATGTGACACTTTGTAATAAACGATTTAGTTTCCGCTGCATTTTGGTTGTTGTTTACTAATCGTGACGTCCCGCCTCTTTGGGCCCGGGGTGTGCAGATTGGTATCAGAGCCAAAGGTTGTAGAGAAGTAGGTCTGCTTCGCGAGACCTAAACTACAACCATATGAACCTCATAGGACCACCTTAGTAAGATGACTCTTCTGAGCTTTGCTGAACCAAGGGTGTAGAAATATGGGTTTTGCTTTGCAATACCTAAGCTGTAACCATAAATAGGACTAGCCTAGTAGGTTGTTTCCATGATCCAGTGATCCAAAGTTTGCACCAAGAATAGGTTCCCTTAAGAACTCCCATCTTAACTTTTATACCTTAAGGATTACATATATCCCATTAAGAATTCCCTACTCTATAAGAAACCTCGATACATTAGGGTATTACCTATGATAGGTGCACCCGAGTAAATCAGGAAAAGTATGGAATCTTTTGGAGTTGACTCTTAGAACTACTGAACGTCAAGTACTAAGAATGTTAGAAACCAAAGGTGTGCATATAAATTAGGACTTAAATCCTGGATAGACACTTATATAATTGCACAGTTGACTTTTGTCACTATATGAAACAACTGTTGTTAGCTATACACTTGATACGACTTGTGTCGTTACCTGAGACAACTGTTATACTGATACTTGTTTGAAATGATGATACTTGCTATTATGCCTCATTTGTAAGATGATACATGTTGGAATTTAGTGATAAGATATTAACCATGATGCCTTTTGTTTGTTCTGCTCCCTAGGATAGCATGTACCTGAATGCTCATTTATTTCTTGATTTGCTTAAACTTACTTTGAAACAATTTCTGGGTTAACTTGAATGATTAGCATAATTGGAATCTAAGTGTGCTTAATTGCAAATGATGACTAAATGAAAATTTTTAACTCCAGGACCTGAATACACAAAACTTGGAACTTATGATGGGAACAACTAGAATGATAGTGTAAGGTAAATTAACGATTACGGGTGCACACGTAATGGTGAATTTACAGGTACATTTGAATTCTGGTGGGCCCTGTCATGTAAACTAATATCAATGTAAAACACTTAAAGAACCAATAAATACAAGAATAAACAAAAATATTGGAATATATTCAATAATTTCAGGTTCAAAACTTTCATGCTGGGCGAAAGCCATTTGGCACTTGAAGAGCTACCAAGGACAATGTTGCAGTAACTATTCCTTTCTCTTCTTCTCTTTTCTTTTATTCTACTCTCCTATTGGAATTATGATGATAAGACCATCAGACTCTGAAGTTCATTAAATGATGTTCTCAAACTTAACTGGTCTCGTGCTGAGTATGGCACTCCACCTCGTTGTGCGTGTACTTTAGCCATACTATTTTGAGCGATGCCTAAAAATTCCTTCCTACCCAACATTGAATTCGTCAAAACTTCTTTAACATAGTGGAAGACTCTCTAACAAGGCTTGTGCAACGGAGAACATACCAGAGTAATAAATTTCCGAGAAACGCCTCTTATGGTCAATGACATAGAAGACTTGTCACTTCTTTCTTTCTTAGTAGTTCACACTTCATAGGATCTTCCGGATTCTAGAATTCCTCTGATTATTTTCTCAAAGCCTTTGAGGAATATGACTTCTCTCTAACTATTCATTGTAATGGAACCACCTAACTCAAAGGAATATTCTTAATATCAGCTCCGATTGTGATTGATAATCACCTTTCTTAATACTATGCTCGTGAAATCTTTCATCATTTTCAACCAATAGTAACCTAATGACAATCTTCACTCGAAACTTAAGTTGAGTTATCTTAACCATGATTTTAACCGACCATGTTGTTGGTAAATTTCTGAGCACTAGATTTAGCAGGAAATGAATCCTCGTTCTAAAATCCAGATTCTTCGGAGATATAGATTCAAGTGCCAGGGATAATTGCCGAGAAAAGCTAACCTTCGAGATTCAAGACAAAAATATGAACTTACAACTTCTATGGATCCCCGATTTTCATTCACCCTCTGTTCTCGATTTATTTTCTTAACGAGTAGTGCTACTCACCTTAAGCCCTATAGCATAACCCTCATCTTTGGAAATGCATGATAGCCAATGCGGAAAACTTTAAAACATTGTAAGATATCTCTACTTGGAGACCTCTACTACCTGAGTGATAAGTTCGTGATTCGAGCACGAAGATCTGAAGTAGAATACGATCTCGAACTATACGATAAGTTATTAGAGTGGTAGTTAACCTTCTTGTACTAGCGAGCACCTAGATAAAGTCCTAAACTTGTTCGAATCAATACAGTCGATAATAATGAAGAATTCATGGGAAGAACTCATGGTCGAACTTAGAGGATGGTATTGCTCAAAAGATGTATTAAGAAGCATAGAAGATCAGCTACAAAAAATCTCATGTGTTAAAACACTTGAGATCCAACTACAACAAAGTGATAAACACGCAGCAGATTGTAGACAAAGAAAGTCTGCATAATGACCCCCGATCATAAGCGTTGGTGTTATTCCTCTTTAAATTTTAAACCTCTCCTAAAGTGATTCTCTAATACCTCACCCTAGAACGCTCCGTACCGTCAGAAATTCGAGCAAAAGTCTTACTCTCATATCTCGTAGAACAATCGATATGCTTATAAGAAATTAGAATATAAACAGAGTTACTTGCTTCACGAATAGACCCTCTGCAGGGCACAGTTACCTTGTAGAATATAGACCGAGGAAGAGGTCACCTAGAAGGTTGACCTTAAGTGGGAAGCATTATGAAGAAATTAGTGGGAACGTTTGCAGCAATTATGTAGCTTAAGACAACAGTTGAGGTTGCTCTTAAGGAAATTGAGTCGGAGAATAGAAGTAAAATATATAAACGGAGGTACTGGACTTGAAGCTTATATTAAGGAGCTGGTGGAAGGAAAGCAGATTCTAGAGCTATTAGATAAACAGTCCATAAGACCTGGTATGTCACCTTAAGAAAACGTAGTAGTCTTTGTGGAAGCAAAATAGAATGCTCCAAGTATTGATAGACTATCGAGAGCTAAATAAAGTCACCAAGGATAAGTGATATCATCTTTCTAGAAATGTTAACCTGCTTAATCAATTTCAAGATGTTACCTACATCTTAATTGTTATCAGTCATGATTGTAAGGAAAACGACATTACAAAGTAGCTGTTAAAACAAGATATGGCAAGTACGAAGGTTGTGGTCAAGCCCGTGTGGGAGGACCTACACATCTCATGTAATCAGGAGTCTCATGGATAGGATCAGTAATACATAATTAGACATGTCTGTCATTTTGCCACTACTACTAAGCACAAAATTCGAGACAAATCGCTATAGTTGAAGCTATAAAATTCCGGGAAGAAGTAAAAACCACATTGAGATGCGTCAATGCTTAGGGTTAGGAGAAAGTTGTAAAAGGATTAACAAACACTTGATTTGTGCAGCTATACAACTGGCATCGTTATCCTTGGAGAAAAGCGGAATTTGTTTGGGCGCGTATAAGAAGTTCTGATATGTGCTGATGCAACAGTACAAGACAATTTTCTAGTCGCCCGATTGAAGCTGAGAAAATATATGGAGAGCTACATTAAGCATGAACTGGAAACTTCCGTAAAATAAAAGGATGCACCTGGATACATTATCGGTGCGACACTACCAACTGCACATCAGAATACTAGACCAAGCACGATAGGGTGATCGACAATCGATAATGTCAACCGCGTTGGCAAGTGCGAATAGGAGGCCATCATCCGCATCATCCTAAGGCATCTGTATTACCAAATGCGAGAGAACAAGTCTTGACCGCATTTGTATCTGCTTACCCTTATTGACGAATTCGGATAGCCTACAGTTAGGTTTCCTTCCATTACCTACACCGTATCATTTCTTGAACTTGTGATTCTACCAGCGTCAGTTCACGTGAATATGTATATATAGCACATCCCATTTCGGGGAAACTCTTGTCATGCGTCAGATAAGATGAACGGATCTACTCGAAGACTGAGGTTCTGATATACAGAACCATTCTGGAAAAGGATGCATACTAGAAGAAGCACGTAGTGGAAGAAAGGACTTAACCCCTTAAGATGGAATCATAGAAGGAAAAGATCGAATAAATTTTTCGGAAGGAAGTTGAGAACTAAAAAGTAGGTTTTGAAAGCTAAAGACCTTTGTGCATGACCTAATCTCTCTATTCTTAGAAATCGTGAAAACTTCTTAGTCTTAGCTTCATAGAAATGGTCGTGCGATGCCTAGATATTCATCTGTACTCATTGGGAAAACCCAAATCCTTCTTGATTTGAAACCTTTAATCTATTTTGTCATGACTATCCTGTCTAATTAATGGCATTCACGTTGATATCCTCTTCTTTTCAATCGTTCTTAAGATTCTCAGTGAGGACGGTAACACCATCGGGATTTTAGGAATCGTCTCCTTGCTAGGTCTATTTTGTAGGTCGGTGTATTGAACCACAGTGGAGAGTCTCTTCTTGTTAGTTCTGTACGATTGTTAAATGATCTAATTATGGAGCCAAAAACCTGTTCATAATTTGACTCACTGATCCTGTCAAGCATGATTCTAACATTCGGATAGTTACTCCAATCCAAATCAAACCTGATTATTTGACACCTAATCATCAACATTTGTCCTGGGATGCTCAACAAAATAACTCTAAATCTTCAAGACTCATACTATGAGTGTATCACACTCAGAAACAATGTTAGCGATACTAAAATTTCGAGGACGAAATTTCTTAAAGGAGAGGAGAATGTAACACCTCTGAAATCTAGCCCATTTAGGAAGCTTAATGTATTATACGAACCAATAAAGGTCCGGACTGATTTGGGCTTACCAAAGAAACCTTGCAAAACGAAACTAGCCTTTTAGGGCCCAATAAGCCCAATAAGGGCCCGAACTCATAACAAGGCCCATTTAAGGCCCATATGTGTGTTTACGAACTAATTAAATGAGAAACCATGAAACGATGAATTATTAGGTGATTTGAAATAACTATGGAAAGATCCAAGCTAAAAACAGATTTCAGAACCCATACCGGGTAAAATCCGGCAATTTAACGCGTACTAACGTCTGAATTCAATCAGAAATTCATAAAATAGCTTGTCATCCAATCTAAATCATTGTTAACCTTAACTAATATCATAAATATTGCTTGCTAAAATATTTTTCATCAATCATGCATAACCAACGGAATTTCGTAACTGAGACGCGAATACCGGTTTTCACCGGCATTTAAATGTCATCTGATACGTAGACCGAGCCTCGTAACTCCGTAAACAATTATCTAATCATTGTTGATTATTATATAGTATTAAATTGGTTAGTGATACGCTGTCTGGAATAAATGCGTTCCGAAACGCGACCGTGACGCGAACCGGGTTACGATCAGGTCAAACCCGAGAATACGTTAGATAAGGTTTTAACGTGACCAACATGGGAAGTTAACGCACTAAATATCATTTTAATACTTAATTGCATATCTTTTGATACCAAAAGGTTAATGATAACGCTCATTCGATAAAAACGCGTAAAACCGTTAAACGTGTTAAATACGCGTTAAATTACAACCTCGTTTAATTATTCGCTATGTTTTTAATACGATAAAATTTATAATCTTGGAATATTTATAACGTTTTGTATAACCGAATCTAACGGGAAAAGAAAAGTTTAACGTTGCGCGAAAACTTAATCGAACGTGTACGAACCGACCCGTATTCGAACCCATCATTTAACCCTAGTATATAAGCATCATATTCCTCATTCTAGGGTTTCAAAAACCCCATTTGGGCAGAAAAAGCTGCGGCCACCTCTCTCCCTCTCATCTCCGGCGAAGCTCCGGCCGCCGGCGATGATTCCGGCAACGCCCCGGCGAGTACCATATATCAAATCGAAGCTCTCGGAAAGACGAACACGATGGTGGTGGTGGCTCCTTCTGATTCACAACGAAGAGCATGTTATGGAAGAGAGAAAGAGGTGTGGCAGCTAGGGTTCCGACATGATTCCGGCCGCCGCAGCCGGCGGCTGGCGGCGAGTGCCACCCATGCTTTTCTTCGTCTCGATGAGACCTTTCCTATGGTGGTAGCCTCACCCTCTAACTCGTAGCAGATTGAAAGTTAGGAAGCAAAGTAGGTGGCGACAGCTGGGTTTTTGATTCGAAAGCTGCTGTGGTCGTGCGACGGTGCTGCAGGCAGCAACGATGGTGATGTTGGTTGCAGGGGAAAGGCAGGACGAGGTTCATGGTGGCGGTTTTGGTGGCTGCCGTGGTGGTATACCTGACCATGGTTTTCGATTTAATGGTCGATTAAACGGTTGAGGTTGGCGGTTGAGGGCTTTTGTCCGTGATGGTGGCTGTGGTTGCTGATGGCAGTGGTGATGGTCCGTGATGGTGGCGATGGTTGTTGTTGGCTGTGGTTGATGGTAGATGACAGTTGTGGTTGTAGGTGTTGATGGTTGTGGACGATTTAGGGCACCCAAAGGCTGCCCGAGGTGGCTGTGACAAGGGTGTTAGGTTGCTGCGATGGTTACCAAGGGCTGTTGGTTGTGGTATAGTTGTGCATGTGAGGGTTGTGGTATTGGATGTCGGTTGTAATGGCTGCATATAGTGGGTAGTGATGGCAAAAGTCATAATCGAGGGGTATAGTGATGGTAAAAGTTGTAACCGATGATGGTGATATTGGAAAAGGCTAGTAGTGGTAATCTAGGGCTGTGATTGTGGTTGCATGCGGTGACTAATGGTGGTAAGTGCTGCGACGAGGTTGTTTGGTAATGTGCCTTGCGATTTTGGTTGCGTTTAGGTAAAAGTCTATGTTGTTTTAGTGCTTATAAATGATTTTGGTAAATTTTGGTTAGGTTAAACATCGGTCAAAGCTGGTCAAACATGGTCAACGAGCGGACAACGGAATGCGAACACGATTAGATCAAGAGCAATTCGAGTGGGTTAGTGAACGTAACCGAGTGAAAGGTATAATCGCACACGCAACGCAATTGAAATTGAATTATAAATTGCATGTGTGTTGTTTGAGCTTTAATTATATAAAATACGTGAATTATAACGAAAATGAAAAATCACTTTATATAATTATCCGATTTAAATGGATAGTTCGGGCTCAAGATTTAGATAGCAATGTTAATTACTAGAAGTCAACCTCGATAAAATACATGAAACATTAAGTTTTGGGAAGTGGTTATAACATGTCATTGATTAAACAAATAAGTTGATTTCGTGTCACGTTAAATCGTTACAAGACTTAGAGATATAAAATACATTTAAATACGATTGTCCGTTCGTATATATATATATATATATATATATATATATATATATATATATATATATATATATATATATATATACAAAATAGATATTTAGGTTAACCGGTATTTACAAGTTTCATCTAAGATAAAAGACCTAAAATGCTATAATGATCCATCATCGTGTTGTTGTTAATTGTTGGTCATCTCATTGTTATTGACATAAATATTAATTGTAACATTCTTTTTATACAAATTATCGTCAATAAAGTTAACAAATACGATATAAACGCGAGCATTATAAACATCGTTTGAAACATTATATATTACCTACGTTGAGCTATAGAAGTTACCCAAATTTAAAGCAAGATACGAGGGTAGAGGTTAAAGACAAAGGTTGAGCCTAGAATCTTAGTTACTGAAGCTTCAAGAAATATTTACCGAGAGATGGATCACGACACCTATAGATTGTAGGTTGAAGCACCTTGTGAATTGGAAACAAAGCCAATATTTTAATGTAAATATCATGTGACACTTTGTAATAAACCATATAGTTTCCGCTGCATTTTGGTTGTTGTTTACTAATCGTGACGTCCCGCCTCTCTGGGCCCGGGGTGTGACAGATATCAATAACAAAATGAAAGGAAAATGTGAAGAAGAGAAATCAGACACTTCATCTTCTGATGATTCAAGCTCAAATGAATTAAATCAAAATAAAGATTGTGGAAAAGAATCTTCTCAAGATTCAATCAAAATCCAAAGCACTAAAACTTCATCAAGAACAAGAAATCAAAGAAGAAAAAAAGTTGTTAAAGCTAAAAAGTCTGAACCAATCAATCAATCAATTCAATCAATTCAACTTAAACCAGTGAAGTTTGTGTCAGCAGGAACCTTTGACATGAACACAATCTCTGAAACAACATCTAAACCTAAGATCAAATCTTACTCTGATCTGACAACAGGTTCAGGTCTTAAGTCTTCCGCTGTTAATAAATTATTTGTATCTAAGGAGTTAAAGAGTTGTGATAAAGTTCAAAAGCAAAATCCTAAAAATCAAAAGAACAAACTCACACAAAAGAAACAACATATTAACCTAACTACCCCTAAATCTAAACAAGAATCAAATGTCGCTTCCATATCAAGGGTTAATAAAATGTTGTTTAATCATTCTCAAAAATACTATGATATATGTGATATGTATAACCATAACATGTCTGAGTGTTATTTTAACAAGTACTGTCATATATGTGATATGACAAATCACACAACAACTGAGTGCTACTTTAACAAATACTATGCATTTTGTGATGAACGAAATCTTAGTACTGAGGATTGCTTCTTTAGAAATAACTCACCTAAGAAGGATTTTGGTAATCAAGAATATGTTAATCCAAAATTTCAAAGAAATCATAATAATGGTTTTCAAAATCTATCAAAACAACCTTCTCTGGGTTTGAGATCCTTCAGAAGAATCAATTCTGATTATGATAATCAATATACTGTTAGATCACAGCAGTACACTCAAGGAAATTTTATTCCACGATCAGTGAGAATGAAAAACGAAACATTTAACAAGAAAAAAATTTCTAATGTTTCAAATGATGGCTCAAAATTTCTTGTTGATGATTTTGAAAACAGATTTAATGCTTTGAAATCAAAACAAAGAAAAGATAATCAGACAGTTTTTCAAAGAGGATTTGAAAATCCAAAATTTTAAAAGAAACCTAATGTAAACAAACTCCATTTTAAGCAGTTTACCATTGTGGATAAATATGGAAAGCCCAAGACCATCTCGACTTGGGTTACTAACTCAACTTAAATGTCTTTGAATGCAGGTATGCCCGCGAAGACCAGTAAACACATGGTATGTTGACAGTGGGTGTAGCCGGCAGATCACAGGAAATCAAGCATTACTTCAAGACTTTAAGACAAAAGATGGTACTCATGTAGCTTTTGGTGGAGATGCAGGTGGAAAGATAACTGGTGAAGGAATAGTATCTAATGGAATTATAAGCTTTGATAAAGTCAACTTCTGTGAATAGTTGAACTTTAATCTTTTAAGTGTTTCATAAATATGCGATAAATC
The DNA here is from genome assembly GCA_024085815.1 of Flaveria linearis. Lineage (NCBI taxonomy): Eukaryota > Viridiplantae > Streptophyta > Magnoliopsida > Asterales > Asteraceae > Flaveria > Flaveria linearis. The sequence continues at coordinate 32,966,750 of CM044009.1, read as the reverse complement.
ATATTCTGCTTTATTTGATGACTCTTATTGTTATATTTTAAAGCCAGAATTTCAGATTAGCAAGGAGTGGGTGGTTGTTAAAGCTATTCGAGATAGAGATGTCTACAAGTTAGATATGTCTCACGTTGATCCTTCAACAGAAACAACTTCCCTCATTGCTCACGTATCAAATGATGAAAGCCAGCTTTGGCATAGACGTCTCGGTCATTCCAACTTCAAAAACATGAACAAACTTGCAGCAGGAAGTCATGTAGTAGGAATTCCATCAAATAAGTTCGCTACATCAGACCTCTGGAAAGCATGTTTGAAAGGAAAACAACACAGAGCGTCTTATAAGTCCAAGCAGATAAACTCAAATTCAAAGCCTCTACAAATGTTACACATGGATTTATTTGGTCCTGTAAACGTGCAGAGCATTGGAAAGAAATCGTATTGTTTAGTTATCATTGATGACTATACAAGATTTTCTTGGGTTTTCTTTTTGCATGCAAAATCTGAAACGGCTGAATTATTAAAAGAGTTTATCACTAAAGTAGAAAATCAACTTGATCTAAAAGTAAAAATAATTAGAAGTGATAATGGAGCATAATTCAAAAATGCTAATGTTGACAAGTTCTGTGCAGGAAAAGGGATAGCTCATCAGTTCGGTGCTCTTAGAACTCCACAACAAAACGAAGTTGCAGAAATGAAAAACCAAACATTGATTGAAGCAGCCCATGCAATGTTAGCAGATGCAATGATTCCAATCACTTTCTGGGATGAAGCCATATCAACTGCATGTTTCATTTAGAATCGTAATCTATTGGTGAAAGACAAACAGAAAACTCCTTATGAGTTGATTTTGGCAGGAAACCAAACATAGATTTTATTAAATCTTTTGGTTGTCCAGATTTGATTTTAAATTCAAATGATCAGCTAGGTAATTTTGATGCAAAATCTAAGGATGGATTTTTCCGTGGATATTCGTCAGCTTCTAAAGCGTATAGAGTTTATAACTCTAAGAGGAATGTTATCATTGAAACGTTCAATGTTAAATTCCTTGAAAATTCTTTTCCATCAGTTGCAAATGGTCCAACGTGGTTGTTTGATTTAGACTCATTGTCAAACTCATTCAATTCTAATCAGTTTGAATCTTCTTGTGTCAACAGGAAACAGGTAGAAGAACTTGGATCCTTTAGTAACAATTCAGTCTCTGATGATATGAATGATTCAAGCCCAGACTATTAGTTTTTCTCATTTGTTAGAGATCCTATATTCAATTTAGAGAATCATGATCAACAAATTCCTGAGCAACAACAACTTCCTGAAAAGTCTGATGATTCTCAACCAATTCCTAATGATGGTACTGAATTTGTGTATCCTGAGTCAGGAACATCATCCATCTCTGGTGATGAAGTTGTTACTGGTAACCTTGATTACTTTATCAACTCGTCGACTCAAGTTCCAAATTTTAATCCACATTCTTCTAGCCTATTGCATCAGCTCTTCAACTTGAATTAAACAAATCTGGATGTTAATGTTTAAGGTGGTGAGATTCTAACATCTCATATTCACAAGAACCATCCAACATCTCATATTATTGGTCTATTGAATGAGACAACAACGAGAAGCAAATCAGAACAAGTAAACATTTGCTTATACTCGTGTTTTCTTTCTCAAGTTGTTCCTAAAAATGTTACCGAAGCGTTAAAGGACAATGGTTGGATTGAGGCTATGCAAGAAGAATTACTGCAATCCCGCAAACAACAAGTCTGGAATCTGGTGGATTTACCTGAAGGAGAAAATGCTATAGGCACAAAATGGTTGTTTAGAAACAAAACCGATAATCGAGGAATCATCATTAGAAACAAAGCGAGACTTGTTGCACAAGGATACACACAAGAAGAAGGAATTGATTATGATGAAGTATTTGCTTCAGTTGCAAGACTTAAATCCATTCGTGTCTTCCTGGCTTATACATCATTCATGAAATTCCAGATGTATCAAATGGACGTTAAAGGTGCATTCTTGTACGGTCCAATCAATGATGATGTGTGCGTGAAGCAACCTCCAGGTTTTGAGGATGCAGATTCCACATCGTGTGTACAAGCTTAGCAAAGCTCTGTATGGAGTTCATCAAGCACCTGGAATCTGGTATGAGACATTGTCACAACACTTAATCCAACATGGATACACAAGAGGGAAAATCGATCCAACTTTATTCATAAAGAAGGATGTTGGTGATCTCTTATGTGTGCAAGTGTACGTTGATGATATCATATTTGGTTCCACCAGTCAAAAACTGTGCAATGAATTTGAAGAAATCATGAAGTCTCGATTTCAAATGAGTTCTATGGGAGAAAATAATTTCTTTCTTGGACTTCAAGTTCAACAATCTGCAGATGGTATATTCATCAATTAAGAGAAGTTTGTTGACAAGCTCTTGAAGATATTCAAACTGCAAGATTGTCGGTCCATAAGAACTCCAGCTGACATAAATTCCAAGATTGAGCCTGATCCAAAACGAAAATCAGTTGACCAAATCTTATACAGATCTATGATTGATTCTTTGATGTATCTCACTACATCTAGACCAAACATAATGTATGTTGTTTGTGTCTATGCCAGGTATTAATCAGACTCAAAAGAATCCCACTTAATTGTTGTCAAAAGGATATTCGGGTATCTCAAAGGTAAACCAGCTTTAGGGCTATGGTATCCTTACGAGGGAAACTTTGAGCTACATGGATATACTGATAGTGATTATGGAGGATATTGTCAAGATAGAAAATCTACAACAGGTGGTTGTCAATTTTTACGTCCCCGATTAGTCTCGTGGCAATGCAAGAAACGAACAAATGTCTCTGTTTCAACGGCAGAAGCTGAGTACATAGCTACTTCCGCAGGATGTTCTCAAATCCTTTGATTACAAAACCAACTGCTGGATTATGGGTTCATTTTTCTTAAAACACCTATTTACATTGATAACACTGCTGCTATGTTCATTACAGTTAATCTAGTCCAACATGCAAAAACAAAACATATCGAGATTCGATATCATTTTCTCAGAGATAACTCTAAAAAAGGTTTAATCATTTTGATTTAAATTGCAACTGAAAAACAATTGGCAGCCTATTTACAAAATCCCTCTTACCAAGATGGTTTGAGTATTTAGTGGAATCAGGTGGTCTTATTAACCATGTGTAACAATCGTTTTTAAGATTTTTAGTTCTTTGAGTCTTAACATGATCAGAACCCTTCCTTATCCAAAAAGTCATAGCAAGATAAACTGTCAAAGTTAATTGTCTGATTGTAGTTTGTGTGTGTTTGTTTTCTTTTTACAGAAAAACCAAATACAAAATTAAAAAATTCAAAATCAAAGATAAAACTATAAAAACAAAAACTACAAAAATAGAGTCTTTCTTTGTTAATTCATTTTTAGGAATGAATCTGTTTTGCAACATGTGAAAAATGATAGTACATTAGTGAGATCAGTTGCATATTTCACTCGACAATAAAGTCTGACATGATCCGATATGATGTGTAGACAATCTCATGCTACTATACTGAAAGAGTAAATTCTTGTGATTCAACTAAATCATCTATGCATGTATGTGTGTTCATCTGAGTACTTTTGAGTTGTATTAGCTTATCAGATTGATTGCTTGTAAAGTTACAACACTCACACCTGGTGGTGATATGACTAACCATGAGATCTGTTACATGTATCATCTTATTTCTTTGTTATGAGTCATCATAGACCTGAAGTGATAAGATATTCTTTGTTGTAAGTGATTACAGACCTGGATAATCTCCTTTGATGCAAAAGATGCCAATGTGCACAACCCATTCAAATGGATGGTTAGCGTTGATCAAATGGTTGTCCATGATCATCTCTGCTAAATTATCAACATGAACTCTGGTTATGAATATATGTCAGGTAATAAGTTGAGCATTTGTGCTTTCTTGCATGTCTTGATGATAGTTGATCTCTCTAAGTCTTTGTATGAATGACATCATTTCATATCTAATTCTACCCTAATCAATCCAAGAATTGAAAAAGTAAGTGAGCTGATTTTCTTGTCAAAAACACTCATTGTGTATCCTTGGATCTTGTGTCTCCTTTGCTGTGAAAACACTGACCTGGAACACACTTGATCAGGATTTAATCATTGTCTATGACTGTTTACACCTTCTTTTCTTTTAATATGCTGATCTTAACTGATATGATCTCACTGCAGACATTGATTCTATTGTAAATATTATATTTGTATTCTGCTTTAATTTTGATTTTTTTAAGTTTAAGTGTGTAGGCAATTTAACAATGATCAGTGTGATCTTTTTGTGACAACTTGGGAAACTTCTAAGTTTATAAAAACTTAAAAGTTTAGGGGAGTAATAAAGTAAGAGTTTCTAAGAAAATCAAAATTAAAATGTTTGAATAGAAAGGATAAAGCTAAATGTTCAAAGCATGTGTGTTTGATAATGTAAAATTTTGATAATGACAAAATGAGCCTATAAAAAATTTCAAGTGGAAAAGCTTCTTGCAAATTTTATAACTGAGACCATTTTGTTTAAATTTGAGACTAAAATGAAGAGAAATTATATTTTGAAAAAATTAAATAAAATAAAAGGTTTTAAAATAACAAAAGTGAAAAATTGAGGGTCAAGAATGAAAAGTTTGATCAAAAAGTCAAAGTCCGAGTCAAAAAGTCAAAGTTTGACCAAAGATCGAAAATTTTCATAAAGAACAGGGTAAATGGTCAAAATTAGGGTTTGAATGAATTTTATAAAAAATGTCAAGTGTTAGACGTATGGAAAGGTCTCATACGCCTAAACAATTATCATGAGTCTGAAATTCTGGTTAAGTGTTGGGCGTGTCAGCCAAACCTTATGTGCCTAAATAGTACTAGACTTTTCATGTTGAAAATAACCAAGTGTAAAGATCATACGCCTACACAGTTCTCATACAAACTGAATATTCATGTTTTTGCACATGTGTTAGAGCTTCAGGATGGGTCATGCGCCTGAATAGTGTTCATGAGCCTAAACAGTGCTCATACTCCTATACAGTGCAAATGCGCCTAAGTCATTGAACAAAATTGACCAAGTTTTACTCATGCGCCTAGAGCTCATGTGTCCAAACAATAGTCATGCGCCTAGAGCTTATGCGTCCAAACAGTAGTCATGCGTCTACATAGTGTAAATGCGTCCAAGAGTTTTTCACTTAGTATAAATTCAACACTTGACTGATTTCATTTCATTCGACCATATTCATACTCTCAAACACTCTGTTCTTATTCTCATATACTCACCGAGCATCATTTCATCTTGTTTACACTGATTACATAAGATTGTTGTTATTAAAGGTATAATAAGTGATTCTAAACAACTTATTGAATGTATTTCATCAAATCACAGTTCATAATCTTCATGTTCAATCGGGCGTTTGAACCCTAGTTGGGCGTTCGAACCCTAAGTGAATGAATGAGTTAAAAAATTTGATGATAAAAAGTGATAAAATGATCAAATTGAACCTAAAATTGTTGATAATACATGATTTCAACTTTGTTAACTTCAAACAATCTGCATTGCATCACAAAAAATTTTTTTGATGATTCATCTGTTCATCAGATTAAAATAATAATAAAAAATTTTTAGAAATGAATCGAAAAATCAATCTTTCAAATGAATCTTACCTGTTAATCTTCAAATCTCAACTAAATTTTTACAAATTAACAAGAAACAAGTTACTTGATTGAGATTATGTTTTAAAATTTGACTGATTTCAAAAATCAGGAAGTGTTCAACACTTAGATTTTTGTTAAATGATCAAATTTTGAAATATAAAATATATCATGTAAACATTTAAATTTAATGAAGGATCATTCTTGATATTATTCCTTCATACTAATTCATGTTTCTTTGTGTATTACTGATGTCTGAGTTAAAGTTTGAACCAAAACATAATGTGGCAGCTTATCTAACTAAAGAAGTTAGAGGAGCAGCTGGATATGAAGAGATTATCAAATTTCTGCTAAGAACTAAGTATGTGTATGCCATGTGTGCATGACCAGCTATCAATGCCAAATTGATAGACTTTGGAGAATAGCAGAGATAGAGAGAGATAATGAAGGAAACAAAGTACTCAGAGCATTTGTGACCAATGATAGAATGACTGAGGTTTTTGAGCAAGCAATTAGAGTAGCTCTTAGAATTAGAGAGAATAAGCCTCAAGACTTAGCTGAGTACACATTTAATGAATGTAGAGAAGTGTTCATGATGATGGGTCACCCTGATAACTTCCCTAAGAAACAATTCTTCAGGGCAAGGGTGTACAACCTACAACACCCAAATATTTTAGTAGACAAGAAATAAAGAATAAACGCGAATAAAAAGGAGAAATTGTACTTAACCCAAGTAGAGGGGTTAAAAGTGTCAAAAGGACAAAAAGAATAAAAAGTTGGTGCATAAAGGAGATATGGTCGCCCATAACCTCCTGCACACTTTATTTTATTCGGCTTTAAAGAGAGAAAGAACAGAGAATTTGGGTTTCTAGAGAGAAGAAGAAGAAGAATTAGAATTCAAGGTAAGAATTAGTGTTTTAAGTTGTTCTTGGCTAGATTTAGTATTCGGTTACATACTTACATGTTTTTGTATGTTCGGTTGTGTGTGTTTTTGGTGGGTTTTAGGTGCTTGAGCACATAACCAACGGGTTTGAAGAAGTGTACCCGAAAGTTTGACAAAGGTGACTTTCTAGAACCCCCTTCTTAACATGTATTAATGGATTTTGGGGCTGGAAATACATGTAAGAACGTTTTTTTATAAAAATGGGTTTTGTTACCCATATGTGTATGTATGAATATGTATGTGGGTGGGTGTAAGTTTGGGATTTATTTATGGTTAGGTTCATATTATGATGCTTAGAATGTTACTAATAAGCATATATCATGATAGATGTTGGTTTGGGGATTGATTTATGTCGAATAGTGTTAGGTCCCTTAAAAGATTAACATTTAGTCTTTATTGTCTAAGTTTTGTATTTTGTGCTAGTATAGGGACTTTTTGTGTAAATTTAGTTCCTTAGGTTCTAGTATAAATAGCATAGACGTAGTATAGATTGTAAGTTTTTGTATGTTTTTATGAGAACTGCTCTCTATCTTTTGTAATCGTCTTTGCTATCAATGAAATATGAATTTTATTGATTTTGCTTGATTTGATTACAATTGATTGTATTTTGCTTTGAATTGTTCATATAATTGTTACAGATTGCTCTAATTGATCCTATCAATTGGTATCAGAGCTATCGGTTGAGTGTTTTTGAAGGTTCTGTCGATGATAGAAACTTCAAAAATCCACTGAAATCTGTAATCAATTGACAATTCAAGTGAAATATTTGAAGGTTCTGTCGAAGATAGAAACTTCAAAAATCCACTGAAATCTGTAATCAATTGACAATTCAAGTGAAATATTGTGAATCGAAGCTGTGTTTCATCACCAGAAACATGTTTTGAATCATAAATTGCAGTTTATCTCATAAAAATCGAGTGAATTAGTGAAAAACAGTTCGAATAAGTATTCTTGAGTGTTCGACTTTGAATCTCCAAAATTCATCGAAATCTGTTGATAATTACTGAAATTGAGGTTATAGGATTGATTATCGGTATAATCATGAACTAGTTGTGAAATTTCAGCTCAATTCATCATCAATTGAAGGATTTTGAGATTTCTGAGTTCGTTAAATTCATAAGAATCTGATGAATGTGTCGTATTAGGGCTGGAAAACACTTAAATTTGCCTAAGCGTTTGATCGTTTGAGAACTGTACAGTCGTTTGAGAACTGTTCAGTCGTTTTACCACTGGTCGTATTACCACTGTGGTAGTCTCACTGGTTGGACATACTACCACTGTGTAGTCGTATTACCTCTAGTCGTATAACCACTGTGGAGTCGTATTACCACTGTGATAGTTTCACTTGGACATATCAACACTGTGTGGTCGTATAACTACTGTGTGGACATACAACCACTGTGCGATAGTTTCTATTGTGTTGGAAATTTTCTAAGGCATTCCCTTAGACATATCAGCTGGTCGTTTTACACTGTTGAGACGTTTTACACTGTTGAGACGTATCACCACTGTTCGGACATATCAGCCTTGACACTTGGAAATTTTTCATAAAATTTCAAAAATCCAAAAATATTTTTTTTAAATCTTTTTCTTAATTCAAAAGCTTAGAAAAACAACAAAAATATAAAAATAGTGAAATTAGAAGATTCTGAGAACAGAGTTCCAAAACTTAAAAACAGAGCTGATTTTAAAAACTGGTCTCTTAGACTGAAACATCATTTGAATTCCATAGACACAGATCTGTGGAAATCAATTGAAAAGGGACCATACATTTCTGTGACTACTGATGGTCCAAACAGAGGATTTGTGTATACAAAAGATACACAAGAGCCATATCCAGAAGATAACCTACATGGAGAAGACTTAAAGAGGGTGAAAAATGATGTTAAAGCCTATTCTCTCATGTGCAAAGGGTTACCTTTGGAAGTATTATCCAGACTTGAAAACTACCAAACTGGATATACAATGTATAAAGCTTTGAAGATCATATGTGAAGGAGGGAAAGAAATCCAAGATCTGAAAAAGCAAAAACTAAAAAGGCAATTGGAATTATTTGAGCACATCTCAGGAGAAACAATAAATCAAATGATGAATAGGTTTGTGCAATTAATCACAGAAAATGTCTAATTTGGGAATCAAGAATGATCTTGAGGACCTAAACAACAGACTTCTGAATGCACTACCATCTTCTTGGAAACAAACTGTCACTTTACTGAAACATACTGAGAAGTTTCCACTGGATCTTGACCTTCCCATTGCTAAAATTGAATCTGTAGAGATTGATGAGAGCTCAAGAAACAATGATAGACATGCATCAACAACTCAGTATAAGTATGTTGCTTCACCAGCAAATACTGTAAAGAATGCATTTCTGGCTAAAGACCAATCAACTCCTGAAGATGAAGGTGATCTGTTTGTGGGAGCAGGATTCTTCACCAGTACACCTGTTTACTCCACTCAACCACAACCACAGTCTTCACCTAAAGCTTAAATGCCTAAACCTTCAATTGAGATGCCATCTTCCTCAAACTCTCCCAATCCAAGTAAAGTGAAAGATGTGATCAACATTCTTTTACAAGATGAAGAGTCAAAAACTGCTTTCACTGCTTTCATGGCAAGCTTTCAAGCTTATCAAGGCAGTCATCTGACTCAAATGGAGCTAGTTTTACAAGATTTGTTTGAAATGGATCCAGATGATGTAGAAGAAATGGATCTTAACTGGCAAATGGTCATGACAGCATACAGAACACAAAAGCATTCTTACACTAACAGAAATTACAAACCCAGTGCAAACAAAACTGTTGGGTTTGATAAATCAAAATCAAGATGCTTTAACTGTAACAGCTATGGTCATTTTTCAAGAGAATGTAAAGCTCCAAGAAACCAAGGAGGAAATAATCAAGGCAACTCAAATGGTCAGAAGTATCAGCAACAGTCAAACAAGACTTTTCAAAATCCATACCAAAGTCTGCCAATGCCAGAACCCAAAGAAGAGAAGAAAAGTGAGGAAACTAAGAAGGCACTGGTTGTAAACATCAAAGATGGTTATGACTGGAGTGCATATGCAGAGCAATTTACGGCTGATCTCACTGCTAATCTGGCATTAGTTGCTGAAGTTGATGATGAAGACTGGTCTGAAGTTAAAGATCCTAAATATGATGAATCAGATCAAGAAGAAGAGTATGATTGGAGTGACAAATCAGACCCAAAAGATACTACTGAAGAAGTTGCTCTTATGGCTCAATCAGAACAACCAAATGTTGTTAACTCTTCTGATACTGAATCTTCAAACTCATATCCTGAAATACCAGGAGACGTGAGAGAGAAAATGTGCACAAAAGCATGTTTTGAACTAGTTGAACACTACAGAACATATTCATTCAAAATATGTGACAAGCTCAAACAAGAAGAATCAAGGCACAATAAACTAAAATCAGATCACAAAATTGCTGATGAAAAGATAATGTCTCTTCAATCTTCATGGAACAAAACTATTAAAGAACTTGAACTTGCAAAGAAACAACTTGAAGAGATGAACAAAACACTTGAACAAGAAAAATTGGCACATGCAGTAACTCAAATAGATTTAGCCAAAGTCAAAAGCTCAAAGAAAATTGTTGAGCAACTGGTGAATGCAAGAAATGACAAAGACAAAACAGGACTAGGATTCACACATGAACCTATGCCTGAATCTATCTCAAAAACATTACCAGAGAATTTCAATACTCATGATCATTCACCAGAAAACAAAGCTAAACTGAAAGAATTTCAAGATCAAAAGAACTTTAAAAAGAAAAATGTTGAAGTTTATGAAGAAACTGACTTAGACAAGATCAAAAATGGTCATCCAATCAAAGTCAAATCGTATGAACCTCAACAAAAGCAAAAGAAGCTATTTGTACCAAAAGGTGAAACTGTTATTGAACAAAGTGAACAAATGAGTGAAAAATCTACTGAATTCAATAACAAACTTAAAGGAAAATGTGAAGAAGCTAAAACAGATAATAATATTTCTGATGATTCAAGTTCTAATGAACTAACTGAAATACAAGAGTGTCAAAAGGAATCTTCTCAAGATTCAACTAAACTTCAAAACAAGAAAACTTCATCAAGATTGAGAAATCAAAGACGAAGAAAAGCTGCAAAAGCAAAGAAAACTAAATCAATTAATCAGTCACAGAACAATACTCAAACTAAACCTGTGAAGTTTGTGTCTGCAGGAACTTTTGACTTGAACACAAACACAAAAATAACAACTGCACCCCCTAAGATCAAATCTAACTCTGATCTGAGAACAAGTTCAGATCATAAGACTTCCGCTGTGTATAAAAGATTTGAATCAAAGGAGTCAAAGAATTTTGTTCAAGTTCAAAAGAAAAATCCTAAAGATCAAAAGACCAAATTCACACCAATTAAACAACAAATTAAATTGCCTAACCCAAAATTCAAACAAGAATCAAATGTTGCTTCAACATCAAGGGTTAATAAAATGTTGTTTAAACATTTTGAAAAGTATTGTGATATCTGTGACATGTACAATCATGACATTTCAGAATGTTACTTTAACAAGTATTGCTACATATGTGATATGACAAATCACACCACAGCTGAGTGTTATTTTAACAAATACTGTGCTTTGTGTGATGAAAGAAATCACAATACCAATGATTGTTACTTCAGGAAGAACTCTTCAAGGAAGGAATTCAATAATCAAGGCTTTGTAAATCCACAATTTCTAAGAAATCAAAATATTGGATTTAAATTTTCACAACAACAACCTTCCTTGGGTTTGAGATCTTTCAGAAGAAATAATTCTGATTTTGTCAAATCATAGCAATACAATCAAGAAAAGTTTATTCCTCGATCTGTGAGAATAAACCAAGGAACATTCTCAAATGATTCATACAAGAGTTCAAGATTTCTTGATAATGCTTTGAAATCAAAATCACAAAGAGATAATCAGTTGGTTTCTCAAAAAGGATTTGAACATGTTAAAATTCAAAAGAAACCAGATGTCAACAAACTTCATTTCAAACAATTTACAATTGTTGATAAGTTTGGCAAGCCCAAGACCATCTCGGCTTGGGTTACTAACTCACCTTAAATGTTTGTGACTGTAGGTACGCCCGCGGAGACCAATCAACTCATGGTATGTTGACAGTGGGTGTAGCCGGCATATGACAGGCAATCAAGCCTTGTTGCAAAACTTTAAGTTAAAGGATGGTACTCATGTCGCTTTTAGAGGTGATGCAGGTGGAATGATAACAGGAGAGGGAACAGTGTCCAATGGGATTATCAGTTTTGATAAAGTCAACTTTTGCTCACAGTTGAATTTTAATCTTCTAAGTGTATACCAAATTTGTGACAAATCTTATTCTGTTCTTTTTGATGAATCTCACTGTTATGTCTTGAAACCAGGTTTTCAGATTAGCAATGACTGGGTGATAGTTAAAGCTGCTCGAGACAGAGATGTATACAAATTGGATATGTCTCAAGTGGATCCTGCAACTGAAACTACTTGCCTGATTGCTAAAGCTTCAAATGATGAAAGCCAGCTTTGGCATAGACGTCTTGGTCATTCCAACTTCAAAAACATGAACAAGCTTGTAGCAGGAAATCATGTTATTGGACTTCCTTCCAAGAAGTTTTCAACAACTGATCATTGCTCAGCATGTCTGAAGGGAAAACAACATAGAGCGTCTTATAAGTCCAAACTGATAAACTCAAACACCAAACCACTCCAGATGTTACATATGGACCTTTTTGGACCAACTAATGTTAGGAGTATTGGTAGAAAATCATATTGTTTAGTCATCATAGATGATTATACAAGATTTTCATGGGTTTTCTTTCTTCAAGCTAAATCTGAAACTGCAGATCTTCTAAACGAATTCATTAATAAAGTTGAAAATCAACTTGAACAAAAAGTAAAGATAATAAGAAGTGATAATGGAACTGAATTTAAAAATGCTAACATTGATTTGTTTTGTGCAGAAAAAGGGATAGTTCATCAGTTCAGTGCTCCCAGAACTCCACAACAAAATGGAGTTGCTGAAAGGAAGAACCGAACTCTGATTGAAGCTGCCCGATCTATGTAGCTGATGTTAAAATTCCAATCACTTTCTGGGACGAAGCGATATCAACAGCATGTTTTGTTCAGAATAGAATCTTACTTGTTAAAGATAAAAAGAAAACTCCATATGAGTTAATGTTTGACAGGAAACCAAACATAAACTTTTTAAAATCATTCGGCTGTCCAGTTATGATTTTAAACTCAAGTGATCATTTAGGAAAATTTGAAGAAAAAGCTGATCATGGATTTTTCGTTGGATATTCATCAGTTTCAAAAGCCTATCGAGTTTATAACTCTAGGACAAATACTATTAATGAAACATTCAACGTTAAATTTCTAGAAAATTCTTTTCCATCAGTTTCAAATGGTCCTGCATGGTTATTTGATATAGATTCTTTGTCAAACTCATTTCAATCTCACTTGTTTAATCAATCTGATGATTTTTCAGGTAAGAAGAACTCAAGGGGAGATCTTGGATCTTTTAGTGATGATTCAGATTCTAATGATTCAGATGATGCTCGCCCAGATTATCCATTTTTTCATTTGTCAAGGATTCAACAATCCAATTTAATGACAATGTTCATGATGCTTCAGCTTCAGATCATTTAGTTTCAGCAGATCAAGAAGAATCACAATCTATTCCTAATGATGGTACAGAAATTGGACATCCTGAGTCTGGCACATCTTCCATTTCTGGAGATGCAATTGATCATAGTAACTTGGATTACTTTCTCAATTCACCGACTCAAGTTCCAAATTTCACTCCACATTTTTCTTCCTTATTGCAACAGCTCTCCAATTTGAACCAAACTAATCTGGATGTTAATGTTCAAGGAACTGAGATTCCGACATCTCGTATCCACAAGAACCATCCAACATCACAGATTATTGGTCCTCTAAATGAAAGAACTACTAGGAGTAAATCTGAACATGCAAATGTTTGTTTATACTCTTGTTTCCTTTCTCAGATTGTTCCTAAAAATATCACCGAGGCATTACAGGATAATGGTTGGATTGAAGCTATGCAAGAAGAACTTCTTCAATTTCGAAAACAGGAAGTGTGGAAGTTAGTGGAATTACCTGAAGGAGAAAATGCCATAGGCACAAAATGGTTGTTCAGAAATAAAACTGATGATCGTGGCATTGTAATAAGAAATAAAGCAAGACTTGTTGCACAAGGATACACACAGGAAGAAGGAATTGACTATGATGAAGTATTTGCTCCAGTTGCAAGACTCGAATCTATTCGTGTTTTCCTGGCTTATGCATCATTCATGAAATTCAAGGTGTATCAAATGGACGTCAAAGGTGCATTCTTGTATGGTCCAATCACTGATGATGTGTATGTAAAGCAACCTCCGAGCTTTGAGGATGCATAATTTCCACATCGAGTGTATAAGCTTAGCAAAGCTTTATATGGACTACATCAAGCTCCTAGAATTTGGTATAAGACATTATCTCAACACTTGATTCAACATGGATACACAAGAGGAAAAATCGATCCTACTTTGTTCATAAAGAAGCATAATGATGATCTCTTATGTGTGCAAGTGTATGTGGATGATATCATATTTGGTTCTACCAGTCCAACTCTGTGCAATGAATTTGAAGAGATCATAAAATCTCGTTTCCAAATGAGTTCTATGGGAGAAATCAATTTCTTTCTTGGATTGCAAGTACAACAATCTGCAGATGGTATTTTTATCAATCAGGAGAAATTTGTTGATAAACTTTTGAAGAAATTCAAACTGCATGATTGTCAGTCCATAAGAACTCCAGCTGACGTAAACACCAAGATTGAGCCTGATCCTAAAGGAAAATCAGTAGACCAAACTTTATACAGATCTATGATTGGTTCTTTGATGTATCTTACTGCATCAAGACCAGACATAATGTATGCTGTATGTGTTTGTCCAAGGTATCAATCAGACCCGAAAGAATCTCACTTAATTGCTGTCAAAAGAATATTCAGGTATCTCAAAGGTAAACCAGCTTTAGGGCTTTGGTATCCTTACGAAGGTAATTTTGAGTTACATGGATACACAGATAGTGATTATGGTGGATGTTGTCAAGACAGAAAATTTACAACGGGTGGTTGTCAGTTTCTTGGACCCAGATTAGTTTCATGGCAATGTAAGAAACAAACAAATGTTTCTGTCTCAACTGCAGAAGCTGAGTACATAGCTGCATCAGCAGGATGTTCTCAAATCCTTTGGTTGCAAAACCAACTGCTAGATTATGGGTTCAATTTTCTAAAAACACCCATTTACATTGATAACACTGCTGTTATGTTCATTACAGCTAATCCAGTTTAACACTCAAAAACAAAACATATCGAAATTTGATATCATTTTTTAAGAGATAATTCTGAAAAAGGTTTAATCATTTTGATTCAAATAGCAACTAAAAAACAGTTGGCAGACCTATTTACTAAAGCTTTTCTACCAGGAAGGTTTGAGTATTTAGTGGAGTCAATTGGCCTTATTAACCATGTGTAAACCTGGTTACAAATTTGAATCTTTTCATGATCAAATACTTTCCTAAATCTGATATTTTCATAAGGGTAACTTTTCATAGTTATTTGCCTGATTGTTTGTGTGTGTGTGCTTTCTTTTATAGAAAAACAAATACAAAATTAGAAAACTCAAAACTCAAATAGAAAATTATAAATCAAAAAAATCCAAAAATAGAGTGCTTTTCATTTTTCATTCATTATTTTAGGAATGAATCTGTGTTTGCCTTATGCGAGAAATGATAGTACATTAGTAAGATCAGTTGCATACTTCACTCACTAATAAAGTCTGACATGATCAGGAATTGTTGTGTAGACACTATCATGCTAGTATACTGAACAAGTAAATTCTTGTGATTAACCACATCCTTATGCTTGTTTGAGTATTCATCTAAGTACATTTGAGTGTATTAGCTTATCAGATTGACTGCTTGTTAAGCTACTCCTGCTCACACCTAATGGTAATGTGACTAATCATGAGATCTGTTACAAGCATCATTTACTTCTCTGTTATGAGTCATCATAGACCTGAAGTACTGAGATATCCTCTGTTGTAAGTCATTACAGACCTGGATATTCTCCTTTGATGCAAAAGATGCCAATGCGCATAACCCATTCAAAAGGATGGTTAGAGTTGATCAAATGGTTATCCATGATCATTCTCTGTTAAATTAAGTAACATGAACTCTGATTATGCATATTTGTTAGGTAATAAGTTGAGAATATGTGCTTTCTTGCATGTCTTGATGATGGTTGATCCTCTATGTCTTGGTATGAGTCACATCTTGTCATATACTTCTACCATACTCATGCAAGAATTGAAAAAGTAAGTGAGCTGATAGTTTGTGTCAAAAACACTCATTTGCTGTCCTTAGATCTTGTGTCTCCTTTGCTGTGATATCACTGACCTGGAACACACTTGATCAGGATTTAATCATTGTCTATGACTATCCACATATTTTTTTTAATTTAATGTTCTGATCTTATCTAATATGATCTCACTGCAATCTACGATTCTATTGTAAATATTAGATTTTCATTCTGCTTTAATTTTGATTTTATGCATGTTTTCTTGTGTGCAGGCAATATAACAATGTTAAGTGTGATATTCTTATGATCTATTGGTAAACTTCTAAGTTTTGAGAAACTTAAAAGTTTAGGGGGAGTAATAAACCAATAAGAATATTCTCAGAAAATCAAAAATGATCATGTTGAATTAAAAGGATGATGCTTTATCTATGATAAAATGAGCTCATAATTTTTAGTAAGTGGAAAAGCTTATTTTTAGCAAAGTGGAAAAGATTCTGTGAAAAGTTGAAATCAAGACAAATGTTGAAATATTTGGTTGTTCATTTTGAAACTAAGATGAAGGGTCAAAATGTAAAAAGTTAAACTTTGAAGGTTAAAAATGTAAATTTGAAATTTTGAGGGTCGAAATGCAAAATACTAATATGAATGGTCAAAAATGTAAAAAGTTTAATTTTGAAGGGTCAAAATTGTAAAAAGTTCATTTTTAAGGGTCAAAAGTGTAAATTTGAGGGAAAAATAAAAATACGTTATATTGTTTAAATATTAGTATGAAATATTACTAATGTGTTTTAAACAGTGTGCAGGTGGAAGATTTGAAAAATACAAGTGCAAAAATGCATGAACAGTTGTTATATGGCTGAACAGTTGTTATATGACTGAACAGTTGTCGTATGTTCAAACAATTGTGTATGAGAAGTTGGTTTGTGGACAATTCAGCATCATTATATGACTGAACAGTACTTATACGACTGAACAGTTCTTATATGTCTGAATAGTTGTCATATGACTGACCTTATACGACCAAACAGTTCTCATACGACTGGCCGTTTAATACTGAATAGTGCTCATATGTCTCACACTTAGTAAAATTTATGACCTAATATGACTGAACAGTTCTTAAACGACTGTACAGTGCTTATATGGCTAACATTTTTTACTTAGTATAAAAAGCATACTTGTGTTGTTCATTTCATTTTAATTTCAAAACCCTTGTAAAACCCTCTGACCACTCAAACTTTCGAACTTTCGATCAAAAAAACTCTCATTTTTCGTTCATTTCAAGCACAAATCACAGATTATTGATAGAGTTTTTGTGATTGTAAACGTAAGTTTATGATTATCATTCATCTGATTTCGTGTTTCAATCAAAATTGTGTGATAGGCGTTCAACTCCTGTACGGTCGTTTAACCCTAAACACTTAAAAAAATTTCAGATTAATCTTACAAATCGAACAAATGTGCAAAATTGATGATTGAATCTTGTTTATCTGGTGATTTCGATCATGATATTAGGTTAAACTTGTTTTAATCTGACATTTGATTGAATACTCTGTTGATGTTCTTCGATGAACAGTAACTGGATATGAAGAACCCGATGAAGAAGATGAACAGATTCATGAATTTTTTTTTAAAAAAAATGAAAAATTAATTCAAATTGATAAAAAAAATCATCAATTCAGGAAATTAAGAATTTTAATAAAATGATATGAGATAAAGTAAACAAAAATGTTAATTTTTTTAAATCAAAATCAATTTTGAAAATTCATCTTGTAATAAAATTAAGTGTTTACACTTAAAAATTTAAATTTCAATTTGATTTTAAAAATTCAAATGAATTTTAACACTTCAGTTTATAATATCTTAAATCATTATATTTCTATACTCACATTAAATCATTTGCTTCAAACACACAGATTGTCTAATATTTTTGAATTTAAATTTTACAGATGGCTCAGTTAAAGTTTGCACCAAAGCATAATATTTCTGCATTGCTTGACGAAGAAGCACAAGATGCATTATCTTATGAAGAGATGATAAGATTTCTTCTCAGAACAAAATATGTATATGCAATGTGCTACAAAACTGTGATCTATGACAGACTGATTAGACAATTCTGGAATACTGCCAGAGTTGAAATAGGTGATGAAGGCAGAAAAGTTCTTAGAGGGTTTGTGACCAGAGATAGAATGATTGAAGTGTCTGAAGCTTCTATCAGAAATGCTCTAAGACTAGGTCCAAATGATCCTGAAGATCTCTGTGAATTGACTTTTGATGAATGCAGAGAAACTTTCATGGCTATGGGTCATCCAGACCAATTTCCTAAACAGCAATTTTATAGAGCAAGAGTCTATAACCACTGGAAACTTTTATGTTATGTCTTTCAGCATTGCTTGTCCAAAAGAAGTGCGGGATGGAATTCATTTTCTGTGGACATTGCATCACCTATTGTTGCATTAATCACAAATCGAGGATTTAATATGTCAAGATGGATTCTTAATGGATTTGTGTTCAATTTAGAAAAAGGAACAAGACACAAATACTTGATGTATCCAAGATTCCTCCAAATGATCATCAATGAGGAATATCCAGATATACATGTTTATGGTGTTGGTGGAGATCGGATGGAATTGGAAAATATGTCTGAAATGACATACAAAAAGTAAACAATGATAACAGGTGCTCAGAATGTTCCTATGTTTGACTACATGTTAAATGTAGCAAATGATGAAGTTGGCATTACTGTAGAGCATTATCATTTGTTAGAGGGTGAACCAATTGATCCTGCTGATCTGATAGATGAGTTTCCTATAGAGGAAGGTGATCAAGATGATAATGATCAAGATGATAATGATCAAGATGATGATAATGATGATAATGATGGTGGTGTAACTGAGACACACCAAGATATAAGTCATGAACCACCAATGTCTGAGCATGAAAATGAAGCTCAAAATGAAGATGATGAAGTAGTTGGTGATGAAGTTCATAATCAGGAAAGTGAGCATGATGCTGTTGATCAAGAAATTGAGCATGAAGAGGCAGAGGCTCAAACAGAGATAGATCATGATATGAATGTTGATAATCAAATTTTTTATTATGAATTCATTGATTCATTTCAAATTGATCAAAATATACCAGTTTCTACAACTCATGTGGCAGTTCAAACTGATGAGATTGTAGATGTTGATGAACTTGATAGATTAAAAGATGAAAATAAAGCAAAAGAAAAGGAGATTGCTGATCTAAAGGCTGAGATTGATATGATAAAGAAAGAAAATGAGAAATTGAAAGAAGAAAGTCTTAGCAAAGATGAAAAGATTGTGAATTATGCTAAAGACAAAGAAGATGTGATTAAAAATTTTGAGGTGATGATAAAAGACTATGATCTTCTTGAAGAAAAATTCAAGAAATTGACTGAAGAAAATGAAAGTTTGAAAGAAAACTTGAAGTCAAAAGAATCTGAAAAACCCAATTCTCCTGAATTAGTGATTGTTTCAGAAAATATTTCAATTGATGTTGAGAAGATATCTGAAATGGAGAAAGGGAAGAGAAAAATAGATAAAATAGATATTGAAGTTGTACCTGAATCATCTTCAAAGGTTCAGAGAACTGAAGAGTTAATTGAAGAAGAAATTCAAGAAAGCCAAGAACCAAGTACTCAAGATAAAATTGGTGCTTTGGAAGACTTGGAAGATGAATTTGATGATAATTGGTATAATGAAGTTCTTGATGATGAAGATATGAATGAAGAATTTGAAAATCTTCCTTTGGAGCATGATCAAGGAGTTGATGACATTCCAACAGATTTTGAAGAAAGGTATAATTTCTTGGTGAAAATGAAGTACAACAGAGTGTTCTTAGATGGGCTAACTGTTCCTCAGATAAACGATGAATATGAGAAGTGTATAGCTGCTGAGTCTTCTGCACCTGTTGATCCAAATGAAATAAGTTTGGAACATGGTGAATGGGATAGAAGACAAGAGAGCATAAAATTTGAAGAAATTTCTAGTTCTGAATTGCACCATCCAGATCCAGATGAGATGAGCATAACTGCTTTACGATCATGGTTGCAAGCTAGGAATTATCCATGGAAAAGATTGAAGAGATTACAAGGAGAATCTTTGAGGAATTTAGTAAAAAGTTTTCAATTGACTGAAAAACAATCGAACAAAATGATCATTCTAGATACTGATAATCCTCAGTATTTAGACATTACAAAAAGAACTCGGATCTTGAAACCCCAAGAAATCAAACAGATGGCTCAAAAATCTAGTATGCTTGAAAGAAGGAAAGAATTGATGAGCATGTTTCCACAAATAGAGAAACAAGTATACAAAGCTTCTTCTGATCAAATTCAAATTTTTGATAAGTCTAGATCAACTGGTGATCTAGTGAGAAATGTTTTACAGAGAGGACAATCAGTTGCTGAGCTTTTAAATGCAATGATTGCTCCAGATTTTACAAATCAAGTTAAAATCATAGCATGGAAGTATGATGAGATTTTTGATGCATTTTTGATAAAACGAGTAAATGCTGTGTGTGATGTATATCACTTCTACTCGAGCATCATTAAACTTCCAGTGCAAGATCTGAAAGAGTTAAGTAAGCTTGACTTGATAAACCCTACTGAATCAAAAAGAGGATCAATGTTTGTAGAACTCTTGAGAAGAGGATTAGCAAGGACTAGTAACTTTCTTGAAACAAGATGCGATCAAGAAGATAAGGAGTATTTTGCTTTGCTAAAGAAAAACAAAAAGTTAAGGGGTTTACAAACAGAAGAAGAACATTTTATGATTGAATTTTCTGATAAGTATTTCGAAAAAGTAACTTCACCGGGATTGAAGGTCATTGAAGGAAATCAAAAGACAAAACCAATTTTGAGATGGTTCTATAACACCTCAACTTTTGAGTTGAAGTTGGTCCGAAATCTCACAAACTGGGATGAGGACATGATTTCATTGTTTGGTACTTTTGAACTAAAACTACTTCACCCAAGTTATATTTCATTCTTGGCTGTACAAAAGTTTGAGAAGATGATTCCTGAAATTGCAGAACAAGATAAGAAATACTTTATCTCAATCATTAATGTAATGAATGCTGCAATGGAGCGAATTTTGTTGAGAAAGGCTCTTGCATATGCAAACATCGTGAAGAAAGATATTCCAGATATTGAGTTTATGAGAATATCAAGGAAAGGTGTACTTGAATTGTATACAAAAGACTGCGGAATTCCAATTGAACTATATGCTAATGTTGATATAGCATGTTTGTCAAAGAACACGTTGGAAAGAATGAAGCAGTTAGATATAAAAACCAATGAATCAAAACCAGAGCAAGCTGTTCTAGCAAAGAAATTCAAGTCAGCGATTGAGAATGCATTGAAGGAAATTGAAATGTACAAGCAGAAGCCAATGTTTAAAGTAAAAGAAGAGCCTGAGGATTTCTTTGCATATTGAAGAATGAAGAGAGAAGATCAAGAAAAGTAGAAGTCAAAGGATGCAGAGAAGATAAGATGAAGACAAAGACAAGATTGAAGATAAAAGAAGAAAAGAAAGGATGGAGCTGAACTGAAGACTGAAGACAATGTAAATCTTAGGGGGAGTATTGTTAGGTCCCTTAAAAGATTAACATTCAGTCTTTATTGTCTAAGTTTTGTATTTTATACTAGTATAGGGACTTTTTGTGTAAATTTAGTTCCTTAGGTTCTAGTATAAATAGCATAGACGTAGTATAGATTGTAAGTTTTTGTATGTTTTTATGAGAACTGCTCTCTATCCTTTGTAATCGTCTTTGCTATCAATGAAATATGAATTTTATTGATTTTGCTTGATTTGATTACAATTGATTGTATTTGTTGGGTTTGTTAGAACACTAAAACATAGTTTAACCTTTTAAACTTTCAGAAAACGCAGCGGATGTTAAGGATTATAACAAGTTAATAATCTGAAAATTTTGTGTTCTAAATGTAGTTTTAAGATGGAAAACAAAACCCAAAACAATAGGATCTTAAATATGTGAATGGACAAGCTATGAACATACACAAATGTACATAAAATCACAGCTATATAAAGCTGTGATTTGCTACCTTTCTCCAGCAGAAAAGTCGACCAAGATGAAAGCTTTTGGATGTTTGAAATGGCCAAGAACTCAAGTGTAGAGGTCCTCAAGTGTCTATACCCCAAGCTCTTGCAATACACCTTCTTGTTAGGAAGATTGTACACCTAGAACAACTTGAAACCAGCTTGTTTTCAGCTTGAAAACCCTCTTGTCAAGCTGCTGAAACTCGTAATTTTAAGAGAGAGATGGAGCTGATTTGAGTTGGTTGCATGTATGGAATGAAGGGAAAGAGAGAACATCTCTTTTAACTAGTTAGTGGGTAGACCACCTTGCATGTGTGTGTGTATCAAGGGAATAACCCTTTCATGCCTTGTCTCCCACTAAAGGGGACGGTTATGGTTTAAAAAAAGAAAGGGAATTTCTTTTATAATCTTTAAACTTAAACACACACACATATAACTAGCCTTTTATTAGATATATATACAACTAACCTTTTAATTGTATAATCCTTACACTCCTATTATTAATTTGTAATGTTATTTAACTTACTTAAATAACATTACAAATAATATAATTGAACAAAATATCCTAATAAATTGTTCCATCTCATATGCAACTTATTTAGAAAACCCATTTTCTAAATTGGTGTAAATATTTAATTGCGTGATCATATCACCAATTAAATATTAATTGGTGTAAATATTTAACTGCATGATCATATCATCAATTAAATATTAATTGGTGTTTGCTAAGCTTGTTATTGGGTATAACCCGACTTGGATCATAACGTACTAACCACATCAATATTTTATGTGTCTTGGGCACATAGAATCCTACAATCTCCCACTTGCCCAAGATTCATAGAAGATTGATGCAAGCAGTAAATGACGCCTAACAACGGTTTACTACCCTTAATACGCATGACTTATAGCCATTCAATAACATCATCTCATTCAAGTATCCTACTTGAAATGATTTAGGTGAATCAATCATCTATCCTTTTGTTACAGATGTCATGTTAAATCCAAGGACACAGAATGATCATCCCTTATTGATTTAACTTAATCAGGCCTTAGACATCTAACTCTCAACGAATAAGAGGAACAAATTCCATCTTGACTACATACATTTCTTACAAACACCTCGTGTTATACCTGAACATACCCTTATGTACTGTCCACTATTTCAGGACAGTGAAGAATTTGCTCAAGGTATAACACTTGGTGAATATCAAAACCCAATATGTATCTCAGGTCGGAGGATACCAAATGATATTCGCCTTTACTCAAATTTACTTATGATCAATCAATAAGATTCCATGTAGTAAAATTTGAGATGCGGGTTAGTCCAATATTTGTATCCCACAAATATCTATGAACCTTGGTAGCAACCCATTGCTCTATATTCATCCTTATGAATATCAACCAATCCAAGTTCACAATAATCTTACCCTCACACTTGTTCCCACAAGTATGAACGACTACGGACATTTAGAGTAATTAATTTACTCATGGATTAAACATGCTAAATTGGAACATTAATTGAAACATTATAACCAAATAATCTTATTCAAATAATAAAGAGTTCCACATATCCAAATACAAAATATACAGATCAAATCCAATCACTAGAATATCGAAGTCCCATGGCACAAGTATGTCCTTCATGCTTTGCCTTTTCGAGGAGCTTCGTGAGAGGATCCGCAATGTTTTGATCCGTGTGAACTTTGCGAATACATATCTTTCCCTTTTCAACTTCATCTCGTATGTAGTTGAATCTCCGCTCAATGTGCCTAGTCTTTTGATGAGCACGGGGTTCCTTGATTTGAGCAATCGCACCCTCGTTATCATAAAAGATTTCTAGGGGGTCCTGAATGGAAGGGACAACCCCTAGATCGGCAATGAATTTCTTCAACCATGCAGCTTCTTGAGCTGCCAATGAGGCGGCGACGTATTCTGATTCTGTAGTTGATAGACCCACCACATCCTGCTTGGAGCTCTTCCAAGAGACCGCTCCTCCATTCAGAATGAAGATGTATCCCGATTGTGACCGAGGATCATCACGATCGGTTTGGAAACTCGCATCCGTGTAACCTTTTACAACGAGTTCCTCGTCACCAGATCCATAGATTAGGAACATATCTATTGTCCTCCTTAGGTACTTAAGTATGTTCTTAACAGCCATCCAATGACTGTTTCCAGGATTTTGCTGGTAACGGCTTGTCATTCTTAAGGCGCATGACACGTCCGGTCGAGTGCATATCATTGCATTCATGATGGATCCAATAGCAGATGCGTATGGGATTCCCTTCATTTTATCTTGCTCATCCTTTGAGCTTGGACATTGAGTCGTACTCAACATCGTTCCTCTTTGAATAGGTACGGTACCTTTCTTAGAGTTTTCCATCTTGAACCTTTTCAAGATCTTATCAATGTATGCACTTTGATTCAAACCAATCAACCGCCTTGATCTATCCCTATAGATCTTTATTCCCAGAATATAGGCGGCTTCACCAAGATCCTTAATGGAAAAACAACTTCCAAGCCAGGTTTTTACACCTTCCAAGGTTGGAATGTCATTTCCAAATGGTAGTATGTCATCAACATACAATACTAGGAAAGTTATTGTGCTCCCACTAGCCTTCTTATATACACAAGCTTCATCAGCGTTTTTGATGAAGCCAAATTTCTTGACTTCCTCATCAAAACGATGATTCCAGCTTCTCAATGCTTGTTTCAATAAATAGATTGATTTCTTTAACTTGCATACTTTATTAGGATGTTTTGGATCGACAAAACCTTCAGGCTGAACCATGTAGACATCTTCCTCAAGATATCCATTTAGGAAAGCGGTTTTGACATCCATTTGCCAAATCTCATAATCATAATGAGCAGCTATGGCAAACAATATCCTTATAGACTTTAGCATCACAACAGGTGAGAAGGTTTCATCATAATCAACCCCTTGAGTTTGAGTGAAACCCTTTGCTACAAGTTTAGCTTTATAAGTATCCAAGTTTCCATGCATATCAGTCTTCTTCTTGAAAACCCACTTACTTCCAACTACTTTAGAGTTAAGAGGTGGTACAACCAAGTCCCATACTTGATTGTCATACATGGATTGCATCTCAACGTTCATGGCTTCAGGCCATTTGTCACAATCCGTATTGGACACTGCATCATGGTATGTGGTTGGTTCATCAGAATCTACCACATAGCATCCATCCATGAAAAATCCATATCTTTCAGGTGGGTTACTAGTTCTACCACTTCTGCGAACGTCTTGTGTGTATCGATCAACCCCTTGAGCTTCTTCAACATCCTCATGTTGAGTGCTAGTTTCAACCAAACGTGTATCGGGTTGTGTTTCTTGATCCTCTTCAAGATCCACTGTTCTACTGCCAGCTCCTTCCATAAGGAACTTTGCTTCTAAGAACTCACCCTTTCTGGAAACAAACACCTTTTGTTCCAGTGGATCATAGAAATAATATCCCATAGAATCTCTAGGATATCCAACAAAGATACACTTGGTGGATCGGACTTCCAATTTGTTTGGAGTGGGAGTCTTAACATAAGCCTCACATCCCCAAACCCTTAAGCATGATAGGGATGGAACTCTTCCATGCCATATCTCAAAAGGTGTCCTTTCCACCTTTTTGGTTGGGGCCATATTTAGAATACGGGCCGCGGAGAGCAAAACGAAACCCCAAAATGATAGAGGTAATGTGCTTCTCGCCATCATAGATCGGACCATATCCAATAAGGTTCGATTCCTCCTCTCAGACACACCATTATGTTGTGGTGTTCCAGGTGGAGTGAGTTGTGAGACAATCCCACAGCTCCTAAGATGATCTTGAAAAACATCACTTAGGTATTCACCTCCTCTATCGGTACGGAGAATTTTAATTGACTTATTGAGTTGATTTTCTACTTCATTCTTGAAGATTTTGAACATTTCAAAAGCTTCATCTTTGTGCCTTAATAAGTACACATACCCATAGCGACTATAATCATCGGTAAAGGTAATGAAGTATCTTTCACCATTCCTAGACATTGGTTTAAAAGGACCACACACATCCGAATGTATGATTCCTAATAAATCTTTTGCCCTTTCGGTAGTTCCACTAAAGGGTGCCTTAGTCATCTTACCTTGTAAACAAGATTCACAAACATCAAATGAATCACATTCATCTGTTTGTAAAAGACCATTCTTTTGAAGTGTTTGTAAACGTTTCTTGTTTATATGACCAAGACGACAATGCCAAAGATAGGTATCACTCAAGTCCAACTTGAGTTTCTTGGTGTTAGCTTGGTACAATGAACTATTTAAAGTATTTTCATGAACCAATTCATAAATACCATTAATAGGAATAGCTTTAAAATAGAACATACCATTTAAAGAAACATGAATATCATTTTCGATAAAGGATAATACATAACCATAATGTCTTAATTGGGATACAGAAATAATGTTCCTAGTCAAACTAGGAGCATACAAAACATTCTTCAAAATAACTTCCAAACCACTTGGAAGTCTTAGGATGTAGTCCCCACGAGCTTCTACTAAGACTTTAGTTCCATTGCCCATGAAGAGGCTAACATCCCCTTGTTTGAAGTCCCTATTTCTTGTGAACCCCTGCAACAAATTGCAAATGTGAGTTCCACATCCGGTATCCAATACCCATGTGTTAGAAGATGTAACATTAAGATCAATATGAATCATGTATATTGTACCTGAGGTCTGCCCGGCATCCCTCTTTGCTTTCAACTCTTGGAGATGGACAGGACAATTCCTTGCCCAATGTCCTATCTCCCCACACTTGAAGCATGGGTCATTAGTAGCAACCTTTTGCTTCTTTTCTTGTGGTTTGGGTGGTACCCTTACCACCCCTTTCCCCTTTCCCCTAATGGGTCCTATACCCTTGGCAACCTTTGCCTTAGGTGCAGGATGAGGCCTCTTGTTGTTCACACCTTCATTGATGGTGAGAACGGGTAAAACCCTTTTACCCATGGCCGCCTCGGCCGTTTTAAGCATTGAGTGAAGCTCACCAATGCTTTTGTCCCATGCATTCATGTTGTAGTTCAACACGAATGTCTCAAACTTCTTGGTTAGGCCATTTAAGATTAAATCCGTGGCTAACTCTTTTGAGATGGGACAATTTAGCCTCTCGAGGCGGTCAATATGACTTTTCATCTCATAAGATGAAACAGATTGGTTGTCGTCCATACGACATGCATGGAGTGCTCGAACCGTTTCGTAGCGCTCAACCCTTGCTTGCTGTTGGAATGTTTCCTTCAGCTGGGTTATCATGTCGTAAGCTCCGTGATGTTCATACTCCTTTTGGAGATCCGGAGTCATGCTCGCTAGCATGAGACAAGACACTTGGACGGAGTCCTCAGTGTATTTCAGCCAATCGTTAAAGGCCTCCTCATCATCCTCGCTAGGTTGATCGGGGATAGGGTCGTCTAAAACATATGATCTTTTCTCTTGCTTGAGAACAATTCTCAAGTTTCGATACCAATCAATAAAGTTGTTATGATTTAGACGTTCCTTTTGGAGGATCGCTCGGAGTGATTGGTTTGATGTGGATGAGTTATCGTGATTCTCATTATTGGTGGCCATCTACAAATTTAACAAAGATCCATATTAGTATTTTCGATATTGCTAATTTTAATAATTAATGCCTTTTGAGGTCAATTTTATATATTAAAATCTAGAACCCAACATTACATTTAAATTGTGGTTAGGTGACCTTTATCCCACTATTTAAATTAATAAGGTGGTCAACGATTGACGATTGCAACCATTTGCAACTTCTAGAGGTATGGGATCGACTTTAAACATCATATGCAAAGTCGGCATGTTAATCCCATCAACACCATTTAGAAACCATATTTTAGGTGATCCATTTAACATGGTTTGCAAATCAAGTTACCCTACTTGCACTCACATGTGAGTTTACCAACATAAGTGGTTAGGTGACCTTTATCCCACCAATGTGGTATTCCCACCTTAAGTCACAAGTTTCCTCAAAATGGTTAGGTGACCTTTATCCCATTAAGAGTTTCCAAATGACTTAAGTGTTGTGCAAAAGGACGGTGTTAAACTTGTTTGTTAAATGTTTAGAGGTTTCATAATTCTAGTTTAGAAAACTCTATGTACTTGTATTTGCATGCTTTCAAATACAAGGTACCCTATGGTTCTTTGATTAAAACCTATTTTAATCTTTTAAAATCATTAAACCATTTTAATAACCATTTATTAACACTTAATGACTAAGAACCATTTTATATTTAGCTTGTTAAGATGTTAATGAGTTTGTTATTCATGTCAAAACATCAACCACTCAAACAAACAACAAACATTTAAACAAGCATAAACATTAACAATCATATGTGCATAACCATAGCCCTTATGTTGACAACACTTGTTTGCCATCACAATTGTTGTCATTTGGTCTTTCTAAGGGTCAAACACATCATAAAAGTTCCAAGAACCTCCCACTAGAAACCGCATCCAAATGCTCCATGTTTCTTGTGTCTTCTCTTTTGTGCTTCCAATGTGTATGTCTTCATATTACATGATATAAAGTCCTAGTACAAGATATCTAGTAAAATGAAAATACACCTAATCTATTTATTACAACCCAATAATAAATAAATTACATTTGAAACAAAGCACAAATAATAAATAATACAACCCAATCGAATGAATGAATACAACCATCATAAATATCCAAACAATCACAAGGTCAATGGCTAGGTTATGCACTAAAACATCCAATGATCAAATCATCAAAATATATAATGAAACCCCACTTAAAACCTTTAAATTTCAGCCAACATAAACTGAAATTTTTGGTTTTAAATATTGTCCAAACAATCAACATATCAACATACATATCTTTCAAGGTTTAATCACAAGCATGTGTAATATAACCTTGAAAGTTGGGGTTTCAACAAGACATAAAATTCCAGCCCAAAACAGCCTATAACATGTCTAATAACATCTTTTAAAACCAATTTCAAAAGATAAAACAAGCAAGTCATCCACATAACCGGCTCTTGATGCCATTGTTGGGTTTGTTAGAACACTAAAACATAGTTTAACCTTTTAAACTTTCAGAAAACACAGCGGATGTTAAGGATTATAACAAGTTTATAATCTGAAAATTTTGTGTTCTAAATGTAGTTTTAAGATGGAAAACAAAACCCAAAACAATAGGATCTTAAATATGTGAATGGACAAGCTATGAACATACACAAATGTACATAAAATCACAGCTATATAAAGCTGTGATTTGCTACCTTTCTCCAGCAGAAAAGTCGACCAAGATGAAAGCTTTTGGATGTTTGAAATGGCCAAGAACTCAAGTGTAGAGGTCCTCAAGTGTCTATACCCCAAGCTCTTGCAATACACCTTCTTGTTAGGAAGATTGTACACCTAGAACAACTTGAAACCAGCTTGTTTTCAGCTTGAAAACCCTCTTGTCAAGCTGCTGAAACTCGTAATTTTGAGAGAGAGATGGAGCTGATTTGAGTTGGTTGCATGTATGGAATGAAGGGAAAGAGAGAACATCTCTTTTAACTAGTTAGTGGGTAGACCACCTTGCATGTGTGTGTGTATCAAGGGAATAACCCTTTCATGCCTTGTCTCCCACTAAAGGGGACGGTTATGGTTTAAAAAAAGAAAGGGAATTTCTTTTATAATCTTTAAACTTAAACACACACACATATAACTAGCCTTTTATTAGATATATATACAACTAACCTTTTAATTGTATAATCCTTACACTCCTATTATTAATTTGTAATGTTATTTAACTTACTTAAATAACATTACAAATAATATTATTGAACAAAATATCCTAATAAATTGTTCCATCTCATATGCAACTTATTTAGAAAACCCATTTTCTAAATTGGTGTAAATATTTAATTGCGTGATCATATCACCAATTAAATATTAATTGGTGTAAATATTTAATTGCATGATCATATCATCAATTAAATATTAATTGGTGTTTGCTAAGCTTGTTATTGGGTATAACCCGACTTGGATCATAACGTACTAACCACATCAATATTTTATGTGTCTTGGGCACATAGAATCCTACAGTATTTTGCTTTGAATTGTTCATATAATTGTTACATATTGCTCTAGTTGATCCTATCAAATAGGTGAAGGTTGGTTGCCCATGCGCCCAAACAGTGGTCCATGCGCCCAAACAGTGGCCCATGCGCCCAACGGTCAAAAACTGCCTAAGTGTGTCCAACCGCCCAAATTCCATACGCCTAAATAGTGCCCGAATGCCTAAGTGCCCGTGCGCCTCAATAGTGTCCAAGCGCCCAAAGGCCCATGCGCCTAAGTGTTAATAATTTAAGTGTAAGCTCAGACGCCCACATAGTGGCAAAATGCCCAAACAGCGCAAAAACGCCTAAATAGTCCTCATGCGCCCAAACACTTAGAATTATTTCTGAAATTTTTAGGAAAAACAGAATTGTAGGGTTGACCTTTATTTGACCTATGGGCTATGATTACCCATTTTAAGCATGATTATGGGATGTTTTAGGGTTATAAAATGTATGATTGATGTATGGTATGTATAATGTGTTATCTTTTAATGATATTCAAACGTATTTATATGATGATGAAAAAAATGATTACCCATTCGTGCACAATGTTGGGGTTATTGTTCAGCGATCCGTATGAAAGTAAAAGAATGACGTAATGTATGAAAGAATGTAAGAAAGTAAGAAAGTAAGAAAGTAAAAGAATGATGTAAAGTACATTATGAAAGTATGAGAATGAAAGTAAGAGATAATAAAGTATGAAACGAAAGAACGTATATGAAAGAGAATGTAACTGAACTGGAATGAAAGTATGAATGTGATGATGAAAGAAAATGACCGATAATGGAAGATAATAATGATATTATATGTTTGTACGTATGATGCATGATCGCATATAAAAGCAAAGAAGCGTTTTAATGAAAGTAAAGTATGTTATATTTTTATATAAAACTAGAACTCACTCAGCGACGCTGGCTTTTATGTATTTTCCAGTTGGCAGGTAAGAGTTGCTGAGGATGGCACGGGGGCAGCTACTTGGATTATTTTGGATGGCATCCATTTTATATTACAATATTGTTTTTGTGATGTAATGCAACAAGTGATGTTTTGTAATGCAACAATGATGTATTATTTTGCAAAAGCAATTATAATTATATGAAATGGTTTTAATTAATTTCCGCTGTGATGCTTAAATAAACGTATTTTGTATGACTTATGTGCGATGAATGACCAACTGTGAGGTGCCCGGGAACGGGGCCTTACAAGTTCGTATCAGAGCCAAAGTTTAAGTGAAATGGGTAAATATTTTCAAAAGAAACCTAAACTTAAACTGAGAATGGGACAAAGGGAAGGGATGCCAGTCCGAATAGCTACGTGCCATCAGGTATTTTCTTTAATGTTAACCGGTATTAGGTGTGCATGTTATTTGATTTGTTTGCCCTTAGTAGATTTAGATACTGATGTAGTCAGGATAGGAAATGCTTGGGGTATGAAGAGTAAAGTAAGTGGCTAATCACAACTGGCCACTATAATTAGGGATTTACTATATGAAGGACCGTTGAAGGGTATGCACTTACAACATAACAACACAAAGAGGAGAGTGTGCAACAACACTTAACAATTCAAATGGGGAACTAGAAAAGTCAGTTTTGAGAACTAAGAAACACAAGTGTATATGAGACAGAACAAGAACAACACAAGTAATTAGTTTTCAAGGTTGATGTATATTGCTCTCTAGTTCCTTACAAATGTTTCCAAAGTTCTGATATAAGATACAAAGACCAGAGATACTTATACTACAACCTACAGCAGGCCATACTTTGAAGGCCAGCTGGATACATGATCTAGACAACAAAATCAATGTAGAGTCAAAAGACAGATTGCCTTTTGGCTAGTGACTATGACATGCCATAGCTCACATCCTAATGTGTTACAAAATGGATAAAGTACATAAAGTGGAAAGTTACAGACTCAAGACCTCAATGTACAATTACCAAAAGCATGGACCTTTCACCAACTACTGCAAAGTTGGTGTCATATCAGAGTTGCAGTGGAAAGGGGTCCAGCTTTATTGCTGGGGAACTTCCTTCCTATCTGCTTGTAGAACCTCTTGACTTCATGAGTAAAAAGAGTCATTTGCTAGACTATCTCCATGTATACATCATCTGGATGGATACAGTCCAGGTCTTCAAGGGTGAATAGGAAGCTGCCACAACATTTATCAGAAGACATAAAGGCTTGAGAAGAACTTGTCTCTTGGAATGGGTTTCCTTGAGTATAGTTCTCCTTTGGTGTCTCCGGGAAGGTGATGAAAGGACCCTTTTGTGAGATGTCAGGGTAGCATATGAGATGATGTTAGGGTTCTATGCTATCCCTTTCAATCACATGAAGGGCTGAACCTATTTGATTACTAGGGTTACCAGATGAACCTTGCATGTTCATCTCCATCTGGTATCCACTGAGAATGACATACAACTCTTTCAAAGTGAGAGTCTTAAGGTTCTCAGTCCTCTTGATTTTACACAATAATATGTCCATTGCCTAGGAAGAAAGGACATAAACTTCCTTATAATATCCCTATTCTCAAGAGTTACTCCAACATCCACTAAAGTTTCCACAATCTCAACATACCTGAAGTATTGTTGAGTCATGGCCTCACCTGTTTTGAAGGTGAAATTTTCAAACTGCTATTTCAGGAGATCCTTCTTGTTCTCCTTGGCTCCAGTGGAACCCTCATACATTAGTTTCAATGCATCCCACAGCTGCTTAGCTGTTTTGCATTTCGTGAAACCTCTGTATACAGAGTTTAGAAGAGCAGTCTGAAGGGCTGTCATGGCATTTTGAGCAATTTCTACTCTCTTTCTATCTTCATCTGAGAAGTCAGCCACATCCTTGGGGATCATACCACCTCCAGCAGCAGCTGAAGAGGTGCTGGGTATGTAAGGTCCAGTGACAACAGATTCCCACATTCTTGAGTCTTGACACTTGATAAAGCCTTCATTCTTTGGCACTAAGTGTCAAAGTCATCAAGAGTGATCAGTGGGGACTTTGTCATGGTTCCAGTTTCCATATCAGCTTTAGAGATAGCTGCCATTTAAAGGATTAGGTATTTTATATGTGTGAGGGATCTTAAGATGTTGAGATCTTATATCAAGAGCCTGAAATGCTCTGATACCAATTGCCGGACCGTTGAAGGGTATGCATTTACAACACAACAACACAAAGTGGAGAGTGTGCAACAACACTTAACAATTCAAATAGGGAACTAGAAAAGTCAGTTTTGAGAACTAAGAAACAAAAGTGTATATGAGACAGAACAAGAACAACAAAAGTAATTGGTTTTCAAGGTTGATGTATATTGCTCTCTAGTTCCTTACAAATGTTTCCAAAGTTTTGATATAAGATACAAAGACCAGAGATACTTATACTACAACCTATAGCCGGCCATACTTTGAACGCCAGCTGGATACACGATCCAGACAACAAAATCAATGTAGAGTCAAAAGGCAGATTGCCTTTGGACTAGTGAGTATGACATGCCATAGCTAACATCCTAATGTATTACAAAAAGGATAAAGTACATAAAGTGGAAAGTTACAGACTCAAGACCTTAATGAACAGTTACCAAAAGCATGGACCTTTCACCAACTACTGTAAAGTTGGTGTCATATCAGAGTTGCAGCGGAAAGGGGTCCAGCTTTATGTAAAAGGTACATCAGATAAAGCATGTGATCAAAAAGTCTTCGGAAGAAATCTGTCTTCAATAGTTGGCTTCGAAAGACTTTGTCTTTGAAGCTTCGGAAGAATTCATCTTTGGCTTCGGAAGATATTGGTCTTGGCTTCGGAAGATTTCACACTTAGAGTAATTTCTAAGGCAGTGTGTGAAACTTCCGAAGCATTCCACTTCAGTACACTTGTGCATGCATGCTGGAGACACTTTGAGTGTTTGGGTTGCATCGGCCTTAGAAATAAACCTTACACTATACTTGATATAGACTGAGCTATTACCTTGAATGAGCGTGTTAGTGTTTGAATCTTATAGTGTGTTAGAGGATGGCTGGAGGTAGATCTTCTAAGGCTTCACGAGACAGAATACGTGGTGGACGTGGTGATGGACCACGAGTCATAAGAGGAAGGCCTAGAGCTGAAGAAGCAGCTCATGAGGAACCTGAGACCCCTCACCCGGAGGGAGGTGATGAGAGTGCTAATTTGAGGGCCTTAGTGAAGGAGGCTGTGGTGGGGGAGGTTCACCAGGTCATGCAGACAATCTTACCATCTGTGGTGACTGAAGTAATTAAGGCTGTAAGGGAAGGAGAAAGGAAGGAGAGGAATAGGTCCTCGGGATGGGGAGAGCAACTGGAGACTGAGACCGTTATCCCTACTGATAAGGAAGAGGCGGAAGAGGAGCCTGTGCTGGAGTTAGCACGAGGCTGTAATTATGGGGCATACCAAAGATGCAAGCCCCCTACCTTTGACGGTAATGCCACTTCTGCTGCTGCTCACCGATGGGTGAGAGAGATGGAGGCCTTCCTTGAAATCAATGAGTGCTAGGAAGACTAGAAGGTGACGTTTGCCACTCACTCATTTGTGGACTAGGCCTTATGCTGGTGGGACAATATTATCCAGGCCGAGGGTAGTAGAGCGATTGGCAGGAGGAGGTGGGGTGAGCTGAAAGAGTTGGTAATCGAGGAGTTCTGTCCTCATCAGGAGTTAGACAAGATGGAGAGAGAGTTCCTGCAGCTGGAGGCGGGAACCATGACACATCAATAATACACCATCAAGTTTTATGAGATGGCACGGCTGGTACCGAGTACGTTTAGGTCGGTGGTTGATTTGGCTGGAAGATTGTATGATGAGAGGGAGGTGATGGTGGCTGAGGGGAAGAAGACTGGTGGTGATGATCAGAACTGGAATAGGAAACGGTTTGGGCGTGGCGGCTTTTCCCCAAATAAGAAGAAAGCGAGGGTAGATGATCGATGAGTGGTTACAACAGGCTAGGGAATGAAAAAGTGCGGTAAGTATGGGAAGGAGCATGCAGGGGAATGCAGACTGGGGCTTAATGTTTGTTTCAAGTGTGGGAAGCCCGGCCACATCTCTAGAGATTGTAGAGTAGCGAGGTGCTATAACTGTGGTGAAGTAGGCCACTTGAGCAGGGAGTGCAAGAAGCCAAAGGCAGAGAGTTCCGGAGCGGGGAAGAAGAA
Source organism: Flaveria linearis (assembly GCA_024085815.1). Taxonomy (NCBI): domain Eukaryota; kingdom Viridiplantae; phylum Streptophyta; class Magnoliopsida; order Asterales; family Asteraceae; genus Flaveria; species Flaveria linearis. Next base: position 32,931,416 of record CM044009.1, on the reverse strand, counting down.
CGAAACTGAGGAGCAAAGGGCAAGCACCGGGCATTCACAATGACCAGAGAGGAGGCTAGGACAGACCCTGATGTTATGTCAGGTATGTTTCCAGTAAACCAAACTCTTGCTTCTGTGTTATTTGATTCTGGTTCTAGTAGGAGAAATGAAAGTATGAAAACGAAAGTAAGAGATAATGTAAAGTATGAAATGAATGAACGTATACGAAACAGAATGAAAGTATGAATATGATGATGAAAGAAAATGACCGATAATGGAAGATAATAATGATATTATCTGTTTGTATGTATGATGCATGATTGCATAGGAAAGCAAAGAAGCGTTGTAACGAATGTAAAGTATGTTATATTTTTATATAAAACTAGAACTCACTCACCAACGCTGACTTTTATGTATTTTCCAGTTGGCAGGTAAGAGTTGCTGAGGATGGCACGGGGGCAGCTACTTGGATTATTTTGGACGGCATCCATTTTATATTACGATATTGTTTTTATGTTGTGACGCAACAAGTGATGTTTTGTAATGCAACAATGATGTATTATTTTGCAAAAGCAATTATAATTATATGAAATGGTTTTAATTAATTTCCGCTGCGATGTTTTAAATAAACGTATTTCGTATGACTCATGTGCGATGAATGACCAACTGTGAGGTGCCCGGGAACGGGGCCTTACACAAACATTGGAAGTTACTTTGTTACATATTCCAACACTGCATGTCCAAGAGAAGTGCTAGATGGAAATCATTCCCAGTGGACATTGCATCTCCTTGCCTTAGCCACAAACAAAAGATTTAACATGGCTAAATGGATCCTGAATGGATTCATATTCAATCTAGAGAAAGGCAAAAGGAATAAATATTTGATGTATCCAAGATTCCTTCAGTCGATCATCAATGAAGATCATCCAGATCTATATGTACATGGAGTAGAAGGTGATAGACTTGAGCTTGAGAACATGTCAGAGATTGTGTACAAGAGATTAGCTGTCATTACTCGAGCACCAAGTGTTCCTTTATTTGATTATATGAGGAACATTGCAATGGATGAAGTTGATATTAATCAACAACATTTCATTTGACTGAGAAGGAACCAGTAGATCCAAATGACTTAATTGAGGATGTAGTTGAAGAAATCATTGAAGAAGAAGAGGATGATGAAGATGAGGATGAAGAAGAACAAGAAGATGATGATAATTCTTCTGATGATGATAATGATGATGGTTATGGAGATAATCAAGAAGTACATGAAGAAGAAGTAAATCAAGAGATGGATAGTGAAGCAACCTTATCTAATCAGTAAGATGAGACTGCTGTTCATGATGAAGGAGATGAAGAAAATGTTGATGCCAATTTAGATCAAAATCAACCATTTGATTTTAAATATCTTGATACCATTCTATCAGAGCCTATCATTCAAAATGTGATTGCTAATGAACCATCACATATTCAAGAGGCTCAGAATGTGATTGATGAGTCAGTTATAAAACAAACTAGTGATGTTTGTGTTCAAGCAGAGATTGATAGTGATAATGATGTGATAGATGAGTTGAAATCAAAGATAGTTGATCAAGATGAGTTGATAAAAAGATTACAAGAAGAGAATGCTTTGTTAAAAGCAAATAATGAAAAGAAAGAATGATGATAAATGATCTTGAAGATAAAGTTAAGAGATTATCTGAAGAACTTGAAAAGTTGAAAGAAAGCATGACAGGAAAGGAGAAAGAACCTGAAGTAATTGTGATTGAGAAGGAGATTGACAAAGAGTCTCAAGAAGATGTTAATATGGAGCTTGTTAAAGCTAATAAGGGTAAAAGAAAAGTAGATGAAGTTGAAACACCCATTGCTCCATCAAAGATTCAAAAGATTATCGATGTAGATGATGTTATTGAAGAAAATGTTCAAGAAAAAATAGAAGCACTTGATGGTATTGATTCATGTCTACCAGATGAATGGTATGATGAAGTCTTGGAAGATGAGGATATGTGTGATGTAGTTGATTCTCCTATCACTAATGTTCAACATGATATCCCAGTAGATTTTAAAAACAGATATAATTATCTGGTCAAGAAGAAATACAACAGGGTAGGTTTGACAGTGAGTCAAATAAATGATGAATATGAAAAGTGCATAACTGCAGAGTCTTCAGCACCTATTGATCCCAATGAGATTGTTTTAGAACATGGTGAATGGGCTCCTATGAGTGAAAGCTTGAATGTAGATGATATTCCTGTGACTGAATTACACCATCCCAATCCTAAAGATATGAGTGATCTAGCACTAAAGACATGGTTGCAATCAAGGAATTATCCATGGAAAAGGCTCAAAAGACTTCAAGGTGAATCTTTAAGAAGATTAGTCAAAAGCTTTCAAGAGACTGAGAAGATGTACAACAAAATGATCATACTACACATGGACAACCCACACTATCTGGAGATTACAAAAAGAACCAGAATCCTTAAACCTCAAGAGATTAAGTCCATGGAGTTAGTAAAAAGAACTCATGAAAGGAGAAAGGAGTTGATAGCTATGTTACCATGCACAGAGCAGAGTGCTTATAGAGTTGATTTAGATCAAAAAACAACTGTTGAACAAGGCTAGATCTACTGGAGATTTGGTACGAAATGTGTTACAAATAGGACAATCAATTTCAGAACTGTTAAATGCTATGATTAATCCTAATAAAAAAAAGAAATGAAGATAGTGGCATGGAAGTATGATGAGGTATTTGATGCTTTTCTAATTAAAAGAGTTAATGCAATATGTGATGCCTATCACTTTTATTCAAGCATCATAAAACTCCCTGTCCAAGATTTGAAAGAATTACATAAGTTACCTCTCATTAACCTATCAAAGGATGCAAGGGAGAGAACTTTGTAAAATTATTTGACAGAGGAATTTCGAGAATGCCTGCTTTTCTTCAAACCAGATGCGATCAAGAAGACAAAATGTATTTTAAAAATTAAAAGAATAGACAAAAGAGAATCAAGTTCATCTATTGATACAGATTACTTAGAAGCTTTTGGAGATACATACTTTGAAAAGGTGATGAATCTAGGATTAAAGTTATAGATGGTACTCAAACATCCAAACCGATCCTGAGATGGTTCTATGATTCCAATGACTTTCACCTTAAGCTGGCTAGAAATGAAGATGACTAGGATGAAGATATGATCAGTTTATTTGGAGTATTTGAGTTGAAACTCCTTCACCCGAGTTACATATCTTTTTTGTCTAATCAAAAGTTTGAACAAGTGACTTCTGTTCATGGCTGAGAATGATAGAAAGTATTTCATGACTATCATTAAAGTTATGAATGCTGCAATGGAAAGGATTTCATTGAGAAAGGTGACAACATATGCAAACATAGTGAAGAAAAGTATAGAAAACATAGAGTTCATGAGAATCTCGAGCAAAGGAGTGCTAGAGATATATACAAAAGATAATGCAAATCCAATTGAGATGTATGCAAATGTGGATATAGCAGGCTTATCTAAAGAAACACTGTTGATGATGGATGCAATGGAGATAAAGACAAACAATTCAAAGCCAGAACAAGGGATTTTGGCAGAGAAATTTAAGTCATCAATAAAGAAGGCACTGAGAGAACTTGAGCTTTATAAAGAGAAGCCAATGTTCAAAGTGAAAGAAGAACCAGGAGATGTTTTTGACAGTAGACATATGCAAATCTTAGGGGGAGTATTGTTGAAGACCTAGAAAATTAGCAATTAGTCTTTAGTTTTAAACTTTGTTATAGTATAGAGACTTGTTTGTAAATATATGTTCCATTTGTTTCTTTGATTAGTATAAATAGGATTATATGTATTTTGTGCAGGTAGACGTTTAGAGACGTTTGAACTCTCTTAATTGTACATTGTAATCCTTTGCAACTATCAATAGAAACTATTATGAATTTTTGCATCTGTTGATTACTTTGTTCATATAATTTATAATTGCTTAATTACAAACATAGAATCGATCCATTTGAACCTATGAATAAGCTATCTTTAATAAAAACTCTCGAAAATGAAACTTCCAACACGTAATAAGTTAAAGATCAGGCCATCCCAAAACCAGAAGTTGAAGAAGCCTTATCACATCAGGAATTATACTAGATCATTGAACGAGAATTAGAACCTAAATCAAATCTATATCTCAAAGATCCACTGATTTTAGAATTCAAAGAACTCATGTCTCATCTCAAAAATGCTTTTATAGAAAACACATCTCAACTTCCAGTCGTTATCTCATCCACATTTTTAAATGATGAGAAGAACAAGTTACTCAATGTGCTCAATGCACATAAACAAGAAATTTTTTGGAAAATCATGGACATAAAGCGAATCAATCCATTCTTTTGCACTAAGAAAATTCTGATGGAAGAAAAATTTAAATCCATCATTCAACCTTAAAGATGTTTATGTCCTAGTATGCAAGAGCTTAATAAAAAAGAGGTAATTTGCAGGACTGGTTAAGGGATGGTCAATACAATCAGTCTCATAATGAGGAGAGAGTTAGAGCACTTAACAGATCAAATAGAAAACCAGGGATTTGAGAGTTAGGATGCAAATAACACAAGCAAGTAAAGAGACAGAACCTAAGACATTATATATAATGTTTTCAAGGATGATGTATATTAATCTTAAGTTCTCTTACAAGAGTTACCATGCATAAGAAATAAGCTAAATGAGATTGAGATACTTTATATTACACCTTACAACCGGCCATACTTGGAAAGCCAGTTGGAACATTGAAAGACAACAAATCAATGTAGAGTCAATAGCCAGATTGCCTTTCGACTAATGACTATGACATTCCATAGCTCACATCCTAATATTATACAAAATGGAAAAAGTACATAAAGTAGAAAGTTACAGGCAAAGACCTTAATGTATAGTTACAAAAGCATGGACCTTTTCACCAACTTATGCAAGTTGGTGAGTCTTCAGAGTTGCAGTGGAAAGTTGGTCAGCTTTCTTTGGCTACTCTTGAGTTAGTTCAACCCAACTTCTATCCTCTAAAGCCTCATTAACTTTCTTTGCCTCTATCTGGGACAACCCAACTTCTATCCTTGAAGCAGCTTATCCTTCAAAGCCTCATCAACTTTCTTTGGCTCTATCTAGGACAAGAAACAAGAGTGTAGATAAACATTTTTGTCATGGGTTTGTCCTCTTTTTTTCACCCCTGGTCAACATCTCCAATGATTTGTGGTGGGATGTGACTTGTGGATCCTGAGTTGAGGGATCACAGTAAGTTGTTTAGACAGATCTAGATTTGAAAATTTTAGATCTCGCAATAAAGTGTCTTCCACCACCTCAGCACACTTATCAAGAGAAACTTGATCCAATGAGTGTGTGACATCATTGATGTTGTCACCAATTGAGTGGTTATCAGCATAAAGAAATTCTTGATCACTGTCACCACTACCATTTCCTCCTATATTTGAAGTTCCTGCATTTTTGTATTGTACCTCTGAAATTGAATTTTCAGGTACTTGAGAAGTATTAGCATGATGTATCATTGTTGTGCTGATAAGAACTTCATTTGCAGGGTTAGTAACCACTGGAGCTGAAGATGTAGTCTGCTTTGGTCTTCTCAGCTCAAATCTTGGATTAGGATCTTCTGGTGATGTGTTACCTGTTGGTCCTGAAACATCTTCACAAGATTTGTTAAAACAGTTGGTAACTAAATTAAGATCAAATTGCCAATCAGGACCAGAACCTTTCACAGAGGGTGTGTGCTCATTAAAGATCACATTGGCTGATTCTTCAACTACTCTAGTTCTGAGATTGTATACTCTATAAGCCTTAGCTTAAGAGGAGTATCCAATGAAGTATCCATCATCTGATTTCTCAGCAAACTTAGCTACTTGATCTTTGGTATTCAAGATGGTGCATGGACATCCAAATGATCGAAAAACCAATGAAAGGTCTTCTTTTATGCCATAGTTCATAGGGAGTCCTACCATGAGTCTTAACTACTAAAACACTATTCTACATATCGCACAGAAGGTAATAGGTAGTTTAGAATCAGACAACATGGTTCTTGCAGCTTTAATAAGTGTCCTGTTTCTCCTCTCAGCAACTCCGTTTTGCTGAGGAGTCCTAGGCGCACTATATTGTCTTGTAACACCTTTTTCATCACAAAATGTGTCAAGGATTTGGTTCTTGAATTCAGTTCCTTTATCACATCTTATGGTCTTTCCTTGTGATCAATTTGATTCTTAACATTCAGAATAAAATTCTTCAATATTTTAGGAGTTTCATCCTTAGTTCTAAGGAAGAAGACCCAAGTGAATCTTGTGAAGTCATCTGTGATCACTAAATAGTATGAGGTCCTTCCTAAACTCATTACACTGGTGGGGCCAAAGAGATCCATGTGTAATAAGTGAAGGGGAGTAGTGATAGTATTCTTAACCTTTGGCTTGTGAGACACCAAGTGTTGTTTCCCTTCCTGGCATGCAACACATTGATCATCACTTGTAAACTCTTTCTTAGGCATTCTAGTTACCAAGTCATTCTTAATCAGTTTATTCATGTTCTTAAAGTTTACATGGCACATCCTTTTATGCCAAAGGAAAGACTCATCATTATTGGCCTTAGATAGAAAGAAAGAAACCTTTCCTGAGGGGGATGTTTCCTGCGAATCCATCTTGTTACATGTTCCCTTTCCGGGGTGCCCTAAGCAGGATATGCTCTTGAGGAATGACCACCCTGTGCTTAGAACAATGCACTCATGCTCAGTAAAGAGCATGTTATGTCTCTGGTCACAAAATTAGGATACACTCAGTAAATTGTACCCAAGCTCCTTAACAAAATTTACCTTCTCAATGTTGAGCTTACCATTTGTGACCCTGCCCCTTCCAGTAATATAACCACCAGCATTTCCTCCAAAAGCAACTGGTCCTCCATCAATTTTCTCAAAATTTTGAAGCAAGGAGTCATTGTCTGTCATGTGCCTGGAACAACCACTATTAATGATCCATAATTTCTTTTGGTCTTCAGCTATTCTTGCATATTAAAAGGAGAATTAATTACATCTGGAAACCCAAGCCTCATTGGACTTGGGCTCTTCAAAATTAACAGAAGACAATGCAATAGTAATTGATCCTATACTGAGACTATTGGGATCATTTGTTGTTGTGCATGAAGAATTTTCAGTCACATGGTCTTCCTTTATCTTCTACACCATCTTTGGAAGATTAGACTTGACCTTCAAAGCTTCAGAAGTTTTACAACTTTGGAAGTTTTGGAAACTGACCCTTTGCAAGATCTTGCTTTAACTGCAACAAGCTTCAGTGCTTCGGAAGCATTCCTTTCTTCCGAGACTTTTCTTCCGAAGGCAATTTTTCACTTGTCTTCATTTTCATTTTGGAGCTTCAGAAAGAAACATTGATTTCTTCCAAAGCTTTATTCTTCTTGCTCTTCTCAGAAGTCTTCTTCTTGCTTATGTTGACAGTACTTTTGGGATTGTAGATGCAATCCTTAGCCAGATGAGAAGTACTGCCACACATAATGTAGTCAAAATGCTTTCTTCTGAGAGCCTTCTTGTGAGTATAAGACTGAGTTTGATCACTTTCCAACTCCATCCCCATCTTTAAAGATATTGTGGCAGGCTTTCTAAGGTGACGCTTGCCTTTGGAGGTGGATGGTTCATGCTGTGTAGCATTGTTACACAGCTGCTCAGTTTTCATTCCTTCATAGGGATGAGTTGAACATGTACTTGAAATCTTGGTACTAGAGTTCAAAGTTATGTCCTCAGTCTTTACCACTTCAGAAGCTGCAGAGATAAAAATTTGTTTTTGTTTAGAGTTGAAAGTGGCCTTGATCTCCTGCTCTTTGATCTTCTCTTTACTGCTTGGATCAAGTTCTTCCTCTTACACTTAGTCATCCCTGACTTGTTCCTCTCCTCAGGGGTGTAGTGACCCTTGTTAGGATGATCTTTCTCACTCTTCCCAGTTTCATTCTTCATTACCTCCTCTTTATCATTGGGATCTATGGATGGCAGCTCATCTTGACTAGTTCCATACCTTGGAGATCTTCCAGATAATAGAGTGTGTGGAGGAGCTATCTCAGTAGATCCTAGTCCATGTTTGTTCTGATAACACACTTTAGAGCATAGGAATGAGGATATGATTTTCTTAAAGGACTATTCTTTAAGAACATGCTTCTCTGCCTTGGCCTTGCTGATCACTAGCTCAGCCTGGCACTCAGTCAACTTAGTAATGAGATCTTTGCTTTGAGTCCTGCAGTTGGGATGCTCATGTTTAAGAGTTTAAATGGTTTTCTTTAAGTCTTCTATTTTTAACTTCTACTCATTTTCAGCTCTTTTGGAATAAGATTTTAATATGTTCAAAGACTTAAGATCAGATCTCATTTCTAAGTTATAGGACCTGTATCTATTAACTTTAGCAATGCATTCTAGGATACAAAGATGTTCCAATACCTTGGCTTCATTAAGATCTGCCATCAGTGCTTGGTTTGGAGACACATGTTCTACCTGCAAGCTCCAATCAAAGCCTCCTTCTTCAACAGCAACTGCAGCTTGCTGCTTAGGCTTCTTAGTGTGTGAGGGCTCCCTTAGTGTAGTTTGGTGTAGGTTGGGCTTGGCCACCATATGTCCTGGGTGCCTTGCATCCCTATCATAGTATCCTATTTGGTCACAGTTGTAACACTTCACTTTTCTTTTATCCAGTCCAAACATTCCACTGGATACATTGCTAGGAAACTTTCTCTCTGTCCTCTTGTAGAACTTCTTGGCTCTGTGAGTGAGAAGAGCCATTTGTTAAACTATCTCCATGTACTCGAGGTCATCTGGATGGATGCAGTCCAAGTCTTCAAGGGTGAGGAGAAAGTTGCATGTGCTTTCATCACGAGACACAAAGGCATGTGATGAGCTTGTCTCTTGGAATAGGCTTCCATGGATGTAGCTCTCCTTTAGTGTCTCAGGAAAGGTGATGAAGGGTCCTTGGGTGAGTTGTCAGGGTAAGAGATAAAATGGTGTTGTGGTTCTCTACAATCCCTTTCAACCACATGAAGGGCAAAACTCTGCTGATTGTTAGAGTTGCCAGATGGATTTTGCATGTTCCTCTCCATCTGGTAACCAGGGAGTATGCCATACAACTCAGTGAGAGTGAGGGTCTTGAGATTTTAGTCCTCTTAATGACCACATAATAGTGTGTCCACTATCTAGGAAGAGAGGACATGAACTTTCTCACGATGTCCCTATTCTATAGTGTTACTCCAACATCCATCAGACTATCCACAATCTCAACATACGTATAGTATTGTTGAGTCATGGTTTCACCTGCTTTGAAGGTGAAATTTTGAAACTGCTGTTTCAGAATCAATCCATTTGAACCTATCATACGCCTAAATAGTGCCGGAACGCCTAAGTGCCCATGCGCCTAAGTCAGGCCCATGCGCCTAAGTCAGGCCCATGCGCTGAATAGTGTCCAAGCGCCCAAAGGCCCATGTGCCTAAGTGTTAATAATTTAAGTGTAAGCTCAGACGCCCACATAGTGGCAAAATGCCCAAACAGGGCTGAACGCCTAAATAGTCCTCATGGGCCCAAACACTTAGAATTATTTCTAAAATTTTTAGGAAAACCAGAATTGTAGGGTCGACCTTGATTTGACCTATGGGCTATGATTACCCATTTTAAGCATGATTATGGGATGGTTTAGGGTTATAGAATGTATGATTGATGTATGGTATGTATAATGTGTTATCTTTTAATGGTATTCAACGTATTTATATTATATTATAAAATACGTTAAATATTATGTTATTACTTTACGTAGTATGACAAGTGTTTGAAAGAACGTAAAGAATATGTTAGGATCTCAGCCTCTAGTTTGATGAATTAGATTGTGTTCGCAGCGGATTTAGCATGAATATTAGCAATTAAAGCAAGACATAAAGAATATTGCATGCAAACCAAAAGTAGATGTAGAGAGAATAATTCTGCCTTGAAGGAATAATATTCGTTTATTTCATGTTTCGGCGTGGAATACATTCAGGTCACTACCCTTTATAGGCAAATGACCCATACTGTTGTCAGATTCCACTGACATTAAACAATTATTTAACTAACTACTGATAGAACACAACTACTGAAGATGTCACAACAGCTGACATCTTCTTACAAAATTTCCTAAGTGTTCTACAAGTACTGAAAAGGAAACTACTAAGAAGCTACAATGACTGAAGAACAAACTCTTCAGTCGTTTACAACTATTGAACTATAACAGCTGAAGAACAAACTCTTCAGCTGTTGTACAAACTACTGAAATGAAAAACATAAAACTACTGAAAAGAAAATAAACCATCACAACAACTGAAGAAGACTTCTTCAGCTGTTGTGACAAACTCTGAAACTTCAGCACTTTGGTCTTCAGACTTTGGTCTTCAGATGATTCATCAGCTGATGACTTCAGTAGTTGTCATCAGCTGATGTCTTCAGTTGTTGTCTTCAGACTTTGTGCATCAGCAGTTGTTCATCAGTTCTTTAGTTCTTCAGACTTTGATCTTCAGCACTTGTCTTCAGTACTTGAAGTCTTCAGTACTTGTGTTTATCAGTACTTTAGACTTCAGTACTTATCTTCAGTACTTTGGGATCATCAGTTGTGCACTTCAGTTCTTTGAACTGTAGCTGTTGATTCTTCAGACTTTGTCAGAACAGCTGATGGGAGTCTTCAGCAGTTGTTGTGATGTCATGTGGGACTTAGAGGTTTTCCTGATCTTGGCTCATTGGTTCTTTTGGTCCAACAAACTCCCCCTGAACCAATACAGCCAAACCTCTAATTATTTGTTGTCCACTTATTGGTGGCATAAAGATTGGTCTATTTCCTTCTGGATCAGATCAGAAGTTGACCCTGATAAGCACTGGCCTGGGAGAAGGTTTCAGGTATTTGTTTGGCTAAGTATGGATGGGAGCTCTATTTTGGGGAATTGGACACAGAGCTGTTATCCCATCCATGAAACCTACCTCCCATGTACTAGCCTGTAGGATTCTCTGGTGTAGGCTCGGACAAAGATCATTTGTTCTTCTTTGGTCATGCCTTCAGCCCCACCATCGAACAATCCTTCACGGCCGTACATCTCTGAGACATACTTGACCTGTTTCCCATTTTTGAGCTCAACTGTTGTGATTTGCTTATATGCAAATTCATCTGGATGTCTGCCTTCTAGCAACAAGTTGAGCTCATCTTTGCGGAAGTTCTCAAGCTTCTTATAGACTAAGCCTTTTCTAACCATCCTGTTCTCCAACATCATTTCAGGTGGTTGCTTAGACTTATAAGCTTTCTCAAACTCATCCACAATTTCCCAGGGTGTTACTACAAGAGCCACTGTGATTACTTCATCTACAATCCTCTTCATCTGGCTCTTGTATCTCACAGGAATATCTTTCTTTGTGATCCTGTGAGCCACCCTAGGATCAGGCCAAGTCCTCACTCTCTCTTTGTTATATTGGAAGGTTTGTTTGAGAGTGAAGAGTCTCAGAGCTTCTTTCTTCATATTCATGATATAGGTAGAGGCAGCATATGCTTGGTCAATTGACTTAAGCATTTTAGCATCATGAAGTTGCTGCTGTGCCTCTTCCTCTATCTTCACCCTCACAGTGTCCATCTGTGAGGTGGGAGTGATGGTTTGGGATTTGGCTTTTGGTAGAGGAATGACTGCTGAAAGGGGCAGTCTGTCCTCCTCATCCTCCTCTTCTTCTTCTTCTTGCAGCCTCAACACCCTTCTCTTCTTCTTCAAGGGTGGATCATTGGCTGCGGTTTTGATGGTGAAGGGGTTGGTTTAGTGGGTTGTGGTTGGGTTCTTGGTTGGAATGTTGGCAGGCACTGCTAGTAACCTAGAGATAAGGGCTGGTTTGGTCTGTTTTACTAGCAGTGTCCTGTTTCCAGCACCGGCTTCAGAGAGGGCCTCAGCGCCCAGTCCCTTAGTGAAATCACCAGCCGAACAGATCTTGGTGGTTATTGCCAAGAGTCTGTCCCTGGTCCATGCCTTGACATCAAGGACTGGTCTGCCCAGGTACTTCGAAGTGAACCTACTCATAGCCTCAAGTTTCTTTCTTTCCTCTTGGCTATAAGTAGTCCATCGGTACTCAATCTCTCTTCTCTCCATATTCCTGATCTCTTGATCTAGCAGGCCGGTGTCCTTGTCAAAGCCTTGCCTGAACAGCTGTTCAATGACAGAGTCCATTGAACGGCTATGCTCAGCATCAGCCTCCTTGACAAGGGCTGCTAGATCAGGATCAGCACTCTCCCTCACCTCTCCTTTCTTTTGATAAGTGACACTGAAATCCTTTGGATTCCAGTCGCTTCTTTCTCAGCTCTCTCCTCCTTTTCCCTCCCCTTCCCCTTGGTCTCCTGACCTTCTCCTCTCAGTCATCTCCTTTCTACCTACTTCTAACTCCTCCTCTCCCCTCTTCCTCTTAACTTGCACTGAGGTCTCCCCCTTTTTAGGTGCATTGGTTGGGTTTGACTCTCAGCAAGTGCTTTAGCAACAGCAACCTCCACCAGAGGTTGGATATGTTTGGGAAGCCTCTCATTAATGGTTTTCATCACAATTTCTATGATTATGGGTGTGATGAGAGGCAGCGATTTCTGAAGGATAGCATCTAGCTGCTCAGGGGGGTTCTGACCCTGAGACCTAGTGCCAGAAGCAGGGGCTGGTGGCTGAGTTTGTGGGAGTGGCTCAGTGTTTGTGAGACCTTCGGGTGAAGGTGCCATCTGTGGTTGGTGGTGGCAGATGGACTTCTATCTTGAGTCATTTGAGCAAGCAGCTCTTTGAGTCTGCTTATCTCATCCTCTAAGATAGTGTTGTGAGCAACTACATCATATAAAAAGCTCAGGTCATCATCAGTGGGAGCTGAATCACCTGACCTCCTGACTGTGTCAGGATATACATGCTCTGAGTGTGGCTCAGTAGTAGCATGTGCCCCTTTGTATTGGTACTGGGGACTTCCAGCCTCCGGATTGGATCCATCATCGGCAGTTGCCTCTGGTGAGGTCTTATTGCTTGTACCAGCTTCACCCTGCTCATGTGCTGATGCAGGGGAAGTGGCAGCCTCACCAGATTGTCCTATCTCCCTAGCCACACTGAGAGATTGGACATGTGATTCTCTGTGTTGGGGGCTCCCACCAGCACTTGTATCCACCCTCTCTTCGGTTGGAGTCTCCCCAGTTGTAATAGGTTTCTGGGAGAGGGTGGAGTGCTCAGGTGAGTCAACACTTTGGCAATCATTAGGGTTGGACTTTGTGGGGCGGCTTCTGTGGGAGTTGGGCTAGAAGTAGAGTGCACATGGGAGGAGTGTGCATTTCAATGGCAGTCTCCTCAAGTGAGAAAGACCCCAGATGTGTAGGTGCCCCAGTTGTGGTTACATCAGGCTCCTGTTGAGAGGAACCTGTGCGGTTGTGGTGGGTGGAGTCATGGTAGCTGCTGGGAGAATCAAACCAGCAGCCACATCCTGCCTTTGTGTTGCAGGGGCATCCTCAGGGGACTCATTTCCCTGAGTAGCCTTTTTAGGCTTCTTGGCTTTTGGCTTGGTGGGGACTTTGGATTTGGAGGTGGAGGCTGTGAGTTCCTGCTGCGTGGGTTTTTCGCAGCCGGCCAGCCTGTTTGCGTGTGTGGTCGGTGTTGTGTCTGGAGTATACCTCGGCTAGAACAGCCATGGCAGGGACTCCAGTGCCAACAAGTCCCTCAGCTTGAAGCTGGCTTTGGATGATGGCCATTATGAACCGAGGATACAAGATCCAACGGTTAGAAATGGGTTTTGTGGCCATATCCCTGAGTTCCCAAAATATAATATCAGTAAAGTTTAGGGGTTGTTTCTCAAGGATAGAATACAATACCTGTTGCCACCTTGTTGACATCTGGTCCCATGAAGAGGTTTTGGGAGCCAGACACACATTCACCATGTGGAAGATCAGTCGTTGGGGATCTGGGAAGTGTTTCTTCAACAAGGTGGTGGCTGAAAGGTCGCCCTGATAGTCATTGGCAGTGAAGCATAGATCGAGGGCGCCTTTGGGGTAGAGGTTGGGTAGGTGGCATCCTCCAGCTTTAGGGTTTCTCGAAGAGTAGCTGGAGTAATAACCCTGGGTGGTTGTTGACGGAGGACCGAGAGAGACCTCGCCGTTATTCTCTCCGGTTTGGACGATGATGTTCGTCCAGAACTCCGCCAAGGAGTCGGTGTATATGGTGGGGTTGAGGAGGAATGCCGTTTGGTATTGTGAGTCGGCCATCAGATCGACGGCATTGTGAAACTTGGCCCAGAATGGCGGTTTGGTGAGATGAGCGACACAGTTGTGTTGAGGTTTGAGTTGCATGGCCGCCATTAATGGTGTATGGGAATTTCAGAGGTTTTTGAAATAGTTAGGTCAAGTGAGAATGAAAAGCTCTGAAGGTTGGGTATTTATAGGGTATGGCAAAGGCTGAAAGAAACTACTGAAGGTTTGGTGTTAGTTATCAGTTGTTGAAACTACTGATGACGTGGTTTTAACCTTCAGTGGTTGTAACATCTGAGGACTTGGTGTTAGTCTTCAGTAGATGAACTACTGAAACCTTAGTTTTGTCCTTCAGATGTTGTAAACGGCTGAAGACTTGTTATTAGTCTTCAGTAGTTATAAACTACTGAAGGCCTAGTTTTCGTCTTCAGACGTTGTAACAACTGAAGACTTGGTGTTAGCCTTCAGTAGTTGTGAACTACTGATGTCAGTAGTTGTGAACTACTGAAGACATGGTATTGCTTCAGTTGTTGTAAACAACTGAGGACGTGGTGTTAGTCATCAGTAGTTGTGAAACTACTGAAGACATGGTTTTGTCCTTCAGTTGTTTGGGTATGAAACAGCAGCTGTTGGCATCAGCTGAAGAATAAAATTACTCATCAGCTGTTTCCGTCAAATCAGTTGTTTCATGCTGACCTCCACATTTACTCATCAGCTCTTTGGCTGACTTTTAGATGTTTCATTGACCCTTCAGCTCTTGTGAGTATTTATGCCTTCAGCTCTTGTGATCGGATGTTCACAAGTGCTGATGTAATACTCCAGAGCTGGTGAACAAATTTTGTCTTCAGTACTTGTGTAAATTACACATCAGTACTTGTGAACAAAATTTGTTCTTCAGTACTTATTTGTTTGAAAATGATACATCAGTAGTTGTAATCCACCTCACTACATCAGTTGTTTTCAACAAATAATGTACATCAGTACTTTGAAGCCTTTTAGTCTTCAGTAGTTGTGAAAATGCTGAAGACTAAATTACTCATCAGTAATTATATTTGACCTTTGCATACTAATGCTCATCAGTACTTGTGAACTGAGAGCATCAGTATTGGCCAAATTATTCGAGCTGCAGCATACCAAGCCTTAGTACCAAGTTTTGAAATGTGGCACTATCTAAAGGCTTAGTAAGTATATCTACAAGCTCATCAGCACTAGGCACAAACTTTGGATCAATCAGACCTTTTTCATAGCAATCTCTAATAAAATGATGTCTGATTTCTATATGTTTGGTCCTAGAGTGTTGGACTGGATTTTTGACAATGCAAAGAGCTGAAGCACTATCCATTAATAATGGAGTCTTAGTCTCTGTAATGCCATAATCCAAGAGTTGGTTCTGAAGCCAGAGTATCTGAGATGTACAACTTGCAGCAGCAATGTACTCAGCTTCAGCAGTGGATGTAGCAATTGATGTTTGTTTCTTACTCTGCCAAGAAACTAAACAATTGCCTAGGAATTGGCAACCACCAGAAGTGGATTTTCTGGTGTTGCATCCTGCATAGTCATTATCAGAGAAAGCAACTAATTTGCAAGAATGCCCAGTTGAATACCAAAGACCTAGTGATTGGGTACCTTGCAGATATCTAAAGATCCTTTTGACTGCAATCAAATGGGATTCTTTAGGTGCAGCCTGAAATCTAGCACAAACACATGTTGCAAACATGATGTCTGGTCTAGAAGCTGTAAGGTACATCAAGGACCCAATCATACATCTGTAAAGGGTTTCATCAACCGCTTTACCTTTCTGATCTACATCTAGTTGTGTGATGCTGCTCATGGGAGTAGAACAGGGCTTACAGGTTTGTAAATCAAACTTATTCAACAACTCTTTGGTGTATTTGGACTGATGGATGAAAATTCCATCATCCCTTTGTTTGATTTGCAAACCTAGAAAGAACTGTAATTCCCCCATAGCACTCATTTCAAACTTTTGCTTCATGAGCATTGTAAATTCATCACACAACTTTAGATCAGAGGATGCAAAGATGATGTCATCTACATAAATTTGAACAAGGAGCTTTTGTTTTCCCACAGTCTTGATGAATAAGGTTTTATCAATGGTGCCTCTAGTGAACTTATTCTCTAAAAGAAAAGTTGAGAGTGTCTCATACCAGGCTCTAGGAGCTTGCTTCAGCCCATAAAGAGCCTTATCAAGCTTGTACACCCAATCAGGATGTTTGTTGTCCTCAAAGCCTGGTGGTTGACACACATAAACTTCTTCTTTTATTATTCCATATAAGAAGGCACTTTTGACATCCATTTGATAAACCTTAAGACTGTGAAAGGCAGCATAAGCTAAGAGCAGTCTGATTGCTTCCAGTCTTGCCATAGGAGCAAAGGTCTCATCATAATCGATGCCTTCCTCTTGTGCAAATCCTTGGACAACCAGCCTGGCCTTGTTCTTGACAATTTGGCCCTTATCATCTTTTTTGTTCCTGAATACCCATTTGGTGCCTATTGCACACTTCCCTTGGGGTAAAGGAACAAGCTCCCACACTTGCTGTTTCTTGAACTGAAGAAGCTCAAGCTGCATTGCTTCAACCCATCCATTGTCTCTTAAAGCAACATGATAGTTCTTTGCCTCTTGCTGACTGATGCAGAGAGCATAGAAGCAGAAATTGGACAATTGACTCCTGGTTGAAACTCCAGCATTGATATCACCAATGATTTGAGATGTGGGGTGATTCTTCAGCTCTTGATAGACTATAATGTCAGTGCAAGTGTTTGTAGGACTTTCAGCAGCAACAAATGGTGATGGAGATTCCTGAAACCATGTAGGAGATGGCAGCTCAAATGAAGTAGAGCTTGCAGAAATCTCATCAGCATTTGTTGTGGATGGGGCTGCTGAAGCTACAGGATCATCAGGTTTAGTGAACTCAGGCAGGTTGTCACTAAACCTGAAGAGGTGAGTACTGACTACATCATCATCAGTACCACCAGGTGGAGAACTGTTGACAGGCTCAACAGCTGGAGGCTGATAAGGAACATATTGCAGTATGTCCAGATCAAACAACTCCACAGAGTTCTGTGGAATCTTGTCCTTTGGAGATTCATTGAACTTAACATGCAGAGTTTCTTCAACCACTTTTGTCCTACAGTTGAAGACTTTGTATGCCTTGCAAGTTGATGAATAACCAACAAAATACCCTGCATCCACCTTACTAGAAAATTTCTGGAGTGGGTTGCTAGTGTTGAGAATAAAACATGGACACCCAAAGGCTCTAAAGAATGAAATTAAAGGAGCCAAATGATGAAGAATCTCATAAGGAGTCTTCATCAACCTCTTATTCACTAAGGTTCTATTTTGTACATAGCAAGCTGTATTGACAGCTTCAGCCCAAAAGGTCAGTGGCAATCCTGAGTCAGCCAGCATTGACCTTGCAGCTTCAATGAGAGTCCTGTTCTTTCTCCCCACCACTCCATTCTGCTCAGGAGTTCTGGGAATACTAAACTGCCTCTTAATTCCCTTGGACAGGTAGAAGTCATCAAGTGTGTGGTTTCTAAATTCTGTTCCATTGTCACTCCTCACACACTTGACCTGTAGGGAATACTGCTTTTCTACAAATAACACAAAGTTCATGATAGTCTTGGCTGCTTCATCCTTAGAGTGCAAGAAGAAAGTCCATACATACCTGGAATAATCATCCATAATTACCAGGCAGTATTTCTTCTTTGCCATGCTCATCACTCTGACAGGACCAAAGAGATCCATGTGCAGGAGCTGCAAGCAGGCAGTGGACTTTGGTTCTTCTATTGAAGGGAATGAAACTTTGTGTTGTTTTCCTTTTAAGCAAGCAGTGCAGTTGTCTTCACACTTGAACTCCTTCAAGGGCAATCCTCTTACTAAACCATGGCTTATCAACTGATTCATGTTCTCGAAATTAACATGCCCCAACCTTCTATGCCATAGAGTAGATTCTTAAGAAGATGCCCTGGAGAATAGGCAAGGATGGCCTTTTAGATCTATCTTTTTGGAAAGATCTAAGGCATACACTCTTCCTGTCCTGTTGGCCTTCAGGAGAGTGTATTCATCCAACACCTTGTCAATCAAATTTAGAACTTTGGATGACAGAATCCGACAGTTCTGGCTTGTGAAAAGGGCAACATGGCCTTTATCACACATTTGACTGACCCTCAAGAGGTTATACTTGAGATTCTCCACATGGTTCACATCATCAAACCTTATTTCCCCATTGGAAACAAAGCCATTTCCGATGATGTAACCCTTTGCATCATTGCCAAAGCAGACAAATCTCTTCTTTCCTTGAGAGTAGTCATTAAGAAGGGAGCTGCTTCCTGTCATGTGCATAGATCCTCCACTGTCTACATACCAGACGCTCTTTTGGCATGTTGAAGAACCCTGCAATCATAACCACATGTTAGTTAGTTTTAGAGACCCAAACCTGTTTGGTTTTGGGTCTGTTCTCAACTATAGGTGCAGTACTAACAGGTGTGTTATGTGTAACAGCCTGAGGTGAAGAAGATGGTATAGAAGAGGAACCCTTTGGCTTGGTCTTCCTTTTCTGTGGTTTCAACACAGGAGCATCTAAATGGTTGACTCTTCCCATTAGATGCTAAACCATCATCACCAGTTGTGTTTGACTTTGTGATAAAGCTTTCAGCTCTTCAGACACACTGGAGTTTGCTGATGATGGATTCCTATGTTGTACCATCCTTTTCTGAGCAACCTCAGTTGTTGCCTGAGTATTCCCTACTTTCTTTTTAGATTTAGCTTTGGGCTTAGGGATTTCAGGCTTTGATGTTGCTAGTACAAACTTGGTTTCAAACTCATTTTTCATTTTCTTTATTTGCTCTTTAATTTCCTCCTGTTGTTTGAGTTTGGAACCCTTTTTGTACCAGCAATCATCAGTAAGATGATTGAACAAGCCACATATCTCACATGGCTTCTTCTTCATCTTGTGTTGATCATCAACCAAAGAAGATGAAACTGCTGAAGACTTGTTCTTCAGCTGTTTGTTATCAGTACTAGCAGTTTTCTTCCCTTTAGTACCTGCTTTCCTGACCTCTTCTTTAGTTGTCTTCAAACCTTTTCTACTGTCAGTTTTCTTCTCTTCAGTGCTGGCAGTAGTTGAGGTTTGAACTTCAAGTGTTATCACTTGCTCTCTAGTACTTTCAGTACTTCTAGAGACAACACCTGAGTTGATCAACTTTTTGATCATGTGACAGCCAGCATTTGAACCATCAGCTCTTGTAGCATCTGCTGATTGATTGCTGACTTCTATCTCTGATGATGCAGATTCAGAAGATAGTAGGTCACATGATGAGAAGGATTGGTTATTGCTCTCTCTATCAGATTCAACTTCTGCTCTTAAAGTGAAATCTGTAAGAGGAGCAGTGTGATTATAACCAATCCCAAACTTCACATTGGAAGCTGATTGCTTCTTAAGAAGCATTTCAAAACCCTTGCATGATGGCACCCATCGATCACACTCTACTTGGGTGTTTGCAAGAGTTTCCTTGAGGTCTCTGTACTTCTCTAGAAGTACATCTTCCCTAGCTTTACCATCTTTGATTTGGCATTTAAGCTTGTAAATCTCATCATTTTTCTCTTTTAGTACAACCTCAAAATCAGCTTTTCTTTTGGAAATAGTGTGCTCTAGCTCAAGATTTTTATCTATTAAAGCTACATTTGCTTCTCTAATAGAAGCAAATGCTGCTATGCATGATTCAGAACAAAGCTTGGCTTTGGCCTCAGATGATACCTGTGATGAGGCATTGGATGATGACCCCTCAGCAGACTCAAGGGCCATCAGAGCAAGATTTCCAAAAGGACTATCACCACCATGTTGACCAGCACCTTGGAGTAGTTGTTCCTGACCAGATAGATCATCTGGTAGACTACTCCAGTCAACAACTCCTGGGGTGAAGAAGCTGTGTTATTGAGGTTGTGTTTGATGATGAGATGGGGAAGATTGAGGCTCAGGAAGAGCCTGTGGTGGTTGAGCTAAAGGTGCTTGAGTTTGACTGGGCTGAGGCACATAGTAGCAGGGGTATGAGTATGGCATATACCCCTGAGGCACAAAATAAGCAGGTGATGCCTGTTCTTGTGATGGATGACCAGAACTGGAGGAAGGTTGCCCTCTGTGCTGTGAGCTATTGCTTGGAAAAGTCACAAAGGGTGCAGAGGAGTTAGATCCAGATGATCTACACTCTCTAGCAAAGTGTCCAAGCCTTTGGCACTTGTGACACCTCAACTTACTCTTGTCAAAACCAACTTTGGTTTTGCCAGAGAGACTAGGGAATTTCCTACCAGTTCTTTTCTAGAACTTTTGAGATCTGATATTGATCATTGCCATTTGGCTCAAAATATCCATCTCTTCCAGATCATCATCTGGAATGCCCTTCAAATCATCCATCAAGAAGCACCAGTTATCACTGCAGCCTCCTGAACTACTACCTACACCAACAAAAGCTTGTTCTGAGTTGGTAGAGAAATCAATATGCTCATCATAAGAACTTTCTGATGAAGCATATTCTGACTCCTGACTTATCAAGGAAGCATTACCTTGAACAAAGTCATCAGCGAGCTTGCCAGAAGTTGACAACTTCCTCTTTTGCTCTATCTCTCTCTCAAAGGTGAGCAGTTTCCCATGAAGTTGGGTGAGAGATAGAGTTTCCAGATTTGCACTGGAGCGTAGGACAACGGTATAAGTGTCCCATCTCTCAGGCAGTGATCTGAGGAACCTGTTGTTCATCTGGCTGTTGGAGTACTCTTGTTTGACCATCTTCAGCTCAGAAATCAAACAAGAGAACCGCTCAAACTGCTGGGTCAGAGTCTCACCCTTTCTATATGAGAATGTCTCATATTGTTGGGCGAGGATTTCCCTATTGTTTGCTAAGACCGAATCAGTTCCTCCAAATTGTTCTTTTAGAGCAACCCATAGGTCATGAGCAGTTTCATGATGCAAGAGCCCTGAGTAAATCTCATTTGGAATAGCCATGGCTAAAATTCCATGGGCTCTAGCTTCAATCTCGAACAGCTTTAGATCTTCGTCCGAATATTGTTCAGGTTTCTTTGGAACCTGTTCATTAGATTCAGGGACGCTCACCATAGGCTTGTATGGTCCATGCACCACTGACTTCCAACAACCAGCACTGTTGACAGACAAGTGGTGAAGCATACGTCTTTGCCATATGTTGTACTCATTCCTCACAAGCATCGGTGGCTTGGTTAAGGAACCAGTATTGTGAGGATCGTTTGTTGGTGTAGTCATCTCAGTTATTAGTCAAACTCAAGTTTAAACAAAACAAATGTAGCTCAAAACCACCAAGAGAACCTCAAGTTTTTGGCCGGAAACAGCAGAATCTCTCTCTCTACAGCTAATTCTTGCAAATTGCTAATTCGATCAAACTTAGAGATCAAAAGAGCAGTTTCAAATGATCAATAGTGAAATCGATCAATGATTAACCCGCTCTAATACCATTTGTTAGGATCTCAGCCTCTAGTTTGATCAATTAGATTGTGTTCGCAGTGGATTTAGCATGAATATTAGCAATTAAAGCAAGAACATAAAGAATATTGCATGCAAACCAAAAGTAGATGTAGAGAGAATAATTCTGCCTTGAAGGAATAATATTCGTTTATTTCATGTTTCGGCGTGGAATACATTCAGGTCACTGCCCTTTTATAGGCAAATGACCCATACTGTTGTCAGATTCCACTGACATTAAACAATTATTTAACTAACTACTGATAGAACACAACTACTGAAGATGTCACAACAGCTGACATCTTCTTAAAAAATTTCCTAAGTGTTCTACAAGTACTGAAAAGGAAACTACTAAGAAGCTACAACGACTGAAGAACAAACTCTTCAGTCGTTTACAACTACTGAACTATAACAGCTGAAGAACAAACTCTTCAGCTGTTGTACAAACTACTGAAATGAAAAACATAAAACTACTGAAAAGAAAATAAACCATCACAACAACTGAAGAAGACTTCTTCAGCTGTTGTGACAAACTCTGAAACTTCAGCACTTTGGTCTTCAGACTTTGGTCTTCAGATGATTCATCAGCTGATGACTTCAGTAGTTGTCATCAACTGATGTCGTCAGTCGTTGTCTTCAGACTTTGTGCATCAGCAGTTGTTCATCAGTTCTTTAGTTCTTCAGACTTTGATCTTCAGCACTTGTCTTCAGTACTTGAAGTCTTCAGTACTTGTGTTTATCAGTACTTTAGACTTCAGTACTTATCTTCAGTACTTTGGGATCTTCAGCTGTTGCACTTCAGTTCTTTGAACTTCAGCTGTTGATTCTTCAGACTTTGTCAGAACAGCTGATGGGAGTCTTCAGCAGTTGTTGTGATGTCATGTGGGACTTAGAGGTTTTCCTGATCTTGGCTTATTGGTTCTTTTGGTCCAACATAATAACGTAACGAAGTGAAAGATAACAAAGATGAGAAGTAAAACGTAATGAATGAAAGAATGTCTGCAAGCAAATAGAAAGGAGGTGCACGACCACATTGTCCTTAGCTCAACCATGATGTGCGTTAGCTACCCCAAAGGATGCACACAGGGTCAATCGTTAAGATTGACAAGACCTTTATGGTATGCCCTAGGTGCTGGGTCAGCTTCGTGCACAATGTTCGTGAGTTAATTACCACATGCCCAGTATCAGCTTCGTGCACAATGTTCGGGGTATTGCCAGTTGGTCTGAATGAAAGGGAGAGATGACTTGGCCTAGGTGACTGGGTCAGCTTCGTGCACAATGCTCGTGAGTTATTTAGCATAGGCCCAACATCAGCTTCGTGCATAATGTTTGGGGTATTGTTCATCGATCCGTATGAAAGTAAAAGAATGACGTAACGTACGAAAGAAAGTAAGAAAGTAATTAAGAAAGTAAAACAATGATGTAAAGTACGTTATGAAAGTATGAGAACGAAAGTAAGAGATAATGTCAAGTATGAAACGAAAGAACATATATGAAAGAGAATGTAAATGAAATGGAATGAAAATATGAATATGATGATGAAAGAAAATGACCATAATGGAAGATAATAACGATATTATCTATTTGTACGTATGATGCATGATCTCATATGAAAGAAAAGAAGTGTTTTAATGAAAGTAAAGTATGTTAAATTTTTATATAAAACTAGAACTCACTCAGCAACGCTGACTTTTATGTATTTTCCAGTTGGCAGGTAAGAGTTGCTGAGGATGGCATGGGGGCAGCTACTTGGATTATTATGGATGGCATCCATTTTATATTACTATATCGTTTTGGTGATGTAATGCAACAAGTGATGTTTAGTAATGCAACAATGATGTATTGTTTTGCAAAAGCCATTATAATTATATGAAATGATTTTAATTAATTTCCGCTGCGATGTTTTAAAGAAACGTATTTTGTATGACTTATGTGCGATAAATGACCAACTGTGAGGTGCCCGGGAACGAGGCCTTACAAGTTGGTATCAGAGCCAAAGTTTAAGTGAAATGGGTAAATATTTTCAAAAGAAATGATGGGGTTTGTTACTCCTTTTTCAGCTTGTTTAACCATTTAAACATATGAAACGCAGCGGAATGTAGTACTTTAAAACATGTTAAAGTTTCTGAAAATTATCTTTCAAATGTGTAAAACAACAAACCCATAACATAAGGATCTTTATTATGTGAAAAACTAGCATACCATATGATAAGAACACCCAAAACATCACATAATCATACCAAGATACTACCTTTCTGGATGCTATAAAAAACGACCAAAAGAAGGCTGAAATGAGGCTGAAAAATGGCCAAGACTTCAAGAATAGAAGTCCTCAAGTGTTCCTTCCCATAAGCCTCTAAGCAATCATCATAGTTGCTTGGACTTGGACACCAAAACTCCAAAAGGAAAGCTGCCAAAAAGGCCTTCAAAACCGTGATCTTCCAGCAGCAATAATAGATGAAAATGGAGATGAAATCAACCAAGGTTCTCAAGCTTGTATACCCCAAGCCCTTGATTCAAACACCACTCTTGCTAGGGAGAGTGCACCAAAAACGCCCAAAGCTGCTCACTTCTTCTTGTTTCAGCCGAGAACACCAAGGGAGAAGAGAGAGTTTTTGGAGCATGCAAAAGATGGAGAAGTTTTGTGTTGGGTTTTGCAACTACAACACTCTTTCATTAAGAGTGTGTAGTTAGTCAATGGAAGAGAGTAAAGGCCATTGGCCCTTAGGGGGCGGCCGAAATTGAAGTGGAAAAGGGGTTTCCCACCAAAAACTATCTTCCACAACACATTAAATAAGTCACTCCCTAGGATTTATTTAACTTATGTGACATGTATCATCTTAATTAAACAAATTTAATTAAAAGATACTAACATATTATTAGTGTTATTTAAACCCTTTTAAATAACAAAATTAATAATAAAACCCATCAACAAATTATCCTTATAATTTGTTCCATCTCGAATGCGTTTGTTTAGAAAACCCTTTTCCTAAACATGGTGCAATTATTCAATTGCATGATCCCATCATCAATTAAATAATTCTTGGTGATTGCAAAGCTTGTTATTGGGTATAACCCGACTTGGATTATGACGTACTAACCGCATCAATATTATATGTGTCTTGTGCATACAAAATCCTACAATCTCCCACTTGCCCAAGATTCATAGACGATTGATGCAAGCAGTAAATACCGCCTAACAACGGTTTACTACCCTTAATATGCATGACTTATGGCCATTCAATAACATCATCCCATTCAAGTTCCCCACTTGAAATGATTTAGGTGAATCAATCATCTATCCTTTTGTTACAGATGTCATGTTAAATCCAAGGACACAGAATGATCATTCCATGTTGATTTAACTTATCAGGCCTTAGACATCTAACTCTCAACGAATAAGAGGAACAAATTCCATCTTGACTACATACGTTTCTCACAAACACCTCGTATCAGGCCTTAGACATTAAACATACCCTTATGTACTGTCCACTGTTTCAGGACAGTAAAGAACTAGCTCAAGGTATAATATCTAAACATACCCTTATGTACTGTCCACTATTTCAGGACAGTGAAGAACTAGCTCAAGGTATAATACTTGCTGAATATCAAAACCCAATATGTATCTCAGGTCGAAGGATACCAAATGATATTCGCCTTTACTCAAATTTACTTATGATCAATCTAGAAGATTCCATGTAGTAAAATTTGAGATGCGGGTTAGTCCAATATTTGTATCCTACAAATATCTATGAACCTTGGTAGCAACCCATTGCTCTATATTTTTCCTTATGAATATCAACCAATCCAAGTTCATAATAATCTTACCCTCACACTTGTTCTCACAAGTATGAACGACTACGGACATTTAGAGTAAACAATTTACCCATGGATTTAAACATGCTAAATTGGAACATTAATTGAAACATTATAACCAAACAATTTTATTCAAACAATAAAGAGTTCCACATATCTAAATACATAATTTACAGATCAAATCCAATCACTGGAATATCAAAGTCCCATGGCACAAGTATGACCTTCATGCTTTGCCTTTTCAAGGAGCTTCGTGAGATGATACGCAATGTTTTGATCCGTGTTTTACGAATACATATCTTTCCCTTTTCAACTTCATCTCGTATGTAGTTGAATCTCCACTCAATATGCCTAGTCTTTTGATGAGCACAAGGTTCCTTGATTTGAGCAATCGCACCCTCGTTATCACAAAAGATCTCTAGGGGGTCCTGAATGGAAGGGACAACCCCTAGATCGGCAATGAATTTCTTCAACCATGTAGCTTCTTGAGCTGCCAATGACGCGGCGATGTATTCTGATTCTGTAGTTGATATAGCCACCACATCCTGCTTGGAGCTCTTCCAAGAGACCGCTCCTCCATTTAGAGTGAAAATGTATCCTGATTGTGACCGTGAATCGTCACGATCGGTTTAGAAACTCGCATCTGTGTAACCTTTTACAATGAGTTCCTCATCACCAGATCCATAAATTAGGAACATATCTCTTGTCCTCCTCAGGTACTTAAGTATGTTCTTAACAGCCATCCAATGACTGTTTCCAGGATTTTGCTGGTATCGGCTTGTCATGCTTAAGGCGCATGACACGTCCGGTCGAGTGCATATCATCGCATACATGATGGATCCAATAGCAGATGCGTATAGGATTGCCTTCATTTTATCTTGCTCATCCTTTGAGCTTGGACATTGAGTCGTACTCAATATCGTTCCTCTTTGAATAGGTATGGTACCTTTCTTAGAGTTCTCCATCTTGAACCTTTTCAAGATTTTATCAATATATGCACTTTGATTTAAACAAATCAACCGCCTTGATCTATCCCTATAGATCTTTATTCCCAGAATATAGGCGGCTTCACCAAGATCCTTAATGGAAAAACAACTTCCAAGCCTGGTTTTTACACCTTCCAAGGTTGGAATGTCATTTCCAAATAGTAGTATGTCATCAACATAAAATACTAGGAAAGTTATTGTGCTCCCACTAGCCTTCTTATACACACAAGCCTCATCAGCGTTTTTGATGAAGCCAAATTTCTTTACCTCCTCATCAAAACGGTGATTCCAGCTTCTCGATGCTTGTTTCAATCCGTAGATTGATTTCTTTAACTTGCATACTTTATTAGGATGTTTTGGATCGACAAAACCTTCAGGCTGAACCATATAGACGTCTTCCTCAAGATATCCTAGGAAAGCGGCTTTGACATCCATTTGCCAAATCTCATAATCATAATGAGCAGCTATGGCAAACAATATCCTTATAGACTTTAGCATTGCAACAGGTGAGAAAGTTTCATCATAGTCAACCCCTTGAGTTTGAGTGAAACCCTTTGCTACAAGTCTAGCTTTATAAGTATCCAAGTTTCCATGCATATCGGTTTTCTTCTTGAAAACCCACTTACTTCTAACTATCTTGGAGTTAAGAGGTGGTTCAACAAGTTCCCAAACATGATTGTCATACATGGATTGCATTTCAACGTTCATGGCTTCAAGCCATTTGTCACAATCCAAATTGGACACTGCATCATGGTATGTGGTTGGTTCATCTGAATCTACCACATAGCATCCATCCATGAAAAATCCATATCTTTCAGGTGGATTACTAGTTCTACCACTTCTGCGAACGTTTTGTGTGTATTGATTAACCGCTTGATCATCCTCAACACCCTCATGTTGAGTGCTAGTTTTAACCAAATGTGCATCGGGTTATGGTTCTTGATCCTTCTCAAGATCCACTGTTCTACTGCTAGTTTCTTCCATAAGGAACTTTGCTTCTAAGAACTCACCCTTTCTAGCAACAAACACCTTTTGTTCCAGTGGATCATAGAAATAATAACCCATAGAATCTCTAGGATATCCAATAAAGATACACTTGGTGGATCGGATTTCCAATTTGTTTGGGGTGGGAGTCTTAACATAAGCCTCACAAACCTAGACCCTTAAGTATGATAGGGATGGAACTCTTCCATGCCATATCTCAAAGGGTGTGCTTTCCACCTTTTTGGTTGGGGACATATTTAAAATACGGGCCGCGGAGAGCAAAGCGAAACCTCAAAATGATAGAGGCAATGTGCTTCTAGCTATCATAGATCGAACCATATCCAATAAGGTTCAATTTCTCCTCTCAGATACACCATTATGTTGTGGTGTTCTAGGTGGAGTGAGTTGTGAGACAATCCCACAACTCCTAAGAGGATCTTGAATCGATTTGTTGAGTTGATTTTCTACTTCATTCTTGAAGATTTTGAACATTTCAAAAGCTTCATCTTTGTGCCTTAATAAGTACACATACCCATAGCGACTATAATCATCGGTAAAGGTAATGAAGTATCTTTCACCATTCCTAGTCATTGGCTTAAAAGGACCACATACATCCGAATGTATGATTCCTAATAAATCTTTTGCCCATTCATTAGTTCCACTAAAGGGCGCCTTAGTCAT
The DNA here is from genome assembly GCA_024085815.1 of Flaveria linearis. Taxonomy (NCBI): domain Eukaryota; kingdom Viridiplantae; phylum Streptophyta; class Magnoliopsida; order Asterales; family Asteraceae; genus Flaveria; species Flaveria linearis. Next base: position 32,903,214 of record CM044009.1, on the reverse strand, counting down.
TTTTCCTTGTAAACAAGATTCACAATCATCAAATGAATCACATTCATTTGTTTTTAAAAGACCATTCTTTTGAAGTGTTTGTATACGTTTCTTGTTTATATGACCAAGATGACAATGCCAAAGATAGGTATCACTCAAATCCAACTTGAGTTTCTTGGTGTTAGTTTGGTACAAAGAACTATTTAAAGCATTTTCATGAACCAATTCATAAATACCATTAATGGGAATAGCTTTAAAATAGAACATATCATTTAAAGAAACATGAATATCATTTTCAACAAAAGATAATACATAATCATAATGTCTTAATTGGGATATAGAAATAATGTTCCTAGTCAAACTAGGAGCATACAAAACATTCTTCAAAATAACATCCAAGCCACTTGGAAGTTTTTGGATGTAGTCCCCACGAGCTTCAACTTAGACTTTGGTTCCATTACCCATGAAGAGACTAACATCCCCTTGATTGAAGTCCCTACTTCTTGTGAACCCCTGCAACAAGTTGCAAATATGAGTTCCACATCCGGTATCCAATACCCATGTGTTAGAAGATGTAACATTAAGATCAATATGAATCATGTATATTGTACCTGAGGTCTGCCCAGCATCCCTCTTTTCTTTCAACTCTTGGAGATGGACAGGACAATTCCTTGCCCAATGTCCAATCTCCTCACACTTGAAGCATGGGTCATTGGTAGCAACCTTTTGCTTCTTCTTTTGTGGTTTGGATGGCACCCTTGCCACCCCTTTCCTTTTTCCCCAAACGGGTCCCTTACCCTTGGCAACCTTTGCCTTGGGTGCAGCATAAGGCCTTTTCCTGTTCCCACCTTCATTGATGGTGAGAACGGGTAAAACCCTTTTACCCATGGCCGCCTCGGCTGTTTTAAGCATTGAGTGTAGCTCACCAATGTTCTTGTCCCATGCATTCATGTTGTAATTCAACACAAATGTCTCCAACCTTTTGGTAAGGCCATTTAGGATCAAATTCGTGACCAATTCCTTCAAGACGGGACAATTAAGGCTCTCAAGGCTGTCAATATGACTTTTCATCTTAAGTACATAAGATGAAACCGATTGGTTGTCGTCCATAAGACATGCATGGAGTGCTCGAACCGTTTCGAAGCGCTCAACCCTTGCTTGCTGTTGGAACGTTTCCTTCAGCTGGGTTATCATGTCATAAGCTCCGTGATGTTCATACTCCTTTTGGAGATCCGGAGTCATGCTCTCTAGCATGAGACAAGACACTTGGACGGAGTCCTCAGTGTATTTCAGCCAATCGTTATAGGCCTCCTCATCATCCTCAGTAGGTTGATCGGGTATAGGGTCGTCTAAAACATATGATCTTCTCTCTTGCATGAGAACGATTCTCAAGTTTCGATACCAATCAATGAAATTGTTATGATTTAGACGTTCCTTTTGGAGGATCGCTCGTAATGATTGGGTGGACGCGGATGAGTTATCATGATTGTCATTATTGGTAGCCATCTACAAAATTTAACAAAGATCTATTTTAGTATTTTTGATATTATTATTTTTAATAATTAATGCCTTTTAAGGTCATTTTTGTATTAAAATCTAGAACCCAACATTACATTTAAATTGTGGTTAGGTGACCTTTATCCCACGATTTAAATTAATAAGGTGGTCAATGATTGACGGTTGCAACCATTTGCAACTTCTAGATGTATGGGATCGACTTTAAACATCATATGTAAAGTCGGCATGTTAATCCCATCAACACCATTTGGAAACCATATTGTAGGTGATCCATTTAACATGGTTTGCAAATCAAGTTACCCTACTTGCACACACATGTGAGTTTACCAACATAAGTGGTTAGGTGACCTTTATCCCACCAATATGGTATCCCCACCTTAAGTCACAAGTTCCCTCTAAATGGTTAGGTGACCTTTATCCCATTAAGAGTTTCCAAATGACTCAAGTGTTGTGCAAAAGTACGGTGTTAAACTTGTTTGTCAAATGTTTAGAGATTTCATAATTCTAGTTTAGAAAACTCTATGTACTTGTATTTGCATGCTTTCAAATACAAGATACCCTATGGTCCTTCTAATAAAACCCATTTTATTATGTAATCATTAATCCTTTTGATAACCGTTTATTAACACTTAATGATTAAGAACCAATTTTTATATTAGCTTGTTAAGATCATTTTTATTAAGATTGTTTTACCATATCCAAATATTATACAATTATTCATAAAATCATAATCAAACAAGCATAATATAAACAACCACAATGTGCATATGTGCATAACCATAGCATCTAAAGTGCTCCACACTTGTTTGCCATCACAAGTGTGGTCCATAGGGCATTCCTAAGGTCATAACAAAACATATAGAAAGCTTCCAAAAGCCTCCCACTTGAAACCGCATCCAAAATGCTCCATGTTTCTCTTATGACCTTCCTTTGTGCTTCCAATGTGTATGTCTTCATATTACAAGATATAAAGTCCTAATACAAGATATCTAGTAAAATGAAAAATACACCTAATCTATTTATTACAACCCAATAATAAATAAATAACATTTTAAACAAAGCACAAATGAATTAATATACAATCCCCATTGAATAAACAAAACAACCATTGCATACATCCAAACAACACAAGGCCAAAAGCTAGGTTATGAACTATTAAAAGAACAATCATAAACATCATTCAACAAACTAAATAAACCCCATCAAACCCCAAATTTTCAGCCAACATAAACTGAAAATTAGGGTTTGTTTGTCCAAACAAACAACATCCAAATATATCAACCAATTGACATTCCTATCTTTCAAAGTTTAATCATAAGCATGAAGATATAACTTTGAAAGACATGGGATTTATTAAGTCAACCAAAATCAGCCTCCAATGAGTTGATTAACATCCCTTAAAAACTGATTTTTAAAAGATAATGATGCTAGTTTCCACATAACCGGCTCTAGATGCCATTGACGGGGTTTGTTACACCTTTTCAGCTTGTTTAACCATTTAAACATATGAAACGTAGTGGAATGTACTACTTTAAAACATATTAAAATTTCTGAAATTTATCTTTCAAATGTGTAAAACAACAAACCCATAACATAAGGATATTTATTATGTGAAAAACTAGCATACCATATGATAAGAACACCCAAAACATCACATAATCATACCAAGATACTACCTTTCTGGATGCTGCCAAAAACGACCAAAAGAAGGCTGAAATAAGGCTGAAAAATGGCCAAGACTTCAAGAATAGAAGTCCTCAAGTGTTCCTTCCCATAAGCCTCTAAGCAAGCATCATAGTTGCTTGGACTTGGACACCAAAACTCCAAAAGGAAAGCTGCCAAAAAGGCCTTCAAAACCGTGATCTTCCGGCAACAATAATAGATGAAAATGGAGATGAAATCGACCAAGGTTCCAAGAGGAGGAAACCTCAAGCTTGTATACCCCAAGCCCTTGATTCAAACACCACTCTTGCTAGGGATAGTGACCAAAAACGCCCAAAGCTGCTCACTTCTTCTTGTTTTAGCCGAGAACACCAAAGGAGAAGAGAGAGTTTTTGGAGCATGCAAAAGATGGAGAAGTCTTGTGTTGGGTTTTGCAACTACAACACTCTTTCATTAAGAGTGTGTAGTTAGTCAATAGAAGAGAGTAAAGGCTATTGGCCCTTAGGGGGCGGCCGAATTTGAAGTGGAAAAGGGGTTTCGCACCAAAAACTATCTTCCACAACACATTAAATAAGTCACTCCCTAGGATTTATTTAACTTATGCGACATGTATCATCTTAATTAAACAAATTTAATTAAAAGATACTAACATATTATTAGTGTTATTTAAACCCTTTTAAATAACAAAATTAACAATAAAACCCATCAACAAATTTCCTTATAATTTGTTCCGTCTCGAATGCGTTTGTTTAGAAAACCCTTTTCCTAAACATGGTGCAATTATTCAATTGCATGATCCCATCATCAATTAAATAATTCTTGGTGATTGCAAAGCTTGTTATTGGGTTTAACCCGACTTGGATCATGACGTACTAACCGCATCAATATTATATGTGTCTTGGGCATACAAAATCCTACAAGAAACCTAAACTTAAACTGAGAATGGGACAAAGGGAAGGGATGCCTGTCCGAGTAGGTACGTGCCATCAGGTATTTTCTTTAATGTTAACCAGTATTATGTGCCCATGTTATTTGATCTGTTTGCCCTTAGTAGATATAGATACTGATGTAGTCAGGATAGGAAATGCTTGGGGTATGAAGAGTAAAGTAAGTGGCTAATCATAACTGGCCACTGTAATTAGGGACTTACTATACTTGACATAGACTGAGCTATTACCTTGAATGAAAGTGTTAGTGTTTGAATCTTATAGTTTGTTAGAGGATGGCTGGAGGTAGATCTTCTAAGACTCCACGAGGCAGAGTACGTGGTGGACGTGGTGCTGGACTACGGGTCATAAGAGGAAGGCCTAGAGCTGAAGAAGCAGCTCATGAGGAACCTGAGACCCCTCACCCGGAGGGAGGTGATGAGAGTGCTAATTTGAGGGCCTCGGTGAAGGAGGCCGTGGTAGAGGATGTTCACCAGGTCATGCAGACAATCTGACTGTTTATTGTGACCGAAGTAATTAAGGCTATAAGGGAAGGAGAAAGGAAGGAGAGGAATAGGTCCTTGGGAAGGGGAGAGCAACCGGATACTGAGACGGTTATCCTTACTGACGAGGAGGAGGAAGAGGAGCCTATGCCGAAGGTAGCATGAGGCTGTAATTATAGGGCATTCCAAAGATGCAAGCCCCCTACCTTTGATGGTAATGGCACTGTTGCTACTGCTCACCGATGGGTGAGAGAGATGGAGGCCGTCCTTGAAATCAGTGAGTGCCGGGAAGACCAGAAGGTGAAGTTTGCCACTCACTCATTTGTGGACTCAGCCTTATGCTGGTGGGACAATATTGTCCAGGCCGAGGGTCGGAGAGCGATTGGCAGGATAAGGTGGGTGAGCTGAAGAAGTTGGTGATCGAGGAGTTCTGTCCTCATCCGGAGTTGGACAAGATGGAGAGAGAGTTCCTGCAGCTGGAGGCGGGAACCATGACACATCAATAATACACCACCAAGTTTAACGAGATGGCACTGCTGGTACCGGATCAGGTGAAGCTCTTGTCACGGAAGATCAAAAATACATTCAGGGCTTGCCGGCAGATATCCGCAGGCACATGATCGCCGCCCGACCGAGTACGTTTAGGTCGGTGGTTGATTTGGCTAAAAGATTGTATGATGAGAGGGAGGTGATGGTGGTTAAGGGGATGAAGACTGGTGGTGATGATTGGAACTGGAACAGGAAACGGTTTGGGCATGGCGGCGACCCCAAATAACAAGAAAGCGAGGGTGGATGATCGACGAGTGGTTGCAACAGGCTGGGGAATGAAGAAGTACGGTAAGTGTGGGAAGGAGCAGCTAGGGAATGAAGGCTGGGGCTTAATGTTTGTTTCAAGTGCGGGAAGCCCGGCCACATCTCTAGAGATTGCAGAGTAGCGAGGTGCTACAACTATGGTGAAGTAGGCCACTTGAGCAGGGAGTGCAAGAAGCCGGGGGTAGAGAGTTCCGGAGTGGGGAAGAAGACCGGAACTGAGGAGCAAAGGGCAAGCGCCAGGGCATTCACAATGACTAGAGAAGAGGCTAGGACGGACCCCGATGTTATGTCAGGTACGTTTCTAGTAAACCAAACTCTTGCTTCTATGTTATTTGATTCTGGTGCTAGTAGGAGTTTTATTTCTGCTGCTTTCTGCGCTAATTTGCATGTTAGTAGTAGACGTGTTGATGAGCCCTTTGATTGAGAAACTGCCATAGGTAAGTCTACCAGGATTTCTGACTTGATTGATGGTTGTGATATAGAACTAGAGGGCCATAAGTTTCCTGCTAGACTGTTCATGATGACCTTAGGCGGTTTTGATGTAGTCCTAGGAATGAATTGGTTAGCGGACTACGAGGCGAATATCGTGTGCCGCAAGAAGATGATTAGATTGACAGCGCCTGACGGGAGTTCGGTGACGATATACAGTGATCGAGTTACGACGATTCCGAAAGTGATTTCGATGGCGGTGGCGGGAAAATGCCTGAGACGGGGATGTAGTGCCTATCTGGCATACGCGAAAGATGTGGACACGTCAACAACACAATTGTCCGATGTACCGGTGCTGTGTGACTTTCCTGATGTGTTCCCAGAGGACTTATCAGGTGTGCCACCGGATAGTGAAATCGAATTTCAAGTTGACTTGATACCCAGTGCTCAGCCTGTAGCTAAGGCACCGTATCGGTTGGCTCTGACTGAGATGAAGGAATTGATGGAGCAACTACAGGAGTTGCTTGATAAGGGTTTCATTCGGCCGAGTATCTCTCCATGGGGTGCTCCAGTCTTGTTTGTAAAGAAGAAGGACGGTAGCATGAGGATGTGTATTGACTACCGTGAGTGGAAAAAGTTGACGGTGAAGAATCGGTATCCATTACCAAGGATTCATGACTTGTTTAATCAGCTGCAAGGTGCCACTTGGTTCTCGAGGATAGATCTTCGATCTGGTTACCATCAGCTGAAGGTGAAGGAGCAAGATATTCCTAAAACAGCTTTTCGCACGTGTTACGGACACTACGAGGTTCGCGTTATGTCTTTTGGCTTAACTAACGCGTCCGCTGCTTTTATGGACTTGATGAATCAAGTGTGTCGGCCGATGTGAGATAAATCAGTGATTGTGTTTATTGATGATATCCTTATTTATTCGAGGAGTGAAGAAGAGCATGCCGGTCATATTCGAGAAGTGTTGGAGACATTGAGAAGGGAGAAGCTGCATGCTAAGTTCTCCAAGTGCAAGTTCTGGTTGCGTGAAGTTCAGTTCTTGGGTCATGTGTAAATCCCGAGGGGATTATGGTAGACCCGGAAAAGGTGGAGGCGGTGAAGCAATGGAAGTCTCCAAAGACGCCATCTGAGATTCGTAGCTTCTTAGGATTGGCAGGCTATTACAGGAGATTTATTCAAGACTTTTCCAAGATAGCCTCACCTTTGACCAAATTGACTCGTAAGGATGTGAAGTTCGTGTGGTGTCGAGATCAGGAGGATGCTTTCGAGGAGTTAAAGATGAGGTTAACAAGCTCCTTTTTATCCTTACCCGAAGGAAGCGAGGACTTGGTAGTCTATTCGGATGCTTCTCACTCGGGGTTGGGTTGCGTGTTGATGCAATGAAGGAACGTTATAGCCTACACATCCCAACAATTGAAATTTCATGAGGTTAATTACCCTACTCTTGACTTGGAACTAGCTGCTGTGGTTTTCGCGTTGAAGATTTGGAGGCACTACTTATACAGGACAAAGTGCACTATCTTCATCGACCATAAGAGCTTAAAGTACTTCCTTGAGCAGAAAGATTGGAATATGAGGCAGAGGCAATAGTTGGAGCTCATAAAGGATTACGATTGGGAGATCTATTCCCATCCGGGCAAGGCCAACGTGGTGGCAGATGCCCTTAGCCGAAAGGAGAGACCCGAGCCGATTCGGGTGAAGGCTTTTCAGTTGATTATGACTTTTGACGTGATGACGCGGGTCAAGGAGTTTCAAGATGACGCTTTGAAAGAAGATCGTCTTAACTCTGAAAGGATGAAAGGTCTAGTCATAGAGTTGGGTGAAAATACTCTCGGTGTTAGAACCCGATATGGGCGGATATGGATTCCGCGTTACGGGGACTTACGTGGAAAGATCATGGATGAGGCTCATAAGACTCGATATTCCATTCATCCCGGTGCTACCAAGATGTACCATGATATGAAGAAGGATTATTGGAGGCCAGGTATGAAGCGTGACGTAGCCGAATACGTGAGTAAGTGCCTTACTTGTTTGCAAGTGAAGGCGGAGCATCAGAAGCCGTACGGGAAAATCCAACCTTTGGATATACCCGAGTGGAAGTGGGAGCATATTACCATGGACTTTATTACGAAGCTACCACGTACCCCGAGTGGGCATGATGATGTATGGGTGATAGCTGATCGTTTGACGAAGAGCACTCACTTCCTATCTATCAGAGAGACGTATTCCTCTGAGAGACTCGCGGATTTATTCATCAAGGAGATTGTAGCTCGTCATGGCGTACCGGTGTCTATTGTATCTGATTTTGGCACTCGGTTTACATCTATGTTTTGGAAGAGATTCCACGATACGATGGGGACGAGGCTACACATCAGCACGGCTTATCATCCTCAGACGGACGGTCAGGCTAAGAGGACGATCCAGACACTTGAGGACATTCTTCGAGCATGTTGATCAATTATGGAGGAAGTTGGATGATCATTTGCCGTTAGCAAAATTCTCGTACAACAACAGTTATCATGCCACCATTGGCATGCCACCATACGAGAAGTTATATGGTAGGAGATGTAGGACACCCTTTTGTTGGGGGTGATATTGGTCAGAAGGAGTTACGAAGTATTGAGGTGATTGAAGCTAGGACTGAGAAGTTGGAAAGGATCAAAGCCTTTATGAAGGCAGCTAAGGATAGACAGAAGTCGTATGCTGATAAGAGATGTAGACCGGTTGAGTTCAAAGTGGGTGACAGGGTTATGTTGAAAGTCTCACCTTGGAAAGGTATCATACAATTTAGAAAGCGGGGGAAGTTGAGCCCAAGATATATAGGGCCTTTCCGAATCATTGCTCGAGTAGGAGAGGTGGCCTATAGGTTAGAACTACCCGATGAGTTAAGTGGAATTCACCCGACATTCCATGTATCTCATCTGCGGAAGTGTTTGGTAGACGAGGATATGGTTGTACCACTGGAAGATATCAAAGTAGATGAACGGCTCAATTATGTGGAGCAAGCAGTGGCGATCATAGATCGTAAGGAGAAAAGGTTAAGGAATAAGATGGTTCCCTTGGTGCGAGTGCAGTGGAAACATAGAAAGGGATTCGAGTCTACGTGGGAGACTGAAGAAGAGATGAGGCAACATTACCCTCCTCTGTTTGAGGAATAACAGGTTTCGGGGATGAAACCTATATAAAGGGGGTGGACTTGTAACACCCGGATATTTTAGTAGACAAGAAATAAAGAATAAACATGAATAAAAAGGAGAGTTTCTAGAACCGGATGAAACCTATATAAGGGGGGTGGACTTGTAACACCCGGATATATGAGGCAACATTACCCTCATGTGCGGTTGTGTGTTTTTGGTGGGTTTTAGGTGCTTGAGCTCATAACCAACGGGTTTGAAGAAGTCTACCCGAAAGTCTGACAAAGGTGAGTTTCTAGAACCCCCTTCTTAACATGTTTTAACGGATTTTAGGGCTGGAAATACATGTAAGAACGTTTTTATAAAAATGGGTTTTGTTACCCGTATGTGTACGTTGAATGTGTATGTGGGTGGTGTAAGTTTGGGATTTATTTATGATTAGGTTCATATTATGAGGCTTAGAATGTTAGTACTAAGCTTATATCATGATACATGTTGGTTTGGGGATTGATTTATGTCGAATAGGTGAAGGTTGGTTGCCCATGTGCCCAAATAGTGGCCCATGCATCCAACGGTCAGAAACTGCCTAAGTGTGCCCAACGGCCCAAATTCCATACGACTAAATAGTGCCCAAACACCTAAGTGCCCATGCGCCTAAGTCAGGCCCATGCGCCTGAATAGTCTACAAGCGCCCACAGGCCCATGCGCCTAAGTATTAATAATTTAAGTGTAAGCTCAGACGCCCACATAGTGGTAAAACGCCCAAACAGCGCAGAAACGCCTAAATAGTCCTCATGTGCCCAAACACTTAGAATTATTTTTGAAATTTTTAGGAAAACCAGAATTGTAGGGTTGACCTTTATTTGTCCTATGGGCTATGATTACCCATTTTAAGCATGATTATGGGATGGTTTAGGGTTATAGAATGTATGATTGATGTATGGTATGTATAATTTGTTATCTTTTAATAGTATTCAAACGTATTTATATAATATTATAAAATACGTTAAATATTATGTTATTACTTTACGTAGTATGACAAATGTATGAAAGAACGTAAAGAATAACATAACAAAGTGAAAGATAACAAAGATGAGAAGTAAAACATAATGAATGAAAGAATGGCCTGCAAGCAAATAGAAAGAAGGTGCACGACCATGTTGTCGTTAGCTCAACTGTTATGCGGGTTAGCTACCCCAAAGGATGCACACAGGGTCAATCATTAAGATTGACAAGACCTTTATGGTATGCTCTAGGTGACTGGGTCAAATTCGTGCACAATATTCATGAGTTAATTACCACAGGCCCAGCATCAGCTTCGTGCATAATGTTCGGGGTATTGCCAATTGGTCCGAATGAAAGGGAGAGATGACTTACCCTAGGTGACTGTGTCAGCTTCATGCACACTGTTCGTGAGTTATTTACCATAGGCCCAGCATCAGGTTCGTGCACAATGTTCGGGGTATTGTTCATCGATCCGTATGAAAGTAAAAGAATGACATAATGTACGAAAGAAAGTAAGAAAGTAAGAAAGTAAAAGAATGATGTAAAGTACGTTACGAAAGTATGAGAACAAAAGTAAGAGATAATGTAAAGTATGAAACGAAAGAACGTATACGAAATAGAATGTAAATGAAATGGAATGAAAGTATGAATATGATGATGAAAGAAAATGACCGATAATGGAAGATAATAACGAAATTATCTGTTTGTACGTATGATGCATGATCGCATATGTAAGCAAAGAAGCGTTTTAACAAAAGTAAAGTATGTTATATTTTTATATAAAGTAGAACTCACTCAGCAACGCTGACTTTTATGTATTTTCCAGTTGGCAGGTAAGAGTTGCTGAGGATGGCACGGGGGCAGCTACTTGGATTATTTTGGATGGCATCCATTTTATATTACGATATTGTTTTTGTGATGTAATGCAACAAGTGATGTTTTGTAATGCAACAATGATGTATTATTTTGCCAAAGCAATTATAACTATATGAAATGGTTTTAATTAATTTCCGATGTGATGTTTTAAATAAGCATATTTTGTATGACTTATGTGCGATGAATGACCAACTGTGAGGTGCTCAGGAATGGGGCCTTACACAACAAATGGAAGTTACTTTGTTACATATTCCAACACTGCATGTCCAAGAGAAGTACTGGATGGAACTCATTCCCAGTGGACATTGCATCTCCTATCATTGCCTTAGCCACAAACAAAAGACTTAACATGGCTAAATGGATCATGAATGGATTCATATTCAATCTATAGAAAGCCAAAAGGAATAAGTATTTGATGTATCCAAGATTCCTTCAGTTGATCATCAATGAAGACCATCCAAATCTATATGTACATGGAGTAGAAGGTGATAGACTTGAGCTTGAGCACATGTCAGAGATTGTGTACAAGAGATTAGCTGTCATTACTGGAGCACCAAATGTTCCTTTATTTGATTATATGAGGAATGTTGCATTGGATGAAGTTGATATTCATCAACAACATTTTCATTTGACTGAGGAGGAATCAGTAGATCCAAATGACTTAATTGAGGATGTAGTTGAAGAAATCATTGAAGAAGAAGAGGATGATGAAGATGAGGATGAAGAAGAACAAGAAGATAATGATAATTCTTCTGATGATGATAATGATGATGGTGATGGAGATAATCAAAGAGGTGAAATTGAAGTACATGACGAAGAAGTAAATCAAGAGATGGATAGTGAAGCAACCTTATCTAATCAGTAAGATGAGACTGCTGTTCATGATGAAGGAGATGAAGAAAATGTTGATGCTCATTTATATCAAAATCAACCATTTGATTTTGAATATCTTGATACCATTCTATCAGAGACTATCATTCAAAATGTGATTGCTAATCAACCATCACATATTCAAGAGGCTCAAAATGTGATTGATGAGTCAGTTATAAAACAAACCAATGATGTTTGTGTTTAAACATAGATTGATAGTGATAATGATGTGATAGATGAGTTGAAATCAAAGATAGGTGATCAAGATGAGTTGATAAAAAGATTAAAAGAAGAGAATGCTTTGTTAAAAGCAAGTAATGAAAAGACAATTGATGATGAATGATCTTGAAGATAAAGTTAAGAGATTATCTGAAGAACTTGAAAAGTTGAAAGAAAGCATGACTGAAAAGGAGAAAGAACCTGAAGTAATTGTGATTGAGAAGGAGATTGACAAAGAGACTCAAGAAGATGTTAACATGGAGCTTGTTAATGCTGATAAGGGTAAAAGAAAAGTAGATGAAGTTGAGACACCCATTGCTCCATCAAAGATTCAAAAGATTGTCGATGTAGATGATGTTATTGAAGAAAATGTTCAAGAACAAATAGAAGCACTTGATGATATTGATTCATGTCTACCAGATGAATGGTATGATGAAGTCTTGGAAGATGAGGATATGTGTGATGTAGTTGATTCTTCTATCACTAATGTTCAAGATGATATCCCAATAGATTTTAAAGACAGGTATAATTATCTGGTCAGGAAGAAATACAATACGGTAGGTTTGACAGTGAGTCAAATAAATGATGAATATGAAAAGTGCATAACTGCAGAGTCTTCAGCACCTATTGATCCTAATGAGATTCTTTTAGAACATGGTGAATGGGCTCCTATGAGTGAAAGCTTGAATGTAGATGATATTCCTATGACTGAATTGCACCATCCCAATCCTGAAGATATGAGTATTCCAGTACTAAAGACATGGTTGCAATCAAGGAATTATCCATGGAAAAGGCTCAAAGGACTTCAAGGTGAATCTTTAAGAAGATTAGTCAAAAGCTTTCAAGAGACTGAGAAGATGTACAACAAAATGATCATACTAGACATGGACAACCCACACTATCTAGAGATTACAAAAAGAACCAGAATCCTTAAACCTTAAGAGATTAAGTCCATGGAGTTAGTAAAAAGAACTCATGAAAGGAGAAAGGAGTTGATGGCTGTGTTACCACAGAGCAGAGTGCTTATAGAATTGATTTAGATCAAAAACAATTGTGGAACAAGGCTAGATCTACTGGAGATTTGGTAAAATTACTTGACAGAGGAATTTCGAGAATGCCTGCTTTTCTTCAAAACAGATGCGATCAAGAAGACAAAATGTATTTTCAAAAATTAAAAAGAAGAGAGAAAGGAGAATCAAGTTCATCTATTGATATAGATTACTTAGAAGCTTTTGGAGATACATACTTTGAAAAGGTGACGAATCCAGGATTAGAAGTTATAGATGGTACTCAAACATCCAAACCAATCCTGAGATGGTTATATGATTCCACAAACTTTCACCTTAAGCTGGTTAGAAATGAAGATGACTGGGATGAAGATATGATCAGTTTATTTGGAGCTTTTGAGTTGAAACTCCTTCACCCGAGTTACATATTTTTTTTGTCGAATCAAAAGTTTGAACAATTGACTTATGTTAATGCTGAGAATGATAGAAAGTATTTCATGACTATCATTGTCACACCCCGGGCCCAAGGAGGGTGGGACGTCACAGACTAGCAACGGATGTGGCAGCGGAAACAAACCATCATAAGAGCACACAAGTAGAGAAATCACATGTCATTACATTAACTTAAATGAAATCCAAGACCAAACAGCTTAGCCCGGTTACATCCAATTGTTTCACATCAAAAGTACATAATCTAGAGTATCATTAATTACAAATTGTTAGAAAGTTCAAAGTAGAGTCTATAATGCCATGAGGTCAGGGTGCTAAGTCATCCATGCATCTTCCAAGACAAACTAGACCTCCATCAAGGGTTACCTGAAACGTGCTCAAAAAGTTTTGTGTCAACTAAAAAGTTGGTGAGTTCAAGCGGTTAAAATTTCAAGAAACAAAAGAGACTCTTAAAGTCCACATGTTATAGTTTTAGTATCAATTATAACTGTTGTGGGTCACAATCAACCCTGCATTCAGTCCCGGCTAGCCTCTTCTAAAGTTATGTTGTACCGGTTAACCCCGAAGGGAGAACTGAGCCTCAAAACAGTGAACCATACCTGCCAGGATGGTTCACCTTAGTATCTTATAAAAACCTATCACATACCACAAACGATCCCTCAGGATCTCAGTGGGGTACCCTTCCTAACCGAAAGCCACTGTGTGTGGGGGATTCCCCAAATAGATCTATCCATATAAAACAAGCGGTTCACAAAAGAACTAATGATTATGATTGAAGTATCAACAGGTATCATAAAAAATCCATAACATAAGCATCACATAGTATCACAAATAAAAGTTCCAGTTTAAAAGAGCATGCTTCATCCCCAAAACCAAAGTAAAAAGGGGAACACGAGAACTCACCTTATAAACAGGAGTATATCTTGTAAATGGAAAAGTGTGACACGGTCCTAGCACCCTAATCAACAAGATTCAAGCAACAAGCTATGTGCTCAAGGGTCATTACAGGTGCACTTGGTTTTTTAATACTGTTAAATGTTTCACGAGTTTTAAATTAACACACTTTAAGTTAAAAAGTTTCCTTTTTAGGAAAGTTTGTACTTCCTTATCTAAATAGCAAGTTTTTATGACTATAAACGGTTTGTTAAAATGATATTAAGTCTATCAAATAATTTCAGCCATTTGGGGCATTTTCGATAAATTTTTCAGAATTTACACTTTTAGTCCCTGAAGTTTTCAAAATTTACAGCTTTTACCCCCAAGGTTGTCTACTTCACATTTTTCATCAAAATATCGACTTGGGGCTCTAACTTACTGAAATAATTAAGTTTTTATAGTTTTTAGACCATTTCACTATTTTTAATATTTTATCTAAAATTACTCGGTTTACGCTTATTTTTATTAAATAATTCATTAAAAATTCATTTTTTAGCTCAATAATTTCCCAAATCAGAGTCTTACTTTTCTAACATTTATTTTGAGTCTAGAAATAAAAAAAAAACATTTTATGTCTCTAATTTCTCTTATTTTAGAGATTTTTCCTTCTATTCGGGTCCCCGTATTAGGTTCGATATTGCCACTTTAGTTCCTCGAAATTTTTAGCCTACAACAACCCAGTCATTCTGCCTAAAACCTCCTAATATGTCAATCTAGCACTCGGGAAAATCCATACATTACGATTATAGCCCAAAACCGGTCGATTTAGCATGGTTTACATACGTCTAAAGGTCATGAGTCATACGTGCACAACTAGCAGGTTATTAGGAGTGTAAAAATCAGATTGTTGAGTAATTTAGAAGTTGTTTATGCGTTAGTTAATACCTTAGGTTGGGAGGGTTCTACAAACAACCGGTTACACAACGATTAACTACATGAAAAGAGTGTCTTAGAGGTAATATATGGCATACCGAAACTAGATCAACAAATTTCTGGAAAAGCTTACCTCAAACGAAGTTTTGGAGTCTCTAAAGAACACGATTACGATTGCAAGATTCTGTTTTAAGCAGATTAACATGGTTTGAGATAGGGCAGAAGTTAAAATTCAAACGTTTGAGGAGCGGAAATACGATTTACTTACATGTTAGAGATGATCGAGTAGCGGGTTCTTGAATAAACTTGCTAGAATGGAGAAGAAATGCTGATGAGAGTGTTTATGCTCTCGGTTGGGAGAAAGAATCTGAGAGAAATGGAGAGTGAGAGGTTTGAAGTAAATGAGAGTGTCTGCGTGTATAGAGAAGTGGAGTGTGATTTTGGTTTTTGGGGTTCTACAACCCTCACGGTTGGTCAAATGGGCGGCCATGCAAGAAAGCTGATTTATTTTGTTTGTATTCTATTATCATTATTATTGTTATTATTTTTTTCAAATGTAGCCGCGGGTACAAGGCACGAAACCTCACATACGATTTTTCTAAGTGTTGAATTCAACACATTTGTCTCGATGATCATATAAAAAAATGTTTTCTGGACAAAAGTATGCTTTTGCATGATTAATATTAATATTAGACGTACAATAAGCTTGGAAAAATAATCAGAAGTTGATTATATACTCAATTACATAAGTAAAATTTCAGGCGCATGGCAACTATTTAGGCACACGAGCACTGTTTAGGCACATTGACACTATTCTGGCACATGAGCACTATTCAGGTGCATCAACACACTTAGCCATTTTCCAGCAAAACTCCTAGGCACATGGGCACTATTTAGGCACATTGGCACTGTTCAGACACATTGGCACTATTCAGGCGCATGAGCACTGTTCATGCGCCCACAGAGATTTTTTTTTTTACAATTTCATAACTTACTTTGGTTCTGAGAGGGCTGTTACATTCTCCCACCGTTTAAGAAATTTCATCCTCGAAATTTTGCTTCAATCAGGCATTAGAACGGTTTGTTTTGAAGAGATGCGGATAATCCCTCTTCATTTCATCTTCTCGCTCCCAAGTAAACTCCGGTCCTCGTTTAGAGTTCCACCTTACTTTCACCTTGGGTATACGACTTCGCCTAAGCTTCTGGACCAGTCTATCAATGATCTCTATGGGTTCCTCAATGAAGTTTAGCTTGCTATCAATTTTGGCTTCCTTTATTGGCAATTCTAGGGTTTTGTCTACCAAACACTTTTTCAGGTTCGATACATGGAAGGTGTTACGTATATAACCCAACTCTTGTGGTAGCCTTAGTTGGTACGCTACCGGGCCAACTCTTTTCAATATTTCAAAGGGTCCAATGTATCTTGGGCTTAGCTTGCCCTTTCTACCGAATCTCATGGCTCCCTTCCATGGTGAGACTTTTAACATCACCCTATCCCCTACTTGGAATTCCAATGGCTTTCGTCTCCTATCAGCATATTTCTTCTGACGATCTCTAGCGGTTTTCAATCGCTCCTTAATTTTGCTGATTTTGTCTGTGGTTTCTACTATGATGTCGGGTCCCATTACTTGGCTGTCACCAACCTCGTTCCAACTTAGTGGCGATCGACATTTCCTGCCATACAGGGCTTCGTACGGGGCTGCTTGAATACTTGCGTGATAATTTTTGTTGTAGGAGAATTCTACCAGGGGAAGATGGTTATCCCAGCTTCCACCAAAATCGATTACACAAGCCCTTAGCATGTCCTCTAAGGTCTGTATGCTTCTCTCGCTTTGTCCATCAGTTTGAGGATGGTATGCCGTGCTCAAGTCAAGTCTGGTTCCCAAAGCCTGTTGGAGAGATTTCCAAAATCGTGAAGTAAAACGGCTATCACGGTCGGAGATAATCGATAGTGGCACTCCATGCTGAGTTACTATTTCATCTATGTATAGTCAAGCCAATCTCATCATGTCATAATCTTCTCGGATCGGTAAGAAGTGGGCTGACTTGGTAAGTCTATCCATAATTACCCAAATTGCATCGTGTCCACGAGTGGTTCTTGGTAACTTCGTGATGAAATCCACTGTAATATTATCCCACTTCCATTCAGGGATTTCCGGTTGTTGTAGGGTCCCCGATGGTTTTTGGTCTTCAGCCTTTACCATTGCACATGTCAAACATTTGCTCACATAGGTGGCGATAGATTTCTTTAGTCCGGGCCACCAGAAAAGTGCTTTCAAGTCCTGATACATCTTATCACTTCTCGGGTGAATCGAATATCTAGACTTGTGAGCTTCGTCCAAGACTATAGTCCTAATTCCACCATGATTTGGTATCCAAGTCCTTCCTTCGCATTTGTGTAGTCCATCGTTGTCCATTTCTAGACGCTTCTCCATCCCTGTTAGCATTTCACCCGTCAGGTTGTTCTCATTGAAAGCTTCCCTTTGTGCTTCCTTCAATTTAGCAACGAGGCTGGTGTACACACTCATTCTTAGAGCATGAACGTGAAGAGGTTTTTCTCATTCTTTTCTACTCAAGGCATCAGCTACCATATTTGCCTTTCCAGGATGGTAGCGGATTTCAAACTCTTAATCGCTTAGTAACTCTACCCATCTTCTTTGGCGCATATTTAACATTTTCTGATTTAAGATGTGTTGCAGGCTTTTGTGATCAGTGTAGATGACACACTTAATACCATAAAGGTAGTGTCTCCATATTTTGAGTGCAAAGACCATGGCACCCAGTTCAAGATCTTGTGTCATGTAATTCCTCTCATGCTCGTTCAGCAATCTGGATGCATACGCGATCACTTTTCCCCGCTGCATTAATACGCAACCAAATCCTTGACGTGATGCATCGTAATAGACTACTAAGTCTTCAGTTCCCTCTGGTAGGGTAAGGATAGGCGCACTGCAGAGTTTTTCCTTTAACAGGTTAAAAGCGTTATCTTGCTCCTTTCTCCATTCGTAGGTCGTATCCTTCTTGGTCAGAGCGGTTAATGGCCGCACTGTTCAGGAGAAATCCTTGATAAATCTCTGGTAGTAACCAGCCAAGCCAAGGAATTGTCGGATCTCGGTAGGAGTTTCCGGATCTTCCAGTTCTTAATAGCTTCTATTTTTGATGGATCAACCTGGATTCCATCCTTGTTCACTATGTGACCAAGAAATTGAATTTCACGCATCCAAAACTCACATTTGGAAAATTTTGCGTATAATTGCTCGTTCTTGAGTAGTCCAAGGATTAATCGGAGATGTTTCTCATGGTCTTCTTTGCTTCGTGAGTAGATTAAGATGTCATCGATAAATACGATCATGAACTTGTCTAAGTACGGACGGCACACACGGTTCATGAGATCCATGAATGTTGCGGGTGCGTTAGTCAGCCCAAAAGGCATGACTAGGTATTCATAGTGTCCATATCGGGTCCTGAAAGTTGTTTTAGGAACTTCCACTTCCTTTATTTTCAGTTGATGATACCCAGAGCGCAAGTCTATCTTAGAGAAGTAGCTTGCTCCCTGCAATTGATCGAATAGGTCATCAATTCTGGGAAGAGGGTATCGGTTCTTCACATTAAGCTTGTTCAGTTCCCTATAATCGATACACATTCGTAGTGTTCTGTCCTTCTTCTTAACAAATAGCATCGGAGCACCCCATGGCGAGGCACTGGGTCGTATAAACCCCTTGTCAAGCAATTCTTAGATTTGTAGCATCAGTTCTTTCATTTCGGGCGGAGCGAGTCGGTAAGGTGCTTTGGCCACCAGTGCGGCGCCAGGTACTAAATCTATTTGAAATTCGACTTGTTAGGTTGGAGGGAGTCCTGGTAAGTCTTCCGGAAATACTTCCAAGTATTCAGACACCACAGCTATGTCTTCAATCTTCTTTTCCCCTGTGGCCTTTATCACATATAGTATAAACGTTGTGTGTCCTTTCTTGAGGCTTTGAGTAGCCTTCAGGTGGGATATCATAGCACACAGTGGGTGGTTTCTCTCTCCATGGACTACTAACATCTCCCCGCTGGCTATTGGTATTTTAAGCAAACGCTCGTCACATACGATTTCAGCCATATTTTTAGCCAGCCAATCCATTCCTACTACTACATCAAAACCTCCTAATTTAATAGGCATCAAATATATATCAAAGAAATTACCCTCTAGAATCAACTTGCAACCTTTGATGATTTCGTTAGTTTCTATTATATTACCGTCAGCTAGTTCTACGGTGAATGTTTCAGTCAAAGTGTAATCAGTCAAATCAATCAAAGACCTAAAAGTAGTAGAAACAAAACTAGCGGTTGCTCCAGTATCAAATAACACAGTAGCAGGATGATTGTTTACAAGAAACGTACTGTTCACTATATCAGGTACCTTACGGGCACCATTCGGATCTATCACAAATGCTCTTCCCTTGGGCTTGTTGGGTCGAGTGTCTTTGTCTCTTGCTAGCTTGGGACATTTGTTCCTCATATGCCCTGGATCTCCGCACTCATAGCATTGCTTTCCAGGCTCATAGGTACAGTCTTTAATCAGGTGCTCAGGTCTCTTGCACCGGAAACAGGGCATGGGATTGCACTCCCCTTGGTGATGGAGCTTGCATTTATTGCAGAAGGGGCTTTTGCCTAGATACAACCTCCTTGCCTTTCCACCATGGTCACTTCGTCTTGCTTCTTCTACAGGTCTCTTGCTTGAACCGCTACTGCTGCCGACCACCCTCATGGTATCAAACCACTTCCTCTTCTCTTCCTCAGCCTTCTTCTTATCCTCGGTTCTCCCGTGCTCAGTCCACCCAGCTCTAACTAGGTCGTCGGTCAGACTACTGGTAAAGTCGACTGCAGCCTGTAGGGTTGTAGGCCTGGATGACCGAACCATGCCCTCACCCTTGGGTGTAACCCCCAGAGGAAGCGGGCCACGCCCTTGGATTCTGGCATCACCAAGTGTGGTACCAGTCGGGACAATGCAAGGAACCGGTTGATGTATTTAGTGTAGTTCGGGCCTTTCATCTCCAGATTTAGAAATTCAGCCTCCTGTTTCTCTAGGTGGTTGATCGGGCAGTACTTGTTGGTGATTAGTTCCCTGAACTCAGACCAGTTCATTCTACTAATGGCATCTCGGCCTCGATGTTGAATGATGGTTTTCCACCATTCAAGTGCTGGTCCCTTGGGAGATTGAGAAGCAAATCTCACCATATGCTCCAGCTTGCATTCGCCGATGTCCAACACAGCTTCAATTTCGTCCAGCCACCTATATGTTTCAATTGCACCCTCGGTGCCATAGAAGTCCTTTGGCTTGCAAGCCATGAATGTTTTATAAGAGCACCCATTCCTGATAGCTTCGGCTTCCTCATGGTTGCCATCATCATAATTGGATCCATTAGTCCCGGTGGTGTTTCCCCGATCGGCGTTGATCTGGGCGATTATCATCGGGATCACGTTAGCGATCTGCTGTGCCACCAAGTTGGCAATCCTTTCATCATTCACTTGGTGGGCGTTCCCCCCAAGTGGTGTTCCTAGTGGAGTAGGTGGTTGGTTCCCACCTCGGGTAGCACCTCTCCTTCCGGCACGAGTTCCTCGTCTTGGTGGCATTCTGATAGTATCATAGATAAATTTGTTTAGCATCTCATACATTTTTGTTTCAAGTATCCCATTGTATCTCATAATTCCTATTATGCACTACAATCACGCACTTACGTTTCTTTCAAAGTATAGAAAGATAACCACCAATAAGTAGATATAAATCACGCAACACAAGGATTGGCACATTTTCAAATAACTCACCCTTCAAAAGTTAGCATCATCAATCAATAGTTTCATAGATAACTCAAACATAAAGTCAACAATTCATAATAATAATAAGTGTCATTCTTTCATAGATTGGAAGGTGCCATCACCCCCATAAATAGAAATAGTTTCTTAAATAAATAGTTAGATAGTTTCTCAGATAGTCTCGTGGCCTACTTCCATGCATTCAAATACCAGCTAAATCACCCTTGCCATTTCTTTTTCAACCATCCGAACCATCCCGAGCTTTTCTTCTTCTGCTCCTGCTCTAGGCGCTGAACATTATGAGACGCCATCATTGCCTGGAATTGGGCAGATTGGGAGGTTCGTGTGGCGTGCTGTAGGGTCAGCTCATGACACTGGATAGTCTTCAGTATCTCACTCAAAGTAGGATCTGATGGACCGAAGTCACTAGCCCGACGGCTAGACTGGGAGTGCTGATCTCCAGCGAGCACGGTAGGCTCGTCATACATACTATGCCTAGGTGGCATCCAGTACTCATCATGTGACAGACGTCTAGGTGGTGCAAGCATAGAAGGTTCTGGTGTCGGGGTCCTTGCATGAGGAGGTGGGGGAGGAGGCATCCTAAAAGAAACAGAAGGTCCTGGTCTAGTACTCTTCCTAGGCCGAGTGACAACACGAGCACCCATACTCCTAATAGGTGGAATAGGTGAGTGGGTAGGATCTACATCATGTGGTGAGTTGGAGCGTGTTCGGCTCCTAGCTGGTGATGTCGGGGACGACTCTTCAGATGGCTCGGTGTCATCAGAGGTCGCGGATAGCCAACCTGGATGTCCGCACCTCCGCAAGTATGCCTCGTACTCTGTCTGTGGCTTCACCCTCCTAAGGGTCCCAACAGGAGTAGTCTCATCAACAGGGCGTGCAGGTGCTTTAGCTCTGTCAGCCATAGTCTGGTTATCCTGTAAAAATTGTCATGAGTAATTTTGTTTCTCATAGCTCATGATCATAGTAATAGTACTAGTAATAGTAGTGATGGCAGTAGTATCTCATAGAAGTAGTATCCATTAGTAGTAGCATCAGTAAGCAATAGTATCAATGAGCGGTAGTAACATCAAGCAGTATGGACATAAAAGTTCAATTAAAATTTAGTTTTTGACCGTGTTAAAAGAATTCCTCAAGTAATCTAATCCAAAGGTCACACTTAGGCTTTGTGCTGGAATTTACACGTCCGATAAATTCATGATTACATTGATCAAGTGTAATCATCAATTTATCCAACCCGCTTACCCCCACATTTACCCAAGCAAGGACAGTCCTACAGTATCAGGGTTATAGCCTAGGGTCTACTAAGGTATTCCCGATTTCTCTACAACCTGTGGCTCTGATACCAAATCTGTCACACCCCAGGCCCAAGGAGGGTGGGACGTCACAGACTAGCAACGGATGTGGCAGTGGAAACAAAACATCATAAGAGCACACAAGTAGAGAAATCACATGGCGTTACATTAACTAAAATGAAATCCGAGACCAAACAGCTTAGCCCGGTTACATCCAATTGTTTCATATCAAAAGTACATAATCTAGAGTATCATTCATTACAAATTGTTAGAAAGTTCAAAGTAGAGTCTATAATGCCATGAGGTCGGGGTGCTAAGTCATCCATGCATCTTCCAAGACAAACTAGACCTCCATCAAGGGTTACCTGAAACATGCTCAAAAAGTTTTGTGTCAACTAAAAAGTTGGTGAGTTTAAGCGGTTAAAGTTTTAGAAAACAAAAGAGACTCTTAAAGTCCACATGTTAAAGTTTTAATATCAATTATAACTGTTGTGGGTCACAATCAACCCTGCAATCAGTCCCGGCTAGCCTCTTCTAAAGTTATGTTATAACGGTTAACCCCGAAGGGAGAACTGAGCCTCAAAACAGTGAACCATACCTCCCAGGATGGTTCGCCTTAGTATCTTATAAAAACCAGTCACATGCCACAAACGATCCCTCAGGATCTCAGTAGGGTACCCTTCCTAACCGGAAGCCACTGTGTGTGGGGGATTCCCCAAATAGATCTATCCATATAAAACAAGCGGTTCACAAAAGAACTAATGATTGTGATTAAAGTATCAGCAAGTATCATCAAAAATCCATAACATAAGCGTCACATAGTATCACAAATAAAAGTTCCAGTTTAAAAGAGCATGCTTCATCCCCAAAACCAAAGTAAAAAGGGGAACACGAGAACTCACCTTATAAACAGGAGTATATCTTGTAAATGGAAAAGTGTGACACGGTCCTAGCACCCTAATCAACAAGATTCAAGCAACAAGCTATGTGCTCAAGGGTCATTACAGGTGCACTTGGTTTTTTAATACTGTTAAATGTTTCACGAGTTTTAAATTAACACACTTTAAGTTAAAAAGTTTCCTTTTTAGGAAACTTTGTACTTCCTTATCTAAATAGCAAGTTTTTATGACTATAAACGGTTTGTTAAAATGATATTAAGTCTATCAAATAATTTCAGCCATTTGGGGCATTTTCGATAAATTTTTCAGAATTTACACTTTTAGTCCCTGAAGTTTTCAAAATTTACAGCTTTTACCCCCAAGGTTGTCTACTTCACATTTTTCATCAAAATATCGACTTGGGGCTCTAACTTACTGAAATAATTAGGTTTTTATAGTTTTTAGACCATTTCACTATTTTTAATATTTTATCTAAAATTACTCGGTTTACGCTTATTTTTATTAAATAATTCATTAAAAATTCATTTTTCAGCTCAATAATTTCCCAAATCAGAGTCTTACTTTCCTAACATTTATTTTGAGTCTAGAAATAAAAAAAACGTTTTATGTCTCTAATTTCTCTTATTTTATAGATTTTTCCTTCTATTGGGGTCCCCGTATTAAGTTCGATATTGCCACTTTAGTTCCTCGAAATTCTTAGCCTACAACAACCCAGTCATTCTGCCTAAAACCTCCTAATATGTCGATCTAGCACTCGGGAAAATCCATACATTACGATTATTGCCCAAAACCGGTCGATTTAGCATGGTTTACATACGTCTAAAGGTCATGAGTCATACGTGCACATCTAGCAGGTTATTAGGAGTGTAAAAATCTGATTGTTGAGTAATTTAGAAGCTGTTTATGCGTGAGTTAATACCTTAGGTTGGGAGGGTTCTACAAACAACCGGTTACACAACGATTAACTACATGAAAAGAGTGTTTTAGAGGTAATATATGGCATACCGAAACTAGATCAACAAATTTCTGGAAAAACTTACCTCAAACGAAGTTTTGGAGTCTCTCAAGAACACGATTACGGTTGCAAGATTCTGTTTTAAGCAGATGAACATGGTTTGAGATAGGGCAGAAGTTAAAATTCAAACGTTTGAGGAGCGGAAATACGATTTACTTACACGTTAGAGATGATCGAGTAACGGGTTCTTGAATAAACTTGCTAGAATGGAGAAGAAATGCTGATGAGAGTGTTTATGCTCTCGGTTGGGAGAAAGAATCCGAGAGAAATGGAGAGTGAGAGGTTTGAAGTAAATGAGAGTGTCTGCATGTATAGAGAAGTGGAGTGTGATTTTGGTTTTTGGGGTTCTACAACCCTCATGGTTGGTCAAATGGGCGGCAATGCAAGAAAGCTGATTTATTTTGTTTGTATTCTATTATCATTATTATTGTTATTATTTTTTTCAAATGTAGCCGCGAGTACAAGGCACGAAACCTCACATATGTTTTTTCTAAGTGTTGAATTCACACAGTTGTCTCGATGATCATATAAAAAAATGGTTTCTGGACAAAAGTATGCTTTTGCATGATTAATATTAATATTAGACGTACAATAAGCTTGGAAAAATAATCAGAAGTTGATTATATACTCAATTACATAAGTAAAACTTCAGGCGCATGGCAACTATTTAGGCACATGAGCACTGTTTAGGTACATTGACACTATTCAGGCACATGAGCACTATTCAGGTGCATTAGCACACTTAGCCATTTTCCAGCAAAACTCCTAGGCACATGGGCACTATTTAGGCACATGGGCACTATTTAGGCACATGGGCACTATTTAGGCACATTGGAACTGTTCAGACACATTGGCACTGTTCAGGCGCATGAGCACTATTCAGGTGCATCAGCACACTTAGCCATTTTCCAACAAAACTCCCAGGCGCATGAGCACTGTTCATGCGCCCACAGAGATTTTTTTTTACAATTTCATAACTTACTTTGGTTCTGAGAGGGCTGTTACAATCATTAAAGTCATGAATGCTGCAAAGGAAAGGATTTTATTGAGAAAGGTGACGGCATATGCAAACATAGTGAAGAAAAGTATAGAAAACATAGAGTTCATGAGAATCTCGAGCAAAGGAGTGCTGGAGATATATACAAAAGATAATGCAATCCAATTGAGATGTATGCAAATGTGGATATAGCAGGCTTATCTAAAGAAACATTGTTGATGATCGATGCAATGGAGAGACAAACAATTCAAAGCCAGAACAAGGGATTTTGGCAGAGAAATTCAAGTCATCAATAAAGAAGGCACTGAGAGAACTTGAGGTTTATAAAGAGAAGCCAATGTTCAAAGTGAAAGAAGAACCAGGAGATGTTTTTGACTGAAGACCTATGCAAATCTTAGGGGGAGTATTATTGAAGACCTAGAAGATTAGCATTTAGTCTTTAGTTTTAAATTTTGTAATAGTATAGGGACTTGTTTTTAAATATATGTTCCTTTTGCTTCTTTGATTGGTATAAATATGATTATATGTATTTTATGTAGGTAAACGTTTAGAGACGTTTGAACTCTCTTAATTGCACATTGTAATCCTTTGCAACTATCAATAGAAACTACTATGAATTTTTACATCTGTTGATTACTTTGTTCATATAAATGATAATTGCTTAATTACAAACACTGAATCGATCCATTTGAACCTATCAATAAGCTATCTTTTAATAAAAACTCTCGAAAATGAAACTTCCAACACGTAATAAGTTGAAGATCAGGTCATCCCAAAACCAGAAGTTGAAGAAGCCTCATCACATCAGGAAGTATACGAGATCATTGAACGAGAATTAGAACCTAAATCAAATCAATATATCAAAGATCCATCGATTTTAGAATTCAAAGAACTCATGTATCATCTCAAAAATGCTTTTATAGAAAACACATCTCAACTTCCAGTCGTTATCTCATCCACATTATTAAATGATGAGAAGAACAAGTTACTTAATATGCTCAATGCACATAAACAAGCAATTTCTTGGAAAATCATGGACATATAGCGAATCAATCCATTCTTTTGCACTAATAAAATTCTGATGGAAGAAAAATCCAAATCCATCATTCAACCTTAAAAACGTTTAAGTCCTAGTATGCAAGAGCTCAATAAGAAAGAGGTAATTTGAAGGACTGGTTAAGGGATGGTCAATACAATCAGTTTGACAATGAGGAGAGAGTTAGAGCACTTAACAGATCAAATAGGGAACCGGGGATTTTAGAGTTAGGATGCAAACAACACAAGTAAGTAAAGAGATAGAACTAAAGACAATATATATAAGGTTTTCAAGGATGATGTATATTAATCTTAAGTTCTCTTAGAAGAGTTACAATGCATAAGAATAAGCCACAAGAGATTGAGATACTTTATACTACACCTTACAACTGGCCATACTTGGAAAGCCAGTTGGAACATTGAAAGACAACAAAATCAATGTTGAGTCAAAAGGCAGATTGCCTTTTGACTAATGACTATGACATTCCATAGCTCACATCCTAATATTATACAAAAAGGAAAAATTACATAAAGTAGAAAGTTACAGGCAAAGACCTTAATGTATAGTTATAAAAGCATGGACCTTTTCACCAACTTATGCAAGTTGGTAAGTCTTCAGAGTTGCAGTGGAAAGTTGGCCAGCTTTCTTTGGCTCCTCTTGCATTACTTCAACCCAACTTCCATCCTCTAAAGCCTCATCAACTTTCTTTGGCTCTATCTGGGACAACCCAACTTCTATCCTTGAAGTAGCTCCTCTTAAATTACTTCAACCCAACTTCTATCCTTCAAAGCCTCATCAACTTTCTTTGGCTCTATCTGGGACAAGAAAAAAGAGTGTAGATACACATTTTTGTCATGAGTTTGTCCTCTTGTTCTTACCCCCTTGTCAATATCTCTAATGATGTTTATGGTGGGATGTGACTTGTGGATCCTGAGGAGGGATCACAGTAAGTTGTTTAGACAGATCTAGATTTGAAAATTTTAGATCTGGCAATAAAGTGTCTTCCACCACCTCAACACACTTATCAAGAGAAACTTGATCCAATGAGTGTGTGACATCATTGATGTTGTCACCAATTGAGTGGTTATCAGCATAAAGAAATTCTTGATCACTGTCACCACTACCATTTCCTCCTATATTTGAAGTTCCTACATTTGTGTCTTATACCTCTGAGATGGAATTTTCAGGTACTTAAGAAGTATCAGCATGATCTGTCATTGTTGTGTTGATAAGAACTTCATTTGCAGGGTTAGTTACCACTGGAGCTAAAGGTGTAGTCTATTTTGGTCTTCTCAGCTCAAATCTTGGATCAGGATCTTCTATTGATGTGTTACCTGTTGGTCCTGAAACATCTTCCCAAGATTAGTTAAAATATTTGGTAACTAAATTAAGATCAAATAGCCAATCAGGACCAGAACCTTTCACACAAGGTGTGTGCTCATTGAAGATCATATTGGCTGATTCTTAACTACTCTAGTTCTGAGATTGTATACTCTATAAGCCTTAGCTTAAGAGGAGTATCCAATGAAGTATCCATCATCTAATTTCTCAGCAAACTTGGCTACTTGATCTTTGGTATTCAAGATGGTGCATGGACATCCAAATGATCGAAAAACCAATGAAAGGTCTCCTTTTATGCCATAGTTCATAGGGAGTCTTACCTTGAGTCTTAACTATTAAAACACCATTCTTCACATAGCACAGAAGGTAATAGGCAGTTTAGAATCAGACAGCATGGTTCTTGCAGCTTCAATAAGTGTCCTCTTTCTCCTCTCAGCAACTCCGTTTTACTGAGGAGTCCTAGCCGCACTATATTGTCTTGTAATACCATTTTCATCACAAAATGTGTCAATGATTTGGTTCTTGAATTTAGTTCCTTGATCACATCTTATGGTCTTGCCTTGTGATCAATTTGATTCTTAACATTCAGAATAAAATTCTTCAAGATTTCAAGAGTTTCATCCTTAGTTCTAAGGAAGAAGAACGAAATGAATCTTGTGAAGTCATCTATGATCACTGAACAGTATGAAGTCCTTCCTAAACTCATTACACTGGTGGGGCCAAAGAGATCCATGTGTAATAAGTGCAGGGGAGTAATGATAGATCTTAACCTTTGGATTGTGAGACACCAAGTATTGTTTCCCTTCCTGGCATGCAACATAGTGATCATCACTTGTAAACTCTTTCTTAGGCATTCCAATTACCAAATCATTCTTAATCAGTTTATTCATGTTCTTAAATTTTACATGGCACATCCTTTTATGCTAAAGGAAAGACTCATCACTATTGGCCTTAGATAGAAAGAAAGAAACCTGTTCAGAGAGGGACATTTCTTGCGAATCCATCTTGTTACATGTTCCCTTTCTGGGGTGCTCTAAGCAGGATATGCTCTTGAGGAATAACCACCCCGTGCTTGAGAACAATGCACTCATGCTCAGTAAAGAGCATTTTATGTCTCTGGTCACAAAATTAGGATGTACTCAGTAAATTGTACCCAAGCTCCTTAACAAAATTTACCTTCTCAATGCTGAGCTTACCATTTTTGACCCTGCCCCTTCCAGTAATGTAACCACCAGCATTTCGTCCAAAAGCAACTGGTCCTGCATCAATTTTCTTAAAATTTTGAAGCAAGGAGTCATTGTTTGTCATGTGCCTGGAACAACCACTATCAATGATCCATAATTTATTTTGGTCTTCAGCTATTGTTGCATAATAAAAGGATAATTAGTTATATTTGGAAACCCAAGCCTCGTTGGTCTTAGGCTCTTCAAAATGAATTGAAGACAATGCAACAGTAATTGATCCTATACTGAGACTATTGGGATCATTTGTTGTTGTTTTACAACTTTAGATGCAAAACATGGACCTTAATCTCAATTTCTCTTAGGATGCAAGCAACACAAGTGAGAGTTAGGATGCAAGCAACACAAGTAAGTAAAGAGACAGAACTTAAGACAATAGATATAAGGTTTTCAAGGACGATGTATATTAATCTCAATTTCTCTTGCAAGAGTTACAATACATAAGAAATAAGTTACAAGAGATTGAGATACGTTATACTACACCCTACAACCGGCCATACTTAGAAAGCCAGTTGGAACATTGAAAGACAACAAAATCAATGTAGAATCAAAAGACAGATTGCCTTTTGACTGGTGACTATGACATGCCATAGCTCACATCCTAATATTATACAAAAAGGAAAAAAGTACATAAAGTAGAAAGTTACAGGCAAAGACCTTAATGTACAGTTACAAAAGCATGGACCTTTTCACCTACTTATGCAAGTTGGTGAGTCTTCAGATTTACAGCGGAAAGTTAGTCAGCTTTTGTAAAAGTACATCAGAGAAAAGCATGTTCTTTTAAGTCTTTGGCAGAAATCAGTCTTCACTTCATTAGGCTTTGGAAGACTTTGTCTTTGAAGCTTTAGAAGACTTCATCTTTGGCTTCGGAAGATTTGATCTTTAGCTTTGGAAGACTTTATACTTAGAATATTTCTTGTGCTAAGTATAAAGCTTCCTCACAAACTTTTGGCTTCGGAAGATTTTATACTTAGCATGATTTTCATGCAAAGTATAAAACTTTCGCAGAAGTTCTACTTGGTACTTTGGTGCATGCATGCAGGAAGCCCTTTGGTTGCTTTGGTTGCATCAGCCTCTATATAAACCTTACATAATTAATCTGCTTGATGCTATTCTGATTTAACTTATCTTTGATTTACCTTGGGTACGTCCCATACTAGTAGTTCTAAGTAAAGTAAGAATGCCTGTCCTAACCAACAAGAGGAGTGAGCTAATTCCAATTTGTATGGTTACAGGATAGAGAGTTTGTATCGACTATCATAAACTCAATGATGCCACAAGGAGAAAACAACATTCACATGTCCATATGGACTATTTCCATTGGCGTATGCCCTTTGGATTGTGTATTGCTCCTGCTATGTTTCAAAGGTGTATTGTATCAATCTTTCAAGACATCATCCAACAATCCATGAAAGTTTTCATGGAAGACTTTTCCATCTTTGGAAATTTCTTTAAGCAATGTTTAAAAAATCTTTAAAAAGATGTTAGTTAGATGCGAAGAATCTAACTTTGCCTTAAATAGGGAAAAGTGTCATTTCATGGTGCTAGAAGGAATAGCACAAGGTCATATAATCTCTTGAGGAAACTCGAGGTTGATCAAGACAAAGTCAACACTATCTCCAAGCTTCCATCACTCGCATCCATGAAAGCAATCAGAAGCTTTCTTCGTCATGTTGGATTCTATCAGCGATCATGAAAGATTTCTATAAAATCTCACGACCAATCACTTAACTAAAGAAAGATGGTTTATTCATCTTCTCTAAGGAACGCATGGGTGCATTCACTTTGCTAAATAAGAAACTAGTAACTGCTCTGATAATGGTCGCCACTGACTAGACACTACCATTGAGTTAATGGGTGATGCAAGTGACTTTACGGTAGGATTTGTGTTAGGCCAATGGAAATAAATGAATTTTTAACCAATTTACTCTGTGAGAAAAACCCTATACAATGCACAAGAAAATTACCCCACAAGTGAGAAAGAACTTCTTGCGGTAGTTTTTGCATTTGATAAGTTTCGCTAGTATCTCGTCCTTTCATAACCAATTCTATACACCAATCATCCAACCCTTTGATACTTGTTCAACAAGCAAGATGCAAAGCTCAGATTGATATTTTAGATACTTCTACTCCAGAATTCACATTGAAATAAATGATAAGAAAGGAGTAGAGAATCTTGAAGCCGATCATCTCTCTTATCATGCATGTTTAAAACCTTCACAATCTAAGGAATTTCAAATAAAGAAAAGCTTTCCTCATAAATTCCTTATTCACATCCAACTCTTAACCAAATAACATCCCTAGTTTGTTGACTTTTCAAATTACTTAGCAAGCAAGATTATCCTAAAAGGTATGGCATACTGGTAAAAGAAGAAATATTTACTAATATCATACAATACTATTAGGCAGATCCGTATTTGTTTTGAGTTAGAGCAGACCAGCTCATTAGAAGATGTGTGTTTAAAAATGAAGTACAATAAATTCTAAGTCACTATCATGAAGAACCCATAGGAGAACACCATGGAGCAAGTCTAATGACCAAAAAGGTCTTTGACTTAGGTTACTATTAGCCCATGATCTTCAAGTATGCTCACAAAATGGTACACACCTATGATGCCCGTCAAAGAGCAACCAATATCTCAGTAAGGGATAAAATGCCTCAAAAACCCATTCAAGTATATAATGTATTTCACATACGGGGAATGGATTTCATAGGGCCATTCTTGGTATCATTTGGAAATTGTTACCTCTTGGTAGCAGTCAATTATATCTTAAAATGGGTTGAAGCTCAAGCCTTACATACCAACGATATAAGAAATGTTCTAAAGTTTCTAAAGAAACTATTCTCTTGTTTTGGTTCTCCAAAATCTATAATTAGTGATTGAGAAACACATTTATGTAATGCCCAATTCAAAATAGAAATGGTTCATTATGGCTTTCACCACCAATTTGAAATAGTTATCATCTGCAATCAAATGGGCAATTTGAGGTCACTAACCGAGGCAACAGATGTATCCTTGAGAAAGCCATAGGTTACAAATGGAAAGATAGGTAGGCATTATGGGCCTTTCGAACAGCCTATAAAACTCACATAGGTCCTACATCATTCAAATTAGTGTATGAAAATTCATACCATGTACTTTTGGACCTTGAGTACAAAGCCTATTAGGCACTCAAGGAAGCAAATCTTGACCTACATGATGCTGGCCAAAATAGGTTTAAGAAAATCCACGAACTCAAGGAACTACTTTACAAGGAAAAGACAGGAAGATTCTACGATTCCCGCCTAAAGGGCAACAAATGATTTCACATGGGAGAACGTATCTTACAGTATATTTTGAATGGATTGAATACAATGAATTTGATATTAAATCATCATGATAGAATCATAATAATCAATAATCATAAGTAAATATGAAATACACATAAACTATGCTATTGAATTGCTCAAAATACATAAAAGGGGGAAATTAGGGTGGTTGCATGGGTTAGATTATACAAATCCTATCATTCTATTCAATGGACTGAGATATGACATGTATAATTAACTATACTACCTTGATATATTTTATTACATCAAAAATAACATACATAAAAAAGTACATGAAAACTCTATTAGCACTGATAATCTTCATCCGCTTTGACCCTTGTGTTCATCTACATTGGCTGATGTGGATGAACATTTCTTGACTACATTGAAGACCTTGTTCTTCTGTATTAGTTTTATTCTTTTGCATTGACCCATGTGGGTGACCAATGACTTGTGTGCATTCTTATTCTTCGTAAGCATCAAGTGTTGCTCATCCTCATTGAGTTTAACAGTTGAGTAAAATTTTCTACCGTATTCAATTTAATCTCATCCACACAAGTAGTATACTTATCCTCATCTGCATCAACTTGGACACTTGTAATATTTACTAAAATAGAAACGTACCAACCATTAGTTGAATTGGCATGCATGATCCTTTTAGGGTTCAACAATATAACTCTTAGTTACGCTTGCTTCCCTAAACTTGAAATTATAATGGTCTAGACCCTATACGGTTAAAGACATTTATCCAAATTATGCCATCGGGATTGAAAGCAATATGGGATTAAGTTTCAAAGTCAATGATCATTAGTCAAAACCATACTATGATAGACCAACCAAGCTCTTCTCAAAGGTACTAAGCCTCCACCCTAATAAAAAATACGTGTGGGGAAGGATCTCTCCAAGGACCCAAAACCAAAATGTGTCGTCTGTACATAGATTTCTTTAAAGGTACTAAACCTCCACCCTAATAAAATGTGTGGGGAAGGATCTCTCCAAGGACCCAAAACCAAAATGTGTCGTCTATACATAGATTTCTTTAGATTCTTAGCATTTTTGTAGGTTTAGTGAGCCAACATGGGGACATGCCCCGTGGAGCATTCCTTCGTTCCTCAACCACATTCGTCCCCAAAACTCCCCTGATGACTCCACATCCTTACAGGTTGAACATATGTCATATCAAAGGAAGTAAGGGGTCGTGCCTGGCCAAGCATGCCTTTTGAGCTCACTATCTCGCCTTCCCTTCCCCTTTTTATCATAGGCTCGCTCCCCCGCTTCACCTGTTATCGCTATCGTCTCCCGCTCGTCATACAACCTTCCCACCAAATCCACTGTCGACCTAAACGTACTGGGTCGGGCAGCGATCATATGCCTACGGATGTCCGTCGGCAAGCCCTGAATATACCTCTTGATCTTTCGCGAAAGAGGTGTCACCTGATCCGGCACCAGTCGTGCCATCTCGTTGAATTTAGTGGTGTATTGCTGATGTGTCATCGTCCCCGCTTCCAATTGCAGGAACTCCCTTTCAACTTTATCCATTTCACGGCGAGGACAGAACTCCTCAATCACCAGCCTTTTCAACTCTGACCATCTCATCCTTCCGATAGCCCGACTACCCTCAGCTTGGACTATATTGTCCCACCAGCATAAAGCTGAGTCCACGAAAGAATGAGTGGCAAACTTAACTTTCTGATCTTCCCGGCACTCACTAATTTCCAGTACCGCTTCCATCTCTCTGACCCAATGATGAGCGGCAGTAGCATTGCCGTTACCATCAAAGGTTGGGGGCTTGCATCATTGAAATGCCCCATAGTTACAGCCTCGTGCCGCCTCCTGCACAGGCTCCTCCTCCTCTTCCTCCTCATCGGAGAAAACCATTTCAGTTTCGGCCTGTCTCCTTCCACCCGAAGGTCTACCCCTTTCCTGTCTCTCCTCATCCCTAACAGCCTTTATCACTTCAGTCACTACAGACGGTAAGATCGTCTGCATGACTTGGTGTACTTCTTCCACAACCGCCTATCTCATCGAGGCTCTCAAATTGGCACTTTCGTCTGCTCCCTCCTGATGAGGAGTCTCGTGTTCTTCATGAACCACCTTTTCAACTCTAGGCCTTCCTCTGGTGACCCGTGGTTCAGCACCACGTCCGCCACCACCTCCACCATGTGAAGCCTTAGAAGATCTACCACCGGCCATCCTCTATCACACTGAAAGATTCAAACACTAACACGGTCATTCCAGGGAATAGCTCAGTTCATGTCAAGTATAGTAAGTCCCTAATTACAGTGATCAGTTGTGATTAGCCACTTACCTTACTTTTCATACCCCGAGCATTACCTGTCCTGACTATATTAGCATCTAAATCTAACAGTAGCACATAAACACATAACATGCGCACGTAATCATGATTAACTTTAAGAAAATACCTGATGGCACGCAGCTACTCAGTTTGGCATCCCTTCCCTTTTTCTGTCCCAT
This sequence comes from Flaveria linearis, assembly GCA_024085815.1. Taxonomy (NCBI): domain Eukaryota; kingdom Viridiplantae; phylum Streptophyta; class Magnoliopsida; order Asterales; family Asteraceae; genus Flaveria; species Flaveria linearis. Next base: position 32,868,582 of record CM044009.1, on the reverse strand, counting down.
TCTCAGTTTAAGTTAAGGTTTATTTTGAAAATATTTACCCGATTCACTTAAACTTTGGCTCTGATACCAACTTCTAAGGCCCCGTTCCCGGGCACCTTACGGTTGGTCTTTCATCGCATATAAACATTTTAAATCATTCATCTATTTCGCAGCGGAATTTAAAAACATTCATTAGTAACTAAAAACATGTCATTTCATAATATTAAAATTTTCGTTTTCATCTCAAAATACAATGACATGTAAGGCCCCGTTCCCGGGCACCTCACAGTTGGTCGTCGTCACCCATAAAACATACATTTAATATAACTTAACAAAAATCTTGCAGCGGAAACTTTGAATTTTACTATAAATGCTTTTGCAAAGTAATACAACAGCCATTACAAAATATCGTTTGTTTGCATTACAATACAAAAACATTAACAAAAGAATGCCATCCCAAAAGAGCTGAGTAGCCGCCTCGTGCCATCCTCAGCAACACTACCTGCCAACTGGAAAACACATAAAAGTCAGCGTTGCTGAGTGAGTTCTAGTTTTATAATAAAACATACTTTTACTTATTTATAAGTATCCTTTCGTGCATGCGTTCATACATCATACGTACACAGAGATAATATTCGTTATTATCTTCATCATTTGTTATACATCATTATCTTTAACTTCTCGTATGGATTCTGTCAGGCTTTACCCACTTCATAGCACTTGGCTTTGATTACTGTGGTCGAATAACAAGAATCCCGTTCATACTTACTTGCACATTGAAAGGTGAATTGTACCAATACCATATGCTACACCCCGATTGTTATTAGCTACCGGGCCGAAGTCAACATATGAACAACAAAACGTATGCCACGGTACTAGAGGTAAGCGGTAGAGGTACCATGACCATGGTCAATCACAGAGAAGGACCAATCGCGTTATTCAATGCATGCAAGACATAATTCGTTCGTTCATTAATGCATGTATTCATCATCATTCTTCTTTTCGTTCATTCGTTAATACATGCATTCATCATCATGTTCCTCTTTCATTATCTTTCACTTTACGTTACATAATACTTCATTAGTTCATTCTCGTTATTCGTAAAGTTTCGGAAAGATAAGCATACACAATTACAAGGAACATACACACTCATCTTACATTCATCATCATACATTCATCATCATACATTCATCATCATACATAGCATCATACCATACTTAACAATATTTTATTAATAATATTGTTAACAATAATAATACACTGATAATAATATCAGTAATAATAAGGGTTAATCATGATCATCATTACATGCATAAAACATCATCATTTATTAACCCTAGTCAACCCTGGTCAAAACCTCGAACTTCGGATTTGCAGGAAAATTTCTGTAAAAATTCTAAGTGTTCTGGACGTTTGAGCCCTGTTGGGCGTATAAGCCCCTTGGGCGTATGAGCCCTGTTAGGCGTAAGAGCACTGCTGGGCGTATGAGCCCTATTGGACTTTTCATCCTACACTTAGAATAATCATCTGGTCATACGACCACCCTGTTGGGCGTATGAGCACTATTGGTCGTACCATCCCATACTTAGAAATATTTTCTGGTCATACGACCAGAATTTAGACTTTTCACCTTTTTACTTAGTTTTCAGACTCATGGGTACTGTGGGACTCATGAGTCCTGTTGGACGTATAAACACTATTGGACTCATCAACTTATACTTATTTATTCTAAGTCCAAATTTCAGACTTATTTCTAAGGCAAAATTTCAGACGTATTAGTAACCTGTTCATGTGTCTAATTCATAGTCCAAGTCCCAAACATCATAATGCCTAGTTCTAAACATGCTCACATGATTCTAGGCAAAACATAACATAAACACATACATTCGTACATTCAAATCATACGGGTATAAAACCCAAATTTTATAAAAACATACTTACATGCATTTTCCAGCCCCAAAACATTTAAAACAGGTAAAAAAAAAGGGGTCTAGACACTCACCTTAGTTTGTCTTCGGGTTTTGGATCCCTTTTCTTAACTTCCCAGTCGTTTCTACACCTAAAACACACACACACAGTGCAACCCGAACACAAACACACACATAAGAACATGCATTTCTCGGTTTCTTAGCCAAAACACAACTTAAAAACACCAATTCTTACCTTGAATCCGATTTCTTCTTCTTTCTCTCTCTAAGAATCAAAGTCCCTGCTGTTTCTCTCTCTAAAAACCGAATGCGAAGAAGTGTGCAGGGGTTATGGGCGGCCATGCCTCCCTTTTGAACAAAATTAATGTGAACTTTGCCCATTTGGCACTTTTGGCCCTTCCACAAAAGTAGACTTTTTATTTCCTTTCCTTTTCTTTCTATTTCATTCTTTTAATTCCTTTAATAAGAAATTACGGGTGTTACATGACATGTCAAAATATGGATGCCAGCCTCATCAACTGAGTAGTCGTCTCGTGCCATCCTCAGCAACACTACCTGTCAACTGGAAACACATCAAAGTCAGCGTTGCTGAGTGAGTTCTAGTTTTATATTAAAAACATACTTTACTTCCCATCAAAACCGTTCTTACATACATACGATCATACAACATACGTACACGTAGATAATATTATTATTATCTTCATCATTCATTCATTGGCTTTCGTTCGTACGTTCCTTACTTACATTCATACATTCGTTACATTTGTTCATACGTACATTACTTTCATTCTTACGTTCATTTCATTCATTCGTATGTTCATTACTTTCATGCATCCTCTACCTTTCACTTCCATCTAGGTCCGGTCACATTTTACCCTCTTCATGGCACACAGCCTTGATTACTGAGGTCGAGTGACTGGGACCCCGTTTCATGCGTTATCACTATGTTTCTTCTGTTCATTATCGTCATTCGTTCGTTCTTTAGCTTTTGTTACGTTCATTACCTTTCGTACGTTTCATACTTTCTTTCTTTCACAGTTATCTCTCTCTCGTTCCTCAACTCACGCGATACTCCCGACTCATGTCCAAAGACTGATACTGTGCCGGGGCTTGCTCACAAACCCCCGACTCATGTCCGAAGACTGACACAGTACCGGAGCACGCGATACATTCCTCATTCGTCTTATCTCACTCTCACGCACTACTCCCGACTCATGTCCGAAGACTGATACTGTGCCGGGGCTTGCTCACAAACCCCCGACTCATGTCCGAAGACTGACACAGTACCGGAGCATGCGATCCTCTACTCATCCAACTAGATCCTGTCTCATGCAATATCCCCGACTCATGCTCGAAAGCTGATGCTGTGCCGGGGCCTGCTCGCAAACCCCCGACTCATGTCCGTAGACTGACACAGCACCGGGATACGCGACAAAGATCCCATATGAGTCAATCACAAAGATTGAACTCCATCCGAGTCTGTTGCGACACAAAGTCGCTCACCTCATACGTACGCTCACTAGCTTTACGTTCGTTCATTCGTTCATTAGTGCATGCACTCGTTCCTTACATTCCTCTTTCATTATCTTTCACTTTACGTTCTTAATACACTCGTTGCATTCTTTCATTCATTCATGTAAAGTTATTAAAAGATAAGACATATTTACATAAGGAACATAATCATTTACAATTCATCAGTATTCACCATCTATCATGACAACATCATACTTAACATACATACATCATACATACACTTCTCTATTCATTCTCATCAGCCCTATTCGGGCGACTGAACCTATCTTAGTCGCATGTCCTCCATGCGACTGGACCGTGTGATTGGGCTGTCACGCGAATGGGCATACAATCGTGCGACTGGACTTCCTTCCGTACGACTAGACACTATGCGACTGGGTTATATGCGACTAACTCTTAACCGTACGACTGAACTACCCTGCGATTGGACCTATGCGACCGAAACACTCAATCGCACCTCCTATCGTGCGACTGAAGCTCAATCGTGCGTCCGATCCTCAATCGTACGATTGGACATTAACTAATCCTCATTCGGCCGAATGGTCCTTCAGTCGCATAACCCTAACTGGGCAGCGACTGGAGTTCATCACGAACAGCAGCCGCGACATTCGGCTTTCAAACTCCTCCAGACCTCGTTTGAGCTCAAATTAGCCCGTCTAATCCATAGGGAAACATACCTCGACCTCATACAAGCCTATCCTAGTCCGGAATCAAGCCCTAAATGTACCATACACATACACATACGTACATACACGGGTTAAACACCCAAAACTCGAAAAATAGGGTTTCAGATGTGTTCCAGCCCCAAAATCATTCAAAATCGTGTAAAAGAGGGGTCTTAGAACTCACCTTAGCAGCCTCCTCGGTTAGAGCTTCGATTTGACTAGCTTCTCGACAAAATCCGAGCCTGAATCACCCCGTTCTCTCTTTTCCTCCTCTGCTCTGTCGCTCTCTGTTCTTTCCCGACTGAAAATGCAAGTGTTGGGAAGGAGAAGAGAGCTGCTCCTCTTTTATACCTACAGCTCAGTCGTATCTGGTCCAAGGGCGACTGGACCTTCAGTCGCATAAGCACCATGCGACTGGACCCCAGTCGCATGAGCTTCATGCGGTTGAACCTTCAGTCGGGCGATTGAACTCTAATCGTACGGTTCAGCTTCAATCAGCCGAATAGCATGTGATCGAACCTTCAGTCGCATCAATTCCATGCGACTGAGGCTCAGTCGCATAACCTACCAAAAGGTCAAACTGCCGGGCGTTACAAGTCCACCCCCCTTATTTAGGTTTCGTCCCCGAAACCTGTTATTCCTTAAACCTTCACGGGCAATACTGTCCCATCTAATTTCCAGTCTATCACTTGGAATCCTATCGCTCCACATCGTTTATCGTCATTCGACTTCTGGTCTATCTTGGTCTACCGCCATCGGCAACCCATGCATACTGATCAATGTTCATTTGACCAGCATTTGTGACTCCAAACATGCCATGTAGAATATAGTTACTATACCACAATACTCGAGCAAAGGCTCGGTGTTATAATCATTGAGCTTCAGAGCATCACTGGGAACCTTCAGCTTAAGTGTGTGAAGAACAAGGCCTTCAACTTGTGTAAAGTTGCTGCATGCACAAATCACAGGCTGAAACTGTTCCTCAGACAACGGGTGACACAGCTTTCTTAATTGCATTACTCAATCCTCAAGGGTATCAGATAACCTAGTGAATCCACTAATAGTAATCTCTACATCGAAGGGCTCATCAATGTTTCCTCTCCTAACATGCAACTCACAACAGAAGGCAATAGGGACGTACTACTACTAGCATCACATTCAAGGCGTAAGGGCACAAACTTAAATTACCAGAAACATACCTGTCGTCAGGTCGAAGTCCGCTCTAGCCTTCACCCTCTATTCTCCTTCCTCGCACCAGAGCTCCCCGCCCTTGACTTCTTACAATCCCTGCTCAGATGTCCGGTCTCGCCGCAATTGTAGCACTTAGCCATGCGGCAATCCCTTGCCCTGTGGCCTTCCTTCCCACACTAAAAACAGACGTTCAGTCCCCACTTGCACTCCCCTTCGTGACCTCTACCACACTTCTTACATACCTCATCCCTCCTTCTTATCCTCTCCCGATCATCGATCCTCATCATCTTACCTTCGGTCGCCATTCCACCATCACTATCTCGCCTTCCCTTCCCCTTCTTATCATAGGCTCACTCCCCCGCTTCACCTGTTATCGCTATCGTCTCCCGCTCGTCATACAACCTTCCCGCCAAATCCACTGTCGACCTAAACGTACTGGGTCGGGCAGCGATCATATGCCTATGGATGTTCGTCGGCAAGCCCTGAATATACCTCTTGATCATTCGCGAAAGAGGTGTCACCTGATCCGGCACCAGTCGTGCCATCTCGTTGAATTTAGTGGTGTATTGCTGATGTGTCATCGTCCCCGCTTCCAATTGCAGGAACTCCCTTTCAACTTTATCCATTTCACGGCGAGGACAGAACTCCTCAATCACCAGCCTTTTCAACTCTGACCATCTCATCCTTCCGATAGCCCGACTACCCTCAGCTTGGACTATATTGTCCTACCAGCATAAAGCTGAGTCCACGAAAGAATGAGTGGCAAACTTAACTTTCTGATCTTCCCGGCACTCACTAATTTCCAGTACCGCTTCTATCTCTCTGACCCAACGATGAGCGGCAGTAGCATTGCCGTTACCATCAAAGGTTGGGGGCTTGCATCGTTGAAATGCCATAGTTACAGCCTCGTGCCGCCTCCTGCACAGGCTCCTCCTCCTCTTCCTCCTCATCGGAGAAAACCATTTAAGTTTCGGCCCGTCTCCTTCCACCTGAAGGTCTACCCCTTTTCTGTCTCTCCTCATCCCTAACAGCCTTTATCACTTCAGTCACTACAGACGGTAAGATCGTCTGCATGACTTGGTGTACTTCTTCCATAACCGCCTCTCTCATCGAGGCTCTCAAATTGGCACTTTCGTCTGCTCCCTCCTGATGAGGAGTCTCGTGTTCTTCATGAACCACCTTTTCAACTCTAGGCCTTCCTCTGGTGACCCGTGGTTCAGCACCACGTCCGCCACCACCTCCACCATGTGAAGCCTTAGAAGATCTACCACCGGCAATCCTCTATCACACTGAAAGATTCAAACACTTACACGGTCATTCCAGGGAATAGCTCAGTTCATGTCAAGTATAGTAAGTCCCTAATTACAGTGATCAGTTGTGATTAGCCACTTACCTTACTTTTCATACCCCGAGCATTACCTGTCCTGACTATATTAGCATCTAAATCTAACAGTAGCACATAAACACATAACATGCGCACGTAATCATGATTAACTTTAAGAAAATACCTGATGGCACGCAGCTACTCAGTTTGGCATCCCTTCCCTTTTTCTGTCCAATTCTCAGTTTAAGTTAAGGTTTATTTTGAAAATATTTACCCGATTCACTTAAACTTTGGCTCTGATACCAACTTGTAAGGCCCGTTCCCGGGCACCTTACGGTTGGTCTTTCATCGCACATAAACATTTTAAATCATTCATCTATTTCGCAGCGGAATTTAAAAACATTCATTAGTAACTAAAAACATGTCATTTCATAATATTAAAATTTTCGTTTTCATCTCAAAATACAATGACATGTCAAAATATGGATGTCAGCCTCATCAACTGAGTAGTCGTCTCGTGCCATCTTCTGCAACACTACCTGTCAACTGGAAACACATCAAAGTCAGCGTTGCTGAGTGAGTTCTAGTTTTATATTAAAAACATACTTTACTTCCCATCAAAACCGTTCTTACATACATATCAACTGTTTAAACTTTTCTTTTCCCGTTAGATTCAGTTATACAAAACGTTATAAATATTCCAAGATAAAATACAATGACATGTCAAAATATGGATGCCAGCCTCATCAACTGAGTAGTCGTCTCGTGTCATCCTCAGCAACACTACCTGTCAACTGGAAACACATCAAAGTCAGCGTTGCTGAGTGAGTTCTAGTTTTATATTAAAAACATACTTTACTTGCCATCCTCATCAATTGTTATGTATTAACTCGAGCACATTAGGTTAATTTTTGTCTTTATTCAATAAATGATTCTTTGCATAAAGAATGTGACCATAAACAGTTGATATCAAGGATTCCAAATCTTTATCGATAATTTTTATTGATGATGTAAGTAATCTATAATGTTCCAAATGTTGTTTATAATGCTTTCACTTACATCATACGGTTAAATTGATCGATGCTAGAGTAACCCCAAATATTGATGATAGTTGTCTATATATATATTGAATAAAAGAGATGTTGCAAATAATATTTATTTCAATAGTAATAAGATGGTCAACTATTAATAATAATAAGATGACGAATTATTATAGAATTACAAGCCTTTTGCCTTAAATAAGTACATGTAAAACATCGGTTTACCGATAGTGTATATCGTATATATATATGTATATATATATATAGATGTATTATTGTATTTGTAAGCACTTTACATCTCGGAGTGTTGTAAAGATTAGTATGACATGAGATCAAATAATTACTTATATGTGGTCTAATATCTTGTTTATATGATAATATTACCAGACTTGTTTTACATTATGAGATTGGTCACGCCTATTCTAGTTAATATTTTTATACATATTTATTCTTGATGCTTTATACACTAGTTAATGTTTTAAATATAATTGGAGCTCAACACACAAACAAGTTAATATATAATCTCCACATTTATACGTGTAAGAATGCTTAACGCTTGGTTATACCTAACGTTTCCATATCGCGTCCTAGAATCCGCTCGTTCCGACCCACAACGTGTTGATTGTCCACTGACCATGGTTGACCAGCTTTGACCAACAGCTTTGACTAACGTTTAACCTAGTCAAAACGTACCAAAATTATATACAAACACTACTACATTGTTATCTAATAACCAAACGCAACCATAACCGAAACATACGTTACCAAACACTTCGGTTGTGACTTCTACCATCACCATTCACCACATGCAGCCACCACAACCGACATCCAATACCATAACCCTCACATGCACAACTATACCACAACCAACAGCCCTTGGTACCCGTCGCAGCAGCCTAACCCCCTGGTCACAGCCACCTCAGGCAGCCTTTGGGTGCCCAAAATCGCCCACAACCATCAACACCTACAGCCACAACCGTCATCTACCATCAACCACAGCCAATAACAACCATCGCCACCATCACGGCCCATCACCACTGCAGCGGCCGTCACCGGAAGCCACCAGAACAGCACCATCACCACGGCCATCAGCAACCACAGCCACCATCACGGACAAAAGCCCTCAACCGCCAACCTCAACCATAACCGCAGCCATTATCATCACCGTCGCGACCACCATCGACCACCAGCACCAATATCGAACCCCTGTCGATCAACAACACCACCGTAGCAGGCACATCCCTTATCACGGCCGCTAACCACAGCCAACGACACCAACAGTAGCGACCACACAGCCATCGAACCAACCCAGCTGCCGCCACTTTCAATCGGCCATATCTTTCAAACCGCTACGAGTTAGAAGACGAGGCTACCACCATTGGAAAGGACTCGTCGAAAGGAAGAAGACCATGGGTGGCACTCGCCGCCACTCGCCGCCAGCCGCCGGCTGTGGCAGCCGGAACTCTGCCGGAACCCTAGCCGCCACAGCTTCTTCTCTCTTCCATAACTTGCTCATCGTTGCGAATGAGAAGGAGCCACTACCGCCATCGTGTTCGTCTTTCCGAGAGCTTCGATTTGATATATGGTACTTGCCGGGGCGTCGCCGGAATCGCCGCCGGTGGCCGGAACTTCGTCGGAGATGAGAGGGAGAGAGATGGCCGCGGCTTTTCAGCCCAAATGGGGTTTTTGAAACCCTAGAATGAGTAATATGATGCTTATATACTAGGGTTAAATGATGGGTTCGAATACGGGTCGGTTCGTACACGTTCGATTAAGTTTTCGCGTAACGTTAAACTTTTCTTTTCCCGTTAGATTCGGTTATACAACACGTTATAAATATTCCAAGATTATAAATTTTATCGTATAAAAAAAACATATCGAATAATTAAATGAATTTAGTAGATAACCGCGTAATCACCACGTTTACGGTTTTACGCGTTTTTATCGAATGAGCGTTATTATGATCATTTTAGTATCAAATTATATGCAATCAGGTATTAAAATGATATTTTGAGCGTTAACTTCCTATGTTAGTCACGTTAAAGCTTTTTCTGACGAATTCTCGGGTTTTACCAGATCGTAACCCGGTTCACGTCACGGTCGCGTTTCGGAACGCAGTTATTCCGGACAACGTACCATTCATCAAATTTAATATGTTATGATAGTAAACAATGATTAGATAAATATTTACGGAGTTACGAGACTCGGTCGTCATAACAGCCGTCAGTTAAGTGCCGGTAAAAACCGGTTTTCGCGTTTCGCTTACGAATTTCCGTTGATTATGCTTGATTGATGAAAAATCTTTCAACAAGCATTATTTATGATATTGTTAGCATTAACAAGGATTTAAATTGTATGACAAGCCATTATAAGGAATTCTGATGGAATTCAGACATTAGTACGCGTTAAATTGCCAGATTTTACCCGGTATGGGTTCTGAATCCGTTTTCAGTTTGGATCTTTCCATAGTTGTTTCAAATCACATAAGAATTATTTGTTTCATGGTTTCTCCTTCAATTAGTTCGTAAACGTGTATTTGGGCCTTAAATGGGCCTTGTTTATATGTTCGGGCCCTTATTGGGCTTATTGGGCCCAAAAGGCTAGTTTCGTTCTGCAAGATTTCCCTGGTAAGCCCAAATCATTCCGGACCTTTATTGGTTCCTATAATACATTGAGCTTTCTAATTGGGTTAGATTTCAGAGGTGTTACATTCTCCCCTTCTTTTAGAAATTTCGCCCTCGAAATTTTAGTATCGTTAATATTTGTTTCCGAGTGTGATACACTCATAGTATGAATCTTGAAGATTTAGAGTTATTTAGCTGAGCATCCCAGGACAAATGTTGATGATTAGGTGTCAAATAATCAGGTTTGATTTGGATTGGAGTAACTATCCGGATGTTAGAATCATGCTTGACAGGATCAGTGAGTCAAACTATGAACAGGTTTTTGGCTCCACAATCAGATCATTTATCAATCGTACAGAACTAACAAGAAGAGACTCTCCACTGTGGTTCAATACACTGACCTACAAAATAGATCTAGCAAGGAGACGATTCCCAAAATCCCGACGGTGTTACCGTCCTTACTGAGAATCTTAAGAACGATTGACAAGAAGAGGATATTAGCAGGAATGCCATTAATTAGACAGGATAGTCGTGATACAATAGATTAAAGGTTTCAAATCAAGAAGGATTTGGGTTTTCCCAACGAGTACAGATGAATATCTAGGCATTGCACGATCATTTCTATGAAGCTAAGATTAAGAAGTTTTCACGATTTCTAAGAATAGAGAGATTAGCTCATGCACAAAGGTCTTCAGCTTTCAAAGTCTACTCTTTAGTTCTCAACTTCCTTCCGAAAAATTTCTTCGATTTCCTCCTTCTATGATTTCATCTTAAGGGGTTAAGTCCTTTCTTCCACTACGTGCTTCTTCTAGTATGCATCCTTTTCTGGAACGGTCCTGTATATCAGAACCTCAGACTTCGAGTAGATCCGTTCATCTTATCTGACGCATGACAAGAGTTTCCCCAAAATGGGATGTGCTATATATACATATTCACGTGAACTGATGCTGGTAGAATCACAAGTTCAGGAAATGATACGGTGTAGGTAATAGAAGGAAAGCCTAACTGTAGGCTATATGCATTCGTCGACGACAGTAAGCAGATACAAATGCGATCAATACTTGTTCTCTCGCATTTGGTAATACGGATGTCTTAGGGCAATACGGATGATGGCCTCCTATTCACACTTGCCAACGCGGTTGACATTACCGATTGTCGATCACCCTATTTTGCTTAGTCTAGTATTCTGATATGTAGTTGGTAGTGTTGTACCCAAAGTGTATTCGGATGCATCTTTTATTTTACGGAAGTTCTAGTTCCTGCATAATATAGTTCTCCATATATTTCTTGAATCATCGGGATACTAGAAAATTGTCTTATACTGTTGCATCAACACACATCTGAAACTTTCTTATACGCGCCCAAACGAATTCCGTTTTTCTCCAAGGATAATGCCAGTCGTATAGCTACACGAATCAAGTTTCTGTCAATCCTTTACAACTTTCTCCTAACCCTAAGCATTGATGCATCTCAATGCGGTTTTTACTTCTTCCCGAAATCTTATAGCTTCACTATAGCGATTTGTCTCGTATGTCGTGCCTAGTAGCAGTGGCAAAATGTCAGACATGTCTAATTATGTCTTACAGATCCTATCCATGAGACTTCTGATTACATGAGATGTGTAGGTCCTCCCACACGGGCTTGACCACAACCTTTGTACTTTCCATATATGGTTTCAACTGTTATTTGTGTAATGTCGTTTTCTATAAACATGACTGTTAACTATTAAGATGTAGGTAGCATCTTGAAATTGATTAAGTAGGTTATCATCTCTAGGAAGACGATATCACTTATCCTTGGTGACTTTATTTAACTCTTAATAGTCCATCCATAACTGGAGCATTCTATTTTCCTTCCGCAAAGAGCATTAAGTTTCCTCAAGACGACATACTAGGTCTTATGAATTGTTTATCTAACAGCTATCGAATCTGCTTTCCTTCCATCAGCTCCTTAATAAGCTTCAAGTCCAGTACCTCCATATATATATATATATATATATATATATATATATATATATATATATATATATATATATATTGCTTCTATTCTCCGACTCAATTTCCTTAAGAGCAACCTCAACTGTTGTCTTAAGCTACAGAATTGCTGCAAACGTTCCCACTAATTTCTTCATAATGCTTCCTAATTAAGGCCAACCTTCTAGATGACCTCTTCCTCGGTCCATATTCTCCAAGGTAACTGTGCCCTGTAGAGGGTCTATTCGTGAAGCAAGTAGCTCTGTTTAGCTTCCAATCCTTTATAATCATATCAATTTTCCAACAAGATATGGGAGTAAGACTTTTGCTCGAATTCCCGATGGTACGGAGCGTTCTAGGGTAAGGTATTAGAGAATCACTTTAGGAGAGGTGTGAAAATCTTAGAGAGAAATAACACCAACGCTTATGATCGGGGATGATTATGCAGACTTTCTTTGTCTACCATCTGCTGTATGTCTATCACTTCGTTGTAGTTGGATCTCAAGTGATTTAACACATGAGATTTCTTGTAGCTGATCTTTTATGCTTTTTAGTACATCTTTTGGAGCAATAACCTCCCTTAAGTTCAACCATGAGTCTTCCCCATGAATTCTTCAGTATTATCGACCTCATCGATTCGAACAAGCTTAGGACGTTATGAAGGTGCTCGCTAGCACAAGAAGGTTAACTACCACTCTAATAACTTATCGTATAGTTCGAGATCGTATTCTACTTTAGATCCTCACGCTCGAGTCACGAACTTATCACTCAACTAGTAGAGATCTCCGAGTAGAGATGACTTACAAGGTTTTAAAGTTTTCCGCATCGGTTATCACGCGTTTCCAAAGATGAGGGTTATGCTATAGGGCTTAAGGTGAGTAGCACTACTCGTTAAGAGGATAAATCGAGAATAGAGGGCGAGTGGAAAAATCGGGGATCCACTGAAGTTGTACATTCATATTTTTGTTTTGGAATCTCGAAGGTTAGTTTTCTCGGCAAATACCCTGGCACTTGAGCATTTATCTTCGGAGAATCTGAATTTTTAGAACGAGGTTTCATTTCCTATATATTCTGGCGTTCAGAACTTTATCATCAGCCTGGTCAGTTAAAAGCATGGTTAAGATAACTCAACTTAAGTTTCAAGTAAAGATTGCCATTAGGTGACTAACGGTTGAAGATGATGAACGATTTCACGAGTGTAGTACTGAGAAAGGTGATTATCAATCACAATCGGAACTGATATTAAGAATATTCCTTTGAGTTAGGTGGTTCCATTACAATGAATAGGTAGAGAGAAGTCATATTCCTCAAAGGCTTTGAGAAAATAATCAGAGGAATTCTAGAATCCGGAAGATCCTATGAAGTGTGAACTACTAAGAAAGAAAGAAATGACAAGTCTTCTATGCCATTGACCACAAGAGGCGTTTCTCGGGAATTTATTACTCTGGTACGTTTTCTGTTGCACAAGCCTTGTTAGAGAATCTTCCACTATGTTGAGGATGTTTTGATGAATTCAATGTTGGGTAGGAAGGAAATTTTTAGGCATCGCTCAAAGTAGTATGGCTAAAGTACACGCACAACGAGGTGGAGTGCCATACTCAGCACGAGACCAGTTAAGTTTGAGGACATCATTTAATGATCTTCAGAGTCTGAAGGTCTTATCATCATAATTCCAATAGGAGAGTAGAATAAAAGAAAAGAGAAGAAGAGAAAGGAATAGTTACTGCAACATCGTCCTTGGTAGCTCTTCAAGTGTCAAATGGTTTTCGCCCAGCATGAAAGTTTTGAACCTGAAATTATTGAATATATTCCAAATATTTGTGTTTATTCTTGCATTTATTGGTTCTTTAAGTGTTATACCTTGATATTAGTTCTCATGATGGGGCCTGCCAGAATTCAAGTGTACCTGTAAATTCACCATTACGTGTGCACCGTAATCGTCAATTTACCTTACACTATCATTCTAGTCATTCCCATCATAAGTTCCAAGTTTTGTGTATTTAGGTCCTAGAGTTAAAAATTTTCATTTAGTCATCATTTGCAATTAAGCACACTTAGATTCCAAATGTTAATCATTCAAGTTAACCCAGAAATTGTTTCAAAGTAAGTTTAAGCAAATCAAGCAATAAACGAGCATTCAGGTACATGCTATCCTAGGGAGCAGAACAAACAAAAGGCATCATGGTTAATATCTTATCACTAAATTCCAACATGTATCATCTTACAAATGAGGCATAATAGCAAGTATCATCATTTCAAACAAGTATCAGTATAAGAGTTGCTCAGGTAATGACACAAGTCGTATCAAGTGTATAGCTAACAGCAGTTGTTTCATATAGTGACAAAAGTCAACTGTGCAATCAGATAAGTATCTCTCCAGGATTTAAGTCCTAATTTATATGCACACCTTTGGTTTCTAATATTCTTAGTACTTGACAATCAGTAGTCCTAAGAGTCAACTCCAAGAGGTTCCATACCTTCATGGTTTACTCGGGTGCACCTGTCATAGGTAATACCCTAATGTATCAAGGTTTCTTATAGGGTAGAGAATTCTTAATAGGATATATGTAATCCTTAAGGTATACAGGTTAAAGATGGGAGTTCTTATGGGAACCTATTCTTACTACAAACTTTGGATCACTGTATCGTGGAAACAACCTACTAGGCTGGTCCTATTTATGGTTACACCTTAGGTATTGCAAAGCAAACCCGTATTTCTACACCATTGGTTCAGCAAAGCTCAGAAGAGTCTTCTTACTAAGGTGGTCCTATGAAGTTCATATGGTTGTAGTTTAGGTCTCGCGAAGCAGACCTACTTCGCTATAACTTTTGGCTCTGATACCAATCTGTCACACCCCGGGCCCAGAGAGGCGGGACGTCACGATTAGTAAACAACAACCAAAATGCAGCGGAAACTAAATGGTTTAATACATTACAACTTTCAACATTTACATCAGAGTATTAGCTCTGTTTCAATTCACAAGGTGCCTAAGTCTACAGTCTATAGGTGTTATGATCAATCTTTTGGTAAAGGTTTCTTGATGCTTCATTAACTAAAGCTTCTAGGCTCGACTTTTGTCTTCAACACCTACCCTCACTTCTTGCCTCGGATTTAGGTATCTTATATAGCTCGACTATTCTCCCTAGCTGTACCTGAAGACATGCTCAAAAATAATTATGTCAACATAAAGTTGGTGAGTTCAAGTGATTAAAGTTTCAGAACAATTTAAAAGGAACTACAAGAGTCCACAGTAAAGGTTTTAGAGTCTAGTGTGATAGTTTATAAAAATCTCATTCGATTTTAATAGCATCGTTTTTAGTATCAGTCATTGTGGGGTATCACAATCAACCCTGCACTTGGTCCCCGGTTGGCCTCTTCTAAACTTGTGTTTAACCGGATATTCCCGTAGGAAAAAGGACCAAGCCTCAGAATAGTGAACCACTCCTGCTAGGATGGTTCACCATAGTATCTTACCTAAAACCTGTTACATGCCACAAACGACCCCTCAGGATCTCAGTGGGGTACCTCCCTGTGGCGGGAGCCACTATGCGTGGGGGATTCCCCAAATAGATCTATTCACGTAAGAACAAGCGGTTCATAAAAGAATTAATGATTATGACTAAAGTATCAGCAGGTATCCAAAAAGTCCCACATACACGCATCAAGTAAGCACAATCAAAGTTCATAAAACAGAAGATCATGCAAAACAGTAAACAGTATCACACATAAGAGTTTCAGTTTAAAAGGAGCATGTTTCATCCCTAAAACAAAAGTAAAAAGGGGGAACACGAGAACTCACCTGTATCCTTATATAAATTCAGAGCTCGATAAAGAAAACTGATCATCACCAACAAAGCAATCCTAATTAGAACATATAAGATGCACGTTTAGAATTAGCACGATGTTATTACATGCTTGCGGTTGAGCTCTTTAGTTGACTTTATGTTGGTTTTTAGTATCCTTAATGTAGCATAGCTTCTTGTGAAAATTATCAATTGTTATGTATTAACTCGAGCACATTAGGTTAATTTTTGTCTTTATTCAATAAATGATTCTTTGCATAAAGAATGTGACCATAAACAGTTGATATCAAGGATTCCAAATCTTTATCGATAATTTTTATTGATGATGTAAGTAATCTATAATGTTCCAAATGTTGTTTATAATGCTTTCACTTACATCATACGGTTAAATTGATCGATGCTAGAGTAACCCCAAATATTGATAATAGTTGTCTATATATATATTGAATAAAAGAGGTGTTGCAAATAATATTTATTTCAATAGTAATGAGATGGTCAACTATTAATAATAATAAGATGACGAATTATTATAGAATTACAAGCCTTTTGCCTTAAATAAGTACATGTAAAACATCGGTTTACCTATAGTGTATATCGTATATATATATATATATATATGTATATATATATAGATGTATTATTGTATTTGTAAGCACTTTACATCTCGGAGTGTTGTAAAGATTAGTATGACATGAGATCAAATAATTACTTATATGTGGTCTAATATCTTGTTTATATGATAATATTACCAGACTTGTTTTACATTATGAGATCGGTCACGCCATTTCTAGTTAATATTTTTATACATATTTGTTCTTGATGCTTTATACACTAGTTAATGTTTTAAATATAATTGGAGCTCAACACACAAACAAGTTAATATATAATCTCCACATTTATACATGTAAGAATGGTTAACGCTTGGTTATACCTAACGTTTCCATATCGCGTCCTAGAATCCGCTCGTTCCGACCCGCAACGTGTTGATTGTCCATTGACCACGGTTGACCAGCTTTGACCAACAGCTTTGACTAACGTTTAACCTAGTCAAAACGTACCAAAATTATATACAAACACTACTACATTGTTATCTAATAACCAAACGCAACCATAACCGAAACATACGTTACCAAACACTTCGGTTGTGACTTCTACCATCACCATTCACCACATGCAGCCACTACAACCGACATCCAATACCATAACCCTCACATGCCCAACTATACCACAACCAACAGCCCTTGGTACCCGTCGCAGCAGCCTAACCCCCTGGTCACAGCCACCTCGGGCAGCCTTTGGGTGCCCAAAATCGCCCACAACCATCAACACCTACAGCCACAACCGTCATCTACCATCAACCACAGCCAATAACAACCATCGCCACCATCACGGCCCTTCACCACTGCAGCGGCCGTCACCGGAAGCCACCAGAACAGCACCATCACCACGGCCATCAGCAACCACAGCCACCATCACGGACAAAAGCCCTCAACCGCCAACCTCAACCATAACCGCAGCCATTATCATCACCGTCGCGACCACCATCGACCACCAGCACCAATATCGAACCCCTGTCGACCAACAACACCACCGTAGCAGGCACATCCCTTATCACGGCCGCTAACCACAGCCAACGACACCAACAGTAGCGACCACACAGCCATCGAACCAACCCAGCTGCCGCCACTTTCAATCGGCCATATCTTTCAAACCGCTATGAGTTAGAAGACGAGGCTACCACTATTGGAAAGGTCTCGTCGAGCGGAAGAAGACCATGGGTGGCACTCGCCGCCACTCGCCGCCAGCAGACGGCTGCCGCAGCCGGAATTCTGTCGGAACCCTAGCCGCCACAGCTCCTTCTCTCTTCCATAACTTGCTCATCCTTGAGAATGAGAAGGAGCCACTACCGCCATCGTGTTCGTCTTTCCGAGAGCTTCGATATGATATGTGGTACTCGCCGGGGCGTCGCCGGAATCGCCGCCGGTGGCCGAAACTTCGCCGGAGATGAGAGGGAGAGAGATGGCCGCGGCTTTTCTGCCCAAATGGGGTTTTTGAAACCCTAGAATGAGTAATATGATGCTTATATACTAGGGTTAAATGATGGGTTCGAATACGGGTCGGTTCGTACACTTTCGATTATGTTTTCGCGCAACGTTAAACTTTTATTTTCCCGTTAGATTCGGTTATACAAAACGTTATAAATATTCCAAGATTATAAATTTTATCGTATAAAAAAACATATCGAATAATTAAATGAATTTAGTAGATAACCGCGTAATCACCACGTTTACGGTTTTACGCGTTTTTATCGAATGAGCGTTATTATGATCATTTTAGTATCAAATTATATGCAATCAGGTATTAAAATGATATTTTGAGCATTAACTTCCTATGTTAGTCATGTTAAAGCTTTTTCTGACAAATTCTCGGGTTTTACCAGATCGTAACCTGGTTCGCGTCACGGTCGCGTTTCGGAACGCAGTTATTCCGGACAACGTACCATTCACCAAATTTAATATGTTATGATAGTAAACAATGATTAGATAAATATTTATGGAGTTATGAGACTCGGTCGTCATAACAGCCGTCAGTTAAGTGCCGGTAAAACCGGTTTTCGCGTTTCACTTACGAATTTCCGTTGATTATGCTTGATTGATGAAAAATCTTTCAACAAGCATTATTTATGATATTGTTAGCATTAACAAGGATTTAAATTGGATGACAAGCCATTATAAGGAATTCTGATGGAATTCAGACGTTAGTACGCGTTAAATTGCCGGATTTTACCCGGTATGGGTTCTGAATCCGTTTTCAGTTTGGATCTTTCCATAGTTGTTTCAAATCACATAAGAATTATTTGTTTCATGGTTTCTCCTTCAATTAGTTCGTAAACATGCATTTGGGCCTTAAATGGGCCTTGTTTATATGTTCGGGCCCTTATTGGGCTTATTGGGCCCAAAAGGCTAGTTTCGTTCTGCATGATTTCCCTGGTAAGCCCAAATTAATCCGGACCTTTATTGGTTCCTATAATACATTGAGCTTTCTAATTGGGTTAGATTTCAGAGGTGTTGCAGGAATCGATCAAGAACAAACTATGAACTTGAATTTGCGACTTGGGACGCTCTGGACGGCTAGGGTACGAAAGTATTCGAAGTGTTATGCTTTTCCATGAATTATGTGGTATTTATAGGTTATCAGTGTTCATTCGTACGACTAAACCATTAGCATGGTTCAGTCGTGCGACTGACTCATACGGTTGACTAATACGCACGACTGAAGGTTCTGTCGTGCGACTAAATCAATCTTATGTCTCAATCACACGACTGATTTAGTCACCTGGTCAGTCGTGCGACTGGTCCATAAGTATGGTTCATCCATGCGTATGGGCCATTAGTATGGTCCAGTAGCATGAATGTCCACATGACAAGGTTAAACACATTTCTAAGTTCTTATTGACTTAGAACTATGTAAAACAACATCAAACATATATATTAAGTTCATACATATGAATCACATTCATTATAATGATAACATGACATAATCAATTACAAATAGACATCACAATGCATTTCATATATCATTAAGATCATTAAATACATCACATTACACTAGTGTAAGACATGAAAGACTTTACATTTAAGATCATAAACTAGGTACATCAAGATGTATCAACAAACTCCCCCTTGGACCTAGTTTAGTCTAATGTCCAACATTCTTGACGTGCTCTTAGAACCTCTTGTACTTATCTTCTTTTGTGACTCCAGCATGTATCTCGAACGTAAAGCAGAGTCTTATCACATGTTGAAACTGTAGAGGTTGTACAATGTCCTGCGTGTCATAGAATAGTGGTCACTTATAGAGAGTATAAACATCATCCGCAGACAAGTTGGTCAGCCACATAGGGTCAAATACCCGGATAGTCTCTATCTTCCCGTCCTTGTGCAAAACTACGACCGCTTCTCCCGTTCGCCAGTCATAATACCACCACTTGAAGTGTGAAGTGAAGTCCTGAGGCGTTTCCCCTAATGGGATCTTCGACATTATACGCGGAGGACTCTACTTCAGCACGACTTTAGGCTTTCTAGTGATAGGATTAACTTCTGTCTTATATATGAACCGTTTAGGCTGTTGAGGCCTGAAGTTGACCCAGTGGAGGTTCTCGTTGGGCTCTCATCTCCTTCAAACAAGCCGCACATTCATCCTTCTTTAACTCAACATCAGCATGTGTGGCTTGGGCTTTATCTTCCTCCTTTTCTTTCTCTTCTCCTTCGCATCAAGAGTTCCAAAAGTATCACTGCCAAATGTTTCACCCAGATCGGGGATAACATTACCCTCATGGTTAGTGTACTCTGGATAATACTCTGATATAATATCCTCAATCTCTATCTCGTCCACGGCTTGAAGCTCTTCATCACTAGTAACATCAACCTTAGGAGCGTCTTTGACGAGCTCGTCTGGATTTAATCTGAACATGTCTGCGATCTGCTCGTCAGTGAGGTTGTGGATTATCTCTCCCTCCTCAGGGGTGTAGCTCACAGATTGCCTAACGATCCCTTGCAAATCAAGAATCATGGTTAGCTGAGTCTTGATTTGCTGAAGGGGGCGACATCATAGTCATTCGTCTGTTGAGCTTCATCTGTATGATTAAACATTCAAAACACATCACACACAAATTAGTAATCAAAATATTTAAACATTAATAAACATTAATAATCATTAATTACATTAATGTAATACATAATTCAAGTACAAAAGTTTTTCAAATTCAAAGACATCTAATCATTACATTTTCCTTGATCGCTCGATTCTTCATATGCATCACCTTTATGCTCATGCTTATCATCATCTCCTCCTTCTTTGTCTTTCCCGCTACCTTCCGCTTTAACCTCATCATCATCATCATCGTCCGATTCATCATCGGAGGAATCGTCATCATCATCATCTCCACCATCACCATCACCCTTTATCTTCAAGGGCTCACTCTTTGTCCCTTTCAGTCTCAGCATAAGCTTCTTGTTCTTTTTCTCAACCTCCTCAATCCTCTTCACTGAAGCCATCAGTAGCTTATTATGTGCAGTGAGGGCAAGATGAGCTCTGGCTAATGCTCTCTCATGAGCAACATCTCTCTCAGTCAAATGGGCTATTTGTTTTCCCTGAGTTGAATTTACTGCCATCAAATGATTTAGCTGGTTTGCTCTTATATCATCTGTCATGAGTAGCTTGAGCACCAGTCGGTTGAGGCCCGCCAACTGCTCCTCTAACCTAACAGTGGGTAGAGAAGATCCCTGTGGAGGTGTATATGTTGTGGAGGGGCCCGGTTGGGGTATGGTAGGTGTGGTGGTTGATGTGGTGTATGAGTGAGTGGGAATGAAGGTGAATGGTGGTGGAATAGATTTTGGTATGGTAGGTGTGGTGGTGGGAATAGTGGTGGCTGTAGTGGTGGCTGTAGTGGTGGCTGTAGTGGTGGCTGTAGTGGTGGCTGCAGTGGTGGTAGAAGTGGTGGTAGTGGTGGTGGGAGTGGGAGTGGTGGTAGTGGTGGAGGGAGTGGGAGTAGCTGTGGTGGTGGAAGAGGTCACCAGTACGATCCTTCTCCTCTTTTCCTTCTTTCCATGAGGCTGAGCCATTCTTTTCAGGCTTGATCCCTTAGCAATCTGGGCTCCCCATGGGCTAATTGGCTAGGGAGGTGTATAAGTGGGATCATCAGTCTCAGCACCCTCAACCCTAGCCTGGCGTCCTCCAACCGCCTCTTTGCCCCTTTTGGTAGCCACAACTCGGCTACCGACAGTCCTCGAAAGAGGCTCCTCGTCCGATTCTTCTTACTCCTCATCAACCAGGAAGTCCCAGTGGATGGCAGCCTGCTCCGATCCACCAGGAGTAGAAGTACTACTGTGTGGAGGTGGTGGAGATATGGTAGACGTGTCAGTGGCCCGTGATTGAATGGGGCCTGAATCTCCACCGCCTAGACCATCGTCATGGTCGTCATCGTCCTCGTCGTCATCATCAGTAGGAATCAGAATAGGCTCGACGTCGGAATCACTATCGTCATGGCGCCACTTCTTATGCGAAGACGCCACATAATCCTCATTGCCCAAATGGCCGAAGAGTCTCCTCACAGGGGGCTTCACCTGCTTCCCCCTGTATACCTTCATCCTTCCCAAGGTGGTATCATCCATCACCTCTAGAATCACTGCATCATCCTTCTCCTTGGGCAGCATAGGAAGCTTCCCGTCTATGATCATCTGCAAGAATCTTGGATACATGCAGAAGCCTTCCTTGCCTTTGGCCTCGATATTCTCTGTCAAATAGGAGAAGAACATGCAGGAGAAACTGAACGGGTGGTTTAGTACCAGCGCAACGTATGCGTTCTGGATTTGATCTGACATCTCGTCGAATCCTCCTCGCCTGGAGGCTACGCACTTCAAGATCACATGTGCCAAGTACTTAAATTAGGGGCACATGTTGCTCTTGTTCAGCAAGCCGACATTGATGTCGCCGAAGTACTTGATCCTAAAAAAGCATCCCCGAACCATTAGGGGATGCAGCTTGGATGGGTGGGCTCCGTCCTCACCTAGATGCAAGACTCACCTGAGGTCGTCTTCCCTGATCTGAATATCTTGACCAAAGATAGAACTCCGGATGCAGTAAGCCTGAGCGGTCGACGGTGGCATTCTCCCAGAATGGCTGCTGGATCGATCTGTATGGTGTACAGGGAGTGGAGATATCCTTGTAGATCCTTGAACTACATAGGAAAGCAATAATCCCGATGAACTCAGAGGCGTTCCGGGAAGTAGCATCCAGATGAGCGCAAATGTTGTGCTTGGTGCTCATTGTCCATCTCTCAGCCATGTTACAGCAACACAAGAAACATATACGTTAGATCCGTTCATTTGAAATAACAACTGAATTTGAACTAATTTTGACCAACTGTTTCAATTGTGCGATTTCACCATACGACTGAGTTCAGTCGTAGGATTGAGCCTGCGACTGAACTTAGTCGTATGCTACCATGCGGTTTAGTCAGTCGTGCGCCTGAGTCACCGATTGATTCAATCGTGCGATTGAATCATACGTCTTGCTCAATCGTGCGACTGAAGTTCATCAGCCTGTCCATTCGTATCTTTCACTGTTCGACACCATAAATTTGAATCTTTGTCAAAACGTTAAATTAGGCTTCGTGTTTAGATTCATTAGGTTCGCAATGCCTTGAAATAGCACTTAATGTATTTTAAGTCAACGGTAAGTAATCATCCCAACTTCCTCCAAAATCGATCACACATGCTCGGAGCATTTCCTCGAGCATCTGGATCGTCCTCCCAGACTGACTGTCCGTCTGAGGATGATAAGCCGTGCTAATGTGTAGCCTCGTCCCCATCGCATCATGAAATCTTTTCCAAAACTTGATGTGAATCGGGTGTCATGATCCGACATGATAGACACCGGCATACCATGACGAGCTACAATCTCCTTGATGAATAGATCCGCCAATTTCTCGGATGAATACGTCTCGTTGATTGGTAAGAAGTGAGCACTCTTTGTCCGACGATTTACAACCACCCATATGGTATCGCACCCACATGCCATGCGAGGCAGCTTAGTAATAAAATCCATGGTGATGTGCTCCAACTTCAACTCGGGTATGTCCAATGACTGGATCTTCCCGTATGGTCTCTGATGTTCCGCCTTCACTTGTAGACAGGTAAGGCACTTACTCACATACTCCGCCACGTCACGTTTCATACGCGGCCACCAGTAATCCTTCTTCATGTCTTGATACATCTTGGTGGCGCCTGGATGAATGGAGTATCGAGTCTTATGAGCTCCATCCATAATTCGTCCCCTTAGATCACCGTATCAGAGAATCCATATCCGCCTGAAGCGGGTCCTCACCCTGTGATTGTTTTCTCCCAACTCCGCGACTAGACCTCTCATCCTTTTAGAGTTAAGGTGATCTTCTTTCAACGCCTCATCTTGAAAGTCTTTCACTTAGGTCATCACATCAGCGGTCATAACCAACTGATAAGCTTTCACCCGAATCGGCTCGGGTCTCTCTTTGCGACTAAGGGCATCGGCCACGACGTAGGCCTTACCCGGATGGTAATGGATCTCACAATCATAATGCTTGATGAGCTCTAACCATCTCGTCTGTCTCATGTTGAGATCCTTTTGCTCGAAGAAGTACTTCAAGCTCTTGTGGTCGGTGAAGATGGTGCACTTAGTCCCGTATAAGTAGTGCCTCCAAATTTTCAACGCAAAGACCACAACCACTAACTCCAAATCATGGGTGGGATGATCAACTTCGTGGGTTTTCAACTGCCGGGATGCGTAGGCTATTACCCTTCCACGTTGCATCAACACACAACCTAATCATGAATAAGAAGCATCCAAATATACCACTAAGTCTTCACTCCCTTCGAGTAATGTCAATACAGAAGCTTGAGTCAATATCGTCTTCAACTCCTCGAAGGCATCCTCCTGTTTCTGACCCCACACAAACTTCACATCTTTGCGGATCAATTTGGTCAAAGGTGAGGCTATCTTAGAAAAGTCTTGGATAAATCTCCTGTAATAACCCGCCAAACCCAAGAGGCTGCGAATCTCGGATGGCGTCTTTGGAGACTTCCATTGCATCACTACCTCAACCTTTGCCGGGTTTACCATAATTCCTTCAGCATTTACCACATGACCTAATAAATTGAACTTCGCGCAACCAAAAAGGACACTTAGAGAATTTGGCATACAGCTTCTCTCTTCTAATTGTCTCCAACACTTCCCGAATATGACCGGCATGTTCTTCTTTGCTCTTTGAATAAATCAGGATATTATCAATAAAAATGATCACTAATTTATCTAACATTGGCCAACGTACTCGGTTCAGTAAATCCATAAAGGAAGCTGGCACGTTAGTCAAACCGAAACACATAACAAGAAACTCGTAATGTCCATAACGCGTGCGAAAAGCTGTCTTAGGAATGTCCCGCTCCTTCACCTTCAACTGATGGTAACCAGATCGAAGATCTATCCTCGAGAACCAACTAGCACCTTGCAGCTGATCAAGCAAGTCGTCAATCCTTGGTAACGGATACCGATTCTTCACCATCAGCTTATTCAGTTCTCGGTGGTCGATGCACATCCGCATACTACTGCCCTTCTTCACAAACAATACCGGAGCACCCCAAGGAGAGATGCTCGGTCAGATAAACCCTTTATCCATCAACTCCTGTAGTTGAGCTATTAGCCCTTTCTTCTTGGTAGGAGCTAATCGATATGGTGCCCTGGCAACGAGTTGAGCACTGGGTATCAGATCAATCTGAAACTCAATCTTGCAATCCGGTGGCACACCTGGCAAGTCTTCTGGGAACACGTCCGAAAAGTCACGCGTGACTGGCACGTTAGATAATTATGGTACTACCGCATCCACATCTTTCACGTAGGCCAGGTAGATACTAAACCCACGCCTCATGTACTTCCCTGCTACCACCATCGAAATCTCCTTTGGAATCGTAGTGACGCGATCACCGTAAATCATCACCGAACTCCCATCGGGCACAATTAATCAAATCATCTTCTTACGACACATGATGTTTGCCTCATAGGTTGCTAACAAATCCATCCCTAGTACTAAATCGAATCCGCCTAGGGGTATCACATGTAATTTAGCAGAAAACCTATGACCTTCTAGTTTTATGACACAGACGTCTATCATATCAGTAATTCTAGTGGACTTACCAATAGCAGTTTCTACGTCGAATGGCTTATCAATAATTCTACTACTAACAGGCAACTTAGCACAGAAAGTAGAAGAAATGAAACTCCAACTAGCACCAGAATCAAATAATACAGAGGCACAAATTTGGTTTACCAGAAACATTCCTGACACGACATCGGGATCCACTCTAGCCTCCTCCCGCATCATCGTGAAAGCTCTAGCGCTTGCCCTCTGCCCTCCTTCCTTTGGCTTCTTCTTCATCCCAGAACCCTCGGCTCGTGGCTTCTTGCAATCTCTACTCACATGGCCTTCTTCACCACAGTTATAACACCATATAACTCCACACATCTTTGCCACATGACCGGGCTTCCCACACTTGAAGTACACACTCAATCCCCATTTACACTTACCGGAGTGCTCTCTCCCACATCTACTACACTTCTTTCTCCCCAAACTAGATGACACCACCCTTCGGTCATCCACTTTCCTCCTTTTGTTGTTTGGAGTGAAACCACCACATCCAAAACTTTTCCCACTCTAGTTCCTTTCACCGCCACCTATCCTCTTCACGTCAACTACCGCCACCTCTTTCTCATCATATAACCTCCCAGCCAGATCCACTGCCGACCTGAAAGTACCTGGTCGGGCAGCAATCAAGTGCCTGCGAACATCAACTGGCAATCCTTGGATATACTTCTTGATCTTCTTTGACACTTAGGTCACCTGATCCGGGACCAGTCTCGCCATCTCGTTAAAGTTGGTGGTATACTGTTGGTGTGTCATAGTTCCCGCCTCTAGCTGTAGGAACTCCCTCTTAATCTTGTCTAATTCTCTGTGAGGATAGAACTCCTCGATCACTAACTTCTTCAGTTCTGGCCACCTCATTTTTCCAATGGCCCTGCTGCCCTCGGCTTGGACAATGTTGTCCCACCAACACAGAGCCGAGTCAACAAGAGCATGAGTGGCAAACTTCACCTTCTGATCCTCCCTGCACTCACTAATCTCCAGTACTACTTCCATCTTTCTCACCCAGCAATGAACAGCAGCAGCATTGCCATTCCCATCAAAAGTTGGGGGCTTGCATCTCAGAAATGCCCCAAAGTAACATCCTCATGCAGTTTCCTACACCGCTTCCTCCTCCTCCTCCTAACTCAAGACAATCGTCTCGGTCTTCGATCGTTCCCTTTCCTCCCTTCTGGTGGTCCTCCTCCTCTCTTTCTTCTCATCCTCCCTTATAGCTTTGATCACTTCAGTCATTACAGACGGTAGAATCGTTTGCATAACTTGATGGACTTCCTCTACCACTGCCTCTTTCACCAAGGCCCTTAAGTTCGCACTCTCATCATCACCTTCCTGGTGATGCATCTCGGGCTCTTCACGGGCCCTCTCAGCAGTCTTAGCCTTATTCCTAGTAACACGCGGTTTGGCACCATGTCCTCTCTATACTCCACCCCTAGAGACCTTAAATGATCTACCTCCAGCCATTCTCTAATCACTATAAGATTCAAACTCTAACATGGTCATTCAAGGACTAGCTCAGTTTATGGTAAGTATAGTAAGTCCCTAATTACAGTGGCCAATTATGATTATCCACTTACATCACTCTTCACACCCCAAGCATTTCCTATCCTGACTACATCAGTATCTAAACCTACTATAAGCACATAATCAAATAGCACACACACATAAATCCAATTAACTTCGAGAAAAGAAATACCTGATGGAACGTAGCCACTCGTGCTGGCATCCCTTTTCCATAGTCCCATTCTCAGTTTAAGATTAGGTTTTTGAAAATATTTTACCTAATTCACTTAAACTTTGGCTCTGATACCAACTTGTAAGGCCCCGTTCCCGGGCACCTCACAGTTGGTCATTCATAGCACTAAACATACATACTAATATACATTTCATAAATGTTGCGGCGGAATTATATTAACAAAAGCCCATTCATTTCATTAATAAATTATTGTTGTTAGGCAATACAACATTGTTAAATTACAAAAGAAAACATCCGTTAATTGCATTACAAAACAACAATAATAACATGCGTGAATGGATGCCAGTCTTGCCCTGCCAACTAAAAATGCATAAAATTCAGCGTTGCTGAGTGAGTTCTAGTTTTGTAAGTATCAAAATACTTTATACGGTTCATACAAGAAAATACTTTCTTTACTTTCGTACGTAAGCATTCATCGTACATATAAAAAGGCATAACCTTATTATTTATTCTTTATCTCACTTATTCGTTCATTTCGTACTGTATCATTATCTTTCGTTATCGTTTGTTTCGTACTTTATCACTTTGTTCGTTTCGTACTTTATCACTTTATTTGTTTCGTACTTTATCATTTTGCTCATTTCGTACTGATTTTAGATCCTGTCAAGCGGTTTCCCAACATGGCCCGGAGCCACCATTCCGGGCACAAAGCCTCAATACTAATTGGCACAAAGCCCGTGGCCCAAAGCCACCATTCCGGGCACAAAACCACATTACTATTTGGCACGAAGCCCGTGGCTTGAAGCCACCATTCTGGGCACAAAGCCTCATTAATTCCGGGGTCGAATGACAAGGATCTTATTTCTTACTATGGATCAGTCACCAAGACTGATCCGCTGTGTGTGAACCCTCATGGATTAGCCAAAATCACACGCTATGAAACACACAGTTGAGCTGACAACTCTTAAAGAGTTGTGATCCTCCTTTCAATCTGCTTGCAAGCCTTGTCTTTCTTTCATTTCGCTTCACTTTTCATCTTTGTTATCTTTTACTTTGTTACGTTATACTTTACATTCACCTATTCATTCATCATACTACGTAAAGTCATAACATAATACTTAACATATATTATAATGTAATATATATGTTTTGAAAATCATTAAACGATAACACTTCATACACATATGCATATCATACATTTATCATAACATCATGCATATTCTAATCATAGACCCTTACATATTCATGCTTAAATTAGGCCAAAACAGTCTATAAGTCAAAATAGGGTCAAACCCTAAAATTCTTATTTTCCCAA
Organism: Flaveria linearis; assembly: GCA_024085815.1. NCBI lineage: Eukaryota > Viridiplantae > Streptophyta > Magnoliopsida > Asterales > Asteraceae > Flaveria > Flaveria linearis. The sequence goes on along the minus strand of CM044009.1, from coordinate 32,839,783 downwards.
AATTTCAGAAATTTTTCTAAGTGTTTGGGTGCATGGGCATTATTTGAGCGCATAAGGACTGTTTGCGCGTTTCTCCACTATGCAGGCGCATGAGCCTCACTTAGGCGTTTCAACACTTAGGCGCATGGGCACTATTTAGGCGTATGAGCTTTCACTTAGAAATTTCTAAGGCATTTCTAAGTGTATGTACTACTGTTTGGGCATATGACCTTACTTAAAACTTTTCTAAGGCAAAATAGTAGGTGCATGGGCCCTGTTTGGGCGCATGACCATCAACTGTAACACCCGGATATTTTATAGACAAGAAAGCAACAATAAACGTGCATAAAAGAAGAAAATGTAATTTAACCCAAGTAGAGGGGTTAAAAGTGTCAAAAAGGACAAAAAGTATCAAAAGTTGGTGCATAAAGTAGGCATGGTCGCCCACACCTTTTTGCACCCTCATTTTCAACCGGTTTTAGAAAGAAAGAACAGGGAACTTTCAAGTTTTGAAAGAAGAAGAAGAAAAAGGATGATTCAGGTTAGAAATTCGAATGTTTTAAGTGTTCATGTTGGTTTTGGTCTCGGTTACATGCTTATCTATGTTATTGTATGTTCAGGTTGTGTGTTTTAGTGGGTTTTAGGTGTTAAAAACGTCTGAGAAGATCAAGAGAAGGGTTCAAACTCAAAAGCAGCTAAGGTGAGTTTCTAGAATCCCCTTTTCAACATGTTTTTAACGAATTTTAGGGCTGGAAATACATGTGTGTATGTTTTTATAAAAAATGGGTTCTTACCTGTATGTGTGTGCGAATGTGTATGTGGGTGGGTGTATGTTTTGGGTGAAAATGATGTTATTATTATGATTAACAATGTGTTTTGTTGCTTAGAATGTAAGGACTGAGCTTAGAACATGTTAGATCTGGATTTAGGACTGAAAATGAGTTGATTAGTAAAAGTTAGTTGCTCAAACGCCTAAACAGTGGCCCATGCATCCAACGGTCTAATTTACTAAGTGTTCCAACCGCCCAGAAACCCTAAACGTCCAAACAGTACCCAACCGCCTAAGTGCCCATGCGCCTAAGTCAGGCCCATACGCCTAAGTCAGGCCCATGCGCCTGAATAGTACCCAAACTTCTGAAAAATGTCCCCGAATGACTAAGTCTTAGGCCCAAATGCCTGAATAGTGCCCATGCGCCTAAATAGGCCCATGCGTCTAAGTGAAAAATGAACAAGTGTAAGTCTAGACGCCTGCATAGTAGCAAAACGCCTGAACAGGGAAGAAACGCCCAAATAGTGCCCATGCGCCTAGACACTTAGAATAATTTCTGAAATTTCAGGAAAAACAGAAAGTTTAGGGTTTGACCTGATTTGAGTTACGGGCAATGATTACCCATTTTAAGCATGATTATGGGATGTTTTTGGGTTATGGAATGTATGAATGATGGATGGTATGTATAATGTGTTATCTTTTAATGGTATTTATACGTGTTTATTTTATGTTGTAAAATACGTTAAATATTACGTTATTACTTTACGTAGTATCACAAATGAATGAAAGAATGTAAAGAATAACGTAACGAAATGAAAGATAACAATGATGAAAAGTAAAACGTAATGAACGAAAGTATGGCTTGCAAGCAAATGAAAGGAAGTGCATGACCATGTTGTCGTTAGCTCAACTGTGATGCGGGTTAGTTACCCCAAAGGAAGCATGTAACACCCGGATAATTTTTCTTGTAGCCGACGAAAGAAGAAAAATAAATAAAGTCCAAAGTCGAGGGACCAAACTTGCCAACGAAAGAAAGACGGGTGAATGGGAGTATTTAAGGGAGAGGGTAGCCCTTTACCCTCTCCCCCACACTCATTTTCAGCTAGAGAAAAGAAGAGAAGAGAGAAAAGAAGAAAAGAGAGAAAAAGGGTTGGTTCAGGTGGATCCGAGCACGAAAATCATCGGTTAGCGAGTCAACACGAAGCTCTTCTTCTTCTTGTAGTTTGTGTGAGTTCTAGGACCCCTATTTTACTTGTTTTCAACCAATTTTGGGGCTGGAACACATAGAAACCCATTTTTGAAAATGTGTGTGTTTGACCCATTTGGGTGTGATTGTGTATAGTGTGTTAGAGTGTGATTTCGGGCTTATGTATGCTTGAATGGTGTCATAGTATGCTTTTGTAAGGATTATGAGGGTTGATTTGGGCTTAAAACGAGTTTGGAAGGGTTTGGAGGGTGAAAATCACGACTGCAGTTCGGGATGAACTGCAGTCTTCGCCCAGTTAGGGCTAGGCGACTGGAGGGCCATTTGGCTGACTGAGAGACGACTGAGGTTCAATCGCACGACTGAGGTTCAATCGCACGACTGGGGATCCAGTCTCATGACAGGTCATACGACTGAGAGCCCAGTCGCATAGGTGCTCAGTTGCACAGGTGTTTATTCGCACAACTGAGAGCTTAGTCGCATAGGTGTCCATTCGCATAGTGTCCAATCGCACGATTGAGGGTCCATTCACCCAATTGGAGGTTCAGTCGCATGGAAGTTCATTTGCATTGGTCTAGTCGCATGATGTTCAGTCGCATGGAGGCCATGCGACTGAAGGGTGCCCAGTCGCCCAAATAGGGTTGTTGTGTACGAGGAGAGGCATAGTTTAATTACTGACTTTTGAGGAAAAGAGTAGGGGTAAGTAATGATGTGGTAGTTCCCGTAAGTACATGTAAGATGGTCATCGAGGCTTTAGAAGTTATGTTGGGCACGATGATGATAGTGTTGCATGTTATGCATGATGTATGTTATGTTAAGTATGATGTAGCCCTGTATGATAGTGAAGACTGATGACTGTTAAATGTCGATATTCCTTGTTTCGATGTATGATTATCTTTCCGTGGCTTTGCGTGTTACGTTAATGAATGAATGAAAAGTATTATCTAACGTAAAGTGAAAGATAATGAAAAAAGGAACGGAATGAAAGAATGCATGCATTAATGAATGAACGAATGAATGTAAGAAAGGCTTGCAAGCAAATGTATGGAGGTGCACACCCAATGAAGGTGTTAGCTCAACGGTGTGCGGGTTAGCTACCCCGAAGGATGCACACTCCAATCTTTGTGATTGACCATATGTACGGGATCCTTGCCGCTTGCCCTAGATGACTGGATCAGCTTCGTGCACAATGTTCGTGATTTAATTACCACAGGTCCAGCATCAGCTTCGTGCACAATGTTCGGGGTATAGCATAAGACATTGATCCAAAATGAAAGAGGAAAGATAAGTGATGAATGTACTTACCCTAGGTACTGGAGCTGCTCCGTGCCTAATGTTCGAGGTCTATGAGAGACCACAGGCTCAGTTACCCGCTTCGTGCACAATGTTAGGGGTAATGTACATGTCATCGGAACTAATGAACGTACGAACGAATGTAATGAATGTACGAATGAAATGAATGTACGAATGAAAGTAAGAATTTATGAATGAATGTGAACGAAAGTAACGAACGTGAAAGTTAACGATGTACGTTAAATGAACGAAAGTTAATGAACGAATGATGAAGATAATAATGAGATTATCTATATGTATGTATGCTGTGTGATCGCATGTATGTAAAGAACGGTCTTAACAAAAGAAAAGTATGTTTTATTATAAAACTAGACCTCACTCAGCAACGCTGACTTTTTATATGTTTTCCAGTTGGCTGGTAGTGAACTTTTGTTCGTTAACTTTCGTTCATTTAACGTACATTGTTAACTTTCAGGTTTGTTACTTTCATTCACATTCATTCATAAATTCTTACTTTCTTCGTACATTCATTTCATTCGTACATTCATTACATTCGTTTGTACGTTCATTACTTCCGATGACATGTACATTACCCCGAACATTGGGTACGAAGCGGGTAACTGAGCCTGTGGTCTCTCATAGACCTTGAACAATGGGCACGGAGCTGGCTCCAGTACCTAGGGTAAGTACATTCATCACTTATCTTTCCTCTTTCATTTTGGATCAATGCCTTATGCTATACCCCGAACATCATGCACGAAGCTGATGCTGGACCTGTAGTAATTAAATCACGAACATTGTGCACGAAGCTGATCCAGTCATCTAGGGCAAGTGGCAAGGATCCCTTACATATGGTCAATCACAAAGATTGGACCCTAGTGTGCATCCTTCGGGGGTAGCTAACCCGCACACCGTTGAGCTAACACCTTCATTGGGTGTGCACCTCCATACATTTGCTTGCAAGCCTTTCTTACATTCATTCGTTCATTCATTAATGCATGCATTCTTTCATTCCGTTCCTCTTTTCATTATCTTTCACTTTACGTTACATAATACTTTTCATTCATTCATTAACTTAACACGCAAAGCCACGGAAAGATAATCATACATCGAAAGAAGGAACATCGACATTTAACTGTCATCAGTCATCACCATCATACAGGGCTACATCATACTTAACATAACATACATCATGCATAACATGCAACACTATCATCATCGTGCCCAACATAACTTCTAAAGCCTCGACGGCCATCTTACATGTACTTACGGGAACTACCACATCATTACTTACCCCTGCTCTTTTCCCCGAAAGTCAGTAATTAAACTATGCCTCTCCTCGTGCACAACAGCCCTATTTGGGCGATTGGGCACCCTTCAGTCGCATGGCCTCCATGCGACTGAACATCATGTGACTAGACTAATGCGAATGAACTCCCATGCGACTGAACCTCCAATCGTGCGAATGGACCCTCAATCGTGCGAATGGACCCTCAATCGTGCGATTGGACACTATGCGAATGGACACCTATGCGACTAAGCTCTCAGTCGTGCGAATGAACACCTGCGCGACTGAGCACCTATGCGGCTGGGCTCTCAGTCGTATGACCTGACATGCGACTGGATCCCCATTCGTGCGATTGAACCTAAGTCGTGTGATTGAACCTCAGTCGTCCCTCAGTCGGCTGATTGGCCCTCCAGTCGCCTAGCCCTAACTGGGCGCAGACTTCAGTTCATCCCGAACTGCAGTAGTGATTTTTGCCCTCCAAACCCTTCCAACCTCGTTCTAAGCCCAAATCAACCCTCCTAATCCTTAGAAAAGCATACTATGACACCATTCAAGCATACACAAGCCCGAAATCACACTCTAACACACTATACACAATCACACCCAAATGGGTCAAACACACACATTTTCAAAAACGGGTTTTTATGTGTTCCAGCCCCAAAATCGGTTGAAAACAAGTAAAATAGGGGTCCTAGAACTCACACAAACTACAAGAAGAAGAAGAGCTTCGTGTTGACTCGCTAACCGATGATTTTCGTGCTCGGATCCACCCGAACCAACCCTTTTTCTCTCTTTTCTTCGCTTCCCTCTTCTCTTCTTTTCTCTAGCTGAAAATGGGTGTGGGGGAGAGGGTAAAGGGCTGCCCTCTCCCTTAAATACTCCCATTCACCCGTCTTTCTTTCGTTTGCGAGTTTGGTCCCTCGACTTTGGACTTTATTTCTTTTTCTTCTTTCGTCAGCTACAAGAAAAATTATCCGGGTGTTACAAGTCCACCCCCCTTAAATAGGTTTCGTCCCCGAAACCTATTATTCCTAGAACAAACGTGGGTAATGCTGTCTTATTTCCTCTTCTGTCTCCCACGTTGACTCAGATCCCTTCCTGTGCTTCCACTGTACACGCACAAGAGGAACCACTTTATTTCTCAGCTTCTTCTCTTTTCGATCAATGATTGCCACTGGTTGCTCCACATAATTGAGCCGTTCATCCACTTTGATATTCCTCCAATGGAACAATCATACCCTCATCTGCCAAACACTTCCTTAGATGAGATACGTGGAATGTCGGGTGAATTCCACTTAACTCATCTGGTAACTCCAATCTATAGGCCACCTCTCCTACTTGAGCAAGGATTCGGAAAGGCCTATATACCTCGGGCTCAACTTGTCCCGCTTTCTAAACCGAATGATACCCTTCCAAGGTGAGACCTTCAACATAACCCGGTCACCCACCTGGAACTCATCGGCCTACGTCGTTTATCAGCATACGACTTCTGTCTGTCTTTGGCTGCCTTCATGAAGGCCTTGATTATTTCGAGCTTTTCGGTCATAGTCGCGATCACCTCGACTCTCCCTAACTCTTTATGACCAATATCACCCCAACAAACGGGTGTTCTGCATCTCCTACCATATAGCATCTCATAAGGTGGCATGCCAATGCTGGCATGATAGCTGTTATTGTATGAGAATTCAGCTAACGGTAAGTGGTCATCCCAACTTCCCCCGAAATCAATCACACATGCCCGTAGCATGTCCTCCAATGTCTGAATGGTCCTTTCTGACTGACCATCAGTCTGGGTATGATAAGTCGTGCTGATATGTAACCTCGTCCCCATCGCATCGTGGAATTTCTTCCAGAATTTGGATGTAAACCGGGTGTCACGATCAGACATGATAGACACCGGCACACCGTGACGAGTCACAATCTCCTTAATGAAAAGGTCTGCCAACCTCTCGGATGAATATGCCTCACGCATCGGTAGGAAGTGAGCACTCTTCGTCAAGCGGTCAACAATCACCCATATAGCATCATACCTTTTCGGAATACGTGGCAGCATCGTAATAAAATCCATGGTGATGTGCTCCCACTTCCATTCCGGTATATCCAAAGGTTGGATCTTCCCATACGGCTTTTGATGCTCGGCCTTCACTTGCAAGCAAGTAAGGCACTTACTCACATACTCCACCACGTCACGCTTCATACCCGGCCACCAGTAATCTTTCTTCATGTCTTGGTACATCTTTGTAGCACTGAGATAAATAGAGTATCGAGTCTTGTGAGCTTCATCCATAATCTTTGTTCGTAGATCCCCAAGACGAGGAATCCACATTCGTCCAAATCGGGTTTTAACACCAAGTGTGTTTTCACCCAATTCCGCAACCAGACCTCTCATTCTTTCGGAGTTAAGAAGATCTTCTTTCAATGCCTCATCTTGAAACTCCTTGACTTGCTTCATCACATCAGAGGTCATAATCAACTGGTACGCCTTCAGCCGAATCGGCCCGGGCCTCTCCTTTCGGCTAAGGGCATCCGCCACCACGTTGGCTTTGCCTGGATGATAATGGATCTCATAATCATAATCCTTTATGAGCTCCAACCATCGCCTCTGCCTCATATTCAAATCCTTCTGCTCGAAGAAGTACTTCAAGCTCTTGTGGTTGGTGAAGATGGTGCACTTCGTCCCGTAGAGATAGTGCCTCCAAATCTTTAATGCAAAGACCACAGCTGCTAGCTCCAAGTCATGAGTAGGATAGTTAACCTCATGAACCTTTAACTATTAGGATGCATAGGCTATAACCTTCCCCCTCTGCATTAACACGCACCCTAATCCTGAGTAGGAAGCATCGGAATAAACCACCAGATCTTCACTTCCATCGAGTAATGACAACACAGGAGCTTGGGTCAACCTCGTCTTTAATTCTTCAAACGCCTTCTCTTGAGCTTGACCCCATACAAACTTTACATCCTTACGGGTCAACTTGGTTAGTGGAGAAGCGATTTTTGAGAAGTCTTGAATAAATCTTCTGTAATAGCCCGCCAAACTCAAGAAACTACGGATCTCGGATGGCGTCTTTGGAGACTCCCATTGCATCACCGCTTCCACCTTTGCCGGATCCACCATAATCCCCTCCAGATTCACCACGTGACCCAAGAATTAGACTTCCCGCAACCAAAATGCGCATTTGGAGAACTTGGCATACAGTTTCTCCCTTCTCAACGTCTCCAACACCTCTCGAATGTGACCGGCATGCTCTACCTCGCTCTTTGAATAAATCAGAATATCATCAATAAACACGATCACTGACTTATCCAACATTGGCCGACACACTCGGTTCATCAGATCCATAAAAGCAGCTAGCGCATTGGTCAAACCAAAGGACATGACAAGAAACTCATAGTGACCGTAGCACATGCGAAAAGCTGTTTTAGGAATATCCTGCTCTTTCACCTTTAGCTGATGGTAGCCCGATCGAAGATCTATCCGTGAGAACCAACTGGCACCTTGAAGTTGATCGAACAAATCATCTATCCTCGGTAACGGGTACCGATTTTTCACTGTCAACTTGTTCAGCTCGCGGTAGTCTATGCACATGCTCATACTACCATCCTTCTTCTTTACAAATAAGACTGGAGCACCCCAAGGTGAGATACTCGGTCTAATAAACCCCTTATCAAGCAGCTCTTGCAACTGCACCATCAACTCTTTCATCTCCGTCGGAGCCAATCGATATGGTGCTTTGGCAACAGGTTGGGCACCTAGTATCAGATCAATCTGAAACTCAATCTCTCGGTCAGGTGGCACTCCTGACAAATCTTCAGGAAACACATCTGGAAAGTCACACATAACCGGTACATTAGATAGTTGTAGTGTGGGCGTATCCACATCCTTCACATATGCCAAGTAGGCACTACATCCACGCCTCATGCACTTTCCCGCCACCACCATTGAGATCACTTTAGGGATCGTCGTGACCCGATCCCCATAAACAGTTACCGAACTCCCGTAAGGCGCTATCAAACGAAACATCTTCTTTCGACAAACTATATTTGCCTTGAAGTCCGCCAACCAATCCATCCCAAGAAGCAGATCGAAACCACCTAAGGTCATCACGAATGGTCTAACCGGAAATTTATGACCCTCTAATTCCACATCATAACTCTCTATCATCTCTGAAATCCTGGTAGACTTACCTATGAAAGTTTCTACATCAAATGGCGCATCAACACGTTTACTCCTAACAGGCAGCTTAGCACAGAAAGCAGTAGAAATAAAACTTCTACTGTCACCCGAATCAAACAGCACAGAAGCTAAAGTTTGGTTCACCAGAAACGTACCGGACACAACATTAAAGTCCCTCCTAGCCTCCTCCTGTGTCATGGTGAATGCCCTGGCGCTCGCCCTCGGTCCTTCACTCCCCGTCTTCTTCACCCCGGAACCCTCAGCTCTCGGCTTCTTACAGTCCCTACTCATATGGCCACTATCCCCACAGTTGAAGCACCTCGTACCCCTGCAATCCCTAGCCATATGACCAGGCTTCCCACACTTGAAGCAAACATTCAACCCCCATCTACACTCACCACTGTGCTCCTTCCTACATTTACCACACTTTCTCGATCTGGTACCCGGCGTGACTACACGGCGATCATCCACCCGTGCCTTCTTGTTACCCGTCGAGGCATCACCCCGACCAAACCTCTTCCCCTTCCAGTCTCGATCACCACCACTCTTCTTACTACCTTCTGTCACCACCATAACAGCCCTCTCATCATACAGCCTTCCCGCCAAGTCCCCTGCCGACCTAAACGTGCTCGGTCGGGCAGCGATCATGTGCCTGCGAATATCTGCTGGCAAACCCTGAATATACCTCTTGATCTTTCACGACAGAGGTGTCACCTGATCCGGCACCAGACGTGCCATCTCGTTGAACTTTGTGGTGTACTGTTGGTGTGTCATCATTCCCGCCTCAAGCTGCAGGAACTCTCTCTCAACTTTATCCATCTCTCGGTGAGGACAAAACTCCTCAATGACCAACCTCTTCAGCTCTGACCATCTCATGCTACCAATAGCCTTGCTGCCCTCGGCTTGGACTACATTGTCCCACCAGCACAGAGCCGAGTCCACAAAAGAATGGGCAGCAAACTTTACTTTCTGATCCTCCTGGCACTCGTTGATGTTCAAAACAGCCTCCATTTCTCTCACCCATCGGTGAGTAGCAGCAGCAGTGCCGTTACCATCGAAAGTAGGGGGCTTGCACCTTTGAAATGCCCCGTAGTTACAGCCTCATGCTGACTCCTGCACAGGCTCCTCCTCCTCCTCCTCATTATCGGAGGGAATCGTCTCTGTCTCTGGTTGTTCCCGCCCTCCCGAGGACCGGTTCCTCTCTTGTCTTTCCCCTTCCCGTACAGCCTTTATCACCTCGGTCACCATAGACGGTAGGATCGTCTACATGACCTGATGCACCTCTTCTACCACTGCCTCTTTCACCGAGGCCCTCAGATTTGCACTCTTATCACTACCCTCTGGATGAGGGGTCTCGGGTCCCTCAGGAACCACCTTCTCAACTCTAGGTCTGCCTCTTTTGGGTCGCGATGCAGCACCAAGTCCACCACATGAGGCTTTGGATGATCTACCACCGGCCATTCTCTATCACACACTGAAAGATTCAAACACTAACACGGTCATTCAAGGGAATAGCTCAGTTTATGTCAAGTATAGTAAGTCCCTAATTGTAAGGATTCCTAGAAGTCTGATGCAGCCAAAACACTCTTGTAACTATCTGCTGAAAAACAACAGCTGAAGGTAACAGCTGATCACAACAGCTGAAGACATCAGCTGAAAGACAACAGCTGAAGGTAACAGCTGATCATATCGGCTGAAGACATCAGCTGAAGACAACAGCTGAAGGTAACAGGTGATCATATCAGCTGAAGACATCAGCTGAAGACAACAGCTGAAGACATCAGCTAAAGACAATAGCTAAAGACATCAGCTGAAGACAACAGCTGAAGACATCAGCTGAAGACAACAGCTGAAGACATCAGCTGAAGACAACAGCTGAAGACAACAGCTGAAGACATCAGCTGAAGATATCAACTGAAGACAAAGTCTGAAGACAGTTTTCAGTAGTTGTCACAACAACTGAAGAAGTACTCTTCAGTAGTTGTGCTAGTCTTCTTTCAGTAGTTCTATGAAATGATCGTCTTCCTGCATGCTGCACAGAACATGAAGTAGTATTGCTACTAAAGTTTTACACCACTTCAGAAACATTCCAAGTGTAAAATCTTTTGCAGCCAAGACCAATATCTTCTGAAGCCAGAAATGAAGTCTTCCTTAGCTTCAAGACAAAGTCTTCCGAATCCAAGAAACCAAGACAGATTCTTCCGAAGACTTTTATCACACATGCTTTTATCCGATGTACCTTTTCTGATAAAGCTGAACCACTTTGCCGCTGCCCACTCTGGTTGGTCACCAATTTGTATGAGTTGGTGAAAAGGTCCATGCTTTAGGAAAACTGTACATTGAGGTCTTGGGTCAAACCTTTCTACTTTATGTACCTTTATCCTTTTTGTAATATATTAGGATGTGAGCTATGGCATGTCATAGTCACTAGCCAAAAGGCAATCTGCCTTTTGACTCTACATGGATTGTGTTGTCTACTTCATGTATCCAGCTGGCCTTCAAAGTATGGCCGTCTGTAGGTTGTATTATATAGTATCTCAATGTCTTGTAATGTATGCATGCTGAATACTTGTAACTTGAATTTGAGAAGCAATATACAACATCCTTGAAAACCAACCACTAGTGTTGTTATCTTGTTCTTTCTTTCTGAGTTTACTTTTGTGTTCTTAGCATCATCATAACCGATTCCCCATTTGATCTGTTAAGTGTTCTAATACACTCTCCTTATTGTGTTGTTGTGTTGTAAAAGTGCAAACCCCTTCACCCGGTCCTGCACTAATTACAGTGGCCAGTTGTGATTAGCCACTTACTTTACTCATTGTACCCCGAGCATTACCTGTCCTGACTACATCAGTATCTAAATCTACCAGCAACACATAAACACATAACATGCGCACATAATACCGGTTAACTTTAGGAAAATACCTGATGGCACGCAGCTACTCAGATTGGCATCCCTTCCCTTTCCGTCCCATTTTCAGTTTAAGTTTAGGTTTATTTTGAAAATTTACCCGTTTCACTTAAACTTTGGCTTTGATACCAACTTATAAGGCCCCGATCCCGGGCACCTCACAGTCGGTCATTCATCGCACATAAAACATACAATTATTTAAAACGTCGCAGCGGAAATTAATTAAAACCATTTTATATATATAAATGACAACTTTTGCAAAGCAATACAATACGATTAAAGTTACAAAATACTATAATTGCATTACATCACAAAAATGTCATTCTTATTCTAGTGGATGCCATCCAAAAGAGCTGAGTAGCCGCCTTGTGCCATCCTCAGCAACACTACCTGCCAACTGGAAAACACATAAAAAGTCAGCGTTGCTAAGTGAGTTCTAGCTTTAAAATAAAACATACTTTTCTTTCGTTAAGACCGTTCTTTATATACATGCGATCACACAGCATACGTACATATAGATAATCTCATTATTATCTTCATCATTCGTTCGTTAACTTTCGTTCATTTAACGTACATCGCTAACTTTCCCGTTCGTTACTTTCCTTCACATTCATTCATAAATTCTTACTTTCATTCATACATTCATTTCATTTGTACATTCATTACATTCGTCCATACGTTCATTACTTCCGATGACATGTACATTACCCCAAACATTGTGCATGAAGCGGGTAACTGAGCCTGTGGTCTCTCATAAACCTCGAACATTGGGCACGGAGCAGGCTCCAGTACCTAGGGTAAGTACATTCATCACTTATCGTTCCTCTTTCATTTTGGATCAATGCCTTATGCTATGCCCCGAACATTGTGCACGAAGCTGATGCTAGACCTGTGATAACTAAATCACGAACATTGTGCACGAAGCTGATCCTGTCATCTAGGGCAAGCGGCAAGGATCCCGTACATATGGTCAATCACAAAGATTGGACCCCAATGTGCATCCTTCAGGGTAGCTAACCCGCACACCATTGAGCTAACACCTTCATTGGGTGTGCACCTCCATACATTTGCTTGCAAGCCTTTCTTACATTCATTCGTTCATTCATTAATGCATGCATTCTTTCATTCCGTTCATCTTTTCATTATCTTTCACTTTACGTTACATAATACTTTTCATTCATTCATTAACGTAACACGCAAAACCACAGAAAGATAATCATACATCGAAAGAAGGAACATCGACATTTAATAGTCATCACCATCATATAGGGCTACATCATACTTAACATAACATACATCATGCATAACATGCAACACTATCAACATCGTGCCTAACATAACTTCTAAAGCCTCGACGGCCATCTTACATGTACTTACGGGAACTACCACATCATTACTTACCCCTGCTCTTTTCCTCGAAAGTCAGTAATTAAACTATGCCTCTCCTCGTACACAACAGCCCTATTTGGGCGATTGGGCACCCTTCAGTCGCATGGACTCCATGCGACTGAACATCATGCGACTCTACCAATGCGAATGAACTCCCATGCGACTGAACCTCCAATCATGCGAATGGACCCTCAATCGTGCGATTGGACACTATGCGAATGGACACCTATGCGACTAAGCTCTCAGTCGTGTGAATGAACACCTGTGCGACTGAGCACCTATGCGACTGGGCTCTCAGTCATATGACCTGTCATGCGACTGGATTCCCAGTCGTATGATTGAACCTCAGTCGTGCGATTGAACCTCAGTCGTCCATCAGTCGGCCGATTGGCCCTCCAGTCGCCTAGCCCTAACTGGGCACAGACTGCAGTTCATCCCGAACTGCAGTCGTGATTTTCGCCCTCCAAACTCGTTCTAAGCCCAAATCAACCCTCCTAATCCTTAGGAAAGCATACTATGACACCATTCAAGCATACAAAAGCCCGAAATCACACTCTAACACACTATACACAATCACACCCAAATGGGTCAAACACACACATTTTCAAAAACGGGTTTCTGTGTGTTCCAGCCCCAAAATCGGTTGAAAACAAGTAAAATAGGGGTCCTAGAACTCACACAAACTACAAGAAAAAGAAGAGCTTCGTGTTGACTCGCTAACCGATGATTTTCATGCTCGGATCCACCCGAACCAACCCTTTTTCTCTATTTTCTTCTTTTCTCTCTTCTCTTCTTTTCTCTAGCTGAAAATGAGTATGGGGGAGAGGGTAAAGGGCTTCCCTCTCCCTTAAATACTCCCATTCACCGGTCTTTCTTTCGTTGGCGAGTTTGGTCCCTCGACTTTGGACTTTATTTCTTTTTCTTCTTTCGTCGGCTACAAGAAAAATTATCCGGGTGTTACAATGCACACAGGGTTAATCATTGAGATTGATAAGGCCCTTTGGTATGCCCTAGGTGATTGGATCAGCTTCAAGCATAATGTTCGTGGTTTAATTACCACATGTCCAGCATCAGCTTCGTGCACAATGTTCGGGGTATACCAATTGGTTGAATGAATGGGAGAGATGACTTGCCCTAGGTTACTGGATCAGCTTCGTGCACAATGTTCATGGTTTAATTACCATAGGTCCAGCATCAGCTTCGTGCACAATGTTCGGGGTATTTTCAACAATCCTTATGAACGTAAAAGAATGACATAACGTACGAAAGAAAGAAAGAAAGTAAACAAGTATGAAAGTAAAAGAATGATAATAAGTACGTTACGAAAGAATGAGAACGAAAGTAAGAGAATGTTAACGAAAAGCATGAAATGAAAGCGTGCTATGACTATGTTGGGAAAATGAATGATAATGAAAGTTAAAAGTAATATTCCCTATCTGTACGTATGATGCATGACCGTGTATGAAAGTAAAGAAAGTTTATATTAGAAGTAAAGTATTTTATTTATAAAACTAGAACTCACTCAGCAACGCTGACTTTTATGTATTTTCCAGTTGGCAAGTAAGAGTTGCTGAGGATGGCACGGGGCAGCTACTAGGCATTTTTGGAACGGCATCCATTAGTATAAAAATGACGTTTTTGTGATGTAATGCAATTATGATCTTTTGTAACGTTTAATTGTATTGTATTACTTTGCAGAAGCTGTCATTAATATATATAAAATGGTTCATATTTAATTTCTGTTGTGATGTTTTAAATAAATGTATGTTTTACGTGCGATAAATAGCCAACTATGAGGTGCCCGGGAACGGGGCCTTACAAGTTGGTATCAGAGCCAGGTTTAAGTGAAATGGGTAAATATTTTCAAAAGAAACCTAAACTTAAACTGAGAATGGGACAAAGTGAAGGGATGCTAGTCCAAGTAGCTATGTGCCATCAGGTATTTTCTTTAATGTTAACCGGTATTCTGTGCGCATGTTATTTGATCCGTTTGCCCTTAGTAGATTAGATACTGATGTAGTCAGGATAGGAAATGCTTGGGGTATGAAGAGTAAAGTAAGTGGCTAATCACAACTGACCACTGTAATTAGGGACTTACTATACTTAACATAAACTGAGCTATTACCTTGAATGACCATGTTAGTGTTTGATTCTTATAGTGTGATTAGAGAATGGCTGGAGGTAGATCTTCTAAGGCTTCACAAGGCGGAGTACATGGTGGACGTGTTGCTGGACCATGGGTCACAAGAGGAAGGCCCAGGGTTGAGAAGGTGACCAATGAGGAGCCTGAGACCCCTCATCCGAAAGGTGGTGATGAGAGTCCTAATTTGAGAGCCTTGGTGAAGGAGGCCATGGTGGAGGAGGTTCATCAAGTCATGCAGACGATCTTGTTGTCTGTAGTGACCGAAGTGATTAAGGCTGTTAGAGAAGGAGAGAGGAGGGATAGGAACAGGTCCTCGGGAGGGGAGGACAACACGAGACCGAGACGGTTATCCCTACTGATGAGGAAGAGGAGGAAGAAGAGCCTGTGCCGAAGGCAGCACGAGGCTGTAATTATGGGGCATTCCAAAGATGCAAGCCCCCTACCTTTGATGGTAATGGCACTGTTGTTGCTGCTCACCGATGGGTGAGGGAGATGGAGGTTGTTCTGGAAATCAGCAAGTGCCGGGAGGACCAGAAGGTGAAGTTTGCCACCCATTCGTTTGTAGAATCGGCTTTATGCTGGTGGGACAACATTGTCCAAGCCGAGGGTAGTAGGGAGATTGGTAGAATGAGGTGTAGCGAGCTGAAGAAGTTGGTGATCGAGGAGTTTTGTCCTTATCGGGAGTTGGACAAGGTGGAAAGAGAGTTCCTACAGCTAGAGGTGGGAACCATGACACATAAACAATACACCACCAAGTTCAACGAGATGGCACGGCTGGTGTCGGATTAGGTGACGCCCCTTTCATGGAAGATCAAGAGATATATTCAGGGCTTGCCGGCGGATATTCGCAGGCACATGATCGCCGCCCGACCGAGTACATTTAGGTCGGTAGTTGACTTGGTGGGGAGGTTGTATGATGAAAGGGAGGTGATGGTGGTCAAAGAGAAAAAGACAAATGGTGGTGACGGAACTGGAACGGGAAGCGGTTTGGACGGGGTGGAGCTCCGGTAAACAACAAGAAAGTGAGGGTGCATGATCGATGGGTAGTTGCCGCATGCTCGGGAGTGAAGAGATGTGGGAAGTATGGAAAGGAGAACGTTGGTGAGTGCAGGTTGGGGCTTAATGTTTGTTTCAAGTGCGGGAAGCCCGACCACATCTCTAGAGATTGAAGAGTAGCGAGGTGCTTCAACTGTGGTGAAGTAGGCCACCTGAGCAGGGAGTGCAAGAAGCCGAGGGCAGAAAGTTCCAGAGCGTGAAGAACACCGGGACTGAGGAGCAAAGGGCAAGCGCCAGAGCATTCACGATGACCAGGGAGGAGGCTAGGACGGACCCCGATGTTGTGTCAGGTACGTTTCTAGTAAATCAAACTCTTGCTTCTGTGTTATTTGATTCTGGTGCTAGTAGGAGTTTCATTTCTGCTGCTTTCTGTGCTAAATTGCCTGTTAGTAGTAGATGTATTGATGAGCCCTTCGATGTAGAAACTGCTATTGGTAAGTCCACTAGAGTTACTGATATGATAGAGGACTGTGCCATAGAATTAGAGGGTCATAGGTTCGCTGCTAAGTTACATGTGATGCCCCTAGGCGAATTTGATGTAGTACTAGGGATGGATTGGTTAGCAACCTATGAAGCGAACATGTGAAGTTCGTGTGGGGTCAAGAACAGGAGTGTGCTTTTGAGGAGTTGAAGATGAGATTAACACAAGCTTATGTCTTGACATTGCCCGAGGGGAGTGAAGACTTAGTGGTGTATTTGGATGCATCTTATTCCGGGTTAGGTTGCATGTTGATGCAACGTGGAAGGGTGATAGCCTATGCATCCTGACAGTTGAAGACCCATGAAGTCATCTACCCTACACACTATTTGGAGTTAGCAGCTGTGGTTTTTGCGTTGAAGATTTGGAGGCACTACCTATACGAAACAAAGTGCACCATTTTCACCAACCACAAGAGCTTGAAGTACTTCTTCGAGCAAAAGGATCTCAACATGAGACAAAGGAGATGGTTAGAGTTCATCAAAGATTATGATTGTGAGATCCACTACCATCCGGGCAAGGCCAACGTGGTGGTAGATGCCCTTAGCCGAAAGGAGTGGCCCGAGCCAATTCGGGTAAAGGCCTATCAGGTGATTATGACCTCTGATGTGATGACACAGGTTAAGGAGTTTCAGGACGAGGCTTTGAAAGAAGATCGCCTTAACTCTGAAAGGATGAAAGGTCTAGCCACAGAATTAGGTGAGAACTCTCTTGGTGTTAGAAACGAGGATTTACGTGGAAAGATCATGGAAGAGGCTCATAAGATTCGATACTCCATTCATCCCGGTGCTACCAAGATGTACCATGACATGAAGAAAGATTACTGGTGGCCGGGTACGAAGCGTGACGTAGCGGAGTATGTGAGTAAATGCCTTACTTGTTTGCAAGTGAAGGCGGAACACCAGAAGCCGTACGGGAAAATCCAACCGTTGGATATACCCAAGTGGAAGTGGGAGCATATCACCATGGACTTTATTACAAAGTTACCACGTACCCCGAAAGGGTATGATGCTATATGGGTGATAGTTGATCGTTTGACGAAGAGTGCTCACTTCCTACCGATCCGAGAGATGTATTCATCTGAGAGACTCAATCTATTTATCAAAGAGATTGTAGCTTGTCATGGTGTGCCAGTGTCTATTGTGTCTGATCGTGACACACGGTTTACATCTAAGTTTTGGAAGAAATTCCATGATGCGATAGGAACGAGGCTACACATCAGCACGGCTTATCGTCCTTAGACGGACGGTCAGTCTGAGAGGACGATCCAGACACTCGAGGACATGCTTTGAGTGTGCGTGATCGATTTTGGAGGAAGTTGGGATGACCATCTGCCATTAGCAGAATTCTTATACAACAACAGTTATCATGCCAGCATTGGCATGCCACCATACGAGATGCTATACGGTAGGAGATGCAGGACACCGTTTGTTGGGGTGATATTGGTCAGAAAGAGTTGGGAAGTATCGAAGTGATTGAGGCTATGATTGAGAAGCTCAAAAAGTTAAAGGCCTTTATGAAGGCAGCCAAAGATAGGCAAAAGTCGTATGCTGATAAACGGCGTAGACCAATTGAGTTCCAGGTGGGTGATAGGGTTATGTTGAAAGTCTCACCTTGGAAGGGTATCATACAATTTAGAAAGCGGGGCAAGTTGAACCCGAGGTATATAGGACCTTTCCGAATCATTGCCCGAGTAGGAGAGGTGGCCTATAGGCTAGAACTACCCGATGATTAAGTGGAATTCACCCGACATTCCACGTATCTCATCTGTGGAAGTGTTTAGCAGACGAAGATATGATTGTACCACTGGAAGACATCGAAGTGGATGAACGGCTCAATTATGTGGAGCAACCAGTGGTGATCATTGATCGTAAAGAGAAAAGGTTAAGGAATAAAGTGGTTCCTCTTGTGCGTGTACAGTGGAAGCATAGGAAGGGATCTGAGTCTACGTGGGAGACTGAAGGAGAGATGAGGCAGCATTACCCTCATCTGTTTGAGGAATAACATTTTTTGGGGACAAAACCTATATAAGGGGGGTGGACTTGTAACACCCGGATATTTTATAGACAAGAACAATAAACGTGAATAAAAGAAGGAAATATAATTTAACCCAAGTAGAAGAGTTAAAAGTGTCAAAAAGGACAAAACGTATCAAAAGTTGGTGCATAAAGTAGGCATGGTCGCCCACACCTTTTTGC
This sequence comes from Flaveria linearis, assembly GCA_024085815.1. Taxonomy (NCBI): domain Eukaryota; kingdom Viridiplantae; phylum Streptophyta; class Magnoliopsida; order Asterales; family Asteraceae; genus Flaveria; species Flaveria linearis. The sequence continues at coordinate 32,820,898 of CM044009.1, read as the reverse complement.
ACCCTCATTTTCAACCGGTTTTAGAAAGAAAGAGCAGGGAACTTTCAAGTTTTGAAAGAAGAAGAAGAAAAAGGCTGATTCGGGTTAGAAATTCGAATGTTTTAAGTGTTCATGTTGGGTTTTGGTCTCGGTTACATGCTTATGTGTGTTATTGTATGTTCGGGTTGTGTGTTTTAGTGGGTTTTAGGTGTTAAAAACGTCTGAGAAGTTCAAGAGAAGGGTTCAAACTCTAAAGCAGCTAAGGTGAGTTTCTAGAACCCCCTTTTCAACATGTTTTTAATGAATTTTGGGGCTGGAAATAAATGTGTGCATGTTTTTATAAAAATGGGTTTTTACCTGTATGTGTGTGCGAATGTGTATGTGGGTGGGTGTATGTTTTGGGTGAAAATGATGTTATGATTATGATTAAGAATGTGTTTTGTTGCTTAGAATGTAAGGACTAGGCTTAGAACATGTTAGATCTGGATTTGGGACTGAAAATGAGTTGATTAGTAAAAGTTAGTTGCTCAAACGCCTAAACTGTGGCCCATGCGTCCAACCGTCTAATTTACTAAGTGTTCCCAACCGCCCAGAAACCCCAAACGTCCAAACAGTACCCAACTGCCTAAGTGCCCATGTGCCTAAGTCATGCACCTGAATAGTACCCAAACGTCTGGAAAATGTCCCTGAATGACTAAGTGTTAGGCCCAAACGCCTGGATAGTGCCCATGCGCCTAAATAGGCCCATGCGTCTAAGTGAAAAATGACCAAGTGTAAGTCCAGACGCCTGCATAGTAGCAAAACACCTGAACAGGGCAGAAATGCCCAATAGTGCCCATGCACCTAAACACTTAGAATAATTTCTGAAATTTCAGGAAAAACAGAAAGTTTAGGGTCTGACCTGATTTGACTTATGGGCAATGATTACCCATTTTAAGCATGATTATGGGATGTTTTAGGGTTATGGAATGTATGAATGATGGATGGTATGTATAATGTGTTATCTTTTAATGGTATTTTTACGTATTTATTTTATGTTGTAAAATATGTTAAATATTATGTTATTACTTTACGTAGTATGACAAATGAATGAAAGAACGTAAAGAATAACGTAACGAAATGAAAGATAACAATGATGAAAAGTAAAACGTAATGAACGAAAGAATGGCTTGCAAGCAAATGAAAGGAGGTGTACGATCATGTTGTCGTTAGCTCAACTGTGATGCGGGTTAGCTACCCCCAAAAGATGCACACAGGGTCAATCATTGAGATTGACAAGGCCCTTTGGTATGCCCTAGGTGACTAGATCAGCTTCGGACACAATGTTCATGGTTTAATTACCACAGGTCCAGCACCAGCTTCGTGCACAATGTTCAGGGTATACCAATTGGTTGAATGAATGGCAGAGATGACTTGCCCTAGGTGACTGGATCAGCTTCGGGCACAATGTTCATGGTTTAATTACCACAGGTCGAGCATCAGGTTCGTGCACAATGCTCTCGTATTGTCATCAATCCTTATGAACGTAAAAGAATGACGTAACATACGAAAGAAAGAAAGAAAGTAAACAAGTATGAAAGTAAAAGAATGATAATAAGTAAGTTACAAAAGAATGAGAATGAAAGTAAGAGAATGTTAACGAAAGGCATGAAATGAAAGCATGCTATGACTATGATGGGAAAATGAATGATAATGAAAGTTAAAAGTAATATTCCATATTTGTACGTATGATGCATGACCGCGTATGAAAGTAAAGAAAGTTTATATCAAAAGTAAAGTATTTTATTTATAAAACTAGAACTCACTCAGCAACGCTGACTTTTATGTATTTTCCAGTTGGCAGGTAAGAGTTGCTGAGGATGGCACGGGGCAGCTACTTGGCATTTTTGGAACGGCATCCATTAGTATAAAAATGACGTTTTTGTGATGTAATGCAATTATGAACTTTTGTAACTTTTAACTTTATTGTATTACTTTGCAAAAGCTGTCATTAATATATATAAAATGGTTTTTATTTAATTTCCACTGTGATGTTTTAAATAAATGTATGTTTTACGTGCGATGAATGGCCAACTATGAGGTGCCCGGGAACGGGGCCTTACATCAACTTACCTCTTTATAACATATTTTTCAGTCCCAAACACAATCTTAACATGTTCTAAGCTTCTCAATACCATTCTAAGTCTTAACTTAGTATGCACAACTATAAAACATCAACATACAAGCATAAATACATACAGTCATACATACAAAAATTTTAAAAAGTTTTTACATGCATTTTCAGCCCCAAAGTCTAGATACTCACCCCAGCTGCTTTCAAGCCTCAAACTCTCCAACTTGAACTTTTCAAAAGCTTCTAACACCTATACATGTCCAAAGACACATAATTGAATGCATATAAACACATAAGAACATGTATAGCTCGGTTACATGGTCGAAACTCATCAAAACCAATCCCAATTATGCTAAAACATACTTACCTTGACTGAGTTTAGCTGCTTTCTCCCTCTAAATAAAGATCTTCTGTTTTCTCTCTCTAAAAATGTCGAGCAGTTGAAAATGCAGAAGATGTGGGCGGCTATGCCTACTTTAAACAAAATAATGATATTATTTTGTCCTATTTACACTTTACACCCCTCCTCTTATACTCCTTTTCTTTTTCTTACTAAATATCTTTCTTTTCTCTTTTTCTCATTTCTTTTCTTTCTTTTAAATGACAAAATTTTCTGGGTGTTACACTAAACTACATAATCTTTGATTAATTAACCTAGAAATAAAAATCCATGGTTAATCAAAGATATACAAACAATACCACATGGATTCGAGTTAAAAGCTTCCAGACTAGAGGTTGTACACGGTCGTGCCCTATGAGGCACACAGTCATGTTCACCAGATTTTCCACCTAGATTAATATTTTTAGTTGTTGTTGGCAATTTTCACCCAAGCATTAGGTCATGCCTTACCAAGAAAGCCCACATGCCCGACTATTGTAGTTCCAAAATTGTTCCATAAATTCATGTTTTATGATTTAACTTGTTTAATTGTAATTTTAGGAACATGGATAACGCTTACCTAGTGTTTAACGAGAAAGGAGAAGGATGGTGCCACTAATGTTAACATAATCTTCTCCAACGAGGGGAAAGGTTGGACCTTCATATGGACATAAAACACAAACTATTGTAGGTCAACTAGGGCCATATAATGAGTTGGTAAACACCTAATGTAGAGAACTGTTCTTTCAAGACCGTCAGTTTATTTTTGAACTCACTCTCGAGTTCCTAGCTACATTTATATTAACTTAAGCAAAAGAGATTCATAGGATGATAGGGTAGTCTCATTCAGGTTAGACAGACAATGCAATACAACATCCCTAGCCTTATTTGGAGTTTACTTTGGTGGATGCAAGATTGTCAACATTTATGAAAGCTATGAGACTAATATGGAAGGAACAAAGGGAATTATACAATGCATCCTATTTAAGCATCGGTCTTAAGATGAATGTGGCTTATCCAGAACAGATTATCATGGATCATTACATGTTAGTACAACATGACAATGCAGGGGCATCAAGTTCCCGCACATCTGAATTTCCATCCATGCTAGATTTCTATGAAGTAATTCCAACCACAAATGATTATGCTCGTAATTCTTTTGAGAACTCTCTGCAAAGTGTGAATCAGGTTAATAATCTTTCAAATAAAGTTGATGAATTGAGCAATAATGTCACCTAGATCAAAAATAGGATGTACCACAAGTTGGGGATATCCAGCCACAAAGCCTTTAAAGACCTTATCAGTTTCTAGGTTTGAGGCACAGTTCTTGTGTAATTTTAGAAGACATATTTTTATATCTTGATTTATTTGGTTATTGGCGGTGTTGCTATTTTAAGTCATTATGAAAAAAGTTAAGCTTCAAACACGATAGAAATTAAAGAAAGCCAAGCTCTAGAATCGAAACATGGATCTTGCCTCAAGAGGCACGCCTCCATTCCCTACCTGAAACACACCTCCGTGCTATATTTGGCACACCCTTATGTTTGTCAATCAGAAAGGACAAAAGTATTATTCCCTACAGGGAGGCACGAGTGTGCTCCTAGGACGCAAGAGGGTGTGTCCCACCCCCAACACAAGGATGTGCCTTGTGAGGCATCCGGTCATGCCTGACAGGATCAATACATACAAACCAACCAACTTTTACATACATCATACTACTACTGGGTTGTGCAAAGAGTGGCACGAAGTCGTGCCCGGCACTCTAGAAAGTTTATAAATAGCAGCTCATTTGCAACTTTAAAGGGAGTTTTAAGGGTGTGAAGTCCTAGTGTTTTCTATTAGGAATCCATCATTTGAAAGTTTTTGGAAAGCTATGGAGGTCTATTCAACACTTAGAAGAATCTCGAAATCATTTAACATCACCCATAATGAATCACCAGCTTGATTGTTCCAATTTACTGATTATTTCATTACTATATTGTATCTTTGTTGTTATGTTTAAGCTCATTATGAGCAAAGCTCTTATTAGCATCCTAATTTGGTAAAATTTATGTAATTTTTGATGAACTAATGGTTTATATTATGTTGATGTTATGATAATTTTAGGTAAATAATGGTAGCATCTACATTTGATTGGAGAGATATAAATTTATGATTTGGTAATTGTGAATGTCATAAAATATTGAAAAACGTATGAACTAAATTTTATTCATGAAAACAGTCTTTATAATAAACACATGGCTAGTGAAGTAAATATGGTTATTAGAAATCATATCACTTTAACTTTTTGATCATTTGCGGATTCTTATTTACTTTGTTTGAGAAATGTATAGTAAATGTTATGTTTTTAAAACTAATAGTATGTTAAAAAGAAACTTGATCAACTCTCTTTCTAGCAATAATTTTTGTTTTAATTAATCATACGTTAAAAGGATGCATAAACATTACCTACATCACTAGAGGCTCGATGGTTGTTTTGTAGTTACTTGATGCAATTTTCCTTGTCACTACGGAGCTGGTTTACGATATCTCTGCACTGGCTCACCTTTATTAACATTAACATAATTACATTAATCAATTTTTTACCACACCATGAAATTCATCATAGTTACTAATCTAAATTAGGATGATAGGCTCATTTTCTGAAATATCTCCGGAAGTATTTATCATCATTTGTTCTTAGTTAAATTATTGTTTTGAAAATTTATACATCACCTTAAAACTAACTAATCATTATCTCAAATCAAAACCCAGTCTGATAGTCAAATCTTAAGGTTATTAAGTAGGCTCAATATGTCCATGGATTCATCCTTGGTTCTTACCATCATAATATCATCACATAACAGGTAAAATTGCCTTTTGTGTGTGTAGTTTAGTGTAAGTAAAAACCATTTAAAATTAAAATGGTATGAAAATCCCTATATATATATATATAGATATATATAGATATATATATATATATATATATATATATATATATATATATAACACACACACATACATACCATTTACACACAACATACGCAAGGCCCTTCTCGGGTTACATCAAATAAACAACCGAGACCTTGAATGGAAGTATCACAATATACTAAGAAATCATTTGTTCCTTCCAGTAAAGATAAAATAGTTGCTGCAAAGTTTTCAGTACCTTAAATGTGGATTCTTGGCTATTACCTCATTTATACACAGTGCCTTTATTAGTTAAGGTAGTGAGAGGTTGAGCAATCATTGAAAATCTCTAGGTGAATCGACGATAGTAGCCAGCCAAACGTGAAAACTATCACACCTCTAGTTTAACAGGATAGACATGTATTCCTTTCTTATTAAATACATGTCCAAGAAATTGAACTAACGAATTCAGTAGTCACACTACGAAAACTTAGCATGTATCCACTCTAGCTTAAGTAGTTCTAGATAATCAATCATATATGCTCTTCATGTTCTTCCTCGCTCTTAGAATAGATGAGAATGTTATCGATAAAGATAACGACTAGCTTGTCAAAATATCTATTACATATTCGGTTAATGATATCCTTGTGTACCACGGGTGCATTGGTTGATCGGAATGGCATGACTAAAAACTTGTAATGACCATGTCAGGTTCGAACTGTGGTCTTAGATATGTCTTCCCCCTGGACTCTTAGCTTATGATAAACTAATCATAAATTAGTCTTAGAATAGAAACTCGACCCTTAGAGTTGATTAAGCAAATCATTCGATATGAGGAAGTGGTTAACAGTTCTTGATGGTTAAGCTGTTTAGCTTGTAGAGGTCGAGATTTGAGGCTCGAAAAATCAAAAATCAAACTCATGTTAAATCTTGTGTTGAAGAAAAAATAATATGGGGCAAAAACATCCACATGCCTAAACTTTGCGCTGTAACCGTTCATCCAAAAACATTTTCCTCCAACAACTTTGATGTTATAACCGCTCATGAGAAAACTTTGCAGCTATATGTAAGAGATCCAAGAACTTCTTACATTTCACATCACACAATTGCACTGTACTCTAAAATGATACTATGTATTTGTTTTTGTTGTTCATCATTGTCACGTTAGTGGCTTTTTGATAGTCAAAAGGTATACGCATGAAGTTGACTCAATTTGAACAATTATGATTGATAACTAATTTTAGTAACATGGATTTATGTATCAAATATATAAATTGTACTTTAAATTATTGATATAATCATTGGAAGATTAAAATTGTGACACCCCGTAATTTCAGGTTAACACTACTCAAACCGTCGTCGTTATCATTGTTATATACTCGTTATTACCCGAAACGTATACAAACACCGCCACCGACATCGTTAAATAAATTAGGATAAAATACTAACATTGGTGTTTGTAGAGGATTCGAATAAACGGGATTACTTAAGGAAATCCTCTTAATTAACATAGCTCGCCCATCTACGTCGTTATCAACCGAAACAAATTCGGGAACCCGGGGACTAAGTGCGAGGACTAAACGTGACAAATTGCCAAACTAGGGCTAGGTATATAAACCCCTTACCAGCCCTTATTTTCATTTCACTCCCAAACTCTTCCATCTTCTTCACTTTCTTCCTCTACACCTTTCTACCACCTACTAGCACCACGAACCGCCTCGTTTGAGCTCGATTTCGCCGGCTAAACCATGCTACAGCTGAGATAACACGTTCCTAACAGGTAGGCGACCTTGGTCGTCCATTTTGTTGCTCGTTTCACTGCTGCAAATATAGGGTTCGGGTGTTCGGGTTCAACCCGAATGCATGTGGTCGTGGGGGTGCGTGTGAGGTCAATCAGCTTGTACATTTTACTTAGACATGTTAGGAAAGTGTTTCTGGAAGTCCCTGATGTGTGAAAACCGTGCACGGAACAGCCGAAGGCTGTTCAGCCCCGATAGCAGTCGCGATCTGCTGCAGTTCGCGACAGTGCCAGTCGTGCGACTGAGCCGTACGACTCACGACTGGGCGTGTCATGCGACTGAGTGGTACGACTGGGGTGAGTCGTGCGACAGAGTTCAGGCGTATGGGCTTGTTGTGCGACTGAATGCATGCGAATGGGAGTGTGTGCGATTGAGTCAATCGGATGAATGTGTGCGACTGTGCATCGCCCGACTGAAGGTCCAATCGCACGAATGAAGGTTCAGTCGTGCGAATGGCCTTTGAGTCGTGCGAATGGGTGATGTGTGGTATGACTAAACACTAAGTCGCACGAATGAGGGTTCAATCGTACGAGTGAAGTTGATTTGTACGATTGAAGGCCCATTCGTGCGGATGAAGGGTCCAGTTGTGCGTCTAGTCCTGTTATGCGATTGGAGTCATTGTGAGTGAGTTCTTCTGGTGTGCGGTGTGTCTATCGTGTGATGATAAGTTAACATCAATAAAGTATCATTTCTTGACCACAAAGATTAAAGTCAACGCAATCAACAAGCACATACTTTTCAACCTAAAACGACCTAATCGTTTACAAATATCGACAACCCATTTGGGATCTACATAAAGTCTAATACGTGTATGCCTGCTTGTGTGTGTCACCCACGACCGAACCAATGCGACCCGACCCGACTAAACATGTCTATTAACGCTAAACACAACATTAACGCTTAACATACTATCAATAGGTGTTTGACAGCTCATCTTAAACAACACTTGGGAGTACTACATCATCTGTGAGTCTTCACGGCCCCTATTTTACTTTCTTTCCATTTTGGGGGAGAAAACATGCAAACAGAATTACATAAATGGTTGTAGTATTATTGATATCGCTTCTTACGTTAGTGCAAACATGTAATAACAGTCCTAACACTCTTGAACCGTTAGTAATGGGATTAGCGAGGTAATTCTGAGTAGTACTACTGGGTCTGACAAACCCCGCCCGGGCTAGTCGCGCTAGCTTGATTGGAGGTCAAACGGGTGCTTTATTGACCTATCATTTGTCACTGTCTGGTGAGACGTGACGGGGATACAACAAACATATAGGACGCAAACAGTCAGCTTCGGTTCGAAACGCTAAGTAACATGAACATAGGCTAGCTACCTAACGATATGCTATACTAAACCATTGAAACGCTTACGAACAAATTTCTTGTTGATTAAACCTGTGAACTCACCAACTTTATGTTGACACATTTTAGCATGTTTTCTCAGGTCACAGGAACGCATAAGCTCATGATGCACGCTACAGGAAACGCACTCAGGACATGCATTCATCTATTTTATTTTCAGCATTGAACATTTGTCTAGATTTGGCTCTTGTAACTGTCATGTAATGGATTTACAAATCATGTATACGCTTCCGCACTGTTGTAAACTTTGTTTATGTTCTTTTGAATGAAGTCAAATGTTTATTTTAAATTCATATAGTGTCATTCGATATGACTGTTTCTGAGATCCTGGTATGTCACACGCCTAACGGTAAAACCCCGTTCTTGGAAATTAAGGGTGTGACAACAATGAATTTATAAATTGATAATAAACTTCACAAAATATTTAGGAATTGAAATAAATATGAATCTATTCGCATGCACTATAGCAACCAAAAGCTTGTGCAGAATTTGAACAGACATGAAAACTTTTAAAATTTTAATATATGTTCACATAGTCAAGCGAGAACATTGTCTGAATTTACCAAAAGTCTCTAATGCAAATACTTGATGTTTTCGCATACGAAAACATATTGTATATGAAAACTTTTAATTTCTGATTTCAAACTTGAAAATTTTTGCTAAACATTGATAATATTTGACTACGTTACTAACATACTTTTATGTGATTATGTAGATGGTTAGACCTTTTGTATTAGTGATAGATCATAATGCCATGTCATATTTAGGATATGAAACAAATGATAAGAGTATATTTCTCTTGATGATTAAGTGTTTGAGATAATCGTGAGTTTTTACGACATTTCTACCAACACGACAGTATACGAGGAAATCATTAGAGATTTTTGGAAGATTGTTGCTAATTAGAGAGATAACCAATGGAATATATGCAATCTGGCAAAAGTGAAACACAAAAGTGTGACCGTTACTACTGAGTATTACATGTTGGAGATGTTATTGATGGTCCAATAAATATTGATGACATAGTAGTAAAAGGCTATCTAGACAGGATAGGCAATGAGTTTAAATACCCATCATTTGAGAAGAGAAGTTTACCTTCATTCAGGAAATATCTCTTTCATGTCATAATACATTGTCTTAGCAGCTTGAAGACCTGATTGGATAGTCTAATTGCAGTATTGGTTAAGTTATTATTTTCCTAATTGAAGATTATCCATATAGCATTTCTAAGGCTATATTTGCTGATATGCAAAAGAATTTTTTGGCTATGGGAGGGAAACCGTTTTTAATGTACCCTCGATTCATAAAACTAGTAGTAAACACTCTACATCTAGACTTACATAATCTTGAATCACCTGCCTTTGAAATTATGGTTACGAAGAAGGATGTGTTGACTTATATGCTTCGTACACGAGGAAATATATGTACAAGAGATAGATTTGCCAAGATTGGTAGATTTGCTGAAGTTCAACAACAACGACAACCATTACAGCATCAAGTAGTTTAACAACAAGCATAATAGCTACCACAAGAATCAGAACCTATTAGTCCATCATCTTGGACCCCCGTTTACACTTTGGGAAGTTCATCTGAAGAGAAAGAAAAGAAAATCAATGATGAGATTAAGGAGATATTCAATGATAGTTTAAAGATTGAATTTGAGACTGCTAGTGATGAGATTGGGAATGTCCCTTATGTTCTTCAACAAATAGCAATGGATCCTCCTTGATTTGGTGCTTCAAAAAGAACTGCAAAAGAGTGAGATGCAAACTACCTTCCAGATACTTCCCCAAATACCAAATGACAAAAGACAGTTATTGTGAAAAGGGTTAATACCAGCAAGGGAAGAGGAAGAGGCAAAGGAAGTGGTGTTACTAGAAAGCAGAGAAACTCTAGTGTTTACAAAAACTATCAGTGAAGAGATTCATGTCTCTAAAACTATGAATACTACTGAAGATGTTCAAACACAAAATACTCCAGCAACAGTTACTAAAGCTACAACTCTAACTATTACTAAGACTTCGTCTTTGTCAGCTCCTTTATTTTCCATACCACTAAAAGATCAATCAGAGAACTTAGATTTGTATCATAATGATTATTTAAATTCACCTCCTGATCTGTCCAACCAAGCAGGTACTTCTTTCGAATCACACGATGAATCTTAAGTTGCACTACTATAGAGAGTTTCATATCTTAAGAATGAGAGCTTGGATAAAACAAAGGAGATTGTTATTTTACATCATGATAGTCAGATGAAGGAAGCAAGAATAAAGACTTTCAAACATCTATAAATCTTATATGGCTATGTTCAGAGCTTGGAGAATCATATTAGAGATCCATCATTCACAACCTCTACATAAACTACTAGGAAAGACCTGAAAAAACAAGAGACATTGGTGAATCAAGTTATCAATGGACCGTTGATCTAGAACCAGTTGATGAAGTGCAAGTAGATGTAGATACAAGTGGGCAAGCCACTGAGCTAGACAAGTTGAAGTTGTGATTGGAGAAGATGTTGGTGTTACACATGTATCTGAGGGGGTGATTTATGAAGAATGTGATGAAGGGTTGGATAAAGTTATTGTAAGATTAGTGATAATGACGAAGATGATAATGATTATGATGATGAACCATAAGAAGGGTGACAAAGGAGATGATGATGATGATGATGATGATCGAGGAGATACGAGGAATACTTCAGATTCTTTTGGAGAATTTGGGACAATAATGTCTTTGGACTAACTCCAGACAATCCAGAGGATTATCGGCCGTTAAATCCAGAAGTTGAAAGTCAATATGAGAAAGAGTTCTATACTTTTCAATAACAACTACCAACAAAAGAATTAGAAGATGAGTTAGGACCTTTTGATGATCTGGATGAAGCAATAGTGTATACAAATAGCATCATCCTTAGAAGTTGAGCATACTTATGCTCCAGATGATCCAACTTATCAAACAGAGGCAAAAGATATGATGTAGTTTGGCAAGCTTAGAGTTAGAGATCCTCTACCTCCTCCAGAAAAGCATTTATTGAGATATACTAAACTAGATACTCTGTATGGTAATTCTAAACAAGTTTTGAGTTAGTGTTATGATAGCGAGAATAAGCTTTATGTTGTTAAGAGAAGAGCTCGTGCCATTGAGTATTACAAAGATGAACATCACTTTCATACTCTAAGAGCTATAGATTTATATGTTATGGTAAAGTTCCATTCATAAACACTAGTAACTATTGCAAGGCTAACTGGATTAAAAACTGGATTTGAAGTCAAAGTAAATCGAATTTTTAAAACTTCAAAAAGGGTAAGTCAATGGTTATTTAAGATGAATCAGGGATTGATCTAACATAAATGCCCTAATAAATATATGAGTGTACAAACATCTAAAAATTTTAAGGAATATTCCTATCTATGTTGTTGTGCCTATCAATAGTCTGACCAAGCTGATGAGGTAGGTGTGTGAGAAGAATGTAGATCATGCAGAGATATATTATGTCGACAAAGAGTATAGGGCTATTGATTCAATTGATCTACTCATATTCTAACAAGATGATTTGATGAGGCTTTAGGCATGTCTAATTGAAACTTATGAACCAATATACTTTGTTGCAGGTCGATTCGGTTGGATGATAAACAAATATCTCGAGAAGAAGATATATGCTTGCGGAGGTGAATATAAGTGTGTAGATGTGTATTTTTGTTGATTTGATTCACTGAGCCTAGTGGAGATTATAAAGACCATAACAAGAGGCTTGGGAAATCAAAATCAGTAACTCATAAAATTAATCCTAAAAGTAATCCATCTATTTTATGAATATGTTGAAACACATTTTAAGAAAATAAAGAGTGTTCATACAGTTAAGGTTAAAGAATACTTAGGTAAACAAGTATACAAGCCTAAACCTAAAAGCCTAACTAAGGTTATCATCTTTATGTTTCAAGCTGTAGTTTTCTTCATGAAAAAAGCTACCAAGTATGACACACAACCTTTAGGTTTTTATACCCTTGAGTATGTGAAATACTTAGAATAAGAATGTGAAATAAAATATTGTTGAAAGCAAATTTATCAATGAGGTAGACACTCCTCCTAAAACAAAACAAACATAAAATGTTTCATCAAGCTCTAAGCAAGCCCTACAATCAAAATCAAAGTCAAAATTATTGCTTTTTTATATTTTTTTAAGAAAAGGTCATGATTCCTTTGGTGATAAGTTTGAAAAAAACTAAAATCCAAAAAGACAAAAGAGAATCAACAATTAAGAAATGTGTTCAAGAAATCTAAAAATCAATCTCATAAAGGTAAAAAAATATCAATCAAGCATCATCATTAAAGACTAAGAAACATCAAATCAAAAAAATTTCAACCAAAGTTTCATCTGTGAAAGTAAATCAGGATTCATAATATCCTGGTGTAACATGTATAACCAGAACATCATTGACTGTTATTTCAACAAATATTATTCAAAATGTTGACTGTTATTTTAATAGATATTATTCAATCAGTGATATATATGTACAATCATGACACCACTGATTGCTAGTTTAAAAGTATTGTGCAGTATGTGAAATGACTAACTACAATACAATTAACTATTATTTTTAACCAAAGAAGTATGAGAATTCCAATTCACAAACCAATTTCCAGAATCTCACCCATTTTTGCTACTCATGGTGGTCCATCTTTCAGATCACATTTCAAGTTTCACAACATGGTAATGATTTTTATGATTTATGGTCTCTTAGATATGTCAGAATGAAACAACAACAATCAAAACATGTTTTTCAAAAAGCTAACTTTTTTATCAAAGAAATCAAGCTAAAAACAACTTTGTTAATAAAAAAACATGAACAACTTCTCCTTCAAAATAGAGATGAATGTTTTGATTATACCACTGATAACTCTGAGGAGCTTGAGACAAGAAGACACAATGTGACTTCATCTAGATCCATCAAGCCCATCAAGAAGGGCAACAAGATTTTTTCTTCAACAATCAAAGTTTTCAACAAAACCTACGCAACAATTGGTTATGAAAACTAATGTTAATGTGAATGATGAATCTAATGTTAAAAGTTCAAATAAGAATGACAAATTCAAGAGTATGTATTAACATGTTATGGTGCTTGATAGAAATGAAGAACCTAATACCATCATGGCTTGGGTTTCTAGCTATAACTAATCTGCTTGTGTTTGCAGGACATCCGAGGACTTACAACGTCTGGTGTGTTGATAGTGGATACTCCTAACACATGAAGGGAGACAGTTTCCTCTTACATGACTTTAAGCACATTCAAGAAACTACAATGGTATTTTGGTGGATATTCTAATGAGGGGGGGGGGGGGGGGGGGGGGGGGATTACTAGTGAAAGCACAATTACAAATGGACTGCTCAGCTTTGATAAAGTTAACATTTATAAACAACTCAAGTTCAACTTACTCAGCGTGTCTCTTGTTTGTGACAAGAAATACGTTACTCGCTTCACAGAGTCACTAACTGTTATATTATACAAAAGCTTATTTGAGCAATTTTGTACCGGTTATAAACTTAAAAGGTTCAGTTTAAAGTGTTACCAATGGTTTCGAAATTGCAAATTATACAACAAAACGTTTTTACAAAACTATTCATGCATTTACATAAAGAAATTGTTCATGACTGGGTTTGCTAGTGGGCATAACATACTAATAGTAAGATAAATTATAAATAAAAGTTAGATTTTATCTTTTTTTTAATTTGATAAACTAACTACTTTACTCCAAAAGCTAAAATCATTAATTTTAGTCCAGAATTTCATCATTTGTTTTTAAATTAATACCAAAACGACATAAATGATGAAACTTTCCAATTGAAACTTACACAAATGATGAAACATTTAAACTAAAAATGTCGTAGTTAAACTTTTGAAAAAAAAATTGTTACTTTTATTATTTCTAAGAGTAGAATTGAATTTAACTTCATAAATAATTGGGACTCAAAAGATAGACCAAAACTTAGCTTTATCCAACCAAAACATGAATTGAAATCACTTTGGCGTTGGAAGTGGCATGGGCCAGCATTAGCAAGCCACCTTTTTTATGGTGTTTAACCGATGTTTAACAACAGCTTCTGGACCTTGTGGCGTTGGTTAAAGCCCGTTGCAAGTCATTTTTGCACAAGTTTGTTTTGAATGCAACCCAACATCATATGTAAGCTCCAATTCATATTTCATACTAGTATTTTCCCAAGTGTGTAATTTGAGTCAACCAGATTATATGTCTCTATAGAAGCTTTTATTCCAACAATCTTTAAGAATCTTTACACTTCAAAACACCTATAAGTCTTGAATCATTCAGTTTTACTGAAATCTATAAAAGTCTACGCTGATAATTTACATAAAAAAAATCAGTTTAGTGACTTGTTTTTGTAAGAAACTTGATCCCACTGGCTCTTTGTTCAATGCGTATATCATTTGAAACTAAAAATTATATTAGGTTGCTTCACTTACATTCAAATATGCATTCTTCATTTTAGACTCTTCAAGGTGACTATAATTGACTTCGCAAAACCCTCTTTTATCAAATAAACTTATCTATTTGACGTTTGACCATTTCAACGTCAAAATGTTATGAAATACCATACTTATCAGCAACTCTCAAGTTTCTAAGTTTAAAAACTTAACCCTTTGCATACCAACATATTCCTTTAATGGTAGTTAATCATTTCAATTTAATCACAATCCATTTAAAACTTCTAGAAATTGAGATTTTAGGTTAACATTCATCAAAACATCAATCCCTCACCCTTTTTGTTTCGTCATGTAATTGAAAATTAAAGACCCTATACGGTGTTCAATACCATGATGAAGTTTCTTATACATTTGATGAATAAACATTCCCTAATTGTCATGAATTCAACTAAGTCTCAAGGGTTGACTATGATTCACCCCTATACAAAGATTTAGATTCTAGAGGAGTGTATGCTTACCAATGGTGTTGTAGAAAATTAAGTTAGAGGTTGTTTGCCGATTTCTGAATAATTAAATGCTAAACCAATAAGATGTCTGAACCATTAAGTTTTGAACCACTAAGAGTTCTGAACCATTAAAAACTAATATATCGCTTAACTATTTAAAGGCAAATATTTGACCAATTCATATAAGAGGTCTTAATCACTAATCATTAGACCTCTTAACCATTCAACACTGTTGTAACGCTTAACCATTCAGAAGCAAATATCTGAACCATTCAGACATTTGCTTGTGAAACAAACAATTTGAATCATTAATTGCTGAACCATTCAGACATCTGAACAAGTAAGAGACTGATTCAGATTTTGTCAAACAACCCCTTAGTATTGATAGAAACTCCTTGGGGAAAGAGTTTAGGCTTCGATTTGGTTGATAATTTGTTGTTTCACTTAGCCCAACCTCACCATGTCGATATATACATGCATGTATCAAAATAAAGTTTTTAGATTACACGATGGAGAAAAAACGTGGACATGAGAAGCAATAGCTCAAAACTTGATTTCAAATAACCATCAAGGACCTCAAGAACTAAAATTGTCTTAATATTTTATAGTGCACCAAATGATTCTATGAATTTGACATTTTGAAAAAAAGAATTGTTACCGACTAACCTAGATATAAATAGATACATCTTAATAAAATATTTGTTATAAAGATATAAAAATATAATATTATGATTGTTCATGGAAGTTACATTCTTAAAACCCACTGGCGACAAGTAATGCTTTTGTTAAGGAGCCAAAGGTAAAACATTCCGTAAGTGGGGTAGTTGAAAAAAGTATTACGAGATGCACTTTATATATATACGTAAATAGGTTAGTATCTTGTGTATTACACGCTTGAATAAATATAATATTAAATAATTAGTAATAAAGAAATATGAATTATGAAACCATATTTAAAAATAAAATATGATTATAATTACGTATAAATAGTTATTTTAAGTAAAATAAACAAAAATGTATTTTTTAAACTTTTGTTTTATAATTATGTCACGTATTATCCTACTTTTTCTTAATTATAGATGGATAGATGGACAGATATACAGTCTAGAAACCCATTTATTAACGGATTATAGTTAGTAATAAAAATGAAATTTTACAATATGATATTTTAATATAAGATATGATTAAAATTATATATAAATAAAAAATCAAGAAATAAAAAAATTATACTATTTTTTGACTCTCTTATCTAAATAGTTTTATTTTTAAATATTCATTGTAATTTTTTTATAAAGAATATATTTATATAAAAATCTTGTTTATTAAAAACTATGGTCTGTAATTATTCTGGTTGTTTTAAAAAAAACTGTTATTAGAAAATTTAACCTTTTTAATAAATTTTTTTTTAAAAAAAGACCAATTTAAAATATATTTTGTTTTAAAAACGTTTAGTGTTTTAGAAATCTTTTATATTATATAATTTTTTTATTATTGTATTTTAATAAAAAGATGTGATTTTGATTCCTTAGTAAAATCTATTTTTAAAATGATGAGTCTTATTTTAAAATTTTTAAATAAGAGAGAAATGTAGCAACTAATAAAATTTATTTTTAATAAGAGAAAATAATTAGTTCGAGTTTGTAAATTACTATAATACCTTTTAGAGGGAAAATTAATGTGAAGATATTTAGAAGAATGATATGTGACAAAAAGATAGGTTTAAAAAATGACAAATGTCAAAAGAAACCTTCTTTTATTAAGATAAAATAGATTTGAAAGAAAATAAAGAAGTAGACGGTAGGGTTTGGTTCACTAAGAAGACCAAGATAACGTCTCAAATTTTAAACCCAGCAACATAGCCTGATCTGTCAACTTCTATATGCAAATAACTCAGTTGTAACGTTAAGCCAATTACAGTAATGATAGTCATTTATAGTAATAATGGCAGGTTTAGATGCAATTTCAACTCATTTACTTGCAAAGATTTGACTCCATGTTGTGTTTTATCTCTTATAGTTCGAACGGTAGAAAGTCTTGCGTATTATCACTTCATCACAGAATTAAGACAGTTATAGTAATAATGTGATCATATTTGAAAAGCATTAATTAGTTTTGAAAAAGCATAAAAAAATGTTCAGGGTTTGGTTGACCCCAGAGCTATACCTGTATGATTATAACTTGCAAGTGCAATGCAAGTTGTGTACACAAGAGGAACTAAAGAGAGCTAACAATAACTTTTTGAGCAAACATCAACTTTTGAATTATGTTTCATGTCAAGCAAATGTATAGTATTTGTCATGGTTGAACGAGTAAAAAACTCGTAATCGACAAAATCGAACAGTTACAAGCAAAAGATAAGATATCATGACCCGAGTGGACCACTGTCAAGAATTATTTAAAACATAAATCACTACCTCATTCACTTCTCCTCTTAATGGTGTGCCTTGGCTGCAGCTTTTCTTTGTGAGTTAGCCTTTGCCTGGAAAATATGAAAACATCCAGAGTCAAATGACACCTGATATAAAGATGGCCAACCAACCACCATTTCTAAAACATCCACAGTCGAATGATAATACACTTTTTTTAGGTTTCATTAACAAAAGAAAGGGGGAGAGAGAGAGAGAGAGAGAGAGAGAGAGAGAGAGAGAGAGAGAAGAAAGAGGGGAGAGGGGGAGGGGGTTCAACATATAAACATGTACAAACTAGCAACACAAAAAAATGTAACATGATCCCATCCGAAAGATATACATGAACAATTATTCAACTAAAAGTTACAAAATTATATTACTAGTTAACGGAAGATGCAGCACCTTAAGGTATTTGAGCTTCAAGCTTCCATAAACTAGTCCAACAGAGAAAGCCGACACACGAGCCACCTACAAATGTGAGATCAAGAACACAAATCAGTATCTTAGTATTGAAAGATATCCTCAATTTGTAGAACGTGCACAAAGTCACAAACCCCTCTATATGGCAGACAACCAATGCTGAAATCAGACTACTTGGTGCCTACTGTTAGATGGCTAACTTAATTGTTTTCTTGAAAATACAGTGCGCTCAGCCGCTCAGGCTACATTCTAGCAACTAGAGGAATACATTCATTTCTCAGATATAGTGTGGTTACTTGCAACTAAATCTCTAACTACAATGATATAATAATCACGCGTTTACAGAAGAGCCTGACACGCAATACCTAACACAAAACCCTCTAAACTATTGGGTTAATTGGGTTTGTTCATAGGTCACGAGTCGGCATGTTCACAGGTCATGGTTCGGGAGCTTCGCGGGTCAAACGGGTTGCAGAATTCTATTTAGTTAGTCACATATTTTTTTGTTATTTTAGTGGGGTCAAAGTCTTAGGTTTGTTAGTTTGTTTATGGAGTCAAGATGTGGGTAACCAGGAGTCCGTATTTCTTGCTTTCACTTAGTCCACGTTGCATGGAGTCTGTTTATATATATTTATTTGTTTCAGTTGAATGAAATTGAGAAATTTTGTTCCAATTGTGTGAACGTAGTGTGTGTTTTTAAAGGGATCTAAAACCAAAATTTGGTTTCAGAGCCTAGGGCTCGAGAGACGGAGAAGGCCGGTTTGAGAGTCGACCGTCGAATGGCAACCCTTCGCTGCGGCAAACGCAGCAGGTTACCGGTGTGTTTCGGGACAGCAGGTGGCTGTTACGAGACTGTTCGATAGCAGAAGACGGAGACGAGAATGGTGTTCAGGTCAGGCGTTGTCATGGAGAAGTGCCGGTAGAGGCAACAGGGGTGATCGTGATGAACATCGATGTTCCGTGACTGTTAGTGTTGATCGATGTTGGTAATTGCTGGGAACCGTGGTTCCGGTTGGGTCGTTACAACAGCGTTGAGCTGTTGTTTAATGGCGTTCTTGGCAAAATTGCAGAAAGATTTTGTGTGCCTCGATCGGCTTGTTTCGTGATAAGAGTTTTACCGACGGAAGTGTATGAAAAACGGGCGTTATGGATCCGTCAAAACAGGTGGCTTTGGATTCGGTTTCGTTTAGCAGGTGAAAGAAAGCAATAGAAGTCAGTAAGGTGGTTGTGACCTTGGTTTCTTTTCCGGTGGAAGAAGTCTCCTGGAACAGATTGGCTCGGAAGAGGGTTCAGGCTGTCAAAATAGGTATACAGGTGATCGGCTTGATCGTGTGAAAAGGAGTCCGACAGGGTTTTTTCTTCCTTGCCTAGAATAAGAAAGGAATGTTGGAAGATCATAATCAAGACAATCTTAAATGAAGTAGATTAATGTTAATTAATTAAAAGTCAGAATAGAAAAGTCAAAAAGAAAAAGTCAAACATGTAAATTAGGCGGGAATTAAAGGGTTAATTATGTTAGTTTTAGTAGTATGAAACCGCCATTGTATGGGTATAAATACCCTATCTGTATGTCGAATAATGTGTGGAAATCAGATTGTATTTGTTTGTTTTGTGTGTTCCCGTTTGACCCTGTTTTCCACCGGGTCACTGCACTTTTGTGCATACCCTTGATGTTGTTCATCCAAAACTAATTGATCCTACATATACGATCCGAAGGGGCCTCAACATGGTATCAGAGCGGTTGTGTTTAAGATCGTTTCGTTGTGAAGAGGATCATCATAAACTGCAGTCTTCATCGTCACCATTTTCCATCAGATTCCAAGAATACCGTGAAGAACATATTGATTGAATTCATCTCGCACTTGGGAACAGAGACACATAAATTGGAATTCAAATCAATATCAAGAACAGACTATTGATTCAGATATCGACACCATCATCAATCGATCAAAGTAGATTAATTGGAAAACCCAGAAACAGTTATCAAAATTCGATTGGAATTCAAAAAAAAAGGTCCGGCGACTTCGGCAAGTCGAAATCAAAAAAGGAAATCAAGATTTAAGAACAACGATTCAATCCGATCCCTTAGATGTGTTCAAGAACAAATTGCGCAAGATCGGCTCCAAAATCGAAGACATACATATTAATTAAGATCCTTCTTTCTCGAACCCGTTTGGTTTCAATCGAAGAAGAAATTAAGATCGAATTGATCAAGTAATCGATTATTAGAGGAAGAGCGTAAACGAATCCGATTAGAAGAATCAAAAACGAACATACCCTACAGTTTGATTTGATTCAATCGACCAAACAACAGAGATGCACACGGAAAGGAATTGTTTGTCAATTTAGACTTTTGGAAAGTCAACAGAAATGGAAATTACATATGGTGGTAATTTAAGAAAGAAGACAGGAAGATACGGCAGAATGTTTTCAAAGAAAGTATTTGTTTATTAAAGGAATCACAAACATAATTTTTCAAGAATAGAAGAAGAGGATAAAATATATCTGTTGTAATCAACGTAAGAAAATCAAAGGAGGAAAACAAAGGTTTAGAGTTTGGTCAAGGGTTTAGAGATCAACAGCAGAGAAGCGAGATTGATTGTCATTAGCAGGAGGCGAGATTGACTTTCATTTGCAAGGCAGGTTTGACTTTCAACAGCGAGGCAGGTTTGATCAAGACCAGTGTGATCAAAGAAACCAGACGAAGAAGAGAGAAGATAGACTGCAAGTGTGGATGAACAAAGAACGAGGTTTAAGGATTATCTTGATTAGGGGAGTGAATGTTGGAAGATCATAATCAAGACAATCTTAAATGAAGTAGATTAATGTTAATTAATTAAAAGTCAGAATAGAAAAGTCAAAAAAGAAAAAGTCAAACATGTAAATTAGGCGGGAATTAAAGGGTTAGTTATGTTAGTTTTAGTAGTATGAAACCGCCATTGTATGGGTATAAATACCCTATCTGTATGTCGAATAATGTGTGGAAATCAGATTGTATTTGTTTGTTTTGTGTGTTCCCATTTGACCCTGTTTTCCACCGGGTCACTGCACTTTTGTGCATACCCTTGATGTTGTTCATCCAACACTAATTGATCCTACATATATGATCCGAAGGGGCCTCAACAAGGAAAAGCAAGATGATTTGTTCTTGTGGCAGAAAAGGTTCCAACCGGTAACGTAGAAGAAGTGGACAGATGGATTCGTCAAGCAGGAGGCTTTGAATTGGGTCATGCTTAGCGGATGAAGGAAAATTGGTAGAAGCGGTTGGCTTTGATTTTTCTTTTGATTGGTGGTCAAGAACAGGTTGTTCCATGACCAGGAAAAACAATGTACTGGAGATCAAACCGAGAAGAAACAGGGTGAAGGTAGGATGCCCTAAAAGGTCAAGATGGTTCGACGTAAAGGCCTGTTTTGACAGGAACTGGAACGTTTGCGGTGAAGAATGATGTGAACAAACAACAATTTATGGGGTTATTATTGGGTTAATTGGGTTTGTTCACGGGTCACGAGTCGGCATGTTCACGGGTCATGGTTCGGGAGCTTCGCGGGTCAAACTGCAGAATTCTATTTAATTAGTCGCATGTTTTTTTGTTATTAATGGGGTCAACGTCTTAGGTTTGTTAGTTTGTCTATGGAGTCAAGATGTGGGTAACTAAGAGTCCGTATTTCTTGCTTTCACTTAGTCCAGTTGCATGGAGTCTGTTTATATATACATTTATTTGTTTCAGTTGAATGAAATAGAGAAAACTTGTTCCAATTGTGTGAACGTCGTGTGTGTTTCTAAAGGGACCTGAAACTAACATAAACTCTTTGAAAAGAAACAGCTCCATATGCAACACTAATTGTTGGACACTTAGACAAAAATAGTAGTTATTCGAAGGATATGAAGGAAGAATGTACAGGACTTACAATATCAGACACGTAAGAAAATATTGAAGTCATTCACATGAATTAATCAGATAGTCGCTAAACCATAGGGTACAGGTAACCAGCATCCTTTTTTCTTGTTTGATAGACATATTATCAATGTTTTAAAACAATAAGGCCACAGGGGACCTCAAAGCCAAGGTGAAGACATGCATCCACATACACAATTAATAAACATTTAACACATGTATATAAATTTTGATAAACTAATGAACACTTAACAAACCTACATGAGATTACAAACAACTAATAAGCAATTAACAACCTATATACAATCATGAACAAATAATGGTTGATATATAGGTTCAACATTCACATACTGAGAAGGTCACATACTTAAGTTGTTGATTCTAGGTTTTTGGGCAATGAGTTCTGCTAAGGGTCATGTACCTAATCAGAGAATGCAGCAGACATGGGCGAAGAATATAGATCATGAACAATGACTCTAGGTTAGCCCATTGAATTAGGGTCATGTACCTAATCTAGAATGCAGCAGACATGGGCGAGGAATATAAGGGGCCGGGAGGCCCGCCCCCTCTCTTTTTTTGGGTCAATTTTCGGTTTGGTAAACTTTTTTATACATATTGATTTCGCCCCCTAAAAAAATTTGATTTCGTCCCCGCCCCTGTAGGATTGCTCAAGCTCCGCCACCGGCAGTGGCGGCAGACACATGATTCAGGCCCCCCTACCTGATTCCAAAGCGTTGGGTCGTCCACATTTTATACCACAACACACTATGACCGGGTGATCTATAAAACCACCATCCAGCTAATGGCGGTTATAAGAGCTTTAGCCTCCAAACCATAGCGCATACTTTTCTAGTGCTGTACTCAGATATTGTGCATCAAAGTTAGCACTAGGATAATCATTTTCAAGGCAAAGATAAATATATGTATATAGATAAAGTATGATAAGCAATTGAATTGAAGGATAAATGAGGGTTGAATTCATATGACATAAAGTAAAGATGAATTAAAGATTTGAAGCATGAGAGTACCAGAGCTAGGGTGCTGGTACCGGAGTAAGGACCGGGAGGTGGCGCCATGGGAGAAATGCAAATCAAGAAGAAGAGGGCAACCTTTACCTTGACTTTCTTGATAGATCTAAACCCTAGAATTTGGCTATTGCTCACAAAAGCTCCGTATGTACTCTGATGTGTTGATTATAATATATGGGCCGATGAGGATATAATTTTGTTCAGGCCCGTCTAAAGTTAAGGGAGTTTGATGTGTGCCCGCCATTCTTTTTGAGCTGAGGACTCATGGCATTGGCAGCCTCTCTTTATTTTTTTAATTATCGGCAAACTCAATCTATACCTATATTTGTATAATAATAAATGAAAATAAATAAGGGGACTTGTCATCTTTTTAACTCATCAAATACTTAGTTTTCCCATCTCTGGCCTTTTAAATAATAAGTATGGTAAATATAACTTTTTATATATTTATTATAATATAATAATAAATAAAAATAAATAAATACACTTGTCATCTTTTTAAACCATCAAATATTTAGTTTTCCCATCTCTCACCTTTTAAATAATAATTATGGTAAAAAAATCTTTTGTATATATTTATTATAATATACTAATAAATAAAAATAAATAAAAGCACTTGTCATCTGTTTAAACCATCAAATATTTAGTTTTCCCATCTCTCACCTTTTAAATATTAAGTATGGTGAAAGCTACCTTTTTATATATTTATTATAATATACTAATAAATAAAAATAAATAAGGACACTTGTCATCTTTTTAAACCATCAAATATTTAGTTTTCCCATCTCTCACCTTTTAAATAATAAGTATGGTAAAAAGAATACCTTTTTTATATATTTATTATAATTATAATTATAATATAAGTTTAATTATAAATACTATAATAACTATCCATTAATTATTATCCATCTAATTATGAATAATTGTTATAGCGTTAACCAAATAAATTTAATATTAAATTAATTATTAACTTTCTAATTAACTTATTTTTCAATTAAAATTTTCGATATATGTCTCTAAATATAATCAAGTGAAAATTATGCTCGCAAAATATATTAAGATAAAAAAAAAGAATAATGATAATAATACACGAGTTTATCTAATCTGTACAATACACAAGTTTTAAACATAACTTTTTTGTTAAGTATATAACATTATATTTATTCAATTCGTGTTTCATACGGGATTTTAACCCATTTATATAATAAGAAAAGCTTTGAGACTGTAATATTTCATCTTTGTAAGCATTCTCACATATCTTTCCTACAAAAAATTATTATAATGATTACAAATTCATACTAATTTCTCTCTCTAATTAATTCTAACCTATCTCTCTCAACTAGATTTTTTAAAATCAAACTATCTTTTTTAAAAATAGATTTTATTAAAAAAATTAAAATTTACACTAGAAATAGAAATAATAAAAAAGAATCCTATAAATATCAAATTTTCTAAAACACTAAATTTTTTTAAAATAAAATATTTTAAGTCGTTCTTCTTATATAAAAGGTGAAATTTCCTAAAAATAATTTTATCAAAACAACAAAATAATTAAAAGCTTAAGAAAAAGATGTTATTATTTATTAAGGTATTAATACGTAATTTTAATTATATTTTATCTTAAAATATGGTTTATAATTTATAGATTTATATTAATAAGTATTTAATATTTTATTTATCCAATCCGATACACGAGATACTAAACTAGTCTTCCTAGTCTAATAAAATGGTAGATGGGGATGTCACGTGTCAGCACCACATTAATTCTTATGAAACTTTTCTCGTTTCTCTCTCTTATTAAATAACTATATTAATTACTAATAATATTATTTATTAATTTTTACATTATAATTAGTATTATAATAAAAAAGAATCCTATAACTAGGTATATTTGTTTGTTTGTTTGTATAAATATACCTAACGGTTCCCCCCTTCTTTCACTATCTTCTTCATCTGCAAATTTTCTAAACCTAAATTCCCCTTAATTGCCTTTGTTCTTATCTTTCTTGACCTCAAAGCTACCTTAAATGGCCAACCTTGATAGTAGAAACCAACCTAATTTTTCCATGCATCTTTACAGGAAACACAATCAAGTTGCTCTGTTGAACTCTGAGAAAGATCCAAGTTTCTCAGAGGTTTGCCGCTTTCTTTCTCTATCTCACTACTTCACCTTCTCACCATTGATCCTTCACTCTATGAGGATCAACTTTTGGATTTTTAGAGCACCTGAAAAGATGTCACCATGGATGGAGAGAAGACACTGTCTGCCATAGTGTAGGGGAGGACAATCTTCATCACTGCAACTTCCATACACTCTTATCTACAACTGGATGATGCAGAAGGTGAATTGTCCTTCCCAAAATCTACTGTAAACCACTCCTTTGAGCAGATGGGATGTAAAGGTAACTTCTCAGTCAGAACCTTTAGGAAAGGGAAGGTTTCCTCTCAATAGAAGTACCTCCTACATGTCATTATCCACAGCTTGTCTAACAAACATGGAGGATGGGACCAAATTCCAAAAGACCTCTCTTTCATAGTCCATAGAATGGTTCATAGGGTCAAGTTCAGGTATTCACAAGTTCAGGTATTCATAATTTGTGGACTCCTTAGAATATTATATGTTCCCTAGATATGTCCAGCACATTCTAATTACGAACAGGGCTCACAGTTGAGGGGAACATGTAATATTCTAAAATTAGGATAGATGAAGCCCGACATCTGCAAGACTATGAGACAACCTACCATGGGCTTCTCAGGGGTGGAAACAGCTCTGGTCCTAAAAATGTTATAGCTCATTGCTCAAGATGATAACCTAGCAGCACTAGCCAGTGTTGAACCCACACCTTCACTTCAAGACCACCTACACAGCCACACATAACCCTCACCTACCAAAGAAGATCTAAAAGAACCCCTGCACATGTTATTCAACCTATTCAGCCCCCAATATTGCCATCCATACATGAGGAAGTGGATACAGGAGCTCTCACTTCCCCTGAGGAACAAACCACTCCCATCTCACCAATAATCAGCCATGAGGTTCCTCATGCTCAGACTGAATAGCTCATAACCCAAGAAGCCTTAAGCCTTCACTTATAGTCTCAAAACTCTAGTGAAGAAACCTTTAAGGTAAAGTTACTATCCCCAGCCTCTTGATCTAGACCAACCAATACCCATCCTAGAGTTATATGATAATGAAGATATGGCACTCAGTGAGTATCATGAATCTCTCTTCTCTTTCCCTGCTCTAAGAGAGATGAGTACTCCTGTGTCCTCTATATCTAGCCCACATCATCCACCCCCCACTGAGGTGGATCTTCCTAAACCTGTTCAGGAGATCCATATGGAAGAGGCTCTCACTTCTGCAAGTGAGTACATTATTAAGACTTCAACCATGGCAACCCAGCCCATTAACACTTCAACTGAAGATGTCGGTGAGTAGGGGAATCCACCAGCCAAGAACAATAGGCTGGTGATGAGGAGGAAGACTTAGGCCCAATTCTCCCATCCCCTGGTGGTTCACTGGTGGTTCTTCTACTGAAGATGAGGGGAACCTTAGATTAAAGGTGCAAAAACTGACTAAAACATGCACTTATTTAGTCTCCAAGGTCAGTCACTTGAAATCTCAAGTGACTACCTTGCAAAGAAGGGTCAATGATCAGCAATTTGAGATCTCTGATCTTAAGAAACAACTAGCTAGGAGACCTTTTAGGAGGACTCAACCAGGAACACAAGAACCTAAGGAAGTTATAGACTTAACTCCATATCACCTATGCAAGTGGGTGATGCTACAAAATAGAAGGGGGAATTTATCACAATCACAGAACCTAGTAGTCCTTCTTAGAGTGTGGACATTAAGGATTCACCACCCTCATTTGCAATTGTCCACACTCAGCAACCTCCTTAAGGTCACACTGATGTGGACTCTCTTATACAAATTTTATTTAAGGAGGGTATGCCAAGGGCAATGTCATCCCCACCCTATGGAGATACAAATGAAATACATGGGTGGATGTATGATGTTGATAGCCATGATACTGTATAGATTTCAAGGACAATAAGAGGTCTTCAACTTTCAAACCTTGAACTACTATGACAGTCTTTCTCTAGTCAATATGCCACTTGTCAACCCAACTCAACATAGGCAGGCTGACATAATGGCTGAGAGCATTCAAGATAGGATTATTAAAGAACTCAGACAAAGAAGATGACAAATGCAAACAGGCAATGTCATTGGTCAACTGGATGTTGAGATGGACCCTAAGATTAGCTTCAAATAGGAAACCTTGACTAAAAGCCCAGTGACTAAACATGTGAGCATTATCATAGAAACCACCACTTTAATTTCTTGTACCCTCAGTAAGGCACCAATTGGTAAAGGTGTTTCACAACCTATCTCTGCCCAGAGCCTGACTGTTGAATCAGGTAGTGAAGGCGAAAGCTCTCTCCACCTTGAGTCACCAAGGCCTGTGAGTGATAAAAGGAAGAGGAAAATGGCTCCTAAGTAGATTGAGGAGGAGAAAAGAGAGAGGAAGAGGAAGCTAAGGGGAGAGAGTTCAATTGGTTCCTCAGGCTTCATGGAATCTGCAATCAGGACAACCCCCAGGCCAATCATTCAAGATGATGAGTTGAGGGCTGCCAGATTAAACTATTTAGGAACTAGGAACTATAACATTGATCAACTCGTCTCTCTTCCCTTAGAAGAGCTAAATGAACAGGAAGACTTAGAGCTAAAGGAGAAGATGGAGACTGAGGATGCAGAATTGCTCCTCAGAGTTAAATAAGAAAGAAGGTAAAAGAGGCTATACAAACATGCTATAACTCTCTCCCTAGTTCATGAAAGCCCTAAGAGAGAGGATGTGGCAACTGAGCAACCTCAGGTAGACAAGGAGACTGATAGATAAAACATGATCAACTACCTGAGTGAAACATGTCTCTATCAGGAATCTACACTTCTCCCCCTCTTATATGAATATGTTGAATTTGAATATCTTAAGCAGTTGGAATAACAGTTCATCAATGAACAAAAGGCTGCTAAGAGAAAGATGAGGGATAATGCTGCAAAGTCAAGAGCCATCATCCAAAAGAGTCAAAAGAAATCTGCTGACAGGCATAGGATGATGAGCTTCTTGAAGCTATATGGATTCTCCAAAAGGAGGATTGGTCTAATGTCTCTATCCACTATGGATAAGCACATTAGAGTGATCAAGCTAAAGATTAAAAGGGGCGAGCTTGTGGATTTGCATTCTCCACCAAGCCAAGATCCTCCTAAGGTTGAGGTTAAGGTTGAACGAACTCAGATAACACAACCTAGACCTTCAGCTGCGTCTCAGCTAACCTCATCTTCTATTCCACAGCAGGGTTCTACTCCTTTTCCTTCTGAAGTTATGAGGGAAGAGGACCCAACTGAGAGAGGCATCATAGAATAACCTGGTACTCAAGACTATCCCTCTCAGTTTAACACTCCAAAGAGGAAGAAAAGGATGGCCATGAACAGAGTATCTAAGAAGTAAAAGGCATCCACTTCTAAACCTTAAGATGAGTCAGAGCATCCTGAGGAAGTGCAACAAGAGGCCGCTCAACCAATTCCTACTCAAGCACAGCCTATTTCAACTGGAAGACCCATCATGTCTTGGACTTTTACTTCAAATCTAGACAGATGGTATGTCATCACAGATCAAGGTGGTAAAGATGTCTACTTCTGGAAAGACATGCTTGATCTACCTCTACATGATCTCCATGACATGAGAAGGTATTATGAAAGTCTGAAGGATTAACCAAATGATAAAGAAGAGAATGGTCTTGATCCTAATAAGGACTTTCAATTACTAAACAATCTTCTCTGTTTTGATAGCATCAGCCTAGGGGGAGTTTGTAAGGTTATATAAGAAGGCTGATACAACCAAAGCAACCAAAGGCTTCCTGCATGCATGCACTGAGTACAAGGTAGAAGTTGCTTCGGAAGTTTTACACTCTACACATAAAATATTCTAAGTATAATTTCGAAGCCAAAGACTAAATCTTGTGAAGACAGAAGAAAATATGCTCTCCTCGGATGTACTTTTGCATAAAGCTGACCCACTTTCCGCTGCAACTCTGAAGACTCACCAACTTGTAAGAGTTAGTGAAAAGTTCCATACTTTTTCAACTGTACATTAAGGTCTTGAGTCTGTAACTTTCTACTTTATGCACTTTTATCCTTTATGTAATATATTAGGATATGAGCTATGGCATGTCATAGTCACTAGTCAAAATGCAATATGCCTGTTGACTCTACATTGATTTTGTTGTCTTTCAATGCTCCAACTGGCTTTCCAAGTATAGCCGGTTGTAGAGTGTAGTATAAAGTATCTCATAGTCTTGTATCTTATTTTATGCATTGTAACACTTGTAAAAGAACTTGAGATTAATATACAACATTCTTGAAAACCATATATATTGTTCTTGAGTTCTGTCTCCTTGTTTACTTGTGTTCTTTGTATATTGTTCTAAAATCTGGTTCCCTATTTGAACTGTTAAGTGTTCTAATAATCTCCTCATTGTAAGACTGATTATATTGAGCTCCCTTAACCGGTCCTGCAATAGTTAAATAGTCTTTGTATTTGCAAGAAACATTACGGGTTGCAAGTTTATGAATCACTGATGTGCATCTCTATATGTCATGAAACTATTTTTGATCCTATAATGCCATGAAACTATTTTTGATCCTCGTATTATAAACGTTTTAAACCATTCAAATTTGATGTTTACATCCCCAACAAAGTTAAAATTAATTCATTCGACATACGTAATCTTGCTCTAAACGTCATTTTTATCATACTTTGCCTTTAATTATTCATTAAAACTTCAAGAACGCCTCATGATCACATGAAACATAATTTTTGATTGTGTCGTATCTTTAACTTTGAGTGATGGGGCGACCACTTTGGTAATAAAACCAAGGTCACTAGAATTAGTCAATTGGATGAGTTGGAGTTGGATGATTGTGAAATATAATTCATTAAGTTAAGTAGATAACCTTTTAAGAGTTATACATGAGGATTTGTTTGTATATTGTTAGTCCATATGATCGATAATCAGTGCAAATCATTCAATAAACATGAGTAAATCCCATTGAAACACATATACTGTTGGACCAAAAGAACCAATGAGCCAAGATCAGAAAAACCTCTAAGTCCCACATGTCATTACAACAACTGCTGAAGACTCCCATCAGCTGTTCTGACAAAGTCTAAAGAATCAAAGTCTGAAGATCAAAGATCTGAAGTACAACAGCTGAAGAATCTAAAGTGCTGAAGACAAGTACTGAAGTCTGAAGTACTGAAACATACAAGTACTGAAGACTTCAAGTACTGAAGACAAGTGCTGAAGATCAAAGTTGAAGAACTGAAGAACTGAAGATCATCTACTGATGCACAAAGTCTGAAGACAAAGACTGAAGATAACAGCTGATGACATCTACTGAAGTCATCAGCTGATACATCATCTGAAGCCCAAGTCTGAAGAACCAAGTGCTGAAGATTCAGAGTTTGTCACAACAGCTGAAGAAGTCTTCTTCAGTTGTTGTGATGGTTTTTCATTTCAGTAGTTTTATATTTAGTTTCAGTAGTTTGTACAACAGCTAAAGAGCTTGTTCTTCAGCTGTTATAGTTCAATAGTTATAAACGACTGAAGAGTTTGTTCTTCAGTCGTTGTAGGATTTTCAGTAGTTTCCTTTTCAATACTTGTAATAGGTAGAACACTTTTGGAAGATGTCAGCTGTTGACATCTTCAGTAGTTTTATGTTCTATCAGTTGTAAGTTTAATAATCGGTTGATGTCACTGTCAAGTGACATCATCGCCCATCCTTTTGCCGCCTATAAAAGGATGGTGAACCATGCTGTATTAGGTGCCGAAACGTGTTGAGTAATAGAAAATCTTCTTTTTCGTAGAACTTTTCTCTCTCTCTATGTTTGTACTTTTACATGCAAAATATTTTGTGTTCTTGCTTTAAGTGCTAATTTTGTGCTAAATCCGCTGCAAAAACAATCTGATTGATCAAACTAGAGGTTGAGATCCTGTCAAATGGTATCAGAGCAGGTTAATCATTGATCGATTTCACTATTGATCATTTGAAACTGCTCTTTTGATCTCTACGTTTGATCGAATTAGCAATTTGCAAGAATTAGCCATAGAGAGTGAGTTTCTGTTGTTTCTGGCCAAAATCTTGAGGTTCTCTGGTGGTTTTGAGCTACATTTGTTTTGCTTAAACTTGTTTTTGACTAAAACCTGAGATGACGACACCAACTAACGATCCTCACAATACTGGTTCCTCAACCAAGCCTCCGATGCTTGTGAGGAACGAGTATAACATATGGCAAAGACGTATGCTTCACCACTTATCTGTCAACAGTGCTGGTTGTTGGAAGTCAGTGGTGCATGGACCATACAAGCCTATGGTGAGCGTCCCTGAATCTAATGAACAGGTTCTAAAGAAACCTGAACAATATTCGGACGAAGATCTTAAGCTGTTCGAAATTGATGCTAGAGCCCATGGAATTTTAGCCATGGCTATTCCTAACGAGATTTATTCAGGGCTCCTGCATCATGAGACTGCTCATGACCTATGGGTTGTTCTAAAGGAACAATTTGGAGGAATTGATTCGGTCTTAGCAAACAATAGGGAAATCCTTGCCCAACAATATGAGACATTTTCTTATAGAAAGGGTGAGACTCTGACCCAGTAGTTTGAGCGGTTCTCTTGTTTGATTTCTGAGCTGAAGATGGTCAAACAAGAGTACTCCAACAGCCAGATGAACAACAGGTTCCTTAGATCACTGCCTGAGAGATGGGACACTTATACCATTGTCCTATGCTCCAGTGCAAATCTGGATACTCTATCTCTCACCCAACTTCATGGGAAACTGCTCACATTTGAGAGAGAGATAGAGCAAAAGAGGAAGTTGTCCACCTCTGGCAAGCTCGCTGATGACTTTGTTCAAGGAAATACTGCCTTGATAAGTCAGGAGTCAGAATATGCTGCATCAGAAAGTTCTGATGATGAGCATATTGATTTCTCTACCAACTCAGAACAAGCTTTTGTTGGTGTTAGTAGTTCAGGAGGTAGTGGTGACAACTTGTGTTTTCTGATGGAGGACTTGAAGGGCATTCCAGATGATGATCTAGAAGAGATGGATATTTTGAACCAAATGGCAATGATAAATATCCGATCTCAAAAGTTCTACAAGAGAACTGGTAGGAAATTCCCTGGACTCTCTGGCAAAACCAAAGTTGGTTTTGACAAGAGCAAGTTGAGGTGTCACAAGTGCCAAAGGCTTGGACACTTTGCTAGAGAGTGTAGATCATCTGGATCTAACTCCTCTGCACCCTTTGTGACTTTTCCCAGCAATAGCTCACAACACAGAGGGCAACATTCCTCCAGTTCTGGCCATCCATCACAAGCACAAGCACCACCTGCTTATTTTGTGCCTCAGGGTCATATGCCATATCCTTACCCCTGTTACTATGTGCCTCATCCTAGTCAAACTCAAGCACCCTCGGCTCAACCACCTCATGCTCTTCCTGAGCCTCAATCTTCCCAATCTTATCATCACACACAACCTCAACAACACAGCTTCTTCACCCTAAGTGTTGTTGACTGGAGTAGTCTACCAGATGATCTATCTGGTCAGGAACAACTACTCCAAGATGCTGGTCAACATGGTGGTGATCATCCTTTTGGAAATCTTGCTCTGATGGCCCTTGATTCTGCTGAAGGGTCATCATCCAATGCCTCATCGCAGGTATCCACTGAGGCTAAAGCCAAGCTTTGTTCTGAATCATGCATAGCAGCATTTGCTTCTATTAGAGAAGCAAATGTAGCTTTAATAGATAAAAATCTTGAGCTAGAGCACACTATTTCCAAAAGAAAAGCTGATTTTGAGGTTGCTCTAAAAGAGAAAAATGATGAGATTTACAAGCTTAAATGTCAAATCAAAGATGACAAAGCTAGGGAAGATGTACTTCTAGAGAAGTATAGAGACCTCAAGGAAACTCTTGCAACCACCCAAGTTGAGTGTGATCGATGGGTGCAATCATGCAAGGGTTTTGAAATGCTTCTTAGTAAGCAATCAGCTTCCAATGTGAAGTTTGGCATTGGTTATAATCACACTGCTCCTCCTACAGATTTCACTTCAAGAGCAGAAGTTGAATCTGATGGGGAGAGCAATAACCAATCCTTTTCATCATGTGACCTACTATCTTCTGATTCAGCATCATCAGAGATAGAAGCTAGCATTAACTCCTGCCAAAACCAATCAGCTGATGCTATAATAGCTGATGGTTCAAATGCTGACTGTCACATGACCAAAAGGCTGATCAACTCAGGTGTTGTCTCTAGAAGTACTAAAAGTACTAGAGAGCAAGTGACAACATCTGAAGTTCAAACCTCAACTACTGTTAGAACTAAAGAGAAGAAAACTAACAGTAGGAAAGGTTTGAAGACAGCTAAAGAGGATGCCAGGAAAGCAGGCACTAGGAAGAAAACTGCTAGTACTGATAGCAAACAGCTAAAGAACAAGTCTTCAGTAGTTTCAGCCTCTTCAGCTGATGATCAGCATAAGATGAAAAGAAGCCATGTGAGATATGTGGCTTGTTCAATCATCTTACTGATGATTGCTGGTACAAAAGGGGCTCCAAACTCAAACAAAAGGAGAAAATCAATGAGGACATCAATAAAATGAAGAATGAGTTTGAAACCAAGTTTGTACTAGTAACATCCAAGCCTGAAATCCCTAAGCCCAAAGCTAAATCTAAAAAGAAAGTAGTGGTTACTCAGGAAACAGCTGAGGTTGCTCAGAAAAAGATGGTATAACATAGGAATCCATCATCAGCAAACTCCAATGTGTTTGAAGAGCTGAAAGCTTTATCACAGAATTAGACACAGCTAGTGATGATGGTTCAGCAACTAATGGGAAGAGTCAACCATTTAGATGTTCCTGTGTTGAAACCACAGAAAAGGAAGTCCAAGCCAAAGGGTTCCTCTTCTGCACCATCTTCTTCACCTCAGGCTGTCACACATAACACACCTGTTAGTGCTGCACCTATAGTTGAGAACAGACCCAAAACCAAACAGGTTTGGGTCTCTAAGACTAACTAACATGTGGTTATGTTTGCAGGGTTCTTTAACATGCCAAAGAAGCATCTGGTATGTAGACAGTAGAGGATCTATGCATATGACAGGAAGCAGCTCCCTTCTTAATGACTACTCTCAAGGAAAGAAGGGATTTGTCTCCTTTGGCAATGATGCAAAGGGTTACATCATCGGAAAAGGCTTTGTTTCCAATGGGGAAATAAGGTTTGATGATGTTAACCATGTGGAGAATCTCAAGTACAACCTCTTGAGTGTCAGTCAAATGTGTGACAAAGGCCATGTTGCCCTTTTCACAAGCCAGAACTGTCGGATTCTGTCATCCAAACTTTTGAGTTTGATTGACAAGGCGTTGGATGAACACACTCTCCTGAAGGCCAACAGGACAGGAAGAGTGTATGCCTTAGATCTTTCCAAAAAGATAGATCTAAAAGGCCATCCTTGCCTATTCTCCAAGGCCTCTCCTCAAGAGTCTACACTATGGCATAGAAGGCTGGGTCATGTTAATTTCAAGAACATGAATCAGCTGATAAGCCATGGTTTAGTAAGAGGATTGCCTCTGAAGGAGTTCAAGTGTGAAGATGACTGCACTGCTTGCTTGAAAGGAAAACAACACAAAGTTTCATTCCCTTTAATAGAAGAACCAAAGTCCACTGCCTGCTTGCAGCTCCTACACATGGATCTCTTTGGTCCTGTCAGAGTGATGAGCATGGCAAAGAAGAAATACTACCTGGTAATTGTGGATGATTATTCCAGGTTTGTATGGACTTTCTTCTTGCACTCCAAGGATGAAGCAGCCAAGACTATCATGAACTTTGTGTTACTTGTAGAAAAGCAGTATTCCCTACAGGTCAAGTGTGTAAGAAGTGACAATGGAACAGAGTTTAGAAACCACACACTTGATGACTTCTACCTGTCCAAGGGAATTAAAAGGCAGTTTAGTATTCCTAGAACTCCTGAGCAGAATGGAGTGGTGGAGAGAAAGAACAGGACTCTCATCGAAGCTGCAAGGTCAATGTTGGCTGACTCAGGGCTGCCACTGACCTTTTGGGCTGAAGCTGTCAATACAGCTTGCTATGTACAGAATAGAGCTTTAGTGAATAAGAGGTTGATGAAGACTCCTTATGAAGTTCTTCATCATTTGGCTCCTCTGATTTCATTCTTTAAAGCCTTTGGGTGTCCATGTTTCATTCTCAACACTAGCAACCCACTCCAGAAGTTTGCTAGTAAGGTGGATGCAGGGTATTTTGTTGGTTATTCATCAACTTGCAAGGCATACAGAGTCTTCAACTGTAGAACAAAGATAGTTGAAGAAACTCTGCATGTTAAGTTCAATGAATCTCCAAAGGACAAGATTCCACAAAACCCTGTGGAGTTGTTTGATCTGGACATACTGCAATATGTTCCTTATCAACCTCCAGTTGTTGAGCCTGTCAACAGATCTCCACCTGGTGGTACTGATGATGATGCAGTCAGTACTCACCTCTTCAGGTTTAGTGACAACCTGCCTGAGTCCACTGAACCTGATGCTCCTGTAGCCTCAGCAGCTCCATCCACTACAAATGCTGATGAGATTTCTGCTTGCTCTACTTCGTTTGAGCTGCCATCTTCTACATGGTTTCAGGAATCTCCATCACCATCTGTTGCTGCTGATGGGTCTACAAACACTTGCACAGATATTATAGTCTATCAAGAGCTCAAGAATCACCCCACATCTCAAATCATTGGTGATATCAATGCTGGAGTTTCAACCAGGAATCAATTGTCCAACTTCTGCTTCTATGCTCTCTTCATCAGTCAGCAAGAGCCAAGAACTATCATGTTGCTTTAAGAGACAATGGATG
Source organism: Flaveria linearis (assembly GCA_024085815.1). NCBI lineage: Eukaryota > Viridiplantae > Streptophyta > Magnoliopsida > Asterales > Asteraceae > Flaveria > Flaveria linearis. The sequence goes on along the minus strand of CM044009.1, from coordinate 32,784,710 downwards.
GGTGGAAGCTATGCAGCTTGAGCTTCTTCAGTTCAAGAAACAGCAAGTGTGGGAGCTTGTTCCATTACCCAAAGGTAAGTGTGCTATAGGCACCAAGTGGGTATTTAGGAACAAAACAGATGAGAAGGGCCAAACTGTCAAGAACAAGGCCAGGCTGGTTGTTCAAGGGTTTACACAAGAGGAAGGCATTGATTATGATGAGACCTTTGCCCCTGTGGCCAGACTGGAAGCAATCAGACTATTCTTAGCTTATGCTGCCTTTCACAGTCTTAAGGTTTATCAAATGGATGTCAAAAGTGCCTTCTTATATGGAAAAATAAAAGAAGAAGTTTATGTGTGTCAAGCACCAGGCTTTGAGGACAATAAACATCCTGATTGGGTGTACAAGCTTGATAAGGCTCTTTATGGGCTGAAGCAAGCTCCTAGAGCTTGGTATGAGACACTCTCAACTTTTCTTCTACAGAATAAGTTCACCAGAGGCACCATTGATAAAACCTTATTCATCAAGACTGTGGGACAACATAAGCTCCTTGTTCAAATTTATGTAGATGACATCATCTTTGCATCCTCTTATCCAAAGTTGTGTGATGAATTTACAAAGCTCATGAAGCTAAGGTTTGAAATGAGTGCTATGGGAGAATTACAGTTCTTTCTAGGTTTGCAAATCAAACAACAGGATGATGGAATCTTCATCCATCAGTCCAAATATACCAAAGAGTTGTTGAATAAGTTTGATTTACAAACCTGTAAGCCCTGTTCTACTACCATGAGCAGCATCACACAACTAGATGTAGATCAGAAAGGTAAAGCGGTTGATGAAACCCTTTACAGATGTATGATTGGGTCCTTGATGTACCTTACAGCTTCTAGGCCAGACATCATGTTTGCAACATGTGCTTGTGCTAGATTTCAGGCTGCACCTAAAGAATCCCATTTGATTGCAGTCAAAAGGATCTTTAGATATCTGCAAGGTACCCAATCACTAGGTCTTTGGTATTCAACTGGGCATTCTTGCAAATTAGTTGCTTTCTCTGATAGTGACTATGCAGGATGCAAAGTCACCAGAAAATCCACTTCTGGTGGTTGCCAATTCCTAGGCAATTGTTTAGTTTCTTGGCAGAGTAAGAAACAAATATCAATTGCTACATCCACTGCTGAAGCTGAGTACATTGCTGCTGCAAGTTGTACCTCTCAGATACTCTGGCTTTAGAACCAACTTCTGGATTATGGCATTACTGAGACTAAGACTCCATTACTAATGGATAGTGCTTCAGCTCTTTGTATTGTTAAAAATCCAGTCCAGCACTCTAGGACCAAACATATAGAGATCAGACATCATTTTATCAGGGATTGCTATGAAAAAGGTCTAATTGATCCTAAGTTTGTGCCTAGTGCTGATGAGCTTGCAGACATTTTTACTAAGCCTTTAGATAGTGCTACATTCCAAAATTTGGTACTAAGGCTTGGTATGCTGCAGCTAGAATAATTTGACCAATGCTGATGCTCTTACTTCACAACTACTGATGAGCAAAGGTCAAATATAAGTACTGATGAGTAATTTAGTCTTCAGCTCCTTCACAACTACTGAAGACTAAAATGCTTTAAAGTGCTGATGTACATTATTTGTTTAAAACAACTGATGTAGTGAGGTGGATTACAACTACTGATGTATGATTTTCAAACAAATAAGTACTGAAGAACAAATTTTGCTCACAAGTACTGATGTGTAATCTTACACAAGTACTGAAGACAAAATTTGTTCACCAGCTCTGAAGAGTATTTCATCAGCACTTATGAACATCTGATCACAAGAGCTGAAGGTATAAATATTCACAAGAGTTGAAGGGTCAATGAAACATCTGAAAATCAGCCAAAAAGCTGATGAGTAAGTGTAGAGGCTAGCATGAAACAACTGATTTGACGGAAACAGCTGATGAGTAATTTCTCATCAGCTGATGCCAACAGCTACTGTTTCATACCCAAACAACTGAAGGACAAAACCATGTCTTCAGTAGTTTCACAACTACTGATGACTAACACCAAGTCCTCAGTTGTTTACAACAACTGAAGCAATACCATGTCTTCAGTAGTTCACAACTACTGATATCAGTAGTTTACAACTACTGAAGACTAACACCAAGTCTTCAATTGTTACAACGTCTGAAGATGAAAACTAGGTCTTCAGTAGTTTATAACTACTGAAGACTGACAACAAGTCTTCAGCCGTTTACAACATCTGAAGGACAAAACCAAGGTTTCAGTAGTTTCAACTACTGAAGACTAACACCAAGTCCTCAGATGTTATAACCACTGAAGGTTAAAACCACATCATCAGTAGTTTTAACAACTGATAACTAACACCAAAACCTTCAGTAGTTTTCTTTCAGCCTTTGCCCTACCCTATAAATACCCAACCTTCAGAGCATTTACTCTTCACTTGACCTAACTTTTCAAAACCTCTGAACTTCCCATACACCATTAATGGCGACCATGCAACTCAAACCTCGACACAACTGTGTCGCTCATCTCACCAAATCGCCATTATGGCCAAAATTTCACCATGTCGTCGATCTTATGAACGACTCACCTTACCAAACGGCATTTCTTTTGAACCCCACCATCTACACCGACTCCCTGATGGAGTTCTGGACAAATATCACTGTCCAAACCAGAGAGCAGGATGGCGAGGTCTCTCTCTGGTCCTCCGTCAACAATCACCCAGTGGTTATCACTCCAGCTACTTTATGCCAAACCCTAAAGCTGGAGGATGCCACCTACCCAACCTCTTACCCCAAAGGCGCCCTCGATCTATCCTTCACATCCAACGATTATCAGGGTGACCTCTCCGCCTCCACCTTGTTGAAGAAACACTTCCCAGACCCTCAACGTCTAATTTTTCATATGGTGAACGTGTGTCTGGCCCCCAAAACCTCTTCATGGGACCAGATGTCAACAAGGTGGCAACAGGTATTATTTTCTATCCTTGAAAAACAACCTTTGAACTCAACTGATATTATATTTTTGGAAATCAAGGATATGGCCACAAAACCAATTTATAACCGTTGGATCTTGTATCCTCGGTTCATAATGGCCATAATAGAGGACCAGCTTCAAGCTGAGGGACTTGTTGGCACTGGGGTCCCTGCCATGGCTGTTCTAGCCGAGGTATACTCCAGGCACAACACCGACCACACACTAAAACAGGTTGGCCGGCTGCGAAAACCCACGCAGCAGGAACCCACAGCCTCCACCTCAAAATCCAAAGTCCCCACCTCCAAATCCAAAGTCCCCACCAAACCAAAAACCAAAAAGAAGCCCAAAAGGCTACTCAGGGAAATAAGTCCCCTGAGGATGCCCCTGTAACACAAAGGCAGGATGTGGCTGCTGGTTCGATTCTCCCAGCAGCTACCATGACTCCACCCACCACAACCGCACAGGCTTCCTCTCAACAGGAGCCTGATGCAACCACTTCTGGGGCAGCCACACTTCTGGGGTCTATCTCACTTGAGAAGACTGCCATTGAAACGCACAGTCCTCCCCATGTGCACACTGCTTCAAGCCCATCAACTACTGAAACCGCCCCACAAAGCCCTACCTTAACAATAGCCAAAGTGCTGACCCACCTGAGCACTCCACCCTCTCCCCAGAAACCAATTACAACTGGGGAGACTCCAACCGAAGAGGGGGTGGACACTAGTGCCGGTGGGAGCCCACAGCACAGAGAATCACATGTCCAATCTCCCAGTGTGGCTAGGGAGATAGGACATTCTGGTGAGGCTGCCACTTCCTCTGCATCAACATCTGAGCAGGGTGAAGCTGGTAACATCAATAAGACCTCACCAGAGGCAACTGTCGATGATGGATCCAATCCGGAGGCTGGAAGTCCCCGGTACCAATACCAAGGGGCACATGCTACTTCTGAGCCACACTCAGAGCATGTATATCCTGACATAGTCAGGAGGTCAGGTGATTCAGTTCACACTGATGATGACCTGAGCTTCTTCTTTGATGTAGTCGCTCAAAACACTATCTTAGAAGATGAGATAAGCAGACTCAAAGAGCTGCTTGCTCAAATGACTCAAGATAGAAGTCCATTTGCACCACAAACCCACAGATGGCACCTTCACCCGAAGGTCTCACATACACTGAGCCACTCCCACAAACTCGGCCACCAGCCCCTGCTTCTGGCACTAGCTCTCAGGGCCAGAACCCCCCTGAGCAGCTAGATGCTATCCTCCAGAAATCCCTGCCTCTCATCACACCCATAATAACAGATATTGTCATGAAAACCATTGATGAGAGGCTTCCCACTCATATCCAACCCCTGGTGGAGGTTGCTGTAGCCAAGGCGCTTGCTGATAGTCAAACCCCAACCAATGCACCCAAAAAGGGGAGACATCAGTGCAAGCTAAGAGGAAGAGGGGAGAGGAGGAGTTAGAAGTAGAAAGAGAGGAGGTAGTTGAGAGGAAGAAGGCTGAGGAGAGTGTTAGGGTGAAGGAGAAAGGGAAGGGGAAAGTGAGGGAGGAGAGAGCTGATATAGAAGTGGCTGGAATCCAAAAGGATTTTAGTGTCACTTATCAAAAGAAAATGGGAGAGAAGGAAGGAGAGAGGGTTGACTCTGATCTAGCAGCCCTTATCAAGGAGGCTGATGCTAAACAAAGCAGATCAATGGACTCTGTCATTGATCAGCTGTTCAGGCAAGGCTTTGACATGGATACTGCCATGCTAGATCAGGAGATCAGAAAGATGGAAATGAGAGAGATAGACCACCGATTGTCTACTTATAGCCAAGAGGACAAAAAGAGACTCGAGGCTATGAGTAGATTCATTTCGAAGTATCTGGGCAGGCCAGTCCTTGATGTCAAAGCATGGACCAGAGACAGAATCTTGGCTATAGCCACCAAGATCTGTTCAGCTGGTGATTTCACTAAAGGACTGGTCGCTGAGGCCCTCTCAGAAGCCGGTGCTAGGAACAGGACACTGCTAGCAAACAGACCAAACCATCACTTATCTCTAGATTGCTAGCAGTGCCTGCCAACATTCCCACACCAACCACCAAAACACAACCCACAAAACCAACCCCTTCACCATCAAAACCCGCAGCCAATGATCCACCCTTGAAGAAGAAGAGAAGGGTGTTGAGGCTGCAAGAAGAAGAAGAAGAGGAGGATGAGGAGGATAGACTGCCCCTTTCAGCAGTCATCCCTCTACCCAAAGCCAAACCTCAAACCATCACTCCCACCTCACAGATGGACACTGTGAGGGTAAAATTAGAAGAAGAGGAGCAGCAAAGATTACACGATGAGGAAATGCTAAAAAGCATTGACAAATCATATGCTGCTTCTACTTCTATTATGAATATGAAGAAGGAGGCTCTGAGACTCTTCACTCTTAAGCAAACCTTTCAATATGATAAGGAAAGAGTGAGGACTTGGCCTGATCCTAGGGTGGCTCACAGGATAGTCCAGGAAGATATGCCTGTGAGATACAAGAGCCAACTTAAGAGAGTTGTAGATGAAGTAATCTCTGTGGCTCTTGTAATAACACCCTGGGAAATAGTAGAGGAGTTCGAGAAAGCCTATAGAGCCAACCAATCACCCTAAACAATGTTAGATAATAGGGTGGTTAGGAAAAGGTTGGTCTATAAGAGGCTTGAGAACTTCCATAAGGATGAGCTCAACCTGTTGTTAGAAGAAAGACACCCAGATGAATTTGCATATAGGCAAGTCACAATAGTTGAGCTCAAAAATGGAAAACAGGCCAAGTATGTCTCAGAGCTGTACGGCCGGGAGGGGTTATTCGAAGGTGCGGCTGAAGACTTGACTAAAGAAGAACAGATGATATTCCTTCAAGCCTACACCAGAGAATCCTACAGGCTTGTACGAGGGAGGTAGATCTCATCGATGGGACAACAGCTCTGTGTCCAATTCCCCAAAACAGAGCTCCCATCCATACTCAGCCAATCAAATCTTAGAGACTACCTCTCAGGCCAGTGCTTATCAGGGTCAACTTCTGATCTGATCCAGAAGGAAATAGACCAATCTTTATGCCAACAATAAGTGGGACAACAAATAATTAGAGGTTTTGGCTGCATTGGTTCAGGGGGAGTTTGTTGGACCAAAAGAACCAATGAGCCAAGATCAGGAAAACCTCTAAGTCCCACATGTCATTACAACAACTGCTGAAGACTCCCATTAGCTGTTCTGACAAAGTCTGAAGAATCAAAGTCTGAAGATCAAAGATCTGAAGTACAACATCTGAAGAATCTAAAGTGCTGAAGACAAGTACTGAAGTCTGAAGTACTGAAACATACAAGTACTGAAGACTTCAAGTACTGAAGACAAGTGCTGAAGAGTTGAAGAACTGAAGAACTGAAGATCATCTACTGATGCACAAAGTCTGAAGACAAAGATTGAAGATAACAGTTGATGACATCTACTGAAGTCATCAGCTGATACATCATCTGAAGCCCAGGTTTGAAGAACCAAGTGCTGAAGATTCAGAGTTTGTCACAATAGCTGAAGAAGTCTTCTTCAGTTGTTGTGATGGTTTTTCATTTCAGTAGTTTTATATTTAGTTTCAGTAGTTTGTACAACAGCTGAAGAGCTTGTTCTTCAGCTGTTATAGTTCAGTAGTTATAAACGACTGAAGAGTTAGTTCTTCAGTCGTTATAGGTTTTCAGTAGTTTCCTTTTCAGTACTTGTAATAGGTAGAACACTTTTGGAAGATGTCAGCTATTGACATCTTCAGTAGTTTTATGTTTTATCAGTTGTAAGTTTAATAATCGGTTGATGTCACTGTCAAGTGACATCATCGCCCATCCTTTTGCCGCCTATAAAAGGATGGTGAACCATGCTGTATTAGGTGCCGAAACGTGTTGAGTAATAGAAAATCTTCTTTTTCGCAGAACTTTTCTCTCTCTATGTTTGTACTTTTACATGCAAAATATTTTGTGTTCTTGCTTTAAGTGCTAATTTCGTGCTAAATCCGCTGCAAAAACAATCGGAATGATCAAACTAGAGGCTGAGATCCTGTCATATACTAATGTATATGTTTCAAAGTTTCCCAAAGCAATAATCAAACAACCATAATAAGACTGAAATAATGCTTTATAGATAATGATGTTATGCTCTTAGCAAACAACAGCCGTTACAGATTCAAAGCACTCTCTATTAGGTTTAGCAAATAATGATCCAAAGAGTTAAATTGCAAAGGAAACAAGACATTATATAAAGACCACAGCTTCACCCGTAGTTTCGCAGGCCGAAACTGTCTTGACCAATTACCTACTATCGCCCGACGAGATAACAGTTTCGCCAGGTACACTGACCAAGGCTTGCTATGAGCGAGACTCAGTTTCGCTCGTAGTTTCGCCCAAACTACAAAGACAAAATACATCATAATTCAAACTAACATCAGTCCTAACAAAGACACAAAAGACTTAAGTGAGTCCAACCTATCTTGATCATCAATACTCTCCCTAGGTTGGACCTCACCCCAACAAGTTCTTCTCATCTGCACCGTCTTTGTCTTGATCCACTTCGGCCTCTGATTGTCTTTCTTTATTGTCTCCTGCTGTGGCCTTTGCAAATTGTTTGGCCAAATCTTGCACATCCATGTTCAAGTCGTCTTCTCGTCTGACCTTTTCTGCAAGCTCTCTAATTTTTGCTCGTACTCCCCTAGCTTTGTTTGCCACTTTCATAAATAAGCTTGCTTCCTTCCTGGGTTCATCTCCTGCTCTAGCCTTGATATGATTTTCACATAGTACCAACAGGTCTTCGTCAGCAAATGATAACACTTCTATAGGATCGAATAATCGAATTTCTGCTCCGTCCTTAATCCTTATAACAGCTTACCCCGTATTGTTGTCGTAGAACCATTTCTGAAATTGTTGTAGTCTGGGAGGCGTGGATCTGGAAGTCTGATTCTGTTCAAAGTCTTTAATGGCTTCAGCTTCAACACAATCTTGCTCTTACCAGTGGCGCAATCCAAGTCTTTCTTTGATCTTCTTCTCTCCGTCTTCATGTATCCAAAGGCTTCAAAGTTATCATCCAATCCTTTCTTAATCTCTTTCTCTAGTAACATCGCCTTCTCACTCACATTGGGTTCTAGAAGAGGAATCTCCGCCAATCTCCTTAGATCCCACCTAGGCAAGGTTTTAAAGGCCTTCCTCTTCTTTAAATAGTAAATCTTTCCTCCTCGCCTCTTGATCATGTACAACTTGAGATCGGCATTGTAGTTCCAACTGATGATTTTTTTATCCGGCTCTTATTTTCTCGGCTCTTTTATATTTTGAAACAGAGGTGTTAACTCTTCAGGCTCTATTTCTTTGGAAAACCAATCTTCCTATGCAATCTCTACTACTTCACCTTCAGCTGACCCTCTCTGAGCCACATAAGTTGTTGGTCGTTCATCAGCCTTGTAGAATCCAGGCTCAAAATCATAATCAATTAACTGTTCATCTTCTTCCTCTGTTTCATCCCGTAATCTCATCTCAGTCTCCTTCTCTTTACTTCCCACTCCTCCTGCTACTATCACCTCTTCTCCAATCAAATCACTGTCGATGTCTATTCTTAAGTCAATGAATCTTGCCTCTTGAATCTCAGCCTCCTTTCCTTTTGAACCTTCTACATTTGCATCCTTCATAACTCTAGTTTCCTTAACAGACCCTTAACACACCCTCCTGCACCACTACAACCAACATCACTTCCTCCAGCCTTAGCATCTATATCTGCAGCACCACTTAGGCCCTTTCCTATCTTTGATGAAGCTCCCACTTTTAGAAATGTATACTTGGATTGTCTGTAAGATCATCGAGCTCATCCTGAGTCATTTGATTTGGCAGGCCGGCTGCTGCTTTCAGTTCATTCACCTCATTCAACAAATCTCTTGATCGACATTTGTTAGTCTAAAAACATAGTCTTCATACCTTTATAATAGTATCCTTTTCTTTCTCTCTCATCTCTTGATTTATCAACTTCGTCTTGATCATTCCCAATTCGTTTGATAAAGATGTGTTCAAATTCTGAATCATATCATGATCTAGATTAGATATTGTATCCTTATTTTGAGCAGCTTTAGTGAACATCTGTTATCGGTGCTTGTTTCTTAGCTCACCGGCAGCAGCTGTCTGTTCTTCGGCTATTTTCTTTGTTATCTTCTCATTCTGAGCCCTCAGTTCCTCTTCTATCTCGTCCATCTCATCCTCAAGATTATACTCCTTTCCCTTCACGTACCTTTTTCTTTTCCTTACTTCTTCTGTTTTACTCTGAGTCTGCAGCCCTTTTCTTTTCATTTTCGATCAAGCTTCTGATGTATGGCCATCTGGTTTCTGGATACATGTTTTTCCACAGATAGCTTATCTTTCCAGAATGGTCGTGTTTGATAGCACTGCAGTGTGCAAATATTCTGGAATTCATTGATACCAAGCTCAACAAATCCCCAATTGTAGGTAGATTCGGTTGCACATCGTTAAGAATCATCTGAATAAACCTTAGGTATAACAACCACTTCTCCTTCTTCATGGCATTTATGTTCTCGATCATGAAGTTGAAGATAAGTCTAGTGATGTTTGCCGTTTCACCTTTGCAGAAGACTATCATTGCTCTAGCCTAGACTAGATTCAATCCATCCGATCCTCCCTTTCTATGATCAAGGCACATTATGAAAACATGTGCAATGTACCTCCATTCCTTAGTCAAATAATATTTCTTGTATTCCTTCTTAGATCCAAGAACCGGACCCTCATAGCCGATGCTTCTGAATGCTTCAAATAAACCCGAATCAGAAATAATGAACTCTTCGCCAAAATCTTCTTGAAAGTGTAGAATCCTAGCTACATCTTCTTTACTACATCATGATGATGAACTCTGGCTTTGAGTCAGTGAGGTGTAACATTAACATTCAATATGGCACTCCTCCAAAAGTCTCGGATTTGCAAGTCATATATGGTTGGAGAGTATGAAATCGCGTAAGCAATCCTTGACTCTTTTAACCATTTGATGCAGTCTCGGTATCCGATAGTCTTCGTATAGTTGTCGTCTAGGAAAGCAGTAATATTGCACCTCGACTCGAATTTCAAAGTAGACATATTGACTGAAAGGGAATAAACGAAAGTACGTTAGAAAGAAAATAAAGAAACAAAACAAATATAAATATAAATAAAATTATGAAATTGCAAAAAGAACAGTTTCGCTAGAGCGAAATTATAGTTTCACTACGTGAAGTTATAATTTCGCTCAGTAAACCAATGCAATGAACACAGTTTCGCTAATGGCGAAGCTTTAATTTCGCCAATGCGAAACTCTAAGTTTGTTGAAACTCAGAGTTTAAGTAATGCCTTGGCGAAACTATAGTCTGTTAGGATTGCTGATATGTTTGTCCTTTTCCCATGCCATATTCTTTTTAATGAGCAAACTACGGCTTTCATTATCATATTTTGATTTTAATTAAAGATGCTCTGGTAACTTGGTCTTCACAGACATTCGACAAAGAACTTATCCTGTCATCATCGCTTATTGAGCAATATGATTGACTTTGGCTGATTTGGATTTGATTCTCCAAAGATGCTAACATAGACAATGATCATTTGAGGACCGTTGTGAATTTTTTTCAATATTATTTCATTAGTGGAGCTTTCGATAATGATCTTTTGATTTAAAGAAACATTGTGATATAATTTCAGGTTAAGATAATGGAGCTCCAGGTCTATACTCATGTATAACAGAGGAGATGATCATCTTATACTTATAGATAAGAGCTTCAGGTCAATGCTAACGCATAGCAGAGAAGATCATCTAACCATGTCGACGAGAGCTTCATGTCAAGGCACCATACTTAACACAAAGGACAATTTGGCAAAATTTGCTGAACAGTCAGATGATGCTATCTTTGTTGGATACTCTTCAAGCTCCAAAGCTTATAGAGTATACAACATTAAGAATCAATAGTTTGAGGAGTCATCCAATATAGTTGTAAATGAGCACACTCCTTGTGTTAAGGGAAATGGTCCTGACCATATTTTTGACTTAGAAGATCATCACTCCAAGTCAATGCTCACGCATAGCAGAGGAGATAAACACGCACTTTATTTTGTTATTATTATACATTTTGAAAGAGTCACAAGTGGCTCAAAACAAAGGCTTTTCTGAAGAGCATAACTAGAAGTGTTTTTTTGCTAACTAGGTGCTCAATTCAGGGCTAGCATGAGGGTGATTTGTGATTTTAGGGGAATAAGAACAGGGATTTTAAAACTCTCAATTAGTTTCTGACAAGGATTTGTTTCTTTGTGCATGCTAAAATGTCATGGGAATGATCCTTATCACCGAGCTCTTGAATGTTTAGTTTGGCCACACGATCATCGTTTACTTCGTATTTTGGCTGAGTCTACCATGCATATCCCATCACATCACAGATCCATTTGACCTCCTTCAAACTCTTTTCTTTCAGGTTTTGGGGATGTCTGAAAACCAAAAATTGAAAAACTTAAAGTTTATTCTTTATTCTCCCCCTGAAATTTCTATTTGATTGCTATCTAAAGAGAAATTTCTATTTTTCATGTAAAAAAAATAAGTGATGGAATATGGGACTCGAAGTTTCAAAAGCACATAACAAAGATTAACATAAAAGTATTTACACAATTTACAAAGTTGAAAAGGGTAATTAAAAGGTTATTAATCCCAGCATAGAGATCAATTCATAAAACTAAGGTTTGTCGAAAGTTTTAGTGAAAAGATCCGCTCTTTGATTCTTTGTATCAATTGGGATAATATTAATGAAACCCTTTTCCTGAGCCACGGATTGCATGAACTTGTTTCAATGTGCTTGGTTCTTGTGTGATGAATTGGATTTTTGGCAATTCCAATTGCAGCTTCATTATCACAGAAGAGTAGAATATGAAGGAAATTGATTCCATAATCCATCATTTGATGTTGGATCCATAGCACTTGGCAGTAACATCTTGATGCAGCAATGTATTCAACTTCTCCAGTTGAAAGAGATACGATTGTCTGCTTCTTGCTTTGCCATGAAACAAGGCAATCCCCAGGATATTAACATCCACCGGTGACTGACTTCCTGTTTATTCTGCAACCACCATGATCACTATCAGTGTAAGCATGTAAATCAAAGTTCCCTCCTTTTGGATACCAAAGAACCAAACGGGAGGAACCCTTAAGATAATGAAATATTCATTTAACTGCTTTTTCATGTGACTCTTTCGGGTTGGCTTGAAACGGGCATAGTAGCACACGACGAACGTTATATCTGGATGACTTGCGGTGAGATACATAAGAGAGCCTATCATTGAGCGATACCAATGAGCTCCACTAGCTTCCTATTATCATTTAGAGTTAAACATGTCTGAGCAGTAAAAGGAGTAAGTTCTGGAGAAGCATCAGTCATCTTATGCTTGGTGAGAATCTCCAGATTGTACTTTTCTTGATGAATGAGAATCCCATCCGGCTTTTATTCAACCTGCAAGCACACCTCCCCGATCATGCTCATTTCGAAGCGATCCTTCATTATTTCTTCAAATTCTCTGCACAAAGTCTCATTAGTTGACCCAAAGATAATATCGTCAACATACACTTGAACAATGAGCATTTCACCATCAGCCTCCTTCTTAAACATTGTCATATCTATTATGCCATGTGGGAAACCCTTGTTGAGCAGTTACTGTGTTAACGTTTCATACTAGATACGAGGGGCTTGATGTAACCCATACAAAGATTTGTCCAATTTATAAACTTTGTCAGGAAAATCAGGATCCTCAAAACCTGATGGTTGATATGCATAGATCTCCTCATCAATATTCCCATATAGAAATGCATATTTCACGTCCATTTGAAAAACTTTGAAGTTCTTGTGAGTAGCGTGAGCAAGAAAGATTCTGATGGCTTCAATGTGAACAACTGGAGCAAACACCTCAGTGTAGTCAATTCCCTCTTCTTGTGTGAATCCTTGAATAACCAGTCTACCTTTGTTTTGAGAACCACGCCACGATCATCCGGTTTGTTCCTGAAAACCCACTTTGTTCCAATGGAAAATTTGTTTGGAGGAAGATCAAATAACTCCTAAACTTTTAACTTCCTGAACTGTTGAAGCTCTAATTGTATAGATTCAACCTAACTTGGGTCCTGAAGGGCAGCTGAGATATTTTTGGGTACTGTCTGAGACAGAAAGCATGCTTAGAGACATTCATTAATAAAACTAGATTGACTCCAAGTCCTCACTCCGTCAGTGATAAATCCAATGATATATTCATGGGGGTGATCCTTTAGGGTTTTAAAATCAGTGGTAAGTGTTCATGGATAGTATATAGATAAGGGTGCAGATTGTGATGGTGGCTGTAATGAAGATGAGGATGCGGCATTGGTTTCTTGTGTAGGAAGGGATTGTGATGGTTGTGAAGGTTGTGGATCAAGTTGAGATATTTGAATAGGATCAGTTGCAGATGGAGAAATTGGATCATTGTTTGATAGAGATGATAAAGGTTCAGGTAGAGGAATGATATCAATGTTGGAGCAAGGAACATCATCATCATCAAAGACTGGAAGATTAAATGAATTGAAGACAGTGTGTATCATAGAACCAATCAGGATCAGAACCCATATTTGGAGAATTAGATTCCTAACAATCAACATAAAAAGACTCCTGCACAATACGTGTTCATTTGTTATAAACCCGATACGCCTTCTGTGAGGTAGAATAGCCAACGAAGAAACATTCATCCGAGACAACACCAAACTTTGACTTCTGAGCTTGAGTGTTTAGCAAAGTACACGAGCAACCAAAAGGACCAAAAAATTTAATCAAAGGTTTCCTTTTAAGAAGCAACTCATATGGAGTTTTCATCTTGTCTTTCACAATAAGCACGCGATTAAGCACATAGGAAGCACAGTTGACTGCTTCTACTCAGAAAATCTTTGGAAGCTTTGACTCAATCAACATAGTTTTACACGCTTCAATCAGAGTAGGGTTATTTCTCTTAGCAAACAATTTTGTTGAGGTGTTCTGGTAGCACTGGCCTGTCTGAGAATTCCTTTGCCTGCACAGAATGAATCAAAGATATGGTTTCTAAACTCTGTTCCATTGTCACTTCGAATGGCCATAACTTTCCTTTTGTTGATTGATTCAATGATGAGGATCAGCGTCTACAACTCCTTTGCATTTTCTCCTTTATTGGCTAGAAATCTTACCCATGAATATCTTGAGTAGTCATCTATAACAACCAAACAATAAGATTTCTTAGCTATAGACTTGACACTGATAGGACCAAATACGTTAGTATGTAACAATTTAAACAAATAAATCACTTTGAAAGTCTTACCTAAACTATTCCAACTCTGACAAACCAACCAACCAACCGATGACGGCCTGTTAGAGGCGGTGAAAGCCCTATATATATAACGAGGTTCACCTTTCAAAAATGTTTTTCAGCTAAAAAGGATAGATTTAGTTTGTGTTCAGTGGTACCTTTTCCCTTCCATGTTAATAGTGGAAATAAAGCAAGAAAATAGTCATCTATAACAACTGAACAATAAGATTTCTTAGCTATAGACTTGACACTGATAGGACCAAATAAGTCAGTATGTAATTTGAAATAGAATTTCAGTTTTAAGCTTGTGTGGCTTTTTGTGATATTTTCTTTTAGCATAAGCTATGCATGTTTCTACCACAGTAAAATCTTTAAATGGTAGCCCCCTGACTAGATTATTCTTAACCCACTAATTAATGTTCTTAAAATTAACATGTCCTAAACGACGGTGCCACAGAAAGGATTCAGATGATGATGCTTTTAACAAAAGACAAGTCACAGTCGAGGTAGATTCTTGTGATCCCATATCCAATTGATTGGTATCATTCTTTCTTGGAGCTCGCATGATCACCAACTCTTCTAGGATAGTAAACTCTAGCTTAAGAAACAAGCATTCGCTTGACATGAACAACACCGGAATGTCTTTATCACAGATTTGTGACACACTTAATAGATTGAATGCAAACTCTGGCACATAGTTCACTTTCTATAGTGTTAAGAACCATTCGACACTTCTCCTTGACCAATCATCTTCCCTCCTTTCTTGTCTCCAGCAAAAGCAACATATCCTCTGTTTATTACATGGTAATTAGTAAGTGTAACACCCGATAGTTTGACCTTTTTACAGGTTGTGCGACTGAGCCTTAGTCGCCTGAGATTTATGCGACTGGAGGTTCAACCGCATGCTATTCGGCCGATTGAAGCTCAACCGCACGATTGGAGTTCAACCGCCCGAATGAAGGACGAACCGCATGGAACACATGCGACTGGGGTCCAATCGCATGGTGTTCATGCGACTGAAGGTCCAGTCGCCCCTGGACCAGACGCGACTGAGCTGTGGGTATAAAAGAGGAGCAGCTCCACTCTCCTTCCCAACACTTCAGTCGGGGAAAGGGAGTAGAGAGCGACCGAGAGCAGAGAAGAAAGAGGGAAGGTGCTGACCGAGCTCCGGATTTGTTGTGAGGCTAGCCAAATCGAAGCTCATCAACTCCTACCTGTTAATGTGAGTTCTAAGACCCCTCTTTTACACGTTTTTGAATAATTTTGGGGCCGGATTCACATAGAAACCCTATTTTTGAAATAGTGTAAGTTTGACCCGTTTGGGTAAATCTTGAGTAACGTGTTTATAGTAAGAACTAGGACTTGTATATGCTAGTATGATGTCCTAGTATGAATCCCTGAGGTTTGGGAGTGTCGATTTGGGCTGAAAAATGGGTTTAGGACGAGTTTGAGTGCGTGGTTCGCGACTGCTGTTCATGAAGAACTCCAGTCGCTGCCCAGTTAGGGTTATGCGACTGAAGGGCCATTCGGCCGAATGAGGAATAGTTGATGTCCAATCGCACGATTGAGGCTCAGACGCACGATTGAGCCTCAGTCGCATGATGGACTATGCGATCGGGGGTTTCGGTCGCATAGGTCCAATCGCAGGGTAGTTCAGTCGTACGGTTAGGAGTTAGTCGCATATAACCCTGTCGCATAGTGTCTAGTCATACGGAAGGAAGTCCAGTCGCCCGATTGTATGCCCATTCGCCTGATAGCCCAATCGCATGGTCCAGTCGCATGGAGGGCATGCGACTGGTATAGGTTCAGTCGCCCATGAAGGGCTGATGTGAATGATGATGCTATGTATGATTACGTATGTATGATGCTATGTATGATGATGAATGTATGATGGATGTGTGTTCCTTATGATTGTGTTTGTTTATCTTTCTGAACTTTACGAATAACGAGAACGAATGAATGAAGTATTATGTAACGTAAAGTGAAAGATAATGAAAGAGGAACACGATGATGAATGCATGTATTAACGAATGAACGAAAAGAAGAATGATGATGAATACATGCATTAATGAACGAATGAATTATGTCTTGCAGCATTGAATAACGCGATTGGTCCTTCTCTGTGATCGACCATGGTCATGGTACCTCTACCGCTTACCTCTAGTACCGTGGCATACGTTTTGTTGTTCATATGTTGACTTCGGCCCGGTAGCTAATAACGATCGGGGTATAGCATAAGGTATTGGTACAATTCACCTTTCAATGTGCAAGTAAGTATGAACGGGATTCTTGTCATTCGACCACAGTAATCATAGCCAAGTGCTATGAAGTGGGTAAAGCCTGGCAGAATCCATACGAGAAGTTAAAGATAACGATGTATAACGAATGATGAAGATAATAATGAATATTATCTCTGTGTACGTATGATGTATGAACGCATGTACGAAAGGATACTTCTAAATAAGTAAAAGTATGTTTTATTATAAAACTAGAACTCACTCAGCAACGCTGACTTTTTATGTGTTTCCAGTTGGCAGGTAGTGTTGCTGAGGATGGAACGAGGCGACTACTCAGCTCTTTTGGGATGGCATTCACTTTTTGATTATGCTGCCACATCATGTGTTGTGGGCCCGTAATGCACGCAACACATCATGTTGCATGCAAGTGCAAGATTTCTTGATAATCCTGATAAACAGGATTATTTAAGAAATCTTCTTTATGAAGAAAAATATATTCTTGAACTTAATATCTTCTATTAGAGGTCACTGTTTAGGACCATTTTGTGCATGGAGAAGATGAAATCTTTTGTAGTAAAGCTAGACAATGACGTAAAAGCTTTTATGATGAAATGAGAATGTATATTTTATGAATTCCGCTGCGTTATTCCATTATGTTTATATTAAATGTATGTTTTATGGGTGATGACGACCAACTGTGAGGTGCCCGGGAACGGGGCCTTACAAGTTGGTATCAGAGCCAAAGTTTAAGTGAAACGGGTAAAATTTTAAAATAAACCTAAACTTAAACTGAAAATAGGACAGAAAAGAAGAGAATGCCATCTGAGTAGTTGCGTGCCATCAGGTATTTTTACTAAAGTTAATCATGATTACGTGCGCGTGATATGTGTTTATGTGTACTGTTAGACTTAGATACTGATGTAGTCAGGATAGATAATGCTCGGGGTACGAAGAGTACAGTAAGTGGCTAATCATAACTGGCCACTGTAATTAGGGACTTACTATACTTAACATAAACTGAGCTATTTCCTTGAATGACCGTGTTGGTGTTTGAATCTTTCAGTGTAATAGAAGATGGTCGGTGGTAGATCATCTAAAGCTTCCCGTGGTGGTGGACGTGGTGATGAACCGCGTAACACGCGAGGAAGACTTAGGACAGAGAAAGTAGTTCATGAGAAAAACGAGACTCCTCATCAGGAGGAGGCAGACGAAAGCGCGAATTTGAGAGCCTTGGTAAAAGAGGCAGTGGTCGAGGAAGTGCACCAGGTCATGCAGACGATCTTACCGTCTGTAGTGACCGAAGTGATAAAGGCAGTACGTGAAGATGATAGACGAGGGAGGAATCGGTCCTCAGGTAGACGGCAACAGGCGGAAGCAGAAACAGTATTATCCGATGATGAAGAGGAAGAGGAGGAAGAGCAGGTACGGGAGACAGCCCGGGGTTGTAACTATGGGGTGTTTATGAGATGTAAGCCCCCAACATTTGATGGTTCTGGTACTGCTACTGATGCTCACCAATGGGTGATGGAAATGGAGGCTGTCCTCGATATTAGTGATTGCCAGGAGGACAAGAATGTGAAGTTTGCTACCCACTCTTTCACAGGGTCGGCTTTGTGCTGGTGGAACAATATAGTTCAAGCCGAGGGTAGCAGGGCTATAGGGAAGATGAAGTGGGCTGAGTTGAAAAGGCTGGTGATTGAGGAATTCAGTCCTCGTCGGGAAATGGATAGAGTTGAGAGAGAGTTCCTGCAGTTGGAGGCGGGGACGATGACCCACCAACAGTACACCACCAAGTTTAACGAATTGGCGCTGTTGGTGCCAGAGCAGGTGACGCCGGTGTCTCGAAAGATTAACCGGTATATTCAGGGGCTGCCAGCTGAAATTCGTTAGCACCTGATTTCTGCTCGACCAAGCACTTTCAGGTCGGCAGTGGATTTAGCGGGAAGGTTATTTGATGAACGGGCTGCGTTGGTAAAGGCTGAGGGTAGCAAGAAGGGAAGTGGGGAGAAGAACTAGCAGGGGAAGAGATTTGGTCGGGGTGATACTTCGACGAATAACAAGAAGGCGAGGGTGGATGACCACCGTGTGGTCGTTTCTGGAGCTGGGGTGAAGAAGTGTGGTAAGTGTGGAAAGGAGCACTCAGGGGAGTGCAAATGGGGATCCAACCTCTGCTTTAAGTGTGGGAAGACAGGGCACATATCAAAGGATTGCCGGATGGGCAAGTGTTTCAATTGTGGGGAAAGTGGTCATATGAGTAGGGACTGTAAGAAGCCGAGGGCTGAGGCTTCAGGGGTAAAGAAGACGGGAAGTGAAGGTCCGAGAGCAAGCGCCAGGGCTTTCACAATGACGCAGGAAGAGGCTAGGACGGACCCCGATGTAGTGTCCGGTACGTTTCTGGTGAACCAAACTGTAGCCTCTGTATTATTTGATTCGGGTGCCAGTAGGAGTTTTATTTCTGCTGCTTTTTGTGCCAAATTGCCCGTTAGTAGTAGGCATGTGGATGTGCCGTTTGATGTAGAGACTGCTATAGGAAAAACACCAGGATTTCCGAGGTAATTGAGGGTTGCGACGTAGAACTGGAGGGTCACAAATTCCCAGTTAAACCATTTGCGATGACGTTGGGTGGTTTCGATTTGGTGCTCGGAATGGATTGGTTGGCGGATTTTGAGGCGAACATTGTGTGTCGCAAGAAGATGGTCAGTTTGACAGCGCCCGATGGTAGTTCAGTGACAGTTTATGGGGATCGGGTTATTACGATTCCGAAAGTGATCTCGATGGCAGTGGCGGGGAAATGTATGAGGCGTGGATGTAGCGCCTTCTTATGTTACGTAAAAGATGTATAAACGCCAACACCACGATTGTCTGATGTTCCGGTTGTGTGTGAGTTCCCAGACGTATTCCCGGAAGACTTATCGGGATTGCCACCTGACAGAGAGATCGAGTTCCAGATTGATCTGATACCAGGCGCCCAACCTGTTGCCAAAGCACCATACCGATTGGCCCCGACAGAGATGAAAGAGTTGATGGAGCAGTTACAAGAGCTACTGGATAAGGGGTTTATTCGACCGAGTATCTCACCTTGGGGTGCTCTGGTCCTGTTTGTAAAGAAGAAGGATGGTAGTATGAGGATGTGCATCGACTACCGCGAGCTGAATAAGCTGACGATAAAGAACAGATACCCCTTGCCGAGGATCGACGACTTGTTCGATCAACTTCAAGGTGCTAGTTGGTTTTCGCGAATAGATCTTCGATCAGGCTACCATCAACTGAAGGTGAAGGAGCAGGATATCCCTAAAACAGCTTTTCGTACGCGCTATGGTCACTATGAGTTCCTTGTCATGTCGTTTGGGTTGACCAATGCGCCAGCTGCTTTTATGGACCTGATGAACAGGGTGTGCCGGCCGATGTTGGATAAATCAGTGATTGTATTCATTGATGACATCTTGATTTATTCGAAGAGCGAGACTGAGCATGCCGGTCACATTCGCGAAGTTCTGGAGACGTTGAGAAGGGAGAAGTTTTATGCTAAATTCTCCAAGTGCGCATTCTGGTTGCGTGAAGTTCAATTCTTGGGTCACGTGGTAAATCCGGACGGGATTATGGTCGATCCGGCGAAAGTGGAAGCAGTGATGCAATGGAAGCCTCCAAAGTCGCCATCCGAGATCCGCAGTTTCTTGGGTTTGGCAGGTTACTACCGAAGGTTCATCCAAGACTTTTCCAAAATTGCTTCTCCACTGACAAAGTTGACCCGGAAGGATGTGAAATTTGTATGGGGTCAAGCTCAAGAGAAGGCGTTTGAAGAACTGAAGAGGAGGTTGACCCAAGCTCCAGTATTGGCGTTACCCGAGGGGAGTGAAGATTTGGTGGTTTATTCTGATGCCTCCTACTCGGGGTTGGGGTGTGTATTAATGCAGAGAGGAAAGGTGATAGCCTATGCATCCCGACAGCTGAAAGTTCATGAGGTTAATTACCCTACCCATGACCTGGAGCTAGCAGCTGTGGTTTTCGCGTTAAAGATTTGGAGGCACTATCTCTACGGAACAAAGTGCACCATCTTTACCGACCACAAATGCTTAAAGTACTTCTTCGAGCAAAAAGATCTGAATATGAGGCAACGGCGATGGTTGGAGCTTATAAAGGACTATGATTGTGAGATCCCTTACCATCCGGGCAAAGCCAACGTGGTGGCTGATGCCCTTAGCCGAAAGGAGAGACCCGAGCCAATTCGGGTGAAGGCGTACCAGCTAATCATGACCTCTAACGTGATGAAACAGGTCAAAGAGTTCCAAGATGAAGCCTTGAAAGACGAACATCTTAACTCTGAACGAATGAGAGGTCTGGTCGCGGAGTTGGGTGAGAACGCAACGGGGGTTAGAACCCGGTTTAGGTGTATGTGGATTCCTCGTCTTAGGGATCTGCGAATGAGGATTATGGATGAAGCTCATAAGTCTCGATACTCCATTCATCCCGGCGCCACCAAGATGTACCAAGATATGAAGAAAGATTATTGGTGGCCGGGTATGAAACGTGATGTGGTGGGTATGTGAGTAAATGCCTCACGTGTTTGCAAGTAAAGGCAGAGCACCAGAAGCCGTACGGAAAGATTCAACCGCTGACATACTGGAGTGGAAGTGGGAACACATCACCATGGATTTTATCACAAAGCTGCCACGTACCCCGAAAGGGTATGATACGATCTGGGTGATTGTGGATCGATTGACGAAGAGTGCTCACTTCTTACCGATGCGCGAGACATATTCGTCCGAAAGGTTGGCCGATCTTTTCATCAAAGAGATTGTGACTCGTCACGGTGTACCGGTGTCGATTGTGTCTGATCGCGACACTCGGTTTACATCCAAATTCTGGAAGAAATTCCATGATGCTATGGGGACGAGGTTGCATATTAGCACGGCTTATCATCCACAAACTGATGGTCAGTCTGAAAGGACCATTCAGACTTTGGAGGATATGCTCCGGGCATGTGTTATTGACTTCGGTGGAAGTTGGGATGACCACCTACCGTTAGCTGAATTCTCGTACAACAACAGTTACCATGCCAGTATCGGCATGCCACCCTATGAGATGTTATACGGTAGGAGATGTAGGACACCCGTCTGTTGGGGTGAAATTGGTCAGAAAGAACTGGGAAGCGTCGAAGTGATTGAGGCCACGACCGAGAAGCTTGAGAAGATCAAAGCTTATATGAAAGCGGCCAAAGACCGACAGAAATCGTATGCCGACAAACGACGCAGACCGATTGAGTTCCAGGTGGGAGACCGGGTTATGTTGAAGGTCTTACCATGGAAGGGGATCATCCGATTCCGGAAGCGGGGTAAGTTAAATCCGCGGTATATAGGCCCTTCCGAATCATTGCTCGAGTAGGAGAGGTGGCCTATAAGTTGGATCTACCAGATGAACTAAGTGGAATCCACCCGACTTTCCACGTGTCTCGTCTGAGGAAATGTTTGGCGGATGAGGACAAGGTCGTTCCACTGGGGGATATTGAAGTAGACGAACGGCTCAACTATGTAGAGCAACCAGTGGCGATCATCGATCGCAAAGAAGAGATTAAGGAATAAAGTGGTTCCCCTTGTGTGTGTATAGTGGCGGCACAGGAAGGGATCCGAGTCAACGTGGGAAACTGAAGAAGAAATGAGGCAGCATTACCCACGATTGTTCGAAGAATAACAGGTTTCGGGGACGAAACCTAAAATAAGGGGGTGGACTTGTAACACCCGAAAGTTTGAACTTTTTACAGGTTGTGCGACTGAGCCTTAGTCGCCTGAGATTTATGCGACTGGAGGTTCAACCGCATGCTATTCGGCCGATTGAAGCTCAACCGCACGATTGGAGTTCACAATGAAGGACGAACCGCATGGAACACATGTCCAATCGCATGGTGTTCATGCGACTGAAGGTCCAGTCGCCCCTGGACCAGACGCGACTGAGCTGTGGGTATAAAAGAGGAGAAGCTCCACTCTCCTTCCCAACACTTCAGTCGGGGAAAGGGAGCAGAGAGCGACCGAGAGCAGAGAAGAAGAGGGAAGACCTGCTGACCAAGCTCCGATTTGTTTAGCCTAGCCAAAGCGCTCATCTCACACCTCCTACTGTTATGTGAGTTCTAAGACCCCTCTTTTACACGTTTTTGAATGATTTTGGGGCCGGATTCACATAGAACCCTATTTTTGAAATAGTGTAAGTTTGACCCTTTGGGTAAATCTTGAGTAACGTGTTTATAGTAAGAATTAGGACTTGTATATGCTAGTATGATGTCCTAGTATGAATCCCTGAGGTTTGGGAGGGTCGATTTGGGCTGAAAAATGGGTTTAGGATGAGTTTGAGTGTGTGGTTCGCGACTGCTGTTCATGAAGAACTCCAGTCGCTGCCCAGTTAGGGTTATGCGACTGAAGGGCCATTCGGCCGAATGAGGAATAGTTGATGTCCAATCGCACGATTAAGGCTCAGACGCACGATTGAGCCTCAGTCGCATGATGGACTATGCGATCGGGGTTTCGGTCGCATAGTCCAATCGCAGGGTAGTTCAGTCGTACGGTTAGGAGTTAGTCGCATATAACCCTGTCGCATAGTGTCTAGTCGTACGGAAGGAAGTCCAGTCGCCCGATTGTATGCCCATTCGCCTGACAGCCCAATCGCATGGTCCAGTCGCATGGAGGGCATGCGACTGGGATAGGTTCAGTCGCCCATGAAGGGCTGATATGAATGATGATGCTATGTATGATTACGTATGTATGATGCTATGTATGATGATGAATGTATGATGGATGTGTGTTCCTTATGATTGTGTATGTTTATCTTTCCGAACTTTACGAATAACGAGAACGAATGAATGAAGTATTATGTAACGTAAAGTGAAAGATAATGAAAGAGGAACACGATGATGAATGCATGTATTACGAATGAACGAAAAGAAGAATGATGATGAATACATGCATTAATGAACGAATGAATTATGTCTTGCAGCATTGAATAACGCGATTGGTCCTTCTCTGTGATCGACCATGGTCATGGTACCTCTACCGCTTACCTCTAGTACCGTGGCATACGTTTTGTTGTTCATATGTTGACTTCGGCCCGGTAGCTAATAACGATCGGGGATAGCATAAGGTATTGGTACAATTCACCTTTCAATGTGCAAGTAAGTATGAACGGGATTCTTGTCATTCGACCACAGTAATCATAGCCAAGTGCTATGAAGTGGGTAAAGCCTGGCAGAATCCATACGAGAAGTTAGAGATAACGATGTATAACGAATGATGAAGATAATGAATATTATCTCTGTGTACGTATGATGTATGAACGCATGTACGAAGGATACTTCTAAATAAGTAAAAGTATGTTTTATTATAAACTAGAACTCACTCAGCAACGCTGACTTTTATGTGTTTCCAGTTGGCAGGTAGTGTTGCTGAGGATGGCACGGGGCGACTACTCAGCTCTTTTGGGATGGCATTCACTTTTTGATTATGCTGCCACATCATGCGTTGTGGGCCCGTAATGCACGCAACACATCATGTTGCATGCAAGTGCAAGATTTCTTGATAATCCTGATAAACAGGATTATTTAAGAAATCTTCTTTATGAAGAAAAATATATTCTTGAACTTAATATCTTCTATTAGAGGTCACTGTTTAGGACCATTTTGTGCATGGAGAAGATGAAATCTTTGTAGTAAAGCTAGACAATGACGTAAAAGCTTTTATGATGAAATGAGAATGTATATTTTATGAATTCCGCTGCGTTATTCCATTATGTTTATATTAATGTATGTTTTATGGGTGATGACGACCAACTGTGAGGTGCCCGGGAATGGGGCTTTACAGTAAGCAAGTCCTTTAGCCCGGTCATATGCCTGGAGCATCCACTATTAACATGCCAATAGCTTTTCATAGCTTTTCCGGAATGTCCCTGGCATTTTAGAAAGAACTAGTTAGTTTTGAAATTGGGACCCAAGTTTTAACTAACCTAGGTCTTGGAACAGAAGATTGCTTACTAAAAACATCATTAACAAAATTCTTTATTCTATTCCTAAACGAATTACTATATACTTTCCTATTATTTAACTCTAGCAATGTTTAACTACATGATCATCCTTTCCGCATCTAAAACAATGAGACTTTAAACCCTTCTTAGAACATCTTGAAACAGGTTTGTCCATAATAATTTCTTTTTCACATTCAGACATTTGTGAATCAGAATTGTTGTAAGTATCATACATGGCCTTAGTTTTACCTTGACCTTTCTATTATCAACTTTTGATTCAATTTTATTACTTACCTTTGAGGAAGTAGTTTCCTTCTCTTTCGGTTTAGAAATCCAAATGGAGTAAAAGATGGAATTGGATGAGAAAAGAATTTTCAAAACAATTTGTTTTCATTTGATTTTCTAAAGATTGTCTTGAACATTTACCCGTTTCATTAACACAAGCATTTGAAACAGAACATCATAATTTGATTCATAAGCATCTAAATTTGAACAAGTTGAACTACTATTAAACAAACTATTGTCTGACAGAGATCTTTCAGAAACAAAACTACTTAAACTGCTAGAAAACTAAGACTAGAGCTGCCAAGACCACTACTTTCTCCATAACCATACTCCTCATGAATCTCTTTATGGTTTACTCCCTCTAAACCTGCAAACAGACTATTAATGTCATTCTGTATAATCTTAATAATCAACTTATTTGTAGGATGAGGTGCAGGTGTTGGAGAATAACAGTAAGTACTAGGAGGAGGATAACATAAGTGTGTTCTTTATGACCCAAACTACTCTTGATTCTAGCCCCCTTTGTTTCTTACACAAAATCTCCATTCATTCTAGAAATTGTCCATTTCTTAAGTTTAGATTTCAACTTACTTGTTTCAAATTCAGCAAGTGCAACTCGTTCAGTCAAAGCATTTATCTCGACGTTTTTTTCCAAAAGATTTCTTTTTAAATGATCATTTTCTTTTAAAGCTTCATTTAACTTTACAAATATTTTAATTCATTTAATTTAAGCTCCTTGTTGATTCGGTTTAATTCCTTTTCGTTATGTAATAATAACCTATTTCTTTATAAACACCGAATAAATGAATTTTACAAGCAGAGAGTACATGTCTTGTATTACCTCGTAAGGAAGACTCAAACTACCTTTTCAACAGTTAGGGCTTTTTTACATTGGCAAACAGGACTGTTTTACTTGTACTCCTCCTCAGTAGCTTTCTACTTCTCTTTCTCACCATCTTCTTTCTTATCAACCTCTTCCATCCTAGCATTTACACAAACTTTCCTTTCCTGCTCACAGTTAACTCCAACCTAAGCTTCTTCCTTGTTTTCAACAAACTCACTAACTTTCACACCTTTACTAACCATAATTTTTTTACTTTTACCACTAGCTTCAGAATGAAATTCCTTAAATGGATCAAAGTTCTTAACAAAGTCGTCATCATTTTCCCACCTCAGCCACTAGTGCATGATTAACTTCTTCTTCAGTTTCCTTGATCTCATCACTCCAATCAAAGTTAGTAATCAGTGTTATTTTCCTTCTTTGGCTTTGCTTCTTCTTTATCAGTGATCAGTATAGCTTTTGAAGTGCCTGGGGTTATTAGTTCAGTGATAATTAGGGATGGACATTCTCTTTTGAAGTGACCTAACTGTTTACAATTAAAAGATGTAGCTACTATTAAGGCTGCCATTGAGAAGTTGCATATGTCTGATGAATTAGAAGACAACTTATAGAGCTTGTATGCAAGTCGACTTAAACCCTTTTGTTTTGTACAATACTTGCATCAAGAATTTGATACAACGGATCTCAACACATTTTATGGACCGACGCTGTCCAAAGATAGATCTACAAATTATTCTCAGTATTATCAATAGAAAACATAGAACAAATATAGCTAATGTATATTTAACAATGAAGAACTGAGCATACGATTTGTAAAAAATATATGGAATAATAAAAGACCATAAGAGGTTCGATAGGGCTTTAACACACACAAAATAGATAATCAATGATCGGGTGTTAGGGTCGGGCGAAAAAATGATTTCGCACAGACTAGTAATTGGGTTTTTTATACACACTATAGTTTCGCTTGACAAAACTGTAGTTTCGCCCGACACCAATAATTGCAAGTCGCGAGTGACCGAGTGACTGAGACTAGCGAAAATGCTGATGAAACCCTAATTACGCTAAGCGAAACTATCAGCGAAAGTTAGTTTCGCTGAAAACAAAAACCTTTTCCAATTCTCGAAATTATCACCATTCATAAGCCTCAGTGGTCTATTAGGTGCAACGCTTTCCAAGTAAAAATGGTGATGTTTTTGGTTGTCATCTTAAAAAATAGAAGCTAATTTCACCGGTAATTTCGCCTGGAGTTTCGCCCTGTAATTTCACCTGGAGTTTCGCCCGGTAATTTTGCCAGGCAACAGTTTATCCCGAAAGCTTAGTTTCGGCACTAGTTTCGCCCAAAACTTTTGAACTTTCATTCAGATGACAATTTTAGCAGCAATTTCGCCTGAAATAGCAAGCAAATAATTGAACTTTCGTTCACAAACACTTAATTTCGCTGAAGAAATGTAGAACAGTAATTTCGCCCAATGATCTGTAGTTTTACTTGATAGTTTTGACCGGTGCTACAGTAACTTCCACAACACGAAATCAGTAAAAAAATCACCCAAACACACAATCAATTTATGATCAGATGATTTATAAATCTTCACACACCCAAAACTAACAATCCTCAAGCTATTTCCATCTCCAAAATCAAATCAGTTGTTTAAAAGAATGAAATGGTGTGTTAAGTAAAATAACCCTAAAACCAATCAATAACTTAACAAATCATGAGCACTAAGGCTTTGATATCATATTGTTGGTCCACATGATCGATAATCAATACAAATGATTCAATAAACATGAGTAAATCCCACTGAAACACATATACTAATGTATTGAATGAGTATGTTTCAAAGTTTTCCAAAGCAATAATCAAACAATCATAATAAGACTGAAATAATGCTCAATAGATGATGATGTTATGCTCCTAGCAAATAACAGCCGTCACAGATTCAAAGCACTCTCTATTAGGTTTAGCAAATAATGATCCAATGAGTTACAATTGTAAAGGAAACAAGACATTATATACAGACCATAGTTTCGCCCGTAGTTTTTCTGGGCGAAACTGTCTTGACCAATTACATACTATCGCCCAGCGACATAAAAGTTTCACCGGGTACACCGACCAAGGCTTGCTACGAGCGAAACTCAAATCAGTCCTAACAAAGACACAAAAGACTTGAGTGAGTTCAACCTATCTTGATCATATATAATTAATTGGGTTGGATACAAAATTTAGGATATGGTTATAGTAAAAAGAGTATTTAATTTAAAAAGTCTAAGAAGGATTATGATCTTGATACGTGTCCTTCTATTATTTTAAAAAAGATGATGTTTTGATCACCGTATCAAATACATAAGCTCATTATGTCATATACGTTTACTATCTCATACATTTTATATCACTTGTTATTTATTTTCATTATTTTTATGTTATTGTTATTGTTTTTATAGATTATATGAACATGTTATCTATCATTGTATTTTACAATTATTAGTGCACAACAATATATTTTCACCAATGTATAATCAAAACTCAAAGTGTTGAAAATAACACAATGTGTCATTTTATCATTATTTATACATTATATTAAACATGTTGTTATCTATTATTATGTTTTACAATTAGAAGTACTAATGATATTATTTCACCATTGTAATTTTTAAAACTTATAGTATTTAAGATTGCACACTAATGATAAAAAAACACAATAATACATTGTGTTATTTTGTCATTACTATTACTTATTGGCCGATAATAATCTATACTATTGATTTGACCGGTAATAATCTCAACTTTCATTTTTAATACCAACAACAGTTCCAGTAGTATAATTATCATACATTCACACTCGTTTTGTACTTATTATAGGCTTGATTTAACTTGTATGTTTTTTATTTTGTTCATATTCATTATCGTGAACGAAATTGAGTTGAAATCAAGCGTAAATTTTTAATAATTATGTATACTGGGATTGTTGTTGGTAATAAAAATAAAAGTTGAGATTGTTTACAGGCCAAATCAATAGTATAAATTATTATCGGTCAATGAGTAATAGTTTGGATTATTAAATCCAATTTGCCTTTTTTTAACGAATTAGATTAATTAGTCGTTAATTTACTGTTGTGTTTTATATATTAGAGATACACAACAATATATTCCATCATTATGTTTTTTTTTTAATTTATCATTTTATAAAAACACAATAGCATTTAAAATAACACAATAACTAACAAAGACACAATGAACTGCATTAAAAGACACAATAATGAGATACAGGCTTAAAATCTAAAAAAAATATTAAAATTTTATATAACAATACTTGTACTCGTTTTAAACATTAAAAAATGCTCGTTTTTATATGAAATTTTGTAAAAAAAAAATTCCGTACACAAATGTTATGAACGTTTAAAAAAATAGAAGAACTTGCAAAAGTTAACAAAAGTCGCTATTTTTAAAATATTCTTCTAATAAAACTTTTTCAACAATTTGATCTCAACCATTGATTAATAAGATGGATAATTAAAATTAATTATTATAGTTTTAGTTTTAGGGTTCTTTGTATTTGAAAAATACCCTAAATTTTATAGTGTAAAAAATAATAGTATTTTTTAATTTTTATTTATGGGTTAAACAGTCAATTGACTAGCTTTTTTATTTATTGGTTAAATGGTCAAATGATAATGTTCAATTTGAATGGCTTTGGGAACAGGTTCATAAACCCTTAAGTTAACCCGTCACCACTACCCCCTAACTTGTGGCGGTGTAGCAGGCTAACCCATCTCAAGCGACAATTTGAAGCCACAAGTGACTTGTAAACTTTTGGTTAAAAATTGTAGAACGTAAAAATTAGTTAGCATAATACGATATTAAGATGAAGGAAATATAATGTGTCTCCTAAATCATGTTAGTAGATGTGTGGATTCACTATTAAACTAGGTTTATAACTTTGAAAGTAACTTTTGATAAATTTTTAAGAATTTTTTCATAACTTTATTTATTATTATTATTATTTTTTTATTATGTATATTTGTCCAAAACATAAGCATGAAACTCTAATCTCAGCTAGAAATCGTGTGGATTCCTTTGCTCTATCCTCCTGACTCGGTCGCTGGCTCGCTGCCATGGAAGTCTCCAAGCTTCCATGCTCATTCGCCCCCACCCTGCTTTCAACAAATCGCCCAAATGCCCCTTTCCTATTTCCCCAGGTCATTCTTCATACCCTCATCATCCTACTCTCCCTCCCTTTTACTTCCCATGATTATTTGTATGAATGTCTCGGTGAAATCCTATTCAAATTTGTAAAAGAAGACGCCTCTTGTTGTCAACTCTCAAATTGTTATATCTCCTCTCAGTCCCATGGAACATTTGTTGGTTAAAAAATCAAATTGAACTTCTTCTATTCCGGATTAGTTAATCAAAGACCCATAAACAAGCATAACCACACAATACAGTTAGCAATCACAAGGAAAGAACAACTAAACATGGCATTTATTTGGTTCATAAATTTGTCTATGTCAATGATTCTTCTGCTATTGCGTTTCAATAATTCATTATCTATGTAGTTCAACAGTTGTGTAGATACAATGAAGGAAAAAGGATTCTGTTGTCAAATCCCTGATACAATCATGGGTCGCACATACACACCCTGATAATAAAATTAGTGCTTGTCGTGTAAAATAATCAAACTTAAAAATACACGTTTGTGTTCGGTTTTAACGACTATTACCTTGCCAACCTGACATGATTGAAACCTCCGATTGAGAGTGCTCGATCCGCCACACACAGTGGCTGAGTCAAGAATTTTAACCGTGGTATGCACTATCCGATTGAACTATATTTACCACATCTTTTTACATTCCTGTCATCACTATTGCATATTGGGTCTTCAGTTATTTATTTGAATTATTAATCAAACTATGGTGGGTCAGCAAGTACTCCAAATCTGATGTTGGAAAGGAGGGTATTTCTCTCACAAAGACTCTGACTTTTTAATCTAGGATTTATAATGTGCCTGCTTTACTTTCATTTAGTAAAGATACTATAATTACTAACATCACCATAAGGAAACTAACTTAAAACATTCATGTCCAAATAAGCTTATGATACAGAATTTACATGCAGGTTTCAGGAATTACAGAGACACAATTCTACAAAGTCTAGCTTTAATATCTAAAAACTCCAGAAAGAAGAGTGCAAGGGCCATACAGTTTGTTACAAATGCATCAGGTTTGATCTTTAGATCATACTTCTTGCAAAAGCCATTACACATTCACACTACATTCAGTAAAAAAAAACTATTATTAAACGATCTCTTATCTCAGCTTCAACACGACCTCTTCCAAAGGATCCTGTTCAAGAAACGTCTGAAGAGCTTCCTACAAGTGGGAATTCCATTCGTAGGCGGTTTCTTGAGTTTTATGCTGCAAGAGGTCATAAATTCTTCCAAGCTCTTCTCTTGTGCCCGATGATCCTACTGTTCTGCTGACTATTGCTGGCATGCTTCAGTTCAAACCTATTTTTCTCGGAAAGGTATATAATTTTATCAAATTTTCAATTTTATCAAATGTAAAGGAAAATCTGAAAAAGCAATGGCTATTTCTTAAGATCAGGAACCTATAGACAATGTGAAGTACAAGTGGTAAAATCGATGGGTGGGGTTGGATTAGAGTGATCCATTGTCAAAATTTTTGCCCATAATTATCATGTGGTAGGGTATGGTATTGTATTGTGTGGCATGGCATGGCATGGTATGGTATATGGTATGATATGGCATGGCATGGCATGGGATGGTAAGGTATGGTATGGTATGGTATGGTACGGTACGGTACGCCATGGCATGGCATGGCATGGCATTGTTGAAAAGCAAACATTACAAAATTATGAAGACAGCTGGGATCAGCAACAAAGTCATCATCTCCCATACTTTAGTGATAGTGTTTTCATGAGTGGTGTTTTCTTGTCTTCCATTAACAGCCAACAATGATTGTAAAACCTGTATAAGAAGAGGAGAATTCTCCTCCTGTTGTATCAATCAAAATACAATTTCCTTAATCAATTCAATCATCTTTTGTTAAGATGGTATCAGAGCAGTGTTTACACTAAGTTGCTCATCATCTACCCAAACACAACCCTTCTATTCCAAATCTGAGCTACCATGTCCGAAGACAGCAGCTCAAACTCAGAGTTGTCTTTACAGCTTGCGAAGCTGTTAAAAGATTCACAACCCCAACACCCCAAACTCTCCGACAATTTACAGATCAATCTCAAACTCAACAGCCAAAATTACCCACTATGGACCCGAATGATTCGAGTCGCAATCGTGGAAAGTCAAAAATTTACTCAAACATTTGACCACAGAATCTCCAGGTCAGAATGATGAGAATGTAGAGCAGTGGGAACAAGATGACTTGATCGTGTTCTCATGGCTCATCCAAAACATAGAACCAGAAATTGCAAGCAACCTAACCGAGTTTCCAACAGCTAAAACACTGTGGGAAGCCTTGGCAGTTACTTACAGCAGTGGAAAGGACAAGCTCCAAGCATTCAATCTTCACGTTAAAGCCAACGAAATCAAACAAAACGGTACAACCCTTGAAGCTTTTTGGATCTCATTACAGGGCATTTGGGGAGAAATCGACAGAATCGATCCAAATCCCATGAAATGTCCAGAAGACATCAAAGCATATACAAAAATCAGGACAGAACACAAGCTCTTCCAATTTTTAAATGCTCTAGATCGAAAGTATGATCCAATCAAACGGGAAATACTTCGGTGGGAACCCCTTCCAACCGCGGAGGCGGCATACGCTGCGGTCCGAAAAGAAGCCGCTCACCAGAGCATTCTCGGAACAACTCCAAGTGAAACACAAGGAATCGCAGCAGGACTCACTGCCACCGATCCGGGTGGGTTAGGGTTCGTATCCAAAGGGTACCGCCGACCCGAAACAACAGGGAAGAAGAATGGACCTTCACTCAAAGAGGATAAAACTCACCTGAAGTGTACCCACTGTGGTATGACTAAACATACCAAAGACCAATGTTTCAAAATCGTCGGGTATCCCGAGTGGTGGAACGATGGTCACAAGAAAGGGAAGAAAGGGATCGACGGTAGAAACCCAACCGCCGTGGGCAGCAAAGAAGCTACCAGCAGCAGCGGCGACCACCGGAGCTCCGATGGTGGCTTTGGAGGAGTAGCAGCAGCCGGCAACAATGGAGGAGAAGAGGGTTTCCCGGTGTGCACAGGTAAAGGGAGGAGAGAAGGGTAGGTAAAAGGGTGGAGAGAAAACACTCTCCACTTTCTTTTTTAAATATACACACAAGTTACCAAATCTACCCTGCAGAATATGGTGTGGCAAAAATAGCTCAAAACAATAAATCACGGGAACAGTCATGGATTTTTGATTGTGGAGCAACGGATACCATGACATATGACCTATCCGACTTTACTGCACCTTCGAACCCAACAAAATCCTATATACATACTGCAAATGGAGAAACAATGAATGTAGAAAATGGTGGAACGATTGAGATTTCACCAACTCTGAAACTTTCAAATTGTCTCTATGTTCCTTCATTGTCACACAAATTACTATCCATTAGCCATGTAACAAAAGAATTAAATTGCTCCGTGCTTATGCAACCGACATTTTGTATCTTACAGGATATCAGGACGGGAGCGATCATTGGGCGTGGCACTGAGAAACAAGGGTTATACTACGTGGATGAGGTGACTCAAAATGGAAATGTTATGCTATCTCATGGAACAGTGGAACGTGAAGCGTGGCTATGGCATAGAAGACTTGGACATCCGTCTACGGGTTATTTGCATACTTTATTTCCCAAATTATTTCCTTCCAATTGTAAGTCACATTGTGAAACTTGTGTGTTAGCTAAAAGCCATCGAAAAACCTTTAAACCAATAACACAAGAGTTGACTCACCTTTTTCGTTAATTCACTCGGATGTGTGGGGACCAGCTCCAACTATCGGAGGTCAAAATCTTCGATTTTTCGTAATATTCGTGGATGATTGTACACGAATGACTTGGGTATACCTATTAAAAAGTAAATCCGAAGTCTTTGAGAAATTCATCATGTTTTACACAATGATACAAAATCAATTTCAGAAAACCATTAAATCCTTCGATCTGATAATGGTGGAGAATTTGTTAATAATGAGCTGAAACAATTTTTCACAACAAAAGGGATTATTCATCAAACAACCTGTCCTCACACACCTGAACAAAATGGTGTTGCGGAGCGGAAGAATCGTATTCTATTAGAAATAACTCGGGCCCTCCTAATAGAGTCACAAGTCCCACAAGTTTTTTGGCCAGAGGCCCTTGCCACTGCCACCTATCTGATCAATCGTCTCCCAACTAAAATCCTAAACTCCAAAACTCCTTTACAAGTTCTTTCAGAATTCTTCAATCCCCCGTCGATCCTTACACTCGAACCCCGAATTTTCGGATGCACAGTGTTTGTTCATATACCAAAAATACATAGGACTAAACTTGATCCATGTGCGGAAAAATGTGTTTTTGTTGGATATGGAGTTTTGTTATCGGTGGAGTAACCCTAAAACCCTACAATCCTAAAACCACTATGAACTGTTTACCACTATGAAACTGTGACTTCCTTGAAACCGAATATTACTATGCCTCCCAACACAGCGATGAGGGGGGAGTAAGTATCCTGAATCACTGAGTTGGCTAGAATACCATACCCAAGATGAGTCACCTCTTCCATCTAATCCCGACATCAGTGTCACCACCCAAGAAACTGCTCCTGAATTGATACCGGAGGTAAGTAACACTGAATCCACCGAAACTCCTGAAAATATCACTAACCAAACAGAAGAGCAAAGTGAACACGTGCAGGAACCAGAGGAGCCTATCATACAGACAAATGTACAAGCAGAGCAAATAGAACACGAACAAGAACAGGGAAATACCGTCGCACAGGAAGCCACACCAAAAACATACGTGCTGCCACCAAGAACAAACCGAGGAGTCCCTCCAAAAAGATACTCTCCTGAAAAAGAATCTCGAGGGTCCAAATATCCTATGGCTAATATAGCCGAGGGAAAGTTGTCCAAAGAAGCTAAGGCGTTCTCTTTATCACTGTACACTGAAGACATTCCCACCAACCCAGAGCAAGCCTTGAAATCAAAACACTGGAGAAATGCAATGGAAGAAGAGATGAAAGCTTTAACAAAGAACAACACGTGGGAGAAGTGTGTCTTACCTACAGGGAAGAAACCAGTCGGATGTCGATGGGTGTTTTCAATTAAATACAAGCCGGATGGTACTATTGAAAGATATAAAGCTAGACTGGTGGCCAAAGGCTATACCCAAACATATGGGATTGATTACTCCGAAACTTTCTCTCCAGTCGCAAAGATGAACACAATCAGGGTCCTGTTCTCAGTAGCAGCAAATAAGGAATGGCCACTTCACCAGTTTGATGTAAAAAATGCATTCCTACACGGAGAGCTTAAAGAAGAAGTATATATGGAAGCACCTCAGGGTTTCACAAGCAACTTCGGTGATAAAGAAGTATGTCGGTTGAAGAAGTCCTTATATGGACTAAAACAGTCTCCCAGAACATGGTTCGGGAGATTCACTCTTGCTATGAACCGCTATGGGTTTCAACAAAGTAACTCAGACCACACATTGTTTCTAAAAAAAGAGATAATCTGACGACTTGTTTAATAATATATGTGGATGACATGATTATTACAGGGGATGATGAAGAAGAAATCACCAGACTAAAGGAGAACTTATTCAATGAGTTCGAAATGAAGGACCTAGGAAGACTTAAATATTTCCTTGGAATTGAGATTCTAAGATCAAAACAAGGAATATTTATGTGTCAAAAGAAGTATGTTCTTGATCTTCTAACTGAAGTTGGTATGATTGATTGCAAACCAGCAGAAACCCTATGATCGTGAATCAAAAGCTGTACATGGAAGAACAAGCAGAGCTAGCTGACAAGGAAAGATATCAACGAATCGTGGGAAAGCTAATATATCTCTCTCACACCCGACCAGATATAGCATATGCGGTAGGGATAGTGAGCCAGTTTATGCATCGACCACAAACAACCCATATGGATGCAGTCTTAAGAATTCTAAGATATCTAAAAGGCACCGTTGGACATGGAATTGTGTTCAAACCAAATGGGAACTTAGAAGTTCAACTGTACACTGATGCAGATTGGGCAGGAGACAAAGACAAGAGAAGATCAACTGCAGGTTATTTTACCTTAGTTGGAGGAAATCTGGTCACATGGAGGAGTAAGAAACAGAAGGTAGTAGCATTATCAAGCGCTGAAGCCGAATTCCGGGGAATAGCCAGGGGATTAACAGAAGTTCTGTGGGTACGGAGGCTCCTAAGTGAAATAGGATTTCCACCACAAGAAGCTAGTAGAATCATGTGTGATAATAAAGCTGCAATCCAAATATCAGAGAATCCGGTACAACATGATCGAACGAAGCATGTTGAAGTTGACCGACACTTCATCAAAGAAAAATTAGAATCAGGGCTCATCTCTCTCCCATTCGTCAGGTCTGAAGATCAGTTGGCGGACATCCTAACAAAAGCTGTTAACGAAGGGATATTACGCAAATGTTTGAACAAGTTGAACTTTGGAGATCCCACCGTTCAACTTGAGGGGGCATGTTGAAAAGCAAACATTACAAAATTATGAAGACAGCTGGGATCAGCAACAAAGTCATCATCTCCCATACTTTAGTGATAGTGTTTTCATGAGTGGTGTTTTCTTGTCTTCCATTAACAGCCAACAATGATTGTAAAACCTGTATAAGAAGAGGAGAATTCTCCTCCTGTTGTATCAATCAAAATACAATTCCTTAATCAATTCAATCATCTTTTGTTAAGAGGCATGGCATGGCATGACATGGTATGGTATGGTATGGTATGTATCAATTGAAGTTTGTAACAGCTTGATTATGCTTTGGGTAACTTTTAAATTGTTTGGGCTTTTTCCTTTTTAGTCACTTTTGGGAAAAACTTGACCTATTTGACCATTATCAATAAGATATTGTTGAAAATATAATTACCTTAATCCATGTGTATCTAACTAAGGTTAAACTATGGGTCGATTGTATAATATGTAGAAAGTTGACTTAGACTCTAAGGGGGCGTTTGGTTCGCGGAATTTATTGGAATTGGAACTGGAATTAGAAGGAATTGTATTTGGAATTCAGTTTCCCAAGGATTTGAAATTCAAGTGAATTGGAATCTATAAAGGTAATTTAAATTCCAATGCATTTTAGCGACAACACACTTATAAAGGAATTGAAATTTATCACCCATTGCAAACCGCCACCACCTCCATGACCACCGATCATTTAACACAATGAACCCTGGAATTCAAATTCCAATTCCTTTGAATTCCTACATACCAAACGCCCCCTAAGTATGTAAAGTCTATGTATGTATAATAAGGGTCTAGTGTGTCAAGAACTAAACATGGTAACTGCCATATAGGGTATAAATACGTGTCAAGAGTCTGTAAACATTAACACAATCAATTCATATCAATCATACACGTTGTTCATCATCATCTTTCTATCAAACACACAAAATATATTCAATCATCAATACAATTGATCCTAAAGGGCCAACCGATACAAATAACATTATTGACAATGTACAGGTGGCAAGGCAAGTACCATGTGCTACTACTTCTCAAAGGTGTATACGAACCAATGATATTGAGAATGTGGGTAGAACATCTCGACATCATACATTTTTTGAGATGCTTGGCAATTTTAGCTTTGGTGATTACTTCAAGAAAGAAGCAATAAAGTGGGCATGGGAACTCTCAACCACAGAGTATGAATTTTCTTCAATACATAAAACATGCAAATTTTGGAATTTAAATAAGCTGAAATCAATATCCTATAGTTTTTGCTCCCTTGTAAAAACTTCTTTTCAGAAACTTAATAGACTTTTGTAGGTACAAGTATTTTAGTGTAACCTTGATCCGGCTTAATCTCGTGTGTTGGTCTTCAGCCTTTCCTGATTCTTGTTTATTTTTGTGCTTTGATTTCAGATACGGGTTGCCAGCAGAGAACTTATGGATTAGTGTCTATGAAAATGATGAAGAAACATATGCAATATGGCATGATGAGGTGCAACGTCTTTTTTTTCTTTTTTTTTCTTTTCTATTTTTCTAATGAAATAAGATGTGTTCATTCCTTCCCATGAAAAGTATAATGTTTGACTAGGCAGTTTTATGTAATTGTCCTAAATGGCCTCAAATAGGAGGAAAATGAAGGAATCTTTTGAATGGTAATATTCACATCCATTTGGTGAACGTACTTGTAACTGCAAGTAAGGGTATGAACGTACATAACCTGAAAAAATATTTGATAGGAGTGTAATAACTACTTAAAACATATTTTTATACTAATGGTGGAAAGTTGACCCGTTTACATTAATGGATCAATTGGGGTTATATTGATCTTTAGCATGTCAAACAGGTCACAGAAACAAGCTTAGCTGAAAAGAAAGTTTGGCTTACAGGTCAAAAGCCTTCCAAAACTGGTGTTTGATGCATAAAACCTTCCCACTTTATCCAAATTGTTAGATTTATTAATTTTTATGCTCGCTTAATGCAATGTTATTTTATAAAAAAATAAAAAAAGAAACAATAAGCGTTAATAGGTGGTCTGACCTGACCTGTATCAAATAATAAACTGTTTTGACTCATTACCCAACCCACCCAACCTGCCTTTTTTCCACCTCTCGGTAAGCACATGCACATACCATGGTTGGAAAATCATGATCCTGCCACCTATATGCACCAGTAAGTTGTAACTATAATGATTATCACCCAAAAAAATTAAAAAGAAGAAAATGTTTATTGTAGTTTACATGAGACGGAATACATGTTTGTTTGCTGATCTATGTATGTCACATTGTCACTGCCATGCAGATAGGTGTTCCAGCAGATCGTATAAAGAAGATGGGTGAAGAAGACAACTTTTGGACAAGTGGTGTGACAGGTCCTTGTGGTCCGTGCTCAGAAATCTACTATGATTTCCATCCTGATAGGGGAGACTCAACTGTTGTAAGTTCTACTCTTGTTTGCTTGCAGGTTTTGACTTGTTCATGCTGTTGACTTTTAATATTCATACCTAGGATTTGAATGATGATACGAGATTTATAGAGTTCTACAATCTAGTGTTCATGCAATTCAACAGAAAAGACAACGGTTCTTTAGAACCCCTGAAACAAAAGAATATAGATACAGGGATGGGCTTAGAACGCATGGCCCGTATCTTGCAAAAGGTATTGGATCAAAAAACTTCTTTTCAAGTTGTTGTCATTTGAGTAGTAAGTATTAACGGTTTCATTTTTTAACAGGTTCCCAACAATTACGAAACAGATTTGATTTTCCCGATTATAGAAGAAGTGTCGGAATTGGCAAATGTCTCATATGCCCTTGCAGACGATTCTACAAAAATCAAACTTAAAGTATGGTGTTATTCTAGTGTCTTGTTTTTCCAACGTCATTGATGAATGTTTAATGAATTTTGCAACTTATTTAATTAGGTTATCGGTGATCACATGAGGGCGATCGTTTATTTGATATCAGATGGTGTTTTCCCATCAAATATCGGTAGGGGCTATGTGGTGAGACGACTCATTAGGCGGGCTGTACGTACCGGAAGATTACTCGATATAAGAGGAGATGAAAACGGCAACCTCGAAGGGGCATTTTTGCCAATTGTTGCTGAAAAAGTTATAGATTTAAGCAGTGAAATTGATCCCGAATTAAAATCAAGAAAATCCCGTATTCTTGAGGAGCTAAAACGGGAAGAGTTACGTTTTGTGGTGACACTAGAAAGAGGAGAGAAGCTTCTAGATGAAATGCTGGATGATGCTTTAGGAAAAGCAAAAATAAACAATACCGACCCCTGTTTGTCGGGAAAAGATGCTTTCCTATTGTATGACACTTACGGTTTTCCGGTTGAAATAACTATGGAAGTAGCTGATGAACGTGGGGTTTCTATAGACATGAGTGGTTTTGATGTTGAAATGGAAAATCAAAGGCGACAATCACAAGCTGCACATAATACGGTCAAACTCACTGTTGAAAACGGGTCAGAACTGACCGAGAACATTCTGGACACTGAATTTATTGGTTATGATACCCTTTATTCTAAAGCAGTAATAAAGGGTCTTTTATTGAGTGGGAAACCGGTTGTGGAGGTCTCCCAAGGAAATGAAGTTGAAGTTTTACTGGATCGTACACCTTTTTATGCTGAATCCGGTGGTCAAATTGGAGACCGTGGTGTACTAAAAGTCAATGATACTGAAACCCAAGAAAGTGCTGTTATAGAGATAGCCGATGTCCAAAAGTCTTTAGGAAACATATTCGTTCACAAAGGTGTGATTAAACAGGGAAGTGTTGCAGTTGGTAGAGAAGTTGAAGCTGCAGTTGATGCAAAATTAAGGCAACGGGCGAAGGTAACTTTCAAACGCCTCTCTTTATTCCTTATTACTAGTTTGTATTATTTCAGTATAATTTAATTAGTTCGAACACGAATATCAAAACACATCTGTGGCGACCTTTCAGGTCCATCATACTGCTACTCATTTGCTACAAGCTGCACTAAAGAAAGTTATAGGACAAGAGACATCACAAGCAGGTTCATTGGTAGCATTTGAACGGTTAAGATTTGACTTCAACTTCCATCGGCAACTTCTTGATCACGAGTTAATAAAAATTGAAGATTTAATCAATGAATGGGTTGGAGATGCTACTCCTCTACAAACTACAGTGATGCCCATTGTTGATGCTAGAAGTGCTGGTGCTATAGCAATGTTCGGAGAAAAATATGGGGAAGAGGTATATTTATAGGTGACCGGTTTGACCAATCTACTTTTGAATGGGTCTATTCGGGTTATATATTCTCTCTAATGGGGTCAAACGGTTTAAAGAATATGGGATAATTTTATATATTCCCTTCATAACTTGGTATAATATCATATTTAACCAACATGAAATCATAATATCATATATGCCCATTTTAAAATGTATGACCTTTATACCCTTTCCTTAAAGCTTGTATTAGGATATGAGAGATTAGAGTGTTACGACAAAGAGAAAGAGAATGGTATAATGGTAATATAATAAATTGTATTAATGAAATGGGTAAATATGATTTTTTTATATATTTTGAATGGGTATGTTTGATATTAAGTTTTTTGGTTGGGTAAATATGATATTGTGCATGTTTTCAGTTGTATATATGAGATTGGCCAAAATTTATAAATCGTTTAATGGAAACATCTCAAATGGATGGAAAATCCATATTTTAATGCATGAAACCTCTTAACTTATTTTATCCACGCACTAATTAATTGAAAATAAAATAAATAAAGTTTATACAATAAATGTTCTGGCTCAACTAGTCTAATCCCACACGCTTTGACCCTTAAAAAGTTACTCATTTTGACCAGCTTTCTGACTTGCACCTTTTGCAACCTTTGGGCATTGTATTCCTTACGTTGTATTTAGTCTGGTTCTTGTATCTATTTTTTTCATATTATGTTTTGTAGGTACGTGTTGTAAATGTTCCGGGTGTCTCAATGGAACTATGTGGTGGCACGCATGTTAGTAATACTTCAGAGATTCGTGGCTTCAGGATAATTTCAGAACAAGGGATTTCCTCTGGAGTAAGACGTATAGAAGCTGTTGCAGGTGATGCTTTTATCGAATATGTTAGTGAGCGGGATAACTACATGAAGCAGCTTTGCGCCACACTCAAAGTAACATCCATAAACATGTTGTCTAATTTTATATAGATGTATTTTTCTCAAGGCTTCTGATCCTATGTTTTACAGGTAAAAGCAGAAGATGTACCAGCAAGGGTAGGGGCAATTATGGAAGAACTGAGAATGGTAAAAACCGAAGTTTCAGCTGCTCGTGCAAAAACTGCGGTTTATAAAGCATCAGTGTTAGCAAACAACACACTTCATGTTGGGACTTCTACGCAAATAAGGTTTTTATGTCCATGCTTATCAATTTTAACTTATTTGAGTTCAAACAACTAAACTTTAACTTTGACATTATTATAAATCACGACAAGTACCAATAATTATTAACATTGAGTTTATTATAGATTACAAAATCTTTATTAATTATGATTTTCATAACTGAAAAACGGATTGACCTCAAAGGTCAACCCTATGACAACTAGAAACTCACCGCTTGAATGATTTTAACCTGTCTTTGTTAGGGTGCTCGTTGAATTTATGGACGATACGGATGCAGATTCGCTCAAAAGTGCTGCTGAATATCTGGTTGATGTTTTACAAGATCCCTCAGCAATAATTTTGGGCTCGTCTCCTGGTGAAGATAAAGTAAGTTTAGTCGCTGCATTTAGTCCCTCAGTAGTTAGTATGGGGATCCAAGCTGGAAAATTCATAGGGCCGATAGCAAAAATGTGTGGAGGAGGGGGTGGTGGCCGCCCAAATTTTGCTCAGGCGGGCGGAAGGAAGCCTGAGAATTTGTCAAGTGCACTCAAAAAAGCAAAAACAGATCTTGTTTCGGTTTTATCTGAGAAAGCAAGCTAACTATGCATCGCGTCTCATAGCTCTTTAAGCTTTGAAAAAGCAAAATGAATGCTGTGAAGAATGTAAATTGTATAGTCTGGTCATGAAATGCAAGGAAAATGCCATATATAAATGACTTAATTCGGTCCTTGTTTGCCTTTCAATTCATATTGGCGTTTTATTTTATTATTGTTGTTTGTCGGGTCAGAGCAGACCAAAAGCAAAAAATTAAAGATCCAACAAGTAAACCCAGGTCCCGGATCAGTATTGTTTGATATGGGTTAAGAGAACTAGCTTGTTCCTACAACATGCGTTGCATGATGGATATCACAAAAATGTCACGTCAGGGCTTAGAGCCGATGTTCGGTTATGGCTGCTAACCATATACGACAACAACACCTGGGCAAACGATACCATTCCAGTCATATCATCATGGCTCATATAGTTCACCACACATAAACACCGAATCAAATATACCCAACGGAACAATCTTCGTCTCAGATGAGCAACAGTTTGTCATCATCGACATCTAACATTAAAAAAATGATATACCAAACCACGATTGGTCTTTGAAGAAGCAGTTCATTATCATCGACATTGGTCTTCGTAGAAGCAACTCTAAGGGACAATAATCGGATACAAAGTGTAACATCAAAGGGTCTCAGATGTCGGTATGATTATCATCATCGACCAAGCATGCTCGTGACCATTAGTGATGGGAACCTCTCCGTAAGGCCCGTTCCTTGAGACCTCACAGTTGGTCAATCATCGCATAAAACATTTTAAAACATAAATTACTTTTGCAACGGAATTTAAAAACATTCATTTATAATTAAAAACATGTCATTTCAGTACATTACATCATTCGTTTATATTTCAAAATACAGTAACATGTCAAAATGCGGATGACATCCTCAAAACGCTCCCAGTAGCTTATGTATCCATGCCTGCAACTCTTCAGTATCAACAAAATACATGTCGATCCCTTCGAGTCAATCTCAATGATTGAACTTCCTTCGAGTCAATATTAGACTCTCTTCGAGTCAATATTAGACTCCCTTCGAGTCAATATTAGACTCCCTTCGAGTCAATATTAGACTCCCTTCGAGTCAATATTAGACTCCCTTTGAGTCTATCTCAAGGATAGACTCCACGTGTGCATCCTTCGGGTTAACTAAACCACACACAGTTGAGCTAACGGAAATATGGTCGTGCACCTCCCTTCATTTGCTTGCAAGTCTTTCATTCGTTCAATACGTTCCACTTTTCATGATTGTTATATTTCTCTTCATTACATAATATTTTACATTCTCATTCATTCATACATCATACCACATAAAGTCATAACATAATACATAACGTAATACATAACATAATACATACGTTTTGAAACATAATACATACGTTTTAAAAAACGTTTAAACATGGAAAGATAACACATCACACACATATCAACAATCACATCATAAACATCATCACATCATCATGCATACATAAAGCATAAACCATCACATCATAAAAGAACATATCTCAACCATCTACCTCTTAAAACCATCAAAAAACCCTAAGTCCAAGATGAAGCACATTTAAACATTTAAGGCGCATGAGCATAAAATTTTCTAAGTAAAACAGTCTGGGCGCATTAGCACTATGCAGGCGCATGAGCCCTGCTTAGGCGTATCAACACTTAGGCGCATGAGCAACTCTAGGTGCATGGGCGCTATTTGGGCGCATGACCCAACACTTAGGTGCATGGGCAATCTGGGCGCATGGACAACTGTTTGGGCGCATGACCCAACACTTAGGTGCATGGCCAACATGCTGG
The DNA here is from genome assembly GCA_024085815.1 of Flaveria linearis. NCBI lineage: Eukaryota > Viridiplantae > Streptophyta > Magnoliopsida > Asterales > Asteraceae > Flaveria > Flaveria linearis. The sequence goes on along the minus strand of CM044009.1, from coordinate 32,740,619 downwards.
GCGCATGGGCACTTTGGCCGCATGAGCTAACACTTAGGCGCATGAACCAACACTTAGGTGCATGGCCAACATGTTGGGCGCATGGGCACTTTGGGCGCATGGGCACTTTGGGCGCATGGGCACTTTGGGCGCATGAGGTACTGTTCAGGCGCATAGCCAACAGTTAGCCGCCTAGACAGCCTTCTGGGCGCATGACTACTATTTGGGCGCATGACCTTGGAAGCATGAGGACAGTTAGGCGCATGAGGTATGTTGGGCGCATGGGAACTTTCTGAAATATTTTCTATGCTACAAACATCACCCGAATATTAATCTAACACCTCCCAACATAGATCTAACATACTATAGGCACTTATAACATATTAACAACAATTTAAACCTCCAAAACAACATTAAAACTTACATATATTGAACATCCTTTGAACAACAAGGAGAAAACCCACGGTTACATTTAAAAATGTTTGCTTAGTATGCATAATAGCCCCAACACTTTGAAAATCAATAAAAAAGGATTCTATAAACTCACCTTGAACATCCTTTGAGTAGCACACTTCAAATCCGAGACCCACCTTCAAATTCAGCTTCTAAAACTCATAAAAAGAAGCACTAAACACCACAAATCTCGGTCTAGAACTCAAAACCCAGTTGAAACTGAACTCACATTCAAGAAACTTACCTTTTTGCAGCTTCTTCTTCCTTTCTATCACTAGAACCGAGAACTTCTCCTTCTTTCTTCCTTTTTTAGCCGAGGAGATGGGTATGTGCAGGATTGATATTGTTCTCTCAACACTTAGTGTTTCTTACAAATTATTAAATATCACTCGGTTGATGAATGCAGAATCAAGATCTTAGTTGATAATAATATAATAAGTAAAGAACACAAGAAATGGTTTTCAAGATACTTGTATATATTATCTCTCAACTAAGTATTACAAGACTCATGCAGACGCATGGATACTAAGTTACAATGAGCGACTAAATACACTACTATCTACAGCTTGTTATACGTAGATAACATGCTGCTACTTACTTCTAAACAAATACTACATTGCTAGAGGTAAGGTATCTTAGATAAAGTATTATCTAAGATAAAGTAGTCATGACAGGTCCATGACTTGCCTTTTGGTCACCAACTAAAGGTGGCAGCTGTACTAGCTAAGGAATGGTGAACAATATACAAAAGTAAGGTCAACCACATGAACATGGAATGCATCAGAGAATCAGAGTAGGCAGCAAGTGTCAGTCGGACCATGCTTTATCCACTGGTTCATACTGTGATTCTTCCGAAGGTAAAATTGCTGGATTCTTTATGCCCAAGACACATAGAATATTGATGTGGTTAGCACGTCATGATCCAAGTCGGGTCATACCCAATAACAAGTTTAGTAAACACCAATTATTATTTAATTAATGATATGATCATACAATTAAATAATTACACCAATTTAGAAAATGGGTTTTCTAAATAAGTTGCATATGAGATGGAACAACTTATTGGGATATCTTGTCCATGAGTATTATTTGTAATGTTATTTGTTTTGGTCAAATGACATCAAATAATAAGAGAGTGTAAGAGTTATATAATTAATAGGTTAATTACATAACTCATAAATTAACTTATAAACATTTTGTTTTAATAGTTTTTGGGGGGAAACCTTTTTGAATGGGCTATTTCGGCCGCCCCCTTTATGGGGTTGTGCAATTCCTTTTGTATTGAGAAGAGAAACTCTTGGAATTGTCCAACACTCCATCTCTCACTCTCTCTCACATGCAAAGATCACCAAGAACATTTTCTCTCTAGCTTCTTGAAGAAAATACAAGCTGAAAATCGGATTTTCAACACATCTTGGTTCGAATTTGGTGTCAAAATCCTAGCAAAAGGGTGCTTGTTTGATGCTTGTGGGTATGGTAGCTTGAGGACACCTCTCCTTGGTGTTTTGGTTGTTCAAGAATATCATCATCTTCATCAAAATCTCGGTTTTCTGCTGCTCTACAAAAGGTGTTTTGTAAGTGTTGTTTTGGTTGTTTCTTCTTCTTGATGGTTAGCTCAAACACATATAAATGATCCTTATGTTCTTGGGTTTGTTGATATTAAGTTATTAACCTTAATTTTCAGATTATGAATCATAATATTAAGGCCTTAATCCGCTGCATTTTCATGTTTAAATGGTTAAACAACTTTGATAATGGTCCAACAAACCCAACATTGGCATCTAGAGCCAGATATGTGGATGACTAGCTTCTTTTGTCCTTATAAAATAGGTTTTATGGGACTTTAACAACCTAATAGGGGCTGTTTTGTGATGATATGATGAAACCCCAACCTTTCAAGGTTATATCTTGCATGCTTATGATTAAATCTTGAAAGGATGATATCAAATGGTTGATTATGTTGTTTGGAATAACCCTAATGTTTTGGTTCATGTTGGCCAGAACTTTAAGGTTATAAAAGGGGTTCATTTTGTTCTTTAAATGTTGTATATGGATACATATTTTGGTGCATAACATAGCCTTGACCATATGTGTTTTGGATTTGGTTGATTATGATTTTGTCATGTTGGTTGTATTCATTCAAAGGGTTGTAATAATTTCTTTTGTGTTTGTATTTGGGTTGTAATTTATTTATTCATTTGGTTATGTAATAAATAGAATAGGTTCATTTCTTTTATTAGAAAATTGAATTAGGATATGATTTTGTAAAGGAAGATGCATAAGATGAAGACCCAAAAGGAAGGACACAAAAGACATGGACACTTGAAGCTTTTGGATGTGGATTCAAGTAGGAGTTCATGGACACATATGATGTGTCGTTATTAACCCTTTGGAAAGACCTTATGACAACACTTGTGATGGCAAACAAGTATAGTCAACTTATTGGCTATGGTTATGCACATATGTTTGTATGATTATGCTTGTTTGGTTGTTTGTTGTATGATTGTTGTTTGATATTTGGATATGCATAACAAATTCATTAGCAAACTTAACAAGCTGAAAATTTATGGTTCCTAATCATTAATGGTTAATAAAAGGTTATTAAAAGGATTAATAATTTTAATAAATGGGTTTTTATTAAAAAGGAGAACCATAGGGTACCATGTTTTTGAAAGCATGCAAATACAAGGTACATAGAGTTTTCAAAACTAGAATTAGTGAAAACTAAAATCCCTTTGAAAACAAGTTTAACACCATCCTTTTACACGACACTCGAATCACTTGAGAACTATTTGTGGGATAAAGTTCACCTAACCACTTTTAGGGAGCTTGTGTTTTGAGGTGGGCTTAACGTATTTGTGGGATAAAGGTCACCTAACCACTTGTATGTGTAAACTCACACGTGTGTGTAAGTAGGACGACTTGAATTGGAAACCATGTGCATAGGGTCACCGAAGCATGGCGTACAATGGTGTTGATGGGATTAAACATGCCAACCAAACATAAGATGTTTAACCGATCCCATTAAGGCTAGAAGTCGCAAAAGGTTGCAATTGTCAAATGTTGACTACCTTGTTAATTTAAATAATGGGATAAAGGTCACCTAACCATTATTTGAATGTAACATTGGATTCTAGATTTTAATTATTAATTGTATATGAGACATAAAAGGGTATTAATGATTAAAATGTATTTTTTAGAAATACTAATAAGAACTTTGTAAATTTTGTAGAATGGCCGCAAACTATAATGCTACCACCCCGACCGTCCATACCCTATCACTGAGAACTATTTTAGAGAGGGATCGTCTGAACCATAACAACTTTATAGACTGGTTTCGAAACTTGAGAATTGTTCTCAAGCAAGAGAAAAAGGCCTATGTCCTTGACGATCCTATTCCTGACCAACCCACCCCGAGGATGTTGAGGCCTATAAGGATTAGATTCAGTATACTGAGGATTCCATGCAGGTATCCTGCCTCATGTTGGGAACTATGATTCCCGAACTCCAAAAGGACTTGGAGCATCATGGGGCATATGACATGATTACCCAATTGAAGGAAATGTTCCTTCAACAAGCTAGGGTAGAGCGCTTCGAAACGGTTCGAGCGCTTCATGCGTGTCGCATGGAAGAAACCCAATCGGTATCATCTTATGTACTTAAGATGAAAAGCCACATTGATCGCCTCGAGAGGCTTAACTGTCTTGTCTCAAAGGAGTTGGCCACGATTTGATCCTTAATGGCCTAACTAAAAGGTTGAGACGTTCATAATGAATTACAATATGAACGGATGGGACAAGAGCATTGGTGTGCTTCACGCAATGCTCAAAACAGCTAAGGCGGGGATGGGTAGAAAGGTTCTACCTATTCTCTCGATCAATGAGGGAGGCAATAGAAAAAGGCCATTCCCCGATCCCAAGGCAAATGTTGCCAAAGGAAAGGGGCTCATCAAAGGCAAAGGGAAAGGAAAGGTTAAAGCAGAACCTCGAAAACCTAAGCTTATGAAGCCTAAGGTAATGGAAAACGATCCATGTTTTGAGTGTGGTGAGATAGGACATTGGAAAAGGAATTGTCCAACCTATCTCAAAGAGTTGAGAAATAAGAGGGATGCTGGGCAGACCTCAGGTACAACTTTCATGATCCATATTGACTTAAATGTTATTTCTTCAAACACATGGGTATTGGATACCGGGTGTGGAACAGTCATTTGCAATCCGTTGCAGGGGTTCAAAACAAATAAGCACTTTAAGAAGGGAGACATAAGTCTCTACATGGGCAACGAGCAAAAGTTGATGTCAAAGCCCAAGGAGACTATGTTTTGAAACTTTCAAATGGTTTGGAAGTTGTTCTTAAAAACATTTTGTATGTTCCTAGTTTGACTAGGAACATAATTTCAGTTTTCCTTTTAAAACAATATGGTTATGATTTAAAGTTGTAAATGATGGTATCTATGTTTATATGGATGATGTATTTTTTTCAAGGCTATGCCTTTTAATGGTATTTATGAATTGGTTCATGATGATTCATCCTATAATAACACATTATACCAATCAAGCACCAAGAAACTTAAAATGAGTTAAGTGATTCTTATCTTTGGCATTGTCGTCTTGGTCACATAAACAAGAATCGGATTCAAACACTTCAAAGAATGGTCTTTTGAAAAAAATGAAAATGGTTCATTTGATAAGTGTGAATCTTGTTTACAAGGTAAGATGACCAAGTCGCCCTTTAGTGGTACTAACGAGGGGGCAAAAGACTTATTAGGAATCATACATTCGGATGTATGTGGTCCTTTTAAGACAATGACAAGGAATGGTGAAAGATACTTCATTACCTTTACCGACGATTACAGTCGCTATGGTTATATGTACTTGATGACACATAAACATGAAGCTTTTGAAATGTTCAAAATCTTCAAGAATGAAGTAGAAAATCAACTCAATAGAACTATCAAAGTTCTCCATTCAGATAGAGGAGGTGAATACCTCAGTGAGGCTTTTTAGGATCATCTAAGAAGTTGTAGGATTGTCTCACAACTTACTCCTCCCGGAACACCACAACATAATGGTGTGTCTGAAAGGAGAAACCGAATCCTATTGGATATGGTTCGATATATGATGGCTATAAGCTCACTACCTCTATCATTTGGGGTTTCGCACTACTCTCCGTGGCTCGTATTTTGAATATGGCCCCGACCAAGAAAGTGGATTCGACACCTTTTGAAATATGGCATGGAAGAGTTGCATTGCTATCATATTTAAAGGTATGGGGTTGTGAAGCTTATGTTAAGCAAAACACCAAAACAAATTGGAAAGTCGATCCACTAAGTGTATATTTGTTGGATATCCCAAAGATTGTATAGGATACTACTTTTTTGATCCAATAGAGCAAAAGGTATTTATTGCTCAAAAGGCAGAGTTCTTGGAAGCCAAGTTCCTTATGGAAGGAATGACGTATAGAACAGTGGAATTTGATGAGGATCAAGATCCATAAGCCGATACACGTTTGGTTGACACTAGCAATCAACAGGAGGTTGTTGATGATGATCAAGAGGTTGATCAATACACACAAAACGTTCGCAGATCTGGTAGAGTTAGCATTCCACCTGAAAGATATGGATTTTTCATGGATGGATGCTACGTGGTTGACTCCGATGAGCCAACTACATACCATGATGCAATGTCCAATTCGGACTGTGACAAACGGCTGGAAGCCATGAACGTAGAGATGTAATCCATGTATGACAACCAAGTTTGGGAATTGGTTGACCCTCCGGTTAACTCCAAACCGGTTGGATGCAAGTGGGTTTTCAAGAAGAAAACAGATATGTATGGAAACTTGGATACTTACAAAGCAAGACTTGTAGCAAAAGTTTTCACTCAAACTCAAGGGGTGATTATGATGAAACCTTCTCGTCTGTGACAATGCTAAAGTCTATTGGGATATTGTTTGTCATTGTGCTCATTATGACTATGAGTGTGACAACCCGAAAAATTTGTGATTTAATTCATATAATATTTATGTGATTTTTATTTTTTTATTTTTTTTATTTTTATTATTTGTTAATTTAATAAAAATAATGATAATAATAATATTGTTAATAACAATAATAATAATAATAATAACAACAATACTAACAATAATAACAATGATAATGATAAAAGTAATTTATAAAAAGTTTATTAAATTTAAAAATAATAAGTCCAGGGGGTTAACTGCCATTTCTGAAACTTTAAAAGAAATTGTTTACATAAAATAATAAATTTATAAACCTCAGGGGGCTAAAGTGTAATTATCAAACAAATCACCCCCACCGCTCGATCACTTCTCCGACGACTATTCCGGCGGCTCCGGCGACCCCCTAAACACCAAATAACGCGGTTTCAATGCAAACAAAAGCTCCCGACACATTCAAGTGGGAGTTTCGAACTCGTGGGGACTTGAAATTTGAATAATGGTGTCGGTTTAGTGTGATTCCCACTCTCGACCGAAAGTTCGGCCGACCCACTTACCAAAATCGCACTGAAACATAAATAATGAACAAATTGGTGGCGCACTAATGATCGTTTAACCATTTAAAAACTTCCATCGTGTTCAATTTGATTTTAAAACACACACACATATCAATCTGATCACCACTTTCATCGCGAACCTGCAACTCACTGTTCATCATCAATCGACCTTCACAACAGGTAATTAAACTTGGTAATCAACTCGATTTTGGTTGGGGAACAAAAGCCCAACATCAATTTGGGTATAAACATCGAATCGAGGATCAATTTGATTCGGATCGAATTAGGGTTCTTGTGGATTGGGGATGATTTCGGGTTATGTTTATAAGTAAATGGAACCGAGACCTTATGCGGCTGTATGCCTTTGGTCCACCGGTTCCATGTCCTCTGCATATCCTTGAGGTCCCGGGTTCGACCCCGGGCAACCTCACTTAATTTTTTTAAAGCCTTTTTCAACATTTAAAAATATACAAAAATTCCCAAAAATCATAAAATAAGTTTTAAAAACTTCCCCTATTTCAAAAGCATCTAAGTAATTTCTATAAAATTTATTTATCAAAAACACCTTAATAATATTTATAAAATATTATTTATAAATGTTATAAATAGCCATTTTTATAAAAATAGACTCTAAATAATAATTTAAATTATTAATTCATTATTGGACACTATATCATTTTTAAATATGGATAACATAATTAATAATTTATATTATTGAACAAATCTATGATTGAACATAATTAATAATTAGATAATTTATATTATGTTTTATCATGTAAATATGTTATAATTTACTAATATGTTATTATTTATTATTTATACATAATTTATGTTCAATTATAATTACCATATAAATATAATGTTTAGATAATTTGTGTCTATTTATAAATCTTACTAAATTAGATACGAACTTACATATTTAAATAATGTTTACAATTTATTTAGAACATAATGATATGTAAAATCATTATTAAAATTAATCAAATGAAATACAAATCTTTAATTATTAAAGAATTAACAGAATAACTAAATGATTTAATTATATGTTTATAACAAATCCCCGAAAACCAAACCTTAGATCAATTGAACGCCAGGTTTAAGATCTAACTTATTTAGGTTATGGATTTGTATTTGTTTGCTTATGTGAATTATAATTCCTTAGGAGGAATTTACTAGCTTGTCAACACCACACAAGGACTGAGGTGAGTTCATACTTAACTGTTCCCTTTTTAATCATTTAAATATTTTGAGGATGGATACATGTTGTAATTAAAATTACAAATTATTTTTGTGTATTAAGTTAAATAATAATTGAATCACATTTATGATTACATATGGTTATATTGAAAATCCTTCTCTGTAAACTGGACTATTAATAAGGCAGGGATCTTTTGGATAGTACTATCGGGGAGTGACTGACCCCCACAAAGGTTTGGACATGTGGTCCTTATCAGATGCATAAAGATCTCGGTGTCATTCGGGATGACTATTCTGGTATGAGAAGGCAGATGTGCGCTATATAAGTTTTGCCATTATAGTTCCACTTACAACCCATATGAGGATAAATGTAAAGAGAGGATTCGCGCCCTCTGATTTGAATTATTATAAATAACATAATATACGCATGAAAATGATAATAAACTATGTTACATGGGCAAATCCTAGGTGAAAGATTTGTTGGGCTTGTACATAGAAATAATAAACTATGATACATGGGCAAATCCTATGTGAAGGATTTGTTGGGCTTGTACATAGTAGGTATGTGGGATAGCGGGTTCACCTTAATAAAAAGGGTTCTGACAGGCTATTCATGTACCGGTGAGTAAATTAAACTCATACTTTTACAATAAACCCTTCTTTGAATGATAATTGATGGTTTATCATATATGTTTTACACACCTATGAACTCACCAACCCTGTGTTGACACTTGATTTTACATGTATTCTCAGGTATCTACTAGGAGCTTATGGACATGCACGTAGGATCATATAAGAGCTCAAGATACATATTTGTTATTGATAAGACATGATTAGACGTATTGTTAAAGAACAATCAATATATTTATTTCCGCTGCGTATAATATCTAATGCTCTAAATAATAATGGATTGATTATCTAAAACTTATCACATAGATAACTGCATCTCATGTGTAACTACTGTGTTCGATCCTGTTTGCTCACTCCTCCGTGATAGATTCCAGGCCCGGAATTTGAGGGTGTGACAAATTGGTATCAAAGCCATTAGTTATACTGAGTTAGGAATTGCATCTAGCCTATAGCCACACACAATAGTTGCACAAAATAAACTTTCTTAGTTAGAGATTGACAAGGATTAAGAAGTTATATGCCTTATGTGATTCCTCTTATACCTTGATTCTTATCAATGCACACACGAATCCTAAATCATATTCAGGGCATTGCGTGCCTAAATCAAATGGCTTTCAAAATGAGCTTTGAATCATAAATCGTGGATTTCAAATTCGTCAAAGTCTGTGTCTTACAACTTGAAACATGTAATGCTGGAAGAGCGTGATGCCTGTATCTCGAGGTGTTCTGTCTAGGCAAGGTATTCGTATAAATCCAAATCAACCGATGGACCTGTTTACCTTCTGGGAACCCTTGGGATGAGTATCTTCTTATAGGTACGCATGTCTTCAACAAAGTTGTGATTGATCAAATACTTTGATTAGTCAATGTACTCGCTTTGATTTACGAATCAAACGATTACACCTGGAACATCTCATTGCTATTATGCCAAATTCTCGATTGTCGTTTTCATGGTGTATAGCTCATATTACCCAATTTCCATGAAAATTCTTAATGATCTTTTAGAATGGCTTCTCGTCAAATCCGTTGCCGTAAGATTGCTGCTATTGTAGCACGTGAAGTTACTGTGGTCAATACACAAGTCTATAAGGCATATGAATCAAATTACCTTGACGTGTTCCATGTGGTAATCTAAGCTACGCTTGTCCTAACCTAAAGCGAGATTTGTTTCCCTTAGTACTCGTGCCTTGCCGAATTTAATCGAAAAACCCAGTTTTCTTAAATTCCCATCTGTCCTACAATAATTGTCCATACTTTGAATATTTGATATAGAATGCATCTATTGAATATATCAAAGTGTGAATTCTCACCAAACAATTTTATGATAGATGGACGCACCAGCGGGCAGAGGCAGAGGTAGAGGACGCGCTAGAAGGACTGTCCCAATAGGGATGACTCCTGAAGAAATACAAGCCTTGGTCAATCAAGGTGTTGCTGCAGCCCTAGCCACTCAGGCTGCTCAGAATGGTCATCACTATTCGTATAAAAAGTTCCTAGACTGCAAGCCCGATATCTTCACTGGGGCAGAATGGGCCATTGGGCTCATAAGGTGGTTTGAGAAATGTGAATCCATCTTTGCTATATCTGAATGTCCAGATGAGAGTAGGACGAAGTATGCCTCTGGAGCATTGAGTGGAGCTGCACTCTCGTTCTGAAAGACTGAAGTTTCAAGACTTACTCTCTTACTAGCCAATGCTATGGCTTGGGATGAATTCAAACAACTGATGATGGAAGAGTTCTGTCCGAGGGAAGAAGTACAAAGATTTGAAACCGAGTGCTGGAACCACAAAATGGTGGGATCTGAAATTGAAACTTATACCACCGAGAACCATGAGTACGCAACGTTGTGCCCGCACATGATGGAGCTTGCTCATAGAAGAATTGAAGGCTATATCCGTGGACTATCACCTGTCATTCAGTCTTTGGTCACTTCCTCCAACCCAACTTCAATCCAACATGCCATTAGGATAGCTCATAAGCTGACTAATGAGGCTGTGGCTTAAGGGAAGTTGCCATCGAGGATCAAGGGTAAGGATGCTGCTGCTGAAAGCTCAGGAAAGAGAAAATTTGAAGATTCTAAAGAAGGTGAGAATCAAGGTGCAAGCAAGAAGCAAGACGAGGAAAAGCAACATGACAATTAGGGCATCCCGCCTAGATGTCAGAGGTGTGGCAAGCGTCACCATGGCAAGTGTACTGCAATCATTTGCTACAAATGCAACAGGAGGGGGCACACTGCTCCTGAATGTAGGACACAGACTCAAGACCAAGGACATCAGCAGAATGATGGTAAGAGAGGAGTTACGTGTTTCAGATGTGGAGAAAATGGCCATGTTGCCAGGGATTGCACTGGGGAAAAGAAAGATACAGCCAAGGGCGGAGTCTTCATGATTGGCAAAGTCACTTGAACGTGGAACGTGTTCAAGAATATTACCAATACATCTTAATTTTCAGGACGAAAATTCCTCTAACAGGGGATGATGTGACAACCTGAAAAATTTATGATTTAATTCATATAATATTTATGTGATTTCTATTTTTTTATTTTTTTTATTTGTTAATTTAATAAAAATAATAATAATAATAATAATGATAATAACAATAATGATAAATAATAATATTGTTAATAACAATAATAATAATAATAACAACAATACTAACAATAATAACAATGATAATGATAAAAATAATTTATAAAAAGTTTATTAAATTTAAAAATAATAAGTCCAGGGGGGTTAACTGCCATTTCTGAAACTTTAAAAGAAATTGTTTACATAAAATAATAAAACTTATAAACCTCAGGGGGCTAAAGTGTAATTATCAAACAAATCACCCCCCCGCCCGATCACTTCTCCGGCGACTATTCCGGCGGCTCCGGCGACCCCCTAAACGCCAAATAACGGTTTCAATGCAAACAAGCTCCCGACACATTCGAGTGGGAGTTTCGAACTCGTGGGGCCTTGAAATTTGAATAATGGTGTCGGTTTAGTGTGATTCCCACTCTCGACGGAAAGTTCGGCCGACCCACTTACCAAAATCGCACTGAAACATAAATAATGAACAAATTGGTGGCGCACTAATGATCGTTTAACCATTTAAAAACTTCCATCGTGTTCAATTTGATTTGAAAACACACACACATATCAATCTGATCACCACTTTCGTCGCGAACCTGCAACTCACTGTTCATCATCAATCGACCTTCACAACAGGTAATTAAACTTGGTAATCAACTCGATTTTGGTTGGGGAACAAAAGCCCTAACATCAATTTGGGTATAAACATCGAATCGAGGATCAATTTGATTCGGATCGAATTAGGGTTCTTATGGATTGGGGATGATTTCGGGTTATGTTTATAAGTAAATGGAACTGAGACCTTATGCGGCTGTATGCCTTTGGTCAACCGGTTCCATGTCCTCTGCATATCCTTGAGGTCCCGGGTTCGACCCCGGGCAACCTCACTTAATTTTGTAAAGCCTTTTTCAACATTTAAAAATATACAAAAATTTCCAAAAATCATAAAAATAAGTTTTAAAAACTTCTTCTATTTCAAAAGCATCTAAGTAATTTCTATAAAATTTATTTATCAAAAACACCTTAATAATATTTATAAAATATTATTTATAAATGTTATAAATAGCCATTTTTATAAAAATGGACTCTAAATAATAATTTAAATTATTAATTTATTATTGGACACTATATCATTTTTAAATATGGATAACATAATTAATAATTTATATTATTGAACAAATCTATGATTGAACATAATTAATAATTAGATAATTTATATTATGTTTTATCATGTAAATATGTTATAATTTACTAATATGTTATTATTTATTATTTATACATAATTTATGTTCAATTATAATTACCATATAAATATAATGTTTAGATAATTTGTGTCTATTTATAAATCTTACTAAATTAGATACGAACTTACATATTTAAATAATGTTTACAATTTATTTAGAACATAATGATATGTTAAAATCATTATTAAAATTAATCAAATGAAATACAAATCTTTAATTATTAAAGAATTAACAGAATAACTAAATGATTTAATTATATGTTTATAACAAATCCCCGAAAACCAAACCTTAGACCAATTGAACGCCAGGTTCAAGATCTAACTTATTTAGGTTATGAATTTGTATTTGTTTGCTTATGTGAATTATAATTCCTTAGGAGGAATTTACTAGCTTGTCAACACCACACAAGGACTGAGGTGAGTTCATACTTAACTGTTCCCCTTTTTAATCATTTAAATATTTTAGGGATGGATACATGTTGTAATTAAAATTATAAATTATTTTTGTGTATTATGTTAAATAATAATTGAATCACATTTATGATTACATATGGTTATATTGAAAATCCTTCTCTGTAAACTGGACTATTAACAAGGCAAGGATCTTTTAGATAGTACTATCGGGGAGTGACTGACCCCCACAAAGGTTTGGACATGTGGTCCTTATCAGATGCATAAAGATCTCGCTGTCATTCGGGATGACTATTCTGGTGTGAGAAGGCAGATGTGCGCAATATAAGTTTTGCCATTATAGTTCCACTTACAACCCATATGAGGATAAATGTAAAGAGAGGATTCGCGCCCTCTGATTTGAATTATTATAAATAACATAATATACACATAAAAATGATATTAAACTATGTTACATGGGCAAATCCTAGGTGAAGGATTTGTTGGGCTTGTACATAAAAATAATAAACTATGATACATGGGCAAATCCTATATGAAGGATTTGTTGGGCTTGTACATAGTGGGTATGTGGGATAGCGGGTTCACCTTAATAAAAAGGGTTCCGACAGGCTATTCATGTACCGGTGAGTAAATTAAACTCACACTTTTACAATAAACCCTTCTTTGAATGATAATTGATGGTTTATCAAATATGTTTTACACACCTATGAACTCACCAACCCTGTGTTGACACTTGATTTTACATGTAATCTCAGGTATCTACTAGGAGCTTATGGACATGCACGTAGGATCATATAAGAGCTCAAGATACATATTTGTTATTGATAAGACATGATTAGACGTATTGTTAAGGAACAATCAATATATTTATTTCCGCTGCGTATAATATCTAATGCTCTGAATAATAATGGATTGATTATCTAAAACTTATCATATAGATAACTGCATCTCATGTGTAACTACTGTGTTCGATCCTGTTTGCTCACCCCTCCGTGATAGATTCCAGACCCAGAATTTGAGGGTGTGACAATGAGATTTGGCAAATGGATGTCAAAACCGCTTTTCTTAATGGACATCTCGAAGAGACTGTCCATATGGTTCAGCCTGAAGGTTTTGTCGATCCAAAACATCCTAAAAAGTATGCAAGTTAAAGATATCAATCTATGGATTGAAACAAGCATCGAGAAGTTGGAATCAACATTTTGATGAATAGATCAAGAAATTTGGTTTCATCAAGAACGCTGACGAGGCTTGTGTGTATAAAAGGGCTAGTGGGAGTGTAATTACATTCTTAGTATTGTATGTTGATGACATACTACTATTTGGAAATGATATTCAACCATGGAAGGTGTTAAAACCTGTCTTGGGAGCTGTTTTTCCATAAAAGATCTCGGTGAAGCCGTCTATATTTTGGGAATTACGATCTATAAGGATAGATCGAGGCGGTTGATAGGTCTAAACCAAAGTGCATACATTGATAAAATCTTGAAAAGGTTCAAGATGGAAAACTCTAAGAAAGGTATGGTATCTATTCAAAGAAGGACAATATTGAGTGCATCTCAATGTCCAAGCTCAAAGGATGAGCAAGATCGTATGAAGGACATCCATATGCGTCTGCTATAGGATCCATCATGTATGCGATGATATGCACTAGACCGGACGTGTCATGCGCGTTAAGCATGACAAGCAGATATCAGCAGAATCCGGGTAATAGCCATTGGATGGCTGTTAAAAGTATATTGAAATACCTTAGGCGGACTAAGGATATGTTTCTAATATACGGATCTGATGAAGAGGAACTCGTTGTAAAGGGTTACATGGATGCGAGTTTCCAAACTGATTGAAATGATTCTCGATCACAATCGGGGTATGTCTTCATTATGAATGGAGGAGCTGTGTCTTGGAAGAGTTCAAAACAAGACGTGGTAGCATTGTCCACTATAGAATCTGAATATATAGCCGCCTCATTGGCAGCTCAGGAAACTGCATGGATAAAGAAGTTTATCGCCGATCTAGGGGTGGTCTCTACCATTCAAGACCTCCTAGAAATCTTTTATGATAACGAGGGTGCGATTGCTCAAATCAAGGAACCCCGTGCACATCAAAAGACTAGGCACATTGAGCGGAGATTCAACTACATAAGGGATGAAGTTGAAAAGGGAAAGATATGTATTCGCAAAGTTCACACTAATCAAAACATTGCGGATCCACTCACGAAGCTCCTTGAAAGGGCAAAGCATGAAAGTCATACTTGTGCCTTAGGACTTCGATATTCTAGTGATTGGAATTGATCTGTTTAGTATTTAAAAGTTTGGAACAATTGTAATATTTAACTCTTTATATATCTGTGATATTCTGAGTTAAGTTCCTTTTAGCATGTTTACATCCATGAATATGTTTATTATTGTAAATATCCGTAGTCGGTCATATTTGTGGGAACAAATATGAACGTAAGACTATTATGAACTTGGATTGGTGGATATTCATAAGGCATGAATATAGAGCAATTGTTTGCTGCCAAGGTTCACAGATATTCGTGAGATACGAATATTGGACTGATCTCAAATCTTACTACATGGAATCTTATTGATTGATCATAAGTAAATTTGAGTAAAGGCGAATATCATTTGGTATCCTCTGACCTGAGATACATATTGGGTTTTGATATTCACCAAGTGTTATACCTTGAGCTAGTCCTTCGCTGCTCTGAAATGATGGTCAGTACATAAGGCTATGTTTAGGTATAACATAAGGTGATTGTGAGAAACGTATGTAGTCAAGATGGAATTTGTTCCTCTTATTCGTTGGGAGCAAGATGTCTAAGGCCTGATTAAGTTAAATCAACAAGGAATGATCATTCTGTGTCTTTGGATTTAACATGACATCTGTAACAAAAGGATAAATGATTGATTCACCTAAATCATTTCAAGTTGGATACTTGAAGGGTATGATGTTATTGAATGGCTTCTAAGTCATGCGTATTAAGGGTAGTAAACCGTTGTTAGGCGGTATTTACTGCGTGCATCAATCTTCTATGAATCTTGTGCAACTGGGAGATTGTTGGATTCTTTATGCCCAAGACACATAGAATATTGATGTGGTTAGTACGCCATGATCCAAGTCGGGTCATACCCAATAACAAGTTTAGCAAACACCAATTATTATTTAGTTAATGATATGATCATACAATTAAATAATTACACCAATTTAGAAAATGAGTTTTCTAAATAAGTTGCATATGAGATGGAACAACTTATTGGGATATTTTGTCCATGAGTATTATTTGTAATGTTATTTGTTTTGGTCAAATGACATCAAATAATAAGAGAGTGTAAGAGTTATATAATTAATAGGTTAATTACATAACTCATAAATTAACTTATAAACATTTTGTTTTAATAGTTTTTGGGGGGAAACCCTTTTGAAGGGGCTATTTCGGCCGCCCCCTTTATGGGGTTGTACAATTTCTTTTGTCTTGAGAAGAGAAACTCTTGGAATTGTCCAACACTCCATCTTTCACTCTCTCTCACATGCAAAGATCACCAAGAACATTTTCTCTCTAGCTTCTTGAAGAAAATACAAGCTGAAAATCGGATTTTCAGCACATCTTGGTTCGAATTTGGTGTCAAAATCCTAGCAAAAGGGTGCTTGTTTGATGCTTGTGGGTATGGTAGCTTGAGGACACCTCTCCTTGGTGTTTTGGTTGTTCAAGAACATCATCATCTTCATCAAAATCTCGATTTTCTGTAGCTCTACAAAAGGTGTTTTGTAAGTGTTGTTTTGGTTGTTTCTTCTTCTTGATGGTTAGCTCAAACACATATAAATGATCCTTATGTTCTTGGGTTTGTTAATGTTAAGTTATTAACCATAATTTTCAGATTATGAATCATAATATTAAGGCCTTAATCCGCTGCGTTTTCATGTGGTTAATTATGGTCCAACAAACCCAACAAAAATGGCTTCGGAAGAATAAGTTCTTCCGAACCATTTTATGCTTCGGAAGACACAGCTTCTTCCGAGCCTTTGTCTTCGGAAGACTTTATCTTCATTCTTCTAAGTGTCTACTTCTGAAAGAGATCTTCTAGGTTTCGGAAGACTGAGTTCATCCTTTAGAAGCTCTTCGGAAGATCACCATAGAAGCTTCGGAAGTTGCAGCATTGCCTTCGTAAGATTTCTCTTAGTTGTACAGATTTCTTCTAAGTGTTGTTTTGGTTGCATCAGCCTCAATAGATCCAACAAACTCCCCCTAGGCTGATGCTACTAAAACTACACTTCCTTCTTCAACTTTTAACTACTCTTCAGTTCTTGCCTTTTGTTTAATTCAACAAGATGAATGCTGTCCATAAATCTTCTGATGTGAGCAGCTATCATGGAGTTAGTGGGATTGGTGAATGTCTCTCTGCTAGCTCAGCAATATCAAATCTGCTTAAGTGTAGCAGAGATAAGGCATTGAACCTGCTTACATCTCCATTCTCCCTCTCCACAATGAAGTTATGAGAAGGTTCATCAAACCTCCACTGGATTATTTTCTTCCTAGGAATAAGGGGAAAGTTTGGCAGTTTATCCCATTCCTAGTGTCCAGCAGGCTTACTAATTTTCTTCTTAGCCTTTTCTCTTCTTCATTTAATGAATCAGAGCTTAAGGCTAGAAGGTTGAGTGATTGGTGGAGTCTCTCGGGGTAGATCTAGGAAGGCATTTCTTGTGAGAGAGCTTGAGGATCCGTCAATGTATTGTAATATGATGAACCCTTCCTCATAAGAGATGCTACTTACTTTTGAGAAGTTGTTGAGTCTCCTTTTGATCTCCGTAATCTCTTCTAAGGTTAGAGTTTTGGATGGTTCAGAGGATGGTTTGGGTATTGATTGGGTTTTAGGTTGTGTTTTGGGTTGTAGAATATGTAGTGGTGGTGGTTGTTGAGAGGCAGAGGAAGATAGTAGTGGTAGTGCGGATGGTGTGGGTTCAGGGGTGTATGGTTCAGTGATGGGTTCGGTTTTGATGGGGAAAGAGAAGGGTATAGGCTCAGTGATGAATTCAGTTGTTGTGGGTTGTGGTTTGGGTGCAGATTTGGGTTTCATCCTATGTATCTCCTGAGATACCTCCTTCCTTCTTCCTAAGCGAATGTCAGCTTTGATATCACTGACATGTCGCTATAGGGTTATCTCTGACATTGGCCCAACTTGCCTGCCAGTGAAGTCATGTGCCCTGAGATAAGCCTTCATCTAGGCTTTATCTCCCACTTTCTTGGCAGCTGCAAGCCTTGCCTCTTCTTCCCTCTTCTTTCTCTCCCTTGTTTTCTCCCTGATAGCTTTCTTTCTTTCCTTACTGATTTGATCCTGTTCTCTGTTGACAAGAAGCAGAATCATCTCATTCTCATGAGGACTCAGTTCCTCCTGAGAGTAACCTCTTGAGCACAGGAAGGCTATCCTCTCCTTCCTTTTCTTCAACTCAGCTTCTTCTTTCATCTTCCTTGCCTTCTCCTCTTTAGCCATCCTTGCTGGATTCTCCTTTTCTTTCTGCAGCAAGGTTGCCTCTTCCAATTTGACAAGCTTATCAAGTGGGAGTTGTAGCATTTCTTCATTTGCTACTCCCAGGCTGATGAGTTTATCAATTACCTCCAACCTCTTCTTTTCATTGATAGACTCCTGAGATGTTGCTACTGCTTTGCTGCTTGTAGCCAACAATTTTTCAGTAGGGAGTCTACCCTTTCTTCTCAATTTGTTTAACCTCTCATCCTCATAAAGTTCCTCATCAGTCATCTTCCTCTTACCTTTGTAATCATGAGGAGATACTTCCTTTGGTGATTCTGGTTTTAAGGGTTGAGATTGAGAGGACTGAGGATGAGGTTGAGAAGTATGTGGTTGATCTTATGCTATTTATGGAAGGATAGGAGTTGTAAGGAAGTCCTCACTGTTCACCTCAGAGGCTAGATCAAGGATGGCCTCTGTGAGAATCAGTTCATCAAACAGAGATGATAGGCCAACAATTACTTCCGCAGCTGAAATTTCTGCTTCGGAAGAGATTGATGTTGCACCATCTGTCCCAACTGAGGCAGTTGCTGGGCCATCAGTCCCTATTTCCCCTTTGAAGTAAATCTCAGGTTCTATAGTTACCTTAGGTTGACCAATTTCCACCTGAGTGGTAGGTGGTGCACTGAGCCTTTGAAGCTCTTCTGCTCTAAAGTATGTTATGGCAACATCAGGGGATGGTTGTTCAAGTAAGGAGCTCACTAGAAACTGTGTGAAAAATTTGTGAAGGTTGATGAGCATCATTGGATCCACTTAAAAAATCAAAGGAGGTGGTTGTGGGAAAACAGTGGATGATTGCTTTTGTGTAGGGTAAAGGGAGGATAAAGTTGTAAGAGTCAAAGATTGAGGTTCCTCATAAATTTAAGGTTCCTTATGAGCTTGTTTCTGTTCATTCTCCCCCTTTTTGGTAGCATCATCTTGAGAAGTAGATGACCTAGAGGAAGAACTTAAAGAAACCTGAGTTGGTACATGCCTGATAGACTTCTCAATCTGTGTCTCAGCTAGTTTTGCCTTGAGATCTTCAATCTTAAGTTGCTGAGTGGCAGACCTGGTTTCTAAGATATTAACCTTGAATTCAAGGTCTGCGACCATAGAGAGCAGGTACTCAATGGTGAGTTTCAGTCTTCCCTCATCTTCATGTGAAGAATCATGGGGAGATGAAACAACATACCTAGTATGTACATCCTCATTACCAGTAGTGGTTGCCTGGCATCCTGGATTCCTTTGCTCAATGATATCTCTTTCAGAGATGTCAATGGCCAGAGTTGCCGTAGACTAAGTCTCATTGATGTTACCACTATCCTGAGAGCTCAATGGCAGCTGAGCCTACATGAGTCCCCTGCACACAGGTGGGACTCACCTCAGTTATTGGATGCTAATGTGGGTCAGAGATCAGAGGTTTCCTTTGGCTCTGTTGATCTAAAGAGAGGTATGATAGATCAACTTCATAGCTTTGAGGAAACATGAAATCCTCATCAGTTTAGGTTAAAAGGTCAGTGAAGGATATGGTAGGTATTCCTAATGACCCGGGAACTTGGTCAACATCTAATGACTCAGAGCCAGTGATGTGGCTGTCCCTTTTTGGTTGCTCAGAGAGTATTATGACTTATCATTAGGGCTTGATGTTTGGGTGATGGGCTCATCAGGTTGATATTGAGGAGACTCAACACTGATATTGAGGTCAATTGGAGGGGGAAGTTGGACCTCATGCTTAGTGGGAGCCCGATGTTCCACTCTAGCCTTTTTGGGCTGAACAGAGGGGGCTTGTTCAATCAGAGTAGATTGAACAAGGGTTCGCTTTGGACGTCTTTGGTAAAGGTATTTGACAGGTAAGGTGGCCTTTGAAGTGGAGTGGTGATTGCTGGTGTGGGTTCATCAACTGTTGGTTTAACAGGGATGTCACAAGGGGCCATAGGCTCAAGCATACCTGGAAGCAGAGGAGTGAACCTTCTAGTGAAATTGGTGGATATCTTCTTCAGCATTCGGAAGATACCCAACCACATTTGAGGAACTACTAGAATATCTTTATATTCTAGTTTATCCAGGTCTAGTTCACAGTTGATAAAGTACTGAATAAATTGAGGATACATGTAGAATGTATTCTTGATAAGATTTCCCCTCAAGTTATTTAGAACAAACCTGGAATAGTTGAACCTCAGGCCTTTGACCAACCCATGAATAAATAGCCTAGTTCATAAGGGATTTGATCCCAACCGCTTGATTTGTTAGACAAACTATAAAGGATAATGTGTAGTAAGTACTTCCAGTTGTAGGAGAAGTTGAATTTGTAGACAGTGGACTTACTGACATCACCTCCGTATCCCATTTGAACATAGGTGTCTTCTAAATCAGGTCTTGGAAATTCAGTTGGAGCTCCAACATCATGAAGCTCCAAATGTTCGCTGATAGTGGTTTCACTCACCACTATCTCTTGTCCACAGACTCTCGAACGAATTACCCTTTCATTGTTGATGATTTCGTTTTGACATTTGTCCAGAAGTCAGACATATGGTTAGAGTAGATGGTGGGGTTTATTGTGAGAGCGGGAAGGTATATGGATTATGTGAGGAACTGAATGATTTGAGCAAAGTCGCTATCCGCAGATGAAGCAAGGATAGCAATTTGGTTATGTTGCGGGTTTAGAGCCATCGTTTTTGGAAATTTGAGAAGGAGGGATTTAAGCTTGAAGATTATAGTGAAAACAGTAGGCTAGGGTTTTGACAGTGGTAAAGAAAGTATAAAAGAGAGTTGGAGTCCTTTAAATATGGAGTAAAAGATCAAAGCGATAAGGTGAAATGACACTATGCGGCTTGATTTGACAGAGGCGGTAAGGATGTTTCATTCAAAATACTCCAATAATCTTCTAGAAAATCTTACTTTTTCCAGAGTGGGACCCAAATGTTTCCGTTACAATTTTAAAGTATTCTTCCCACAATACCTGCTTCCAAGAGAACTTTAAGGTTTCTCTCTCCTAACGATCTTCCGAATCCAAATTTGCTTCCGAAGCAAAATCTGTCATAAAGACTATTTTGCTTCCAAAGGGAAAATGTGGTTTCGTAGAAGTAGAAAGTTTCCTTCGGAAGAAGGTTGATCTATGATCAAATTTTCTTCCGAAGCATAGTTCTATTAGGAAGATGTGTCTGGATTAGAGGAATTTTCCCTCGGAAGAAGATTAAGACTATCTTCCGTGGGTAAATTTCTCTTCGAAAGATTTTATATTTCTAAAAATTTGAAGAAATACGTTTTGTAACGGGGCTTAAGTTGTAAATAGACATATTTGACTTAACATTTTGTACGAAATAATTTGTCAAGATTTATCATCCTAATAGCTGTAATTAAATACTTAAATCTTTGTTCATCAAAAGCTTTGGTGAACAAATCAGCATATTGTTCATTTGAGTCAACTTTGACCAATTTGATCAGATTTTTCTCATTAATATCTCTAATGAAATGATACCTGATGTCAATATGTTTTGTCTTAGAGTGCTTGACCGGATTTTCAGTGATTGAGATAGCACTCTTGTTGTCTATGTGAATGGGAGTCTCCACGAAGTTGATACCATAGTCCAACATCTGATTTTGAATCCATAGTAGTTGAGCACAACTAGCTGTAGCAATGTATTCAGCCTTAGCAGTTGATGTAGAGACACATGATTGCTTCTTACATTGCCAGGAGATGATCCTTCCACCAAGAAATTAACATCCTCCTGATGTGGATTTCTTGTTGATGTAACAACCACCATAATCACTGTCAGTATAACCATAAAGGTTGAAGTCTTTGTTCTTAGGATACCAAAGGCCCAGTTTGGGAGCTCCTTTGAGGTATCTAAGTATCCTTTTGGTAGCGATGAGGTGAGACATGTTGGTACACATGTCCGCAGTTCTAGTCTAGTGAGCTTAAATGTAATAGACTTTCTTTTTTTGTAACACTTATGTAATGTTTGATTAATACAAATGAGAAACTCTTCTATATATGTTTATTGGTTGTTTAATGTTATATCTATTTATATTATTTATTGTTACACACATATATGACAATGTTAAATAGGTTTACGGTTGTTAGACATAGTTCTGAACCATTAAAGGTTTTAGAATGTGTTTAACTAAGTATCCTGATTCAGTCGCACGACTGGACCATGCGAATGGGCCAATCGCACGACTGAACTAGGTGATTGAGTCAATCGCACGATTGAGTCATAAGACTGACTCAGTCGTACGAACGAACCAATCGTATGACTCAGTCTCACGACTGGGCCAGTCGCTTGGCTCAGTCGTACGAATGAGAGCTGTAACCTATAAATACCACTTAATTTGTGGAAAAATAAAACACTTTGAAAATTCATAACCCTAGTCGACCCAGAGCGCCCTGCTCGTCCCTTCCAAGTTCATAAAACGTTTCAGATCATTCTTAGTTCGTTCTTAATGTTTTCTAATCATTAGGTTTGATCTTGTTAACGTTTTCCCTGATTGGATCGCCAATCAAATAGGATTCCGCACTATTTTGTTAGGTTTAACGTAGAATCAGTTAGTACTCCGTTCGTACGCGGTCCTAACAAGTGGTATCAGAGCTTTGGCTCTTGATTCTTCGTGGATTCAATCTTGTTTTTGAAAAGTCAACGTTTTTAAGCGAAAAGATCCATTCATTCTGCTCAAAATCAAGTTTTTACGTGTGCATGTTCTGAAAATTCAATCTTTTTCGAGTTTCAGCCATCTAGGGTGTAAAAACTTGCGTTTTAGGTCAAAGTGTGTGAAAAACCTCGATTCAGCAGTCTCAGTCACACGATTATCTCAATCGTACTACTGAAGTCCAGTCGCCTAGTTCAATCATACGATTGAACTCAGTCGCTTGTTCAATCGCCCGGTTGACTCAGTCGGTCTATCCAGTCGCTCAAGTGTCATAATCGCCTGTCCAGTCGTACGATTGAGTTCAATCGCACACTGTTTGTGTCAGTCGCCTCTCAGTCGTACTCTCCAGTCGCCCAAACAGTTCACTCCTCAAGTTTAAACTAAGACAAAATGGACTCCGAAAATTTTGCCTTCTCAGCTGGAAAGGACTCTAGGATCCAGAACCTTCTGTTACTGGAAAATGAAATTGTAAACCACAATAAACCACCTAAACTACTGTCTATTGATGAATTTACTCATTGGAAACAAAGATTTGAAATTCATCTAAATGGTGTTGATACCAATTTGTGGAACTCTATTGAGACTGGATATAACATGCCCGTTGGTGCTGATGGAATACCATTGACTTTAAGTGGACTAAGTGATGCACAAAAGGTTGCCTATAATGCTGAAAAGAAAGCTTATGCAATGTTGACACAGTCAATTCCCAAAGACTTCTTCCATCAATACTCAGAGCACAAACAGTGCAAAAAGTTATGGGAAGCTCTTGAGAAGAGATACGATGGCAATTCAACACTTTAGTCACTGAAGGCTAAAGCGTTGAAGAAAAAGTTTGACAACTTCTCGTCTATTGGGAATGAAAGCTTGGATGAGATTATTGATCGCTTCTACCATCTGATGAGTGAACTTCACACTCATGGGGTTAAGACGTCTAAAGAAGATAAAGTTGCAAGCTTGGCTGAGGGTCTACTAGAGAAGTGGGATTTCTTTATTTCCACTTTACGCTATAACTCAGTTTTGGAGACCTCGGATATTAATGACTTCATCCTAAAACTGAGAGAGGAAGAGGTGCGACACAAGTACAGAATGAAGAAAGGAGCTTACACTCAAGATCCATCACTCTACAATGTTACTCCTACTTCTACTTCTACTTCTACTTCCAAAACCTCCAGTGCTCCTCTGCAAACTGCTTTTGTGTCAAATGCATCATCATCTACTGATCAAGGCTCATCATCTGCTAGTGAGTCACATGGTGCATCTGGGGTTCTACAAAGTCCTATAGTTACTCAATCAACGAAGTTAATGACTGACAATTTGGGAAAAGTAACTGTGGAAGTTACAAAGGAGCACATGGATCTACTTGCTGTGGTAGTTCATTCCTATGATGGTTTAGTGGCCGGGAAGATTGGAAACTACCACCTGGCTGATGAAGACTACGAGCAGGTGGATGAGAATGAGCTGGAACGGATGGATATAATGTGGGCTCTAGCAAGTGCTGTGCGATGAGCTAAGAAGTTTGTGAAAAAGACGGGACAGAATCTAGTGGCTACCAAAGATACTACATTTGGGTTTGACAAGTCCAAAGTCACTTACTTCAACTGTGGCGAAAAAGGCCACTTCAAGAGGGAATGTGTCAAACCAAAGAAAACTGGCAACGGGAATCCATTCTCATCTTTCAACAAACAAGATAAGGAGAAAAAGACAGCTCCAACAAGTAGTGACTCCAAAGCTATGGTTGCTCAAGGTGATGAAGGACAGGATTGGTCCTTCCGATTCTTATCTGACAGTGAAGCCAACATAGCATCAGTTGAAGTTTTGAATGAAGACTCAGCGAGTGAGGGGGAGAGCTCAGCTGAGATTGATACTGCTGAAATGGATGAGACTTAAGCTACCATTAACCAAATTGTTCAGAATGAGCTGAATGCTGAATCTGAAGCACAACCACAGTCTCAAAATGCTTTCATGGCCGGAACGTCCACATCTGCACAGGTGGAATCAAAAGATGAACTGTTTGCTAAACATACTTGTGTTGAATGTGAAAAATTTAGGGAAAGCATTGACTTAAAATTTGCTAGGTTATTAGATCATAATGATAACTTAGTAAAGGACTTAAAATTATGCACAGAGGCTAACAAAGTTTTAAAACAAAATGAAAGCAGTTACAAAGAAAAGGTTGAGGCATTAAAGAAACAATTAAAAGAGACTGAAGTTGTTGTACTCAACCAAGAGAATGATATTAAATTCTATTTAAAGACCATTGAAGAAACTAAAAAGGATAAAGCAGTTTTACAAGTTGAAAATGAGTCTTTAAAACAAAAACTTCATAGTCTTGCGAGCTCCTCGCATATTTTGAAAAACTTGGTTAAGGAACGCAACAATGGGGAGGGTTTGGGTTATAAAGTTGTGCCCCCACCACATGAGATTCTATTGAACACCAAACAACGTCCAATCAATAATAATCCAATTAAAGATCATGTGGTGACAACTCCTCTGGTCAGTGACCCGAACACAACAGTTAAAACTGTTTCTTCGGGTGCTGATCAGAAAACCTCAACATCAGACACAACTGGAAATGAAATTACTGAAAAACGGGTGGAAGAGAATGTTCAAGCATCTCTTGGGTTGGGTTCAAAGTCTACTAACACACAATCCAAGATTTCCAAAACCACTCAAACTAAACCGGTTAAGAAAGATAACGCTCATCTTCAAAGGCAAATAAATCATAATGTTAAACAAGTTAAGTTTGTCAAGGAAGGTGAACATCAAAAGACCGAGACCAAAGAGCCCATACCTGAGGTCTACTCCCCACCCCACAAGAGATCTCCTAGTCCCTTTGAAAGGAGATCCTGTTACGCTTGTGGTAAACGAGGTCACATATCTTCTAGTTGTCCCCGCTATCAGACACCTAGGGTTAAGATTGAACTGGACAAAGAAGTTACTCAGTTCCTAAAATAGAGATCTAAGACTCCTGTTAGGTCTAACACACCTGCTAGGTCTAACACACCTGCTAGGTCTTACACATCTCCTCTACACTATAGACAACACAGACAAGTCATTGGCAAGTCTATGATGCCTGAGGTGAAACCAGTTCTGGAAACTAAACCAAAGGTTCAAACTGTTAATCAATCAACTGTCTATCACAAACAATCTTTTCATAAAGATGGTATGTGGAAAGCTAAAATGTCTGATGTGTCTGATAGCAGTGACAAACTGAAGGTTGAGGTCCCACCAACTAACAAAGGACAGTGAGTAGAGTTCATAATGTTTGATGCCTCTGGGAAACCCAAGCCAGTTAAGGCTTGGGTCCCCCTCCTTAACTGATTGTTTTCAATTATGTGCAGGTTGTCCGCTACAGTGCTTCTACCAATACATGGATTGTAGATAGCGGAGCTTCCAGGCACATGACAGGAAATAAGTCTCTCCTTTTCAATGTCAAACAAATTAAGGGGGACACGTTTCCTTTGCTGGTAACAAAGGAGGATACATTACCGCTCAAGGCGAAGTAGGTAATGCAAAGGTAAGATTCGACAAAGTCAATTTTGTTCAACAATTAGAAAACAATCTGATTTCAGTGTCTCAGATATGTGACAAGGGCTTCAAAGTGATGTTTGACAATCGCAAGTGTTACATACTGAAGAAAGAGATGGAGATTCCAGAGGAGCAGGTCTTAATGTAGCATCCTGGTACAATGATTTATATGTATTGGATATGTCTAATGCTTCTACTTCTGAGTCTAATGTTCAGTGTTTCCTATCCAAAGCAACAGAAAAGAAATCCATCTCATGGCACAGAAGAATGGGACACATTAATCATAGAAAGATGAATCATCTGATTCATAACAACTTAGTTGAGGAGTTACTGTCAAGAACTTCAAACTTCCTGATTTTGTGTCTCATGCAAGAAGGAAAGCAGACCAGGAAATCTCACAAGACCAAACATGTCAATTCTATAGAGATGCCCCTGGAGTTACTGCACATGGATCTATTTGGTCCTGTAAGCACAAAGAGTATCGCCGGAGACTGGTACTGCTTTGTAGTCACAGATGACTACTCACGCTTCTTCTGGGTGATGTTTCTGAAAGCTAAGTCAGAAACGTTTGAATCATTCAAGGTGCTAGTCATGACGCTGGAGTCACTCTATAACCTGAAGGTTAGGAAGATTCGTTCAGACAATGGAACAAAGTTCAAGAATCAGTGGATGGATGCTTTTTGCAAGGAGAAGGGAATTGTTCATCAGTTCACCTCAGCATACACGCCACGGATGAATG
This sequence comes from Flaveria linearis, assembly GCA_024085815.1. Classification (NCBI taxonomy): domain Eukaryota; kingdom Viridiplantae; phylum Streptophyta; class Magnoliopsida; order Asterales; family Asteraceae; genus Flaveria; species Flaveria linearis. Next base: position 32,713,203 of record CM044009.1, on the reverse strand, counting down.
GTGTTGCAGAACAAAAGAATCGGAGCTTGATCGAGACTGCAAGGACAATGTTGGTAGATTCTAAGCTTCCAGTACAGTTTTGGAATGAAGCAGTTGCAAATGCTTGCTACACACTTAACCGTGTGTTAGTAGTCAAAAGGCATGGCAAGACTTGCTATGAGTTGCTTCAGAAGCGAAAACCTAACTTGGAGTATCTGGAACCATTTGGAGCTCCATGTACCCTTTTGAAGAAGTCTCAGGAAGGCAAGTTTAGCGAGAAAGCCGATCAAGGGATTTTTCTAGGATACAGCATACCAGACAAACGAGTTTACAATAACTCGACAGGTCAGGTTGAAGTGTGGTGCAACGTAGATGTGCAAAGATACACCGCCCCCCTGCTGGAAAGGTCCATCGTCATTCTTCAATTATGATGGCTTTTTCAAATCCGTTAATCTTCCTCAGCTTGATTCAGATGATGAGATTGCTACTCAGATGATGTACGATGTTCTAAATACACCAAATCTGAAATCAAGCAACACGACACCTACAGATGGTGCTTTAGGTTCCTCAACTTCTGCTCAGGATGAGAGTGATGATTCATCAGATGATGAAGAGGCAGCTGAACCAGACTTTGAGCATAATGTAAATCAAGAAGTTAGCTCGTCAGTTGCTGAACCGGCATTGGGAAATCCGGATACTGAACCAGTAGTCACAAACCTGGATTCTAAAGTTGTTGTTCCTACAACACCAGTGACAAGGATCAGTGTGAATCATCCCCCCACGGCTATCATTGGGGATATTCAATCCGGTGTGCAGACATGAAATCCGCTGTACTCTGCTGATTATGCTGCAGTCATGGAAAAGTGATACGTCAATGACGGGGCTTTCTCATGTTTTGTTTCACAAATCGAGCCTAAGTACGTCAGCAACGCCCTCAAAGATGAGGCCTGGGTCAATGCTATGCAAGAAGAGCTGCTACAGTTCAAGAAACTTGGAGTATGGACACTCGTTGACAGGCCAAAAGGCGTGAAAGTGGATTGGTACCAAATGGGTACTAAAGTGCAAGAAGGATGACCAAGGTGTTGTAATCAGAAACAAGGCACGGTTGGTTGTTCAGGGATTCAGACAAGTCGAGGGAGTCGACTACAATGAAGTGTTTCGCCCCGGTGGCACGAATGGAAGCAATTCGGATATTTCTTGCCTATGCATCGTATATGAAGATCAAAGTTTATCAGTTGGATGTGAAGAGTGCATTCCTTCATGGGGAAATCCGTGAGGAGGTATACGTCAGTCAACCCGAGGGATTCGAGGATCCTTATCATCGGGAGAGAGTCAACAAGTTAGACAAGGCTCTGTATGGGCTACATCAGGCTCCTCGAGCTTGGTATGAAAAGCTCTCCACCCATCTATTGAAACATGGCTTTCGCAGGGGTGTGATTGACTGTACGTTGTTCATTAAAGAAAAGGATGGTGATTTGCTTATGGTGCAGATCTATGTGGATGACATCATCTTCGGTTCCAGAAACGCAGAGTTGTGCAAAGTATTCGAATCTATGATGAAGGCAGAGTTTGAAATGAGTGCCATGGGAGAAATGAAGTTCTTCCTAGGATTACAGGTGGATCAAACCCCAACCGGTATTTTCTTGCATCAGACTAAGTATGTTGGCGACATTCTGAGTCGGTTTGATATGGAAAATGTCACTGTTGCCGGTACGCCTCTCACCACAAATCATGATGTGGCTCCTGATGAGAATGGGGATTTGGTGGATGCCACTATGTATCGTGGGATGATCGGATCTCTTATGTACCTCACTGCCTCGCGTCCAGATATCATGTATGCCACATGTTTATGTTCCAGATATCAAGCGAAGCCAAAAGTGAATCACTTGATTGGGGTGAAGAGGATTTTTCGTTATCTGAAGGGTACTCCAACACTGGGGTTGTGGTATCCTCATGATGATGATTTCGAGCTCACTGCGTACAGCGATTCAGACTATGGTGGCTGCAAGATGAATTTCAAGTCCACATCAGCAGGGTGTCAGTTCTTTGGAAGGCGGTTAGTCATGTGGCAATGCAAGAAGCAGACCTCGGTTGCGTTATCAACCTGTGAAGCTGAATATGTTGCTGCTGCAAGTGCTGCTCTCAGATCATCTGGATCCAACAGCAAATGCGAGACTACGGTTTGCAATTTCTAACACTCCTATTTATGTTGATAACTCTGCTACCATAGCTGTAACTAAAAATCCTGTTCAACACCCTAAAACGAAACACATCGGCATAAAGTATCATTTCATACGCGACTGCTATGAAAAAGAATTAATTGATGTGGTTAAAATAAATACGAATTTTCAACGCGCTGATCTCTACACTAAACCATTTGATAAACCCGGATTTTTCTATCTGTTAGAGGTCAACGGTGTTAAAAAGAAATGTGACGTTATCTCAGAAGACACAGACGCGTAGTCCGACACATGTGTATTCTTTAACTTTATTCTACTTTTTTATGTCTTTTAATTTCCTTGTCGTATAAAAATCCAAAAGCACAAAAAGATTTTCTGTTTTAGAATTTTAGGGGGAGATTAGGTTATGCTTCAGTATTATTTACTTAAAAAAAATAAAAAAGGGGGGAGATTAGGATTAGGTTATGTTTCAGTAATTATTTACTTAAAAAAAATAAAAAAGGGGGGGGGGAAGGTTAGTTAAGCTGAAAAGGGAAAGACAGAAAGACTGGAAATGTGATTCAGCAAATGGAAAGTGATTATACACAGGCGTCGCGTTACTTGGAACACCAAAAAGATTTTCTGTTTTGCAAGGTTAATTAAATCATAGAAAATTATAAATCAAAGAAGTCTAGGTCTAACATATTGGGAAAATGATAGTACGATTGGTTGGTACTGTACTACCCGGAGAAAGTAGATCTAGGGTGGTGCCAGTGCATTAGACGATGTGTCGGTAGATTCAAGACAATAGATCAGTAGACATCATCAGTGATTCGGCTTAAACTTAAATAATTCAACAAGTTGTGGGTTTTCATGATATCCCTGGTCTGCACAATCAATCAATTTCCAATAAGGGTGAGGAGCAAGCAAATGCCACAAATGTGAGCAAAGACCTGAAAAACAGAGCAAAAGATGACAAATGTCACTGAAAACAATGTATATTCAAATATACTGCTCTAAGAAGAAGATAGGTATTGCGCCTCTCTGCTGTGCGATGGCACTGACCTGAGGCTTAGCATAACCTATCCGTTCTAAGAATTCATTGCTGTTTGCGTCTCTCTGCTGTGCGATGGCACTGACCTGAGGCTTAGCATCTCTTTGAAATTTCTTAGAACCAAATCTTCTAAGTCCCAAGACCGCTAAAAAATCTCCTGAGGAAGATTGATTACCATATTCCTGTGGAACACACAAACACTTGTTGACCTAATTCATCTAATTAATCACTGATGCGTGTCAAAAGTCTGTGTATGATTTAAGTGGACAAGTATACTGACAATCGTCGTGCTTGTTTCATCTGATGCTCAAAATCAATGGATGTTACGTATCATATCAAGCATGATTCCCAGTTAGAACTTAGAAGTCTTAGATGAGTGAAAAACTGTGATATGTAATTTATGCAAGTGTTTAAAAGTTAAATACAGATAAAAGGTTCCAAGTAATGGGTTTATGCCTGTCTGATTCCATATGAGTCTGTCCTTGATATGATGTCAATGCTAATAGGCTACACTAACCTGCCCTAACAAAAATCACAAAAAGATGTTTATTTTGTTCGTAGCTTAAAACTTTCAAGTTATATGTATAATGTGTCAGTGTCGGACTGTGCGTATTGTTCTCTGTGAATGTCATCAAATGAGCTTAACGTTTATTTAAACAAATTGTTTCTGAAAGGTTAAAAGGATCACATCTAAGGTGATCAGGTGGATAAATGGATCATGTCTGAGGTGATCAGGTGGATAAATGGATCATGTCTGAGGTGATCAGATGGATAAATAGATCACGTCTGAGGTGATCAACAGGTTTTAATCTAAAAGTGATCATGTATGAGATGATCAATTGCTCATAATGTCTTGGTTATTGTTTAGTAAAACTAAGTGTCGGTTGGTAAAATGGTCAAAATGTCACAAGTATAGCCCAGTCGCACGACTGAATGATAAGTATAATCCAGTCGTACGAATGGAGCATACAAATGAGTGCAATCGTACGATTGGACCATGCGAATGAGCCAATCATCCGATTGAAAAAGACCGACTATGTTTGACATCCGAATGAAATTCAATCGTACGATTGGAGATGGACGATTAGGTGAATCGTACGACTCAAGCACAGTAGTACGACTCAACCATGCGACTAGGCACAGTCGCACGATTAATTCATGCGACTAAGCTTAGTCGCACGACTGGAGGTTGCCCTAGTATAAATACTAGAGGAATCACCCTCAGTCGCTCATTCACCCAAATCGCCCCCTTCATTCGTACGATATAGACGAACCTCGGCCAAAATTTCCCAAAATCACTTGAACCTTCGATTACATAGCTCTAACGTTTGCTTTCGATCATACAGGTACTGCACAAGAGAAATCATCAAACAAACTATGTCAAATCATCAAAATGGGCACAAATTATGACCTAACAATACCAGTAACCTTAATAGGATTAATAGACCTTAAAACCTAAACTTAATAATCAAATTAAGGTTACAATATGCTTAATCGGTTGGTTCTGAGTGTAATGAGCATAATTTTGATGTTTAACACTTAGTATTGCTCAAAACCAGAATTTGAATGGACAAACAGTCGAATGAACGACTGGTCATGCTGATGAACTTCAATCTTACGACTGAACTGTCCGATTGGCTCAATCGTACGACTAAGATGAACGAATGACTCAATCGTACGACTGAACCATGCGAATGAGTTCAGGCGCACGACTGAGTTAAACGTATGAGAAGACATGCGACTAAGTCCAATCGCATGACTCAGTCGTACGAATGAACTCAATCGTACGACTAGATCTCAGTCGCACAGTTCAATCGTACGACAGAAACTCAGTCGTTTGTTCAGTCACACGATTAAGTCAAATTTTGAAGATCATTGACTGAAACTAGCTATATTCCACATGTTCTAACGTTTACCTGTTTTGTGTCACAGATGGCGAGCAGATGGCCAATGAGTACTAAGCACAACATCTGTGCTTATCTCGATTTGACATCCCGCAACTCTGCTGAGTTTGTTGGGATTATCACTTTTCTATGACGATTGAGGATATATCGAGCTATCTCAGCTCCATGCACTCCCTATCTCTCGATTCAGAAGGCGTTCTGGGAGAACGCAGTGGTGGATAGGTTGACTGATCCCTATTCCATCAGGAGCTCTATCTTTGGGGAGCCCATTCAGATTACGGAGGAGGACATACGGACGGTCCTTGAGTTTGGGGATGATGCAGACTGCCCAATACGACTACATCCCTTGACCGTCCGTGGCTGCTTCATGAGGGCCAAGTATTCTGGGGATATCAACACGAGCATGCTCAACAAGAGCAACTTGGGCCCCAGTTAAATACTTGGCGCACGTACTTCTGCGATGCATAGCATCCAGAAGGGTGGATTTGACGAGCTCTCAGACCAGATGCAAAACGCATACGTCGCTCTGGTGTTGAACCACCTTTTTGGTTTCTCAAGGATGATTTTCACGTATATGGTGGAGAATATCGAGGCTAAAGGAAAAGAGGGATTCTGCATGTACCCTCGATTTCTTCAGATGATGATTGACCAGAAACTTCCATAGCTACCCAAAGCCCAAGACGATGCAGTTGTATTAGAGATTATGGATGATACGACTCTAGGAATGATGAAGGTCTACCGGGGGAAGCAGGTGAAACCCCCAGTGAGGAGTTTGTTTGGGCATCTGGCCTGAGAAGACTATGTGGCGCCAACTAAGAAAAAGTGGCATCACGATGACAGTGAGTCTGATACAGAGCCAATCGCTCTGCCGAGTGATGACTCAGATGATGATGGCGATGATGGTGGAGATCCAGGTCAAGAGACCACTTCTATAGCAGCACATGTTATATCTCCATCATCCCTAACCGAAGAGTTAGAGACTGCAGGATTCCATCAGGGATTCCAGCCTGATGAGGAAGAGGCGTCTGATGAAGAGCCTCTAACCCGAAGAGTGGGCATCCGGGTTGTGGCGACTGAGCATGGGATTCGGGAGGTTGGTCGACGCCTGGGAGAGTCTGGGGGTTCTACGGCAGACCCATCTTATACCCCAGACACTCCCATCAGCCAAGGGGGAGCATCAGGATCCAAGGGATCCAGGCTAAAGAGGATGGCTCAGCCCCAAGGGAAGAAGCCCAAACGCCGAAGGCTTACTCTGCTTACTACTACCACATCCACCGCCACTACCTCAACCACCCAAACCAACCAAGCTACCACAGCCACAACTACACCCATTCCACCACCTGTCACCACCACCCAACCTACTACCACAGTACTCCCACTCCTCAATCCACTCACATTCCACCTCCAATATTCACCACCACCATAGCCACCACCACTAGCCACCGAGCTGGCCCATCCTCAGTTACTACAGGTTCAGCCTTCCCTCCTATTGGAGTGGAGGAACAACTAGCAGCACTCAATAGGATGGTGCTAAAGCTGCTAGCTGCTGATGAAGAGAAGACAGCAAGGCTGCTTCAGCTTAAGGAGCAAAATGCTTCTCAAGAAACTCAGATTGCCCAACTCCAGGAACGGAATGTCCTATCGACTCAAAAGATAGAGGAGTTGGAGTCTGCGAATAAGAAGATCCTGCTGAAACTGAAAGGGTCGCAGGATGAGCCATTAAAGATCGATGAAGGAGATAAAGACGGTGATGATGATGAGGAGGATGATAAAGAAGAGGAAAGTGATGATGATGATGAGGGGGGTGATGGAAAGGATCAAGAAAAGGATGATGATGATGATGAAGAGGATGCAGCTGCATCTGCCTCTGCCCCTGGTCATGAGCACGGACTAAGAGAAGACAAGACCAGGGAGCATCAGCTGCTGCCCCACCGACCTCCCCATCTGCAGAAGACCAAGCCAGGACCCAGGACAAAAGTATTGATTAGATGTTTTATTCTTAAACTTTTGTACTTGATTCTTCTGTTGATGTAAATGAAACTCATGTAAATATTTAATGATTAATGTTTATTTAACTTGAGTTTATACTAATGATTGCTACTCTACATGTTGATATTAAACAGATAAGGGATTTTAGTAGGATGAGCATGATGTTACTCCCCTCCAACAGATCAAGTCTCAACTCACAATGATTTTGATCTGCAGGGGATCGTCAGAAGGTCGGTGAGTTATACTCCTGAAGAAGGAGAAATAATTCACGACCTTACTGATGAGCAGCTTGCTGAAATTTTGTCTAAATCCAGATGAAATTGTTAAGGATGCACCAACTTTTGATGATGCTGATGATGACGAGCTCAACGAAGTTGAAGAAATAGAAATTGAAGACATCACAGATCAGCACTACCCAGAATACACTGACCGAGAGGGAAACATGTTTCCAGATTTGGTAAACACTCTCGACAGTGATATTCTGGGTAAACTCAGTGAAAAAGAGAAGAGAGCAGAAGCCTCAACAAGCCAAGCCCAAGCCTCGGACGCTGATGTTGATATTCGAAAGGCTGAATGGGCGGCTTGCTTCGCCGAGGTCCGAGCCCAACGTGCTACAGTGACACAGAGTACCTACACCAAACTCTACAAAGTCAAGAAAAACATGAAGGTGTCAGGGAAAATCATTGCTTGGGCCTATTTTGATGACCTCGGGGTGTATGCAGTAAAACGGGAGAGGGGTATCGAGTACTTCAGATTCCCTCATGATCTGAAGACTCTCCCTGGTTTTGAGCTCAACCAGCTGGCGCGCCTGAAGTTATTATACGCTGATCCGAAGAAAATGTCAGGCTGGTTTGAGGCTGCCCTGAGGAGGGAATACAGGACTAGATGGGTCAACTTCAGACCACAGCAGGCCACACGTTACATCAGAAGGTCTGAAGTGAGTCCCATTACTGGCTTACCTAAGATTGTCCTGAAGTGGCGCCCTCCGCGTACTATGTCCAGAATTCCACCGAGGGAGATGCCACAGGACTTTACCCCATATTTTAGTGGAGGTATTATGACTGGCGCTTGGGAGAGGCAGTCATTGTTTTGGATAGGGATGGATCTGTGGACACAATCAGAGTGTTCGACCCCATGTGGCTAATAAACTTGTCAGCTTCGGATGTTTATACGCTATACAAGTGGCCGCTATTTTTTGACACGAAGGATATAGTGCAAGTACTACAGTTTCAGCACATCATACGTCTATGCTTTGCACTTAATATCCATGCCGGGGTTGTGAAAGAGGAGAGGGTTAAGAGATTTGAAGAGTTCAAGAAAGAAGTCAAAGTCTAGATAGAACTAGGTCCAAGGGGGAGTTTGTTGGTACACATGTCCCCAGTTCTAGTCTAGTGAGCTTAAATGTAATAGACTTTCTTTTCTTCTAACACTTATGTAATGTTTTATTAATACAAATGAGAAACTCTTCTATATATGTTTATTGGTTGTTTATAGTTATATCTATTTATATTATTTATTATTACACACATATATGACAATGTTAAATAGGTTTACGGTTGTTAGACATAGTTCTGAACCATTAAAGGTTTTAGAATGTGTTTAACTAAGTATCCTGATTTAGTCGCACGACTGGACCATGCGAATGGACCAATCGCACAACTGAACCAGGTGATTGAGTCAATCGCACGATTGTCATAAGACTGATTCAGTCGTACGAACGAACCAATCGTATGACTCAGTCGCACGACTGGGCCAGTCGCTTGGCTTAGTTGTACGAATGAGAGCTGTAACCTATAAATACCACTTAATTCGTGGAAAATAAAACACTTCGAAAATTCATAACCCTAGTCGACCCAGAGCGCCCTGTTCGTCCCTTCCAAGTTCATAAAACATTTCAGATCATTCCTAGTTCGTTCTTAACGTTTTCTAATTGTTAGGTTTGATCTTGTTAACGTTTTCCCTCATTGGATCGCCAATAAAATAGGATTCCGCACTATTTGATTAGGTTTAACATAGAATCAGTTAGTACTCCGTTCGTACGCGGTCCTAACAAGACACCTTGGGAGCAGCTTGATATCTTGCACATATGCATGTAGCAAACATGATATCAGGTGTGCTTGCAGTGAGATACATTAGAGATCCAATAATTGCCCTATACTGATGCTGACCAGTATCCTCTCCCTCGGAGTTAGGACAAAGATTGTGATTTCTTTGTATAGGTGTCTTAGCCGGTTTACAATCCTTCATCTCAAATCTTTCTAAGATGTCCTTGACATATTTAGATTGATTTATGAAGAAGCCATCTTCCATCTGCTTCACTTGAATTCCCAGGAAGAAATCCATCTTTCCCATGGAACTCATTTCAAACTTCTTTCTCATGATGCTTTCAAAGTCTTTACACATTTGGTCATTTGAGGAACCAAATATGATGTCATCAACATAGACTTGAACAAGCAACATGTCCTTCCCTGATCTTCTTATGAATAATGTCTTGTCTATGGTGCCTCTGGTGTCGCCGTTCTTGAGAAGAAATTGAGACAACGTCTCATACCATAGCCTTGGTGCCTGATGCAACCCATAGAGAGCTTTATCTAATTTGCATACATAGTGGGGGTGCTGTGGGTCTTCAAAGCCAGGTGGTTGACACACATAGACTTCTCTGTCGATGTTCCTATACAAAAATGCACATTTGACATCAAGTTGATACACTGTGAAGTTCTTGGATGCAGAAAAAGCAAGAAAGATTCTTACAGCCTCAAGTCTTGCAATAGGTGCAATACCTTAGTGTAATCTATTCCTTCCTCTTATGTGTATCCTTGAACTACAAGTCTAGCTTTGTTCTTGATAATCAAACCTCTATCATCTCTTTTGTTCCTGAACACCCACTTTAGGCCAATGGGAACTTGACCAGGTGGTAGTGGACATAGATTCCACACCTTTGCCTTTTGAATTGAAGCAATTCCTCTTGCATTGATTCAACCCAACTGTTATCCTTGAGAGCCTCTTCTACCTTTTTAGGTTCCATTTGAGAGAGAAAGCATGAGTACAAGCAGACATTCTCATTGTGAGTTTGTCTCCTGGTTCTTACACCTTCTGAGATGTCCCCAATGATGTTTTCAGCTGGATGAGTGTTATGAATCCTGATTCTGGGAATAACATCTAGTTGCATAGATAGATCTAGATTTGAATGATTCATATCAGGATTGTTAGCATTGGTTCCAGTTGATATTTCTCTTTCATGCAATGAAGATGATTGAATGAATGAGTAACATCATCAAAAATGTTTTGTTGTAAGATAGTATCATCAGTTGCCTATTCCTCCAGATAGCTATCTTTATCAGCTTGGTGTTGAGAAATGAAGTTGTCATCTAAAGTGACTGATGCTCATTCAGCTGACAACTGGTTGAAGCTCCATTGTTTCCTAAGAGATTCAGGCTTTCAGGACTTGCAGTGGTGGGAGCTTGTTCTTCATTCCTTCTTGGAGAATTTGGAATGGGTCTGGGCAACTCAAATATTTGATCATCATCAGAGTCACTTTGAGTTCCCGTTCCAGCTGAAACATTCTCACAAGATTATTTAGAATAGTTGGGAAACAATTCTAAGTTAAACATATGGTCAGGACCATTTCCCTTAACACAAGGAGTGTGCTCATTTACAACTATATTAGATGACTCCTCAAATTGTTGATTCTTGATGTCATACACTCTATAAGCTTTGGAGATTGAATAGTATCCAACAAAGATAGCATCATCTGACTTTTCAGCAAATTTTGCCAAATTATCCTTCGTGTTAAGTATGCTGCATCTGTTGCCAAAGGACTTTAGAAAGCCAATGAATGGTGGCCTCTTGTTCCATAACTCATAAGGGGTTTTTCCATGGGGCTTAACAATTAGAACCCTGTTCTGCACATAGCATGCACTGCTGACTGCCTTTGCCCAGAAAGTTAGAGGCAACTTTGAGTCAGCCAACATGGTTCTTGCAGCCTCAATAAGTGTCTTGTTCCTCCTCTCAGCAACACCATTCAGTTGAGGAGTTCTAGGAGCACTATATTATCTGGTAATCCCTTTTGAGTTATAGAATGTGTCAAGAACTTGATTCTTAAACTCAGTCCCTTGGTCACTTCTGATTATCTTTACGTTGTGATCAATTTGATTTTCTATCTTAAGAATAAAAGATTTTAAGGTTTCAGCAGTTTCATCCTTAGTTCTTAAGAAGAATACCCATGCGAATCGAATAAAATCATCAACTATCACAAGGCAATATGATTTCCTTCCAATGCTTATTATACTTGTAAGACCAAATAGATCCATGTGCAATAAGTGTAATGGGTAGTGATAGAGTTAACTTCTTTGGATTTATGGGATGCCCTGTGTTCCTTCCCTTTTAGACAAGCAACACAGTTGTCTTTACAGAAAAACTCCTTTTTAGGCATACCATGTACCAAGTTATTCTTAGCCAATTTATTCATTGTTTTAAAATTAACATGACATATTCTTTTATGCCAAAGAGTTGACTCATCACTATTTGCTTTTGAAAGAAAGCATGATACTTCACCCAGTGGGGAAGCATTGTTCATATTCAGCTTGTACATATCCCCTTTCCTGGGAGATCTAGGAAGCACCAATTTCTTAGGAATTGTTATCCCGGGTTTGAGGATAATGCACTCATTTTCTGTGAAAAGCATTTGATGCTTTTGATCATAAAATTGAGAAACACTTAAGAGATTATGTTCAAGCTATTTAACAAAGTGTACTTTGTCAACTGTTAACTTACCATTGGACACATTACCCCTACCAGAGATGTATCCTCCGGCTTCACCTCCAAACTGAACAGAACCTCCATCAAAATTGTGAAATTATTGAAGAAGAGATCTATTCCCTGTCATGTGCCTTGAGCATCCACTATCCACAATCCAAATGTTTCCATTTTTATCATATGGATGTTCCTGCACAAAGGTGAAACAGTTAGTTTTTATTGGAAACCAAGCCTTGTTGGTCTTGGGTTCTTCCAATGATGATAACATAATTGAGCCAAAGTGTAAGCATGGGGGTTCAATAGTGGTTAGGGAAGAGGAGGTTTGGGCCATGACATCTTCTTGATTTTCTATTCCATCTTTTGGTTGATCATTGAAGATGAGCTTGATGAAGCTTGGGTAGCAGAGCATTCTTTTAAAGTTTCTTTCTCTTCGGTAGAAGCTTTCACACCATTTTCTTCCGAAGCAGTCTTCTTTTCGGATGGTCTGAGAGGTGCTTTCTTGTTCTTCGGAATCCTTTTTGGTTTGTCTTCCGAAGCTACTTTCCTTTCGGAGGAAGATGTTTCTTCCGAAAGCAACTTGGCTTCGGAAGCTTGCTTTCCTTTCTTCAACCTTTGGATTTGGTTATGTGGTCCAAATGTGAAACCTTCCTTGGCTGCTCCTTTCTTTACCCTGTTTGCATAATGTGTGCTTCCAGGATTATAAAAGCAATCTTTGGCCATGTGGTTGTGCAGACCACACATTATGCATTCAGTGTTTGCTTTAGTGGGACATGTAGATTGTTGCTTCTTGGTCTTCTTTTCCTCTTCCACAGCTTTCCCTTTTTGCTTCAGATCCTTCAGTTGGATAGGAGCACTGATACTATACTCCTATCCTGAATCTGAGCTTCCAACCACTTGGAATCCAGCTGAGATGAAAACACCCTTTTGCCTTGGGTCAATTTTCATTTTGGACTCAGCCACCTTCTTGGTAGTTCTTTTGGCTGCTTGAATCTTGTTCTTTCTTTATTTGGTGGTAAGAGATTTGTTCTCAGCTGAGGGGATGAGGTTTTCTACCTTGTCCTTCTTTGTGGTGGTTGCGCTAACCATTTTTGCATCACTGATCCTCTTAAGATATGATGGGTCAATAGTTGGAACCTCTTGCTCATCAGCACCACATCTTGGCTTGGTCTAATAGACACATAGGAATGTTGTGGAGCAGTTTCATTGGTTCCCAACCCACTCATTTTGATAACATTCCTTTGAGTGAGAAGTTGATGCAAGGATGTTGTTGAAGTTATGCTCTTGGATAGCATACTTCTTTACTTCAGCCTCAGCTATTACTAGCTGGGCTTGAGCCTCATTCAACTTTGAAACTAAGTCTTTTATTTGAGCCTTGTAGTTTGAGTGCTCATGTTTTAAAGTAGATGCAGTGTCTTCTAACTCTTTAATTTTTAGTTTATAGTCAGATTCTGCTCTTTTAAAGTCTGCTTTTAGTATGTTTAAAGACTCAATATCAGATTTAAGTTTCAAGTTGTAGTCCTGGTACAACTTAACTTTAGCTACACAGTCAGGAGTATAGAGATGTTCATATACCTTGGTATCATCCGTGCCGACCATGAGAGCTTGAGCAGGAGTGATATCTTGCACCATAAAGCTCCAGTCAACTTCTTGAGCAACGGCTGCAGTTTGCTCTGTTGGCTTGGTTGCAGCTTGTGTGGTGGCATGATGTTGAGAAGCTTGGCCTGCTCCAGGATTAGATTTTGGAGCCTTGCATTCCCTTGCAAAATGACCAAGTTGATTACAGTTGTAACACTTAGCCTTTGACTTGTCAAATCCGAATTTGCTACTTGTTGGGTTCTGAGGGAATTTCCTTCTAGTTCTTTTGTAGAACTTCTTTGCTCTATAGGTAAGGAGAGCCATTTATTGAACAATGTCCATGTATTCTACATCATCTGGGCTGAAACACTCCAGATCATCAAAACAGATCTGGAGATCACTATAGTGTTCCTTTCCTGAGATAAAAGCACAATTTTCCTGAAAAGGACCTTGTTGAGCTTGTTGACACTTGGGTGTCTTAGGGAAAGTGATGTATGGCCCAGATGAACATGATGGTTGTTGGTTGTAAGTCAGGCACATCTGGGACTGGGGAGTTCTTGCACCTTCAGTAACATATAGAGCATTGCTAACAGGGATGGTTGAGCTGCCATTCATCTGCCGCTTGTTCAGATTTTCCATCTCCATACGGTATCCATCTAGGATTCTATATAGTTCAGTCATAGTGAGTGTTCCAAGATTTTCAGATCTCCTGATAGAAACACAATAGAAAGTCCATTCATGAGGAAGAACACTCATGAATTTCCTTACTATGTCTCTCTTTTCAAGAGTTACACCCATGGACTGCAGAGATGCTATCAGATCCATGTATCTGAAGTATTGTTGGCTCAAGTTTTAACCATCAATGTAGGTGAAATTCTCGAACTGTTGCCTCAGAGCATCCTTCTTGGATTCTTTGGATTCTGAGGAACCTGAGTACATTAATTTCAAAGCATCAAAGAGTTCTTTGGCTGTAGTGCAATGCTCAAAACCTGCCATAATCGAGTTTGGTATGGCAGTGAGTAAGATAGTCATAGCTTTGCTATTAATGTCCATCTTCTTGTAGTCCTCATCAGAGTAATCTTTGGCTTCCTTTTCAATCATGGCACCATCTCCAGTTGGTGAAGCCACTTTTGGTATGTATGGTCCATGAGTGACGGACTTCCACATACAGGAGTCTTGGTACTTGATGAATCATTCAATGCGTTGACACCAGCGCCTGAAGTTATCAGGGGTGATAATGGGAGCTTTGGTCATGGTTCCCATTTCTGGTTCAACAGATTTCTGGTTAAGGGCCATTTTGGTTGAGTGAGTAAGTTTTAAGAAACAAGGGTGATTTGGGATGGTTAGATCTCACAATCAAGAGCTTGGAAACTCTGATACCAATTGCAGGTTCGATATTGTTCTTTCAACACTTAGTGTTTCTTACAAATTGTTAAATATCACTCGTTTGATAAATGCAGAATCAAGAACTTAGTTGATAATAATATAATAAGTAAAGAACACAAGAAATGGTTTTCAAGATACTTGTATATATTATCTCTACTAAGTATTACAAGACTCATGCAGAAGCATGGATACTAAGTTACAATGAGCGACTATATATACTACTATCTACAGCTTGTTATACGTAGATAACATGCTGGGACTTACTTCAAATACTACATTGCTAGAGGTAGGGTATCTTAGATAAAGTATTATCTAAGATAAGGTAGTCATCACAGGTCCATGACTTACCTTTTGGTCACTAACTAAAGGTGGCAGCTGTACTAGCTAAGGAATAGTGAACAATAGACAAAAGTAAGGTCAACCAGATGAACATGGAAGGCATCTTGTAGAGAATCAGAGTAGGCAGCAAGTGTCAGTCGGACCATGCTTTATCCACTGGTTCATACTGTGATTCTTCCGAAGGTAAAAATAGCTTCGGAAGAATAAGTTCTTCTGAACCATTTTATACTTTGGAAGACACAACTTCTTCCAAGGCTTTGTCTTCGGAAGACTTTTTCTTTATTCTTCTAAGTGTCTACTTTGGAAGGAGATCTTCTAAGTTTCGGAGAGTGAGTTCATCCTTCGGAAGCTCTTCGGAAGATCACCATAGAAGCTTTGGAAGTTGCAGCATTGCCTTCGGAAGACTTCTCTTGGTTGTACAAATTTCTTCTAAATGTTGTCTTGGTTGCATCAGCCTTAATAGATCCAACAGTATGGCAATGTAGTGGGCGGCCATACCCACTCTTTTAAACACTATTATTTTAAAGTTTGCATCTTGCACAACTTTAGTCCTTCATTTTATGTTATTTATCCTTTCTTTCTTTATACTTTTCTTTTCCTTTTTTTTAAATAAAATTCATGATGTTACAAGTCTACCCCCCTTAAATAGGTTTCGTCCCCGAAACCTGTCGCTTCTCGAACATTTACAGGTGATGCTGTCTCACCTCTTCCTGATCTTAAACGTAGGATTAGACCCCTTTGGGCTCCACTGTACGCGCACACATGAAACCAGTCTTCTCCTTATCTCTCCTCTTCCTTCTATCAGAAATGACCATCGGTTGCTTCACGTAGTTAATTCTTTCATCCATCTCAGTATCCTTTAGTGGCACGGTCATATTCTCATCGATTAAGCACTTCCTAGACGAGATACATGGAATGTTAGATGAATTCCACTTAACTCATCGGGTAGCTCCAGTCGATATGCCATTTCTCCTACAACGTACAAGGTAAAAAATAATAGCACCCGCAAAAGTGGTTTTTCACCAGTATTTGTATCTTGTACATCCGCATTTTTTTGTGGGTATACAAGTCTTGTTTGCATTTCTTTTGTTAGGCATAAGTATTTGTTTTGTTTCACCTGTATTAGTTTTTGTAGGTAGACAAATGATCATCCACATTTGTCTTTGTCTACCCGCAAAAACTAATACGGCTGAAGAAACACGTAGCCTTTTTCTTCATTTACACTTGTTCTTTCTTCATCCGCAAAAGTCCATCCACAAAAGTCCATCGCATAATTCTACACTTGTGTTTCCAACCATAACATAATTCATCACTACTTGAATTTGCATGCATGATCCTTTCAGGATCCAACAATACATTCCATAAGGATTATGCAGCCTAAGCACTTCAACTGTGTTTTGATGATGGAATATGTGAAGATTCTGGTGGATCTTCAGCTGACGCTTGTTGTTGTTGTGATGTGGATGCTTAGACTGTTGTGGAGATTGAAGCTAATGTAATGCAAGTTGTTGTTATTGATGGAGTTGTTGTTATTGTTATGGGAGCTACTATTGTTGTTGCTTGTATTGATATTGTAGCTGTTGGAGGTGCTTCCTTAGAAGGATAATAATAAAATTCAGGGTTGGAAGGACAAAATATGAAATTAATAATTGTGGAGAATTACCTAGCTTCTTTCATTATGTTTCTATCAAGCACATGTATCTTCAGTTGTTCATCCTTTCCGCAACTTCAATGGGGAGTTGCTTAAGAAATTGAGGTTCAAAAATGGCATTGGTAAATATTCCATCTCTATGAATTATCAAATCACCCTTAGAGCTTACCTCCAACTTTACTATGTTTGCCAAGTTTGAAGGCACTCTCTTTCTCTTCTTAGTCTCTCTCTTCCTATTGATTCTGTCATATGCAATCTTCAAGATCCTTATGCACTTTAGAAAGATAGAAGATCATTCTCTCCAAGCTTGTTGGTGGAAATATCAAAGTGCCTAGTGGAAATATAATGAATATATGATTCATCTAGCTACTACACTTCATAGGCTCTAAAACGATTGATTTCAGGCCCTATTTTCCCCTCCTAACCTCTGACAATAACCAACTCATATGTTCTTCATCATAAATGACATTAGAGATTGGCGTTGTTTTGTGTGTACTAGCAACTCGTTTTCTTTTGAGTTTTTCAGCTGGCTTTATGCTTCCGGTGGGAACTATGAACTCTTCAACTGTCTTCTTTTTCTTTGACTTGTCAAAGGGGTTTATGAAACTTTTGTCTTTCTTCATACAATCCCTTTCAAGGATTTGAAGTTGTTGGTTCTTTTGAACATCTTAAATATATCCTGAAATGGATAATCCCTTGACATAGTAGCATGATTTATCAGTTCTAACTCAATAAGTTCCTTTAAGTCATAAATCTTTAGGAATTTACAAGTTTAGTATATTTTGTGAAGAATTAAACTAAACCTAAGATCCTTTTTGTGACATCCGGTAATTTTCCGTTACCAAACTCTGTTAGTTCCGTCGGGTCTTGCACACACGTGTCGTGAACACACACTAGTTGTCGATGAATGATGGTGACTTAATAATATCTAACAATGATTATCAGATAATAACTTAATTAATAATGTTGGTTATTAATTTGTAGTTATGGGATTTATAAACTTTAAGTATTATTCATGAATTTTACTTGATAACGTGACTACATCTAATATATATTTCATGAGTTTGTGGTAGTTGAAAAATGTTTATGATTACTATTATTGATTAATAATATTTGTAGCTTGTAGTTAAAATTGTTAAAAAGTGCTAAAGAGATTAACTTTATAAAAGTTGAATAAAAGAGGGTTTATATGAAAAATCTATTTATGTTAAACTAAAAAAATCCCAACCCTAGCCCCCACAACCCCATTTGGCCGAAACTCTTCCCCAAACACCCTCACCACTCGATTTTGATCAATAACATCAATAACAAGTCAATTTGATTTGGTTTCAAGTTGTACAAGTTGAATACAAGTGCTAATCATCATCTAAACACACCTAAAGGTAAGTTTTATCAAGTTTTTCATAAGTTTTTGATTTTGATAGGACCCTAATTTGAAAATTGTGATGAAAAGATGAAATTGATGATGATTTGATGATGATATGATGTTAGTTGGGTTATATGAATGTTAATCTAAGTTGATTGTGCAAGAAATCCAGGATTTTGATGACCTAGTTCATACCTTACCCAAAATAGTTACTTTTGATCATGAGATTTGCTATTGATGTTGTTTGATAATGTTTTAATGTCATTTGGATTGTATTGATGTTATTTTATGACGATTTTGCAATAAAATCCATGATTATGAGTTCTTATTTCATACCTTGCCCTAAATAGTAACTTTTGATGTTGAAATTGGGTAATTAATGATTCTTGATGATAGTAGGATGCTATTAATGTTCAATGGATGTGTTTGAGGCATGTCATGCAAGAAATTGGATGAAATTAGGTATCTTGATCATAAATTTCCCGAAATAGTAAGTTTTGGACTTTTGTAAATACATGTTTTGGCCAATAATGAATTGTTATGTGTCTCAATGGAATCCATAACTAGTTTAAGCATGTTGTTGGTGAATTTGCATTGAAATTATTGATATGTAGGGTTTTGGATGTTACTTTCTCAAAAGGGAACTTTATTTTTGAAGAACATTGGATATGATGATTTGGACATGTTTATGATGCTAGGATCATGTTGAAATACTTATGGATGATGCCTAATGTGGAATGTCTTACTTGGGTTGTATGGATGCTTGATTGATCATTTAGAGAATTTAGGTTCTTGATGACTATACATGGTGATAGACTATGGTGAGTGATTAGGGAATCATGTTGGGATTGAAATTGATCATTATTGTGAATTGGTTGGTATGAATCTTGTTGATCAATGTGATTATGATAAACTGAAGTAGTATAAGGATCTTGTTAGAACTTGAGTTGATGATGTGATATACATGAACTACTTGTATGATTATCATGTATGATGCATTGTTACACTTGATTAAATGGAATTTATACTAATATGTCACCAACGGGTCAAACGGGTCAACTTGGTCAACTATGTCTTTTCTTTCTAAACCGCATAGGTCAATGTGCTATCTTAAACACCTAGGGTCTATTCAACTATTCTGGTCTAGTATACTTACACACTCATGTGATCTAGGTAACTTTGAAGGGTTGTCCTCTCACTCTATATTTGCTTACGTTATATTGTTCGTTGCGCACCAGGTGAGTTCATGCCCCACTGTTTTTACTTACTTCCTTTTTGGGGGAAATAGCATACTGTAACACCCTTTCGGATCGTTAATATTTGTAACTACCTGTAACACCCGAAATTCTTGTCAATAAAAGAAAAGAAAAATAATAAGAAAAGAAAAATAAAAGTATCTTGAAGGGAATGAGAAGGAGCAAAAGTGGAAGGGGCTTTGTGTAAAAAGTACAAAAGTCAAAATATTTTATTATATTATAGGTATGGCCGCCCACAACATGCTTTCACTTCTCCTTTCGGCTGAAAGAAGAAAGAAAAAGAAGCAGAAGTGTAAGGCCCCGTTCCCGGAACGCTTACAGTTGGACATTCATCGCATATAAAACATTTTAAAACATACATTACTTTGTGGCGGAATTTAAAAACTTTCATTAATAAATAAGAACATGTCATCTCATTACATTACAACATTCATTTTCATATTAAAATACAATAACATGTCAAAATGTGGATGCCAGCCTCAAAACACTCCGAGTAGCTTATGCATCCATGCCTGCAACTCCTCAGCATCAACAAAATGCATGCCACCTATCATGCATACAAAAAAGTCAGTGACGCTAAGTGAGTTCTACTTTTCTAATTATTAAAATACCCTGTGTCTTTTGTATATGAAAATATGCTACTATACTATACATTACTTTCATAAGCGAACACACATCATACGTACATTCATTCTATATTCATCGTTCATTTCGTTCTTTTCACTGTCTTTCACTTTCTTTCTCGTACTTTCTTTACGTACTTTACATTCATCAGTGATCATACATCATACGTACGTATTGATAATAATAATTATTATTATCTTTATCATCATTCATTTATTCATTCATTCCTTCGCTTATTACTCATCATTATACGAAACCTGACTTATACAATATCCCAAACTCATGCTTAAAAGCTGATGCTGTGCCGAGGCCTGTACACAAACCCCGACTCATGTCTGAAGACTGACACAGCACTGGGATACGTGACAAAGATCCCATCTCGTATGCAACACCCCCGACTCATGTCCGAAGACTGATACTATGCCAGGGCCTGTAAACAAACCCCCGACTCATGTCCGAAGACTGACATAGTACTGGAGCGGGCAATAAGACCTCATCACCTCCACACGTCATTCTATCTCATGCAATACCCCTGACTCATGCTTGAAAGCTGATACTATGCCGGGGCTTCTAAACAAACCCCCAACTCATGTCTGCAGACTGACACAGTACCGGGGTACGCGACATGGATCTCATGATCCGTCACTTCCATACTCATCATTCATTATCTTCCACTTTCGTTACATAATACTTTACGTTCATTCATTCATTCATCATTCATTCATACATCATACCATGTAAAGTCAAACATAACATATTACATAACATAATATATATGTTTTGAAAACTCTTTAACGAAGAAAAATAACATATCACTCACGCACAAACACGCCGTAAACCTCATCACATCATCATGCATATAACAAGCATAAGCCATCACACCATAACAGGGCCTATCTCCCCATTCTACCACTTAAAGCCACTCAGAAAATCCTAAGTCCAAAATGGGTGCATGAGACATTTCAGGCGCATGAGCCTAAAAATTCTAAATATAGAACAGTCTGGGCGCAGTAGCACTATAAGGGCGCATGAGCCCTGTTTAGGCGTTTTACCACTTTGTAGGCGCATGACGCCTTATCAACACTTATGCACCTGAACAATCTGGGCGCATAGGCACTATTTAGGCGCATGGCCAATATTTGGGCGTGGCCAACACTTAGGCGCATGCGCACTTTTCTGTGCGCATGACAACTATTTGGGCACATGACCTTAGACGCATGAGGAAAGTTAGGCGCATGAGCACACTTAGGCTCATGAAGTCATTTTGGGGGCATGGGAACATCCTGAAATGTTTTCTATGCTACAAACAACACCCAAAACATTTCTAGACTCACCCAAACACAAATCTAACATACTAAGTCTCTTAATACATGCTAAACATCAATTCTAACTCAAAAACGTCCCTAAAGACATATCACAACAAGGCATATTCGAATAACATGCTAAAAACTCACGGTTACTTTAAAAATCTTTTGTTTGGTATGCATAATAGCCCCAACACTTTGAAAATAAGTAAAAAGGGGTTCTAGAACTCACCTTGAAGCAGATCTTTGAACTAGACACTTCCACTAGCAACTTCAACTCCAAATTCTCGAAAACAACTCTAAAACACTAAGAACTTCAGTCAACAACTTGTGAATTCGGTTAAAACCGAACATATATCAAGAAAACTCACATTTTACAGCTTCTTCTTCCTTTCTTTCTCTAAAAACCAAGAGCTTTTCTCCTTCTTCATCTTCAACCGAAAGCAAAACGCAGAATTGCTTTAAAGTGGCAGGCCATACCTCCGTTTATATTAAAATAATAAGGTTTTGTACATTTTACACTTTGGCCCCCTCCACTTTTGTTCCTTTTCCCTTCTTGCAAGATGTTTTCGATTTTCTCTTCTTTTAAATAAAATTTGGGGTGAAAACGTTTACATAAAACCTTTACCTGCAGGCACGTAGCTACTAGGGCTGGCATCCCTTTCTTTTCATCCCATTCTTAGTTTAAGATTAAGTTGTGAAAATATTTACCCAATTCACTTAAACTTTAGCTCTGATACCAACTTGTAAGGCCCTGTTCCCGGAACGCTTACAGTTGAACATTCATCACACATAAAACATTTTAAAACATACATTACTTTTGCAGCGGAATTTAGTAACTTTCATTAATAATTAAAAGCATGTCATTTCATTACATTACAACATTTTTTTCATATTAAAATACAATAACATGTCAAAATGTGGATGCCAGCCTCAAAACACTCCCAGTAGCTTATGCATCCATCCCTGCAACTCCTCTACATCAACAAAATTCCTGCCAACTATCATGCATACAAAATAGTAAGCGACGCTGAGTGAGTTCTAGTTTTAAAATTATTAAAAATACCCTGTGTGTTTTGTATACGAAAATGCGCTACTCAAACACTATACTATACATTACTTTCATAAGCTAACACACATCATATGTACATTCATTCTTTATTCATCGTTCATTTCATTCTTTTCACTATCTTTTACTTTCTTTCTCTTACTTTCTTTTCGTACTTTACATTCATCAGTGATCATACATCATACGTACATACTGATAATAATTATTATTATCTTTATCATCATTCGTTCATTCATTCATTCCTTCACTCATTACTCATCATTATACGAATCCTTTCTCATGGAATATCCTTGACTCATGCTCGAAAGCTAATGCGGTGCCGGGCCATGTACACAAACCACCAACTCATGTCCGAAGACTGACATAGAATCAGGATACATGATAAAGATCCCATCTCGTATGCAACATCCTCGACTCAGGTCCGAAGACTGATACTATGCCGGGGCCTATAAACAAACCCCCCACTCATGTCCGAAGACTGACATAGTACCGGGGCTGGCAACAAGACCTCATCTCCTCCACACATCATTCTGTCTCATGCAATACCCACGAATCATGCTCGAAAGCTAATACTGTGTCGGGGCTTCTAAACAAACCCCCGACTCATGTCCGAAGACTGACACAATACCAGGGTACGCGACACGGATCTCATCATCCATCACTTCCATACTCATCATTCGTTATCTTCCACTTTCGTTACATAATACTTCACATTATTCATTCATTCATTCATACATCATACTAGGTAAAGTCGTACGTAACATATTACGTAACAGAATATATACATTTTGAAAACTCTTTAATGAAAAAAATAACATATCATTCACACACATACACATCAGAAACCTCATCACATCATCATGCATACATCAAGCATAAGCCATCACATCATAACAGGGCCTATCTTCCTATTCTACCACTTAAAGCCACTTATAAAATCCTAAGTCCAAAATGGGTGCATGGGACATTTTAGGCGCATGAGCCTAAAAATTTGAAGTATAAAATAGTCTAGGCGCATCAGCACTACACAGGCGCGTGAGCTCTGTTTAGGCGTTTTACCACTATGCAGGCGCATGAAGCCTGTTAGGCGCATCAACACTTAGGCGCCTGAACAATCGTGGCGCACGGGCACTATTTGGGCGCATGGCCAACACTTAGGCACATGGGTACTTTTCTGGGGGCATGACAACTATTAGGGCGCATGACCTTAGGCACATGAGGATAGTTAGGCACATGAGCATACTTAGGCGCATGAAGTCATTTTGGGCGCATGGGAAACAAACAACACCCGAAACATTTCTAGACTCACCAAACACAGATCTAACATACTAAGGCTCTTAAAACATGCTAAACATCAATTCTAACTCAAAACATGCTATAAAGATGTACCACAACAAAGCACATTCGAACAACATGTGAAAAACTCACGGTTACTTTAGAACTCTTTTGTTTGGTATGCATAATAGCCCCAACACTTTGAAAATCAGTAAAAAGGGGTTCTAGAAGTCACCTTGAAGTAGATATTCGAAGTAAACACTTCCACTAGCAACTTCAACTCCAGTTTCTCGAAAACAACTCTAAAACACCAAGAACTTCGGTCAATAGCTTGTGAATTTGGTTAAAACCGAACATATATCAAGAAAACTCACCTTTTATAGCTTCTTCTTCTTTTCTTTCTCTAAAAACCGAGAGCTTTTCTCCTTCTTCTTCTTTAACCGAAAGCAAAAAGCAGAATTGCTTTAAAGGGTGCGGCCATACCTCCATTTATTTGTACTTTTTACACTTTGGCCCCCTCCACTTTTGTTCCTTTTCCCTTCTTGCAAGATGTTTTCTATTTTCTCTTCTTTTAAATAAAATTCAGGGTGTTACAATAAGTCTCTCTCTAGGTTTTTCAAGAAGAAGAAGCTGAAATTCCCGAAGGTAGGTGTTTCTTTGTGTAATTGGTTCGGTTTTCTTTGTGGTTTCACCCTCAGAAACCGATTATTGAGTGTTCTATGTGTTTTGGTGTTTGTTTTGCTTGTTTTAGGTGTTTGAACTCGTGTGCAAGCAAGTTTGGTGGAGTTTTCGTTTGTTTGCTACAATAGGTGAGTTTAGACCCTGATTTTATGTGTTTTAAACATTTTTGGGCTGAAAATGCATGTAAAACATTTTTACCACCATTATGTATGTTAACCGAATATATGTGTGTAAGAATGCTTATGATTTAGGGCTGTAAAGTTGTTATTGATGTTTAGAATGTTATATTCATGATGTAAGTATGATTGAAAGTAGACTAGGACTGAGAATAATGTAGAAACATGTTAAACGGTTGGCCATGTGCCCAAAGAAGGTCCATGCGCCTGAAATTTGGCTTAGAAAACATAAGTGTACTTTACGCGCCCAAATAGTATCCATCGCCTAGAATATTTGCCAAAATGCACTAAGTACCAGCTCATGCGCCCAAGCAGTACCCCATGCACCCAAAATTTATGCCCAGACGCCCAAGTGTAGGTCATACGCCCAAATACTGCCCAGGCACCCGAAGTGGCTTATGCGCCTAAATGTTGATGCGCCTAAGTAGGGCTCATGCGCCCGCATAGTGGAAATGCACCTAAGCAAAGCTCATGCGCCTACATAGTGCTCATGCGCCCATATTGTTTACTTAGAAAATATGTCTAAAGCATTTGTGATGATGTGATAGTTTGTGTCTAAAGCATGCATGATGATGTGATGAGGGTCATCAGTATATGTGATGATGTGACAGTTTATGTCTAAAGCATACATGATGGTATGATGAGGGTCATGATATGTATGCATGTATGATGTGTTATCTTTCTTCATTTAACAGTTTTCAAAACGTATATATATTATGTTATATTATACGTTATTTATTATGTTATGACTTTACGTAGTATGATGTATGTATGAATGAGCGTAAAGTATAACATAATGAAGTGAAAGATAACAAAGATGAAAAGTGGAACGTAATGAAAGAATGAATGGCTTGCAAGCAAATTGAATTGAGGTGCACGACCATGTTATCATTAGCTCAACTGTGTGCGGTTTAGCTAACCTGAAGGATGCACACAGGGTCAATCATTGAGATTGATGGAACCCTTGTGGCGTGCCCTAGGTACTGGGTCACGCTTCATGTATAATGTTAGGGTTCTATTTATAGACTTCGGCCCAGTATCAGCTTCGTGCACAATGTTCGGGGTATTGCACATTAGTCCAGATAAAACTGAATGCTAACGAAAGGTACGAAATGAACGAATGCGTACGATGATGAATGATAATAATGAAAGTAAGAAACGAATGAATGCGTACGACGAGGAAAGATAATAATGAAAGTATGAATAAATGAGATGAACAATGAATATTATCTGGATGTACGTATGATGTGTGCTCGCATACAAGTGTATTGTATTTTAGTCAAGAAGTATATTTTCATATATAAAACACATAAGGTATTTAATACTTCTAAACTAGAGCTCACTCAACAACGCTAACTTTTATGCATTTTCAGTTGGCATGTATATTTTACTGAGGATGGCACGCTGGGGAGTTATTCGGTAGGGCCAGACTGGCATCCATTCATGCTTAAGGATATTGTTGTTTTGTAATTCAATTAAACGATGCTTTTGTAACTTAAACAATGTTGTATTGCTTAACAACAGTAGTTATTAATGAAATGAATGGTTTTTGTTAACTTGATTCCACTGCAACATTTTATGAAATATGTGTTGTTTTATATAATAATACTATGATTGTCCAACTATGAGGTCTCCGGGAACAGGGCCTTGAAAGTTGGTATCAGAGCCAAAGTTTAAGAGAAATGGGTAAATATTTTCAGAAACCTAAACTTAAACTGGGAATGGGACCGAAGGGAGGGATGCCAGCCCGAGTAGCTACATGCCATCAGGTATTTTTTTCTTAATGATAACCGGTAGTATGTGCGTGTGCTACTTGATTTATGTGATTTTAGTAGATTGGAATACTAATGTAGTCATGATAGGAAATGCTCGGGGGATGAAGAGTAAAGTAAATGGCTAATCACAACTGGCCACTGTAATTAGGGACTTACTATACTTGACATTATCTGAGCTATTACCTGGAATGACCGTATTAGTGTTTGAATCTTATAGTGTTTAGAGATGGCCAGTGGTAGATCATCAAAGGCCTCACGAGGTGGAGAACGTGGTGGACGCAGTGTTGAACGCGTTTCACAAAGAACAAGGCTAGAATTGCTGAAACGACATATGAAGGGCCCGAGATCCATCACCGGGAAGGTGGTGATGAGAGTGCAAACTTGAGGGCCTCGGTGAAAGAGGCAGTAGTTGAGGAGGTTCATCAAGTCATGCAGACGATTCTGCCGTCTATGGTGACTGAAGTGATTAAGGCTGTGAGTGAGGATGAAAGGAAGGAAAAGAGTAAGACCACTGGGAGAGGAGAAAGAGAACAACCGGAGACTGAGACGGTTGTCTCTAGTGAGGAGGAGGAGGAAGAAGCTGTGGAGGAAACTGCACGGGGCTGTAACTATGGGGCATTTCAAAGATGCAAGCTCCCAAAATTCAATAGGAATGGTAATGCTGCCGCTGCTCATCGCTGGGTAAGAGAGATGGAGGCAGTGTTAGAGATTAGTGAGTGTAGGGAGGACCAGTAGGTAAAGTTTGCCACTCACTCTTTCATTGACTCGGCACTGTGTTGGTGGGACAATATTGTCCAAGCCGACGGCGCAAGGACCATCAGAAAGATGAGGTGGGGAGAGTTGAAGAAGCTGGTGATTGAGGAGTTCTGTCCTCATAGGGAACTCGACAAGATAGAGAGAGAGTTCCAACAGCTTGAGGCGGGCACCATGACACACCAGCAATGCACCACTAAGTTTAATGAAGTGGCGAGGTTGGTGCCGGATCCGGTGACGCTGGTGTCAAGGAAGATCAAGAAGTATATCCGAGGATTACCGGCTGACATCCACAGGCATCTGATTGCTGCCCGGTCGGGTATCTTCCGGTCGGTGGTAGACCTGGCGGGTAAAATGTATGATGAAAGTGAGGAGTCTGTGGTGATTGAGATGAAGAAGACAATTGGTGGTGACAGATGCTACTGGCAGGAAGTGGTTTGGGCATGGTGGTTTCACCCCAAACAACAATAAGGCAAAGGTTGATGATCGATGGGCTGTTGCTGCAGGCTTGGGGACAAAGAGATGCGGTAAATATGGGAAAGAGCATACGGGAGAGTGTAGGTTGGGACTAAGTGTTTGTTTTAAGTGTGGGAAGCCTAGCCATATTGCTAAGGATTATAGGATAGTGAGGTGCTATAACAGTGGTGAAGCAGGCCACCTGAGTCGGGAGTGCAAGAAGCCAAGGGCCAAGAGTTCCAGGGTGAAGATGGGAATGGAGGATGGAGGACAGAGGGCAACTGCTAGAGCATTCATGATGACGCGGGAGGAGGTAAGGGTAGACCCTGATGTCATGTCAGGTATGTTTCTAGTAAACCAAACTTGTGCATCTGTATTATTTGATTGTGGTGCTAGTAGGAGTTTCATTTCCACTACTTTTTTTGCTAAGTTTCCATTTAGTGGTAGAGGTATTGATGACCCTTTTGACATAGAAATTGCTATTGGTAAGTCTACTAGAATTTCTGATATGATAGAAAACTGCAACATAGAACTAGAAGGCCATAGGTTTTCTGCTAAATTATATGTGATGCCCCTAGGCGGATTTGATGTAGTACTAGGAATGGATTGGTTAGCATCCTATGAGGCAAACACCATGTGTTGCAAGAAGATGATTCAATTAGTTACACCCAATGGAAGTTCGATGACGATTTATGGTAATCGCATCACTACGGTTCCTAAGGTGATTTCGATGGCGGTGGGAGAGAAGGGCATGAGACGGGGATGTAATTCCTACTTGGCTTACGTGAAGGATGCGGATGCATCGGTACCACAATTGCCTAATGTACCACTTGTGTCTGACTTTCAATACGTGTTCCCAGAAGATTTACCAGGTGTGCCACCAGATTGAGAGATTGAATTTCAGATTGATCTGATACCCGGTGCTCAACCCGTTGCCAAGGCACCATACCGATTAGCTCCGACTGAAATGAAGGAACTGATAGTTCAACTTAAAGAGTTGATAGACATAGGGTTTATTCAACTGAGCATATCTCCTTAGGGTGCTCCAGTCTTGTTTGCTAAGAAGAAGGATGGTACTATCAAGATGTGCATAGACTACCGGGAGTTAAACAAGTTAACAATGAAGAACCGATACCCCCTACCAAGAACAGATGACTTGTTTGACCAGCTCCAAGGTGCCAGCTGGTTCTCAAGGATAGATCTCTGATCTGACTTCCATAAATTAAAGGTAAAGGAGCGAGATATTCCTAAGACAGCTTTTCGCATGCGTTAAGGACACTACGAGTTTATCATTATGTCTTTTGTTCTAACCTACATGCCAGCTGTCTTTATGGATTTAATGAACCGAGTGTGCCAGCCAATGTTAGATAAATCAGTGATTGTGTTTATTGATGATATCCTGATTTATTCGCAAAATGAGGAAGAACATGCCGGCCACATACGCGAGGTGTTGGAGACACTTAGAGGAGAGAAGTTTTACGCTAAATTCTCTAAGTGTGCTTTTTGGTTGCGTAAAGTTCAATTTTTGGGTCACGTGGTAAACGCTGAAGGAATCATGGTGGACTCGGCAAAGGTGGAAGCGGTGATGCAATGGAAATCTCTAAAGACGTCATCCGAGATCCGTAGTTTCTTGGGTTTGGCGGTTATTACAGGAGATTCATCCCAAACTTCTCCAAGATAGCTTCTTTGTTGACTAAGTTGACATGTAAATATGTGAAGTTCGTATGGGGCCAAGCGTAATGGTGTGCTGGTGTCTATCATGTTGGACCTTGACACCCGGTTCACATCCAAATTTTGGAAAAGATTTTATGAC
Source organism: Flaveria linearis (assembly GCA_024085815.1). Classification (NCBI taxonomy): domain Eukaryota; kingdom Viridiplantae; phylum Streptophyta; class Magnoliopsida; order Asterales; family Asteraceae; genus Flaveria; species Flaveria linearis. Next base: position 32,683,864 of record CM044009.1, on the reverse strand, counting down.
GTGATGGGGACGAGGCTACACATTAGCACGGCTTATCATCCTCAGACAGATGGTCAGTCTGAGAGGACAATTCAGACACTCGAGAATATGCTCCGAGCATGCGTGATCGACTTTGGAGGAAGTTAGGATGATCACTTACCGTTAGGAGAATTCTCATACAACAAGAGTTATCATGCCAGTATTGGTATGCCACCTTATGAGATGCTATACGGGAGGAGGTGTAGGATGCCCGTATGTTGGGGTGACATTAGGCAGAAGGAGTTGGGAGGCATCAAGGTGATCGAGGCTACGACGGAAAAGTGAGAAAAGATCAAAGCCTTTTTGAAGGCGGAAAAAGATAGACAGAAGTCGTATGGCGACAAAAGGTGTAGACCGATCGAGTTCAACGTGGGTGATAGAGTCATGTTGAAGGCCTCACCTTGGAAGGGGATCATCTGGTTCTAGAAGAGGGGCAAGCTGAGCCCTAGATATATAGGGCCTTTCCGAATCGTCGCATGAGTAGGAGAGGTGGCCTATCGATTAGAACTGCCTGATGAGTTAAGTGGAATTCATCCGACATTTCATGTATCACATCTGAGAAAGTGTTTAGCCGATGAAGACATGATTGTACCACTGGAGGATATCGAGGTGGATGAATGGCTTAATTAAGTAGAGCAACCAGTGAAATCATCGATTAGAAGGAAAAGGATTGAGGAATAAAGTGGTTCCACTGGTGCGAGTGTAGTGGAAACACTAAAAAGGTTCTGAGTCTACGTGGGAGACTGAAGAAGAGATGAGACAACATTACCCATAGTTCTTCGAAGAATGACAGGTTTCGGGGACGAAACCTCTTTAAGTGGGGTAGACTTGTAACACTCGAAATTCTAGTCAAATAAAAGAAAAGAAAAATCATAAGAAAAGAAAAATAAAATATCTTGAAGAGAATGAGAAGGAGCAAAAGTGGAGGGGGCTTTGTGTAAAAAGTACAAAAGTCAAAATAATTTTATTGTATTATGGGTATGGCTGCCAATAACATGCTTTCACTTCTACTTTCGGCTGAAAAAAGAAAGAAAAAGAAGCAGAAGTCTTTCTCTCGGTTTTTCAAGAAGAAGAAGCTAAAATTCCAGAAGGTAGGTGTTTCTATGTGTAGGATTTCTTTGTTGTTTCACCCTTAGAAACCGATTATCAAGTGTTCTATGTGTTTTGGTGTTTGTTTTGCTTGTTTTAGGTGTTTGAACTCGTGTGCAAGAAAGTTTAGTGGAGTTTTTGATTGTTTGCTACAATAGGTGAGTTGTAGACCCTGATTTTTATGTGTTTTAAACATTTTGGGGCTTAAAATGCATGTAAAACATTTTACAATCACTATGTATGTTAATCGAATATATGTGTGTATGAATGCTTATGATTTAGGGTTGTAATGTTGTTATTGATGTTTAGAATGTTATATTCATGATGTAAGTTTGATTGAAAGTAGATTGGGACTAAGAATAATGTAGAAAAATGTTAAAAGGTTGGCCATGCGCCCAAACAGGGTCCATGTGCCTGAAATTTGGCTTAGAAAATGTAAGTGTACCTCATGCGCCTAAATAGTATCCATGCGCCTAGAATATTTGCCAAAATATGCTAAGTACTAGCTCATGCGCCCAAACAGTACCCCATGCGCCCAAAATTTATACCCAAATGCCTAAGTGTAGGTCATACGCCCAAATAGTGCCCATGAGCCCGAGGTGGCTCATGCGCCTAAGTGTTGATGCGACTAAGTAGGGCTCATGCTCCCGCATAGTGGAAATGCTACTAAGCAGGGCTCATGCGCCTGCATAGTGCTCATGCTCCCAAAATGTTTTACTTAGAAAATTTCAAGCTCATGCGCCTGAAATGTGTCATGCACCATATATTGGACTTGGGATTTTCTAAGGGGTTTTAAGAGGTGGATGATTGGGATAGATTTTGCGATGATATGACTGTTTATGTCTAAAGCATGCATGATGATGTGATGAGGGTCATGGTATGTATGTATGTATGTATGATATGTTATCTTTCTTCGTTTAATGGTTTCAAAACGTATACATATTATGTTATGTTATACGTTATGTAGTATGATGTATGTATGAATGAACGTAAAGTATAACGTAATAAAGTGAAAGATAACAAGATGAAAAGTGGAACATAATGAACGAATGAATGGCTTGCAAGCAAATTGAATGGAGGTGCACGACCAAGTTGTCGTTAGCTCAACTGTGTGCGGTTTAGCTAACCCGAAGGATGCACACAGGGTCAATCATTGAGATTGACGAGACCCTTGTGGCATGCCCTAGGTACTGGGTCACGCTTCGGGCACAATGTTAGGGGCCTATTTATAGACTCCGGTCCAGTATCAGTTTCGTGCACAATATTCGAGGTATTGCATATTGGTTCTGATGAAAGTGAAAGATAACGAAAGGCACGAAATGAACAAATGCGTGCGATGATGAAAAATAATAATGGAAGTACGAAGCAAAGCGTACGATGAGGAAAGATAATCATGAAAGTATGATGTTTGCTCGCATACGAGAGTAATGTATTTTATTCAAGAAGTATATTTTCGTATATAAAAGACATAAGGTAATTTTAATTCTTTTAAAACTAGAGCTCACTCAGCAACGCTAACTTTTATGCATTTTTGCAGGACCGGGTGAAGGGGTTTACACTTGTGCAACACAACAACACAAAGAGGAGAGTGTATTTCAACACTTAACAATGCAAATGGGGAACTGATCAGTAATGAGTTTAGAGAACTTGGAAACACAAGATGTAGAAATGTGACAGAAAACTAGAGCAAAACACAAGCAGTTGGTTTTCAAGGTTAAAGTATATTGATCTTCTTGTTCCTTACAAAGTGGTTTACAAAGTTTAACTCAAAACCTTACAAGGTTACAAAGAACAGAAAATACTTATACTAAAGCCTACAGCCGGCCATCCTTTGAAGGCCAGCTGGATACATGAACTAGACAACAAAATCCATGTAGAGTCAAAAGGCAGATAGCCTTTTGACTAGTGACTATGACATGCCATAGCTCGCATCCTAATACATTACAAAAAGGATAAAGTACATAAAGTGGAAAGTTACAGACTCAAGACCTTAATGTACAGTTTACCAAAAGCATGGACCTTTTCACCAACTCATGAAAGGTTGGTGACTTTTCAGAGTGGCGGCGGAAAGTGGTTCAACATTAGGTAAAAAGTACATCAGATAAAGCATGTACTATAGAAAAATCTTCGGAAGAAATCTGTCTTCAATGGTTGGCTTCGGAAGACTTTGTCCTTGAAGCTTCGGAAGACTTCATCTTTGGCTTCGGAAGATATTGGTCTTGGCTTCGGAAGATTTCACACTTAGAATAATTTCCAAGTTAGTGTGAATCTTCCGAAGCATTCCACTTCAGTTTACATGTGCATGCATGCAGGAAAGACTGTGAGTGTTTGGGTTGCATCAGCCTTACTGATAACCTTACAAACTCCCCCTAGGCTGATGCTACCAAAACACCTTATGACACTAGATATTGACAGTCCTCATTATGATGATGACCATTCCTTTCTTCATGAGATGGTCAGGATCACTCAGACTCTCATAGTGTCTTCTCATGTCAAAGAGATCATTCAGAGGTAGATTGAACATATCCTACCGTGTGTAGACTTGTTCAATACCTTGATCTCTTATGACACGCCATCTTTTTGGATTTATGGTGTATGTCCAAGATAAGATGGGTCTTCCTGATGCCAGAGGAGCTGCTTGAATTGGAGTTGATGGAGCATCCTCTTGTTGCACATCCTCAGGATGTTCTGACTCATCCTGAGGTTTGGAAGTGGATGTTTCCTTCTTCTTCTTTTTTGACTTTGGTTTAGAAACCATCCTTTTCCTCCTCTTTGAACTCTTTAACTGAGAAGACTGGCCTGCAGCACCTGATTGATCTTCTTTGTCTTTCTCAGTTGGGTCTTCCTCTCTCACAGGTTCAGATTGAGAGGGGACAGATCCCTGCTGTGGATCAGAAGTGGAAGTATGCTGAGATTTAGCAGGAGGTTCTGGTTGTGTTGTCTTGGGTGTTTCAACCTTAACCTCTACTTCCTGAGGGACCTGACTTGGTGGGGAGTGTAAGTCAACAAGTTCACCTCTTTTAATCTTCTGCTTGATCACCCTAATGTGCTCATCCATGGTGGATAGAGACATGGGACCAAGTCTCCTTCCGGGAATCCATATAGCTTCAAGAAGCTCATCATCTTCTGTCTGTCAGCAGACTTCTTCAGATTCTTATGGGTGATGGCTCTTGATTTCACAGCTTCTTCCCTTTCCTTTTGGTGATTTTTCTTTCTTTGGCTACATCAAGTTCAAGTTGTTTGAGGTACTCAAACTCAATGTAGTCAAAGGGTAAGGGAAGAAGTGTTTCAGCTTGATAAAGACCTGTGGCACTCAGGTAGTTGATCATGTTGATCCTATCTTTTTCTATGTCTACCTGAGGTTCTTGTGGTACTACATCCTCTTGTTCCCGAGTTTCTTGAACTGGTGAGAGAGTAGGCATGTGCTTATAGAGCCTCTTCCTTCTACTTTCTTCTTTGATTTTCAGAAGAAGCTCTGCATCCTCTTCTTCCTTTCTCTCTTTTGATAGTTCTGTGTCAGCCAGTTCATTCAACTCATCTAAGGGGAGAGAGATGATATCATCAATATCATAGTTCCTAGTCTGCAAGTAGTTTATTTTGGCTGCCCTTAACTCATCATTCTAAGTGTTTGGTCTCGAGGCAGCCCTGATAGCACTTTCCACAAGCCTTGCAGACCCAGCAGAGGAACTTTCTCCCCTTAGCTTGCTTTTCCTCTCTCTCTCCTCCTCCTCAATCTCCTCGGAGTTAACTTCCTTTTCCCTTTGTCACTCACAGACCTTTGTGACTCAGGGTGGAGAGAGCTTTGGCCTTCATTGCTTGGTGTAGCTTCCAAGCTCTGGCCAAAGAGAGGTTGAGATGCACCTTCACCAGCAGGTTTCTCATCAAGGGTTTGAACATCTGCAGCAGTTTGTGGTGAGACAGGGCTCTCAGGTTCTACCAATGGGCCTTCACTCAAGGTTTTCCCTTTGAAGTTAATCTCAGGGTCTGCCTCAACATCCAGTTGACCGATGGTATTGCCTGATTGCCTTTGTCTTCCTCTAAGGCTGAACTCTGCAGTGTTCCTTTGTTGAACTCTTTGAAGAATAAGAGTTCTTTTAGCAGTATCATACCTCCACCCAAAAGTGTGAGCTAGAGTTGGTGGAGATGATACTGCTCTTGGGATGCCTTTCTCAAATAGACTCCTTATGACTGAGTCTATGCTGTCCACATCAATATGGACTTAAGAAAGTTACTGAGTATGCACAACTGCAAGTGAGAATGGTGAGTCCTTAATGTCCATACTCCCTGAGGAACTCCCAGGCTCTGTGATTGTAATGACTTCCTCGCCCTTTTTGGTAACATCACCCTCTTGCACAGGGGAGCTAGGAGTTAGGTCAATTACGTCCACAGGTTCTTGTGTTCCTGGTTGAGTTTCTCTTAAGGGTCTCCTAGCTAGTTGTTCCTTGAGATAAGATATCTCAAGTTGCTAATCATTGACCCTGTGTTGCAAGGTAGTCACCTAAGATTCAAGATGACTAACCTTGGAGACTAAATAGTTGCATGTTTTGGATAGTTTTTTTGCACCTCTAGTCTCAAGTTCCCCTCATCTTCATTAGAAGAATCACTGGGGGATGAGAGAATGGGACTAAGGTCCTGTTCCTCATCACCAGCATGGTGTTCTTGGCTGCTAGATTTCCTCTGCTCAATGATAACTTCAGTTGAAGTGTCAATGGGCTGAGTTGCCATGGTTGAGGTCTGAATGATGTAATCACTTGCTGAAGTGAGAGCCTCTTCCATATGGATATCCTGAACCTGTTTAGAAGTATCACCTTAGTGATAGGTGACTGATGTGGGCTAGACTTAGATGACTCAGGAGCACTCATCTCCCTTTGAGGTGAGGTGTATTAGGAAGACTCATGGTACTCACTGGCATCTAAGTCCTTATCAGTATAGAAGTCAAGGTTGGGAATTGGTTGGTTTAAATCTAAAGGCTGGAGATGGTAGCTGTCCCCTGAAGGTTGTTCACTAGAGTGTTGAGACTCAGAGTGAAGGCTTAAGGCTGTTGGGCTTGTGAGCTCATCAGGCTGAGCATGAGGAACCTCAGCACTGACTTGTGAAATGATGGGAGTGGTTTGCTCTTCAGTGGGAGCTCCAGTGTCCACTTCCTCCTATGTAGGTGAGTATATGGGGGCCTGCACAGACTCAATAGCTTGTACAGGGGTTCGTTTGTGTTTTTTTGGTAGGTGAGGGTGATTTGTTGCTGTTTTGGAGGTTGGGATGTAGAAGGTGTGGGTTCAACACTAGCTTGTGTTGCTAGGTTGTCACCTTGAGCAATGAGCTCTAACATTTTTGGGACAAGGGCTGTTTCTACCCCTAAGAAGCCAACAGTTGGCTTCTTCAAGATCTTAAACAAGCCGGGCTTCATCTGTCCTAATTTAAGAATATTACCTGTTTCCCTCAACTGTGAGCCCAGTTCACAGATGAGAATGTATTGAACATATCTAGGAAACATGTATATTTTAAGGAGTCTAAGTTTGCTATTAAATTTGTATATACAAACTGAGAATACCTGAACTTGACCCCTTGAACCATTCCATGTACTATGAAGGAGAGATCTTCAGGAATCTGGTCCCATCCTCCATGCTTGTTAGACAAGCTGTGGATAACCACATGAAGTAAGTACTTCCACCTGGATGAGACCTTCCCTTTCTGAAGGTGTTTACAGAGAAATCTCCTTCATAACCCATCTGCTCAAAAGAATGGTTGACAACTTCTTTTGGGAAGAACACCTCACCTTCTTCATCATCCAGCTGAAGATGAGTGTTGATAATGGCCGGAGTGGTGAAGACTGTTCTTCCCTGTACTATGGCAGACAATGCCTTCTCCCCATCCAAAATGACCTCTTGGCAGGTCTTCTAGAATTGAAGCAAACGATCCTCATAGAGAGGAGGATCTATGGTAAGGGAGGTGAAGTAGTTAGACAGAGCCAAGAATTGACATACCTCTAACAAATGGGGATCTTTCTCAGAGTTTAACAGAGCAACCTGATTGTGTTGCCTGTGTAACTGCATAGAGAAGTCTGGGTCATTTCGTCGATCAAGGTTGGCCATTTTGAGCAAGCTTTGATGTGAAGGAAGGATGAACAAAGGCGGTTTCAGAGAGAAATCTCAGAATTTAGGTTTAGAGAGAAGATGAAGATGATAAAAAGAGGGGGAACAGACACAGTTTATATGGGAAAAGGATTTGAGACAAAGTTAATGAAAGAGGATAAACTTTGAAATCTGGAAGGCGGTCCCACCTCTGAAAAAGTAGTTTGCTTTTTGCTCAAAAGTTGTTTTCTTGGAATTCGAAAATCTTCCGAAGATAAAATGTCTTCGGAAGTTTTAAGGAAAAAACTTCCGAAGCAAAAATTGCTTCGGAAGAATTTCTCATAGATTTTTGACAAATTAGTTTCGGAAGATAATTGTTAAACTGAGATGCTTTGTTCCATAAAATCAAAGCTTTCGAGAGTTAATATCCTTCGGAAGAGAAATGATCCTTAAAAGACATGCAAGTGCCTAAGAGAGTTTTTATGCTTCGGAAGATATTTGAGAAATTTCTTCCGAAGGTAACTTTCACTTAGACAGTTATTTGTCTTGAAGGGATATTTTCTTCCGAAGATAAAAACATATCTTCCGAAAGATGAAAATTTGTCAAAAATCTATGAAAAACTCTTCAGAAAGTTTTGTCCCTAGAAAACATGAGCTTATGAAGGTGGTAAACTAGACAACTTAGGACCCACAGATTTTAAGAAATAAAATTGATTAGTTTTTTTTAAGAAAAATCTACTCAAGGTTAATCATCCCAATAGCTGATATAAGATATTTAAATCTCTGTTCATCAAAGGCTTTTGTGAACAGATCAACATATTGTTCATTTGTATTAACCTTAACTAGTTTAATTAAACCCTTTTCAAAGTTATCTCTAATTAAATGATGCCTGATGTTTATGTGTTTTGTCCTTGAGTGCTGCACAGGATTCTCTGTGATAGAGATAGCACTGTTGTTGTCTATGTGAATGGGAGTCTCCTTGAAATTGAAACCATAGCACTTGAGCACAACAACTTGCAACAGCAATGTATTCAGCTTCAGTAGTTGATGCAGAGACACAAGATTATTTCTTGCATTGCCATGAGACAACCCTTCCACCAAGAAACTAACATCCCCCAGATGTAGACTTTGCAGCCATATTGCAACCACCATAGTCGCTATCTGTATATGCATACAGATTAAAGTCAGAATGTTTGGGATACCAGAGGCCCAGTGTTGGAGCACCTTTGAGGTATCTTAGAATTCTCTTGACAGTGATGAGGTGAGACATCCTAAGGTTGGCTTGATATCTTGCACAAATTCATGTGGAAAACATGATATCAGGCCTCCTAGCGGTAAGATACATAAATGACCCAATCATAGCCCTGTAAAGGTGTTCATCCACACACTCCCCTCAAGATCAGGCCCAAGGGAGTGGTTCTTGGCTATGGGTGTCTTAGCAAGAAAGTTTAATGGAGTTTTTGCTTGTTTGCTGCAATAGGTGAGTTCTAGACCCTAATTTTTATGTGTTTTAAACATTTTGGGGCTTAAAATGCATGTAAAACATTTTTACAATCACTATGTATCTTAACCGAATATATGTGTGTATGAATGCTTATAATTTAGGGTTGTAAAGTTGTTATTGATGTTTAGAATGTTATATTCATGATGTAAGTATGATTGAAAGTAGATTGGGACTAAGAATAATGTAGAAACATGTTAAAAGGTTGGCCATGCCCAAACAGGGTCCATGCGCCTGAAATTTGGCTTAGAAAACGTAAGTGTACCTCATGCGCCTAAATAGTATCCATGCGCCTAGAATATTTGCCAAAATATGCTAAGTACTAGCTCATGCACCCAAACAGTACCCCATGCGCCCAAAATTTATACCCAGACGCCTAAGTGTAGGTCATACGCCATATATTGGACTTGGGATTTTCTAAGGGGTTTTAAGAGGTGGATGATTGGGATAGATTTTGCGATGATGTGACTGTTTATGTCTAAAGCATGCATGATGATGTGATGAGGGTCATGGTATGTATGTATGTATGTATGATATGTTATCTTTCTTCATTTAACGGTTTCAAAACGTATATATATTATGTTATGTTATACGTTATGTAGTATGATGTATGTATGAATGAACGTAAAGTGTAATGTAATAAAATGAAAGATAACAAGATGAAAAGTGGAACGTAATGAACGAATGAATGGCTTGCAAGCAAATTGAATGGAGGTGCACGACCAAGTTGTCGTTAGCTCAACTGTGTGCGGTTTAGCTAACCCGAAGGATGCACACAGGGTTAATCATTGAGATTGACGAGACCCTTGTGGCATGCCCTAGGTACTGGGCCACGCTTCGTGCACAATGTTGGGGTCTATTTATGGACTCTGGCCCAGTATCAGCTTCGTGCACAATGTTCGGGTTATTGCACATTGGTTCAGATGAAAGTGAAAGATAACGAAAGGCACGAAATGAACGAATGCGTGCGATGATGAAAAATAATAACGGAAATACGAAACAAAGCGTACGATGAGGAAAGATAATAATGAAAGTATGAATAAATGAGATGAACAATGAATATTATCTGGATGTACGTATGATGTTTGCTTGCATAAGTGAGTAATATATTTTATTCAAGAAGTATATTTTCGTGTATAAAAGACATAAGGTAATTTTAATTCTTCTAAAATAAGAGCTCACTCAGCAATGCTAACTTTTATGTATTTTTGCAGGACCGGGTGAAGGGGTTATACACTTGTGCAACACAACATAAAGAGGAGAGTGTATTTCAGCACTTAACAATTCAAATGGGGAACTGATCAGTAAAGAGTTTAGAGAACTTGGAAACACAAGATGTAGAAATGAGATAGAAAACTAGAGCAATACACAAGCAGTTGGTTTTCAAGGTTAAAGTATATTGATCTTCTAGTTCCTTACAAAGTGGTTTACAAAGTTTAACTCAAAACCTTACAAGGTTACAAAGAACAGAAAATACTTATACTAAAGCCTACAGGCGGCCATCCTTTGAAGGCCAACTGGATACATGAACTAGACAGGTGCAGGTATAGGAGTCCTAACAGGTGGTGGAGGAGGAGGTGGCCTCCTAAACGAGACTGAAGGTCCAGGCCTAGCACTCTTGTGTGGACGAGTGACAACACATGCTCCTCTATTCCCGATAGGTGGGATGGGCGAGTGAGCAGAAGCAGCAACGTGTGGAGAGTGGGAGCGTGTCCGGCTCCTGGAAGGTGTCGTTGAGGAAGAGTCCTCAAAAGCTTCGGTGTCGTCCGATGTGACGGATATCCATCCTGGGTGTCCGCATCTCCGGAGGTATGCCTCGTACTCAGTCTGAGGCTTCGCTCTTCTAAGGGTTCCAGTAGGGGTAGTCTCATTGTCTTGTGTGTCGGCGCCTTACCTTTGTCTGCCATAGTCCTTGTGCCCTGTATAGAAACATCATGAGTAATTTGGTTTCTCGTAGCTCATGATTATAATATTAATAGTACTAGTAATAGTAGTAATGGCAGTAGTATCGGACATTTCAATTTATCATTTGTCAATGATACAAGAATCAATAGTCTCTTTAAATAGTATCAGACAACACAGTTTACCATAAAAATCATTTAAATCTCCCTTTTTCTTTTAAAATAAGTTTCAAAGTCATCAATGTGAATCAGAAAAGTCCAAACATTACCTAAAGGTTCGTGTTGGAAATTACACGTCCGGTAAATTCATGATTACGTTGATCAAGTGTAATCATCAATTTACCCAACCTGATCATTCCAACACTTCCCACAAGGATAGTCCTAGGGTATCAGGGTTGTAGCCTAAGATCCCGATATCTATACAACCTTTGGCTCTGATACCAATCTGTCACACCCCGGGCCCAGGTAGGGTGGGACGTCACAGACTAGCAACAATATATGGCAGCGGAAACAAACCAATACAAGAGCTCAAAGGAGAGAATATCACATGGAATTTAATGTTTTCAAAGTTACCAGGGCTAGAAACAGATCTAGCCCTCAAATTAGTTATACAGTCAACATAAAAACAGATTGTATTATTTAACAAAAAATTTCAATTGTTCCAAATCGTTCAATAAGCGAAAATAAGCCAATGCCATGGTCTCAGGGATAGGTCTAGGTCTTCAACAGTAGCTATGATCTCTTCATGGATTACCTGAAACATGCTCAAAAAGAAATTTATGTCAACTAAATAGTTGGTGAATTCAAGTGCTTAAAGATTAAAAACAATTGTACTTAACAAAATTTTTATTTGATATGAAGGAAAGAATCATAGTTCATTTTCATGGGAGTATTACAATCAACCTTGCACTCAATCCCGGTTTGCCTCTTCGAAAGTTGTGTTTAACCAGTTAACCCCCAAAAAGGGGAGAATTGAGCCCCAAACCAGTGAACCGTACCTGCCCGGATGGTTCACCCTAGATTCTTAGCAAAACCTGTCACATGCTACAACCGACCCCTTAGGATCTCAGTGGGGTATCTCCCTGTGGCAGGAGCCACTGTGTGTGGGGGTTTCCCCAAATAGATCTATCCATATAAAACAAGCGGTTCATAAAAGAATTAATGATCATGATGTAAGTATCAGCAGGTATCCATAAATCCCACATAAAAGAATCAAGTAAAGCACAATTACAGTTCATAAAATAACAGAGCATGTTTCATCCCAAAACAGTAGTAAAAAGGGATCACTAGAACTCACCTTAGGTGTTAAGCAAAAGTACTTCGTGTGCCGGGAATGTCTCAAGTCTAGCACCCTAACATGAATATATTAAGTGATTAGCTACTGCTCTAACCTATTTAAGGTGCAACAAGTGTGTCTAAGTCTTAGTTTGTCGGATTCGGCTTTGATTTGATTAGGGTTTGCATAAAAAGTTTCCTTTTATGGAAAGTCCAGTTTCTCATACAATCAAAGATTTTACACTATTAAGTTAAGAATATAGGGTAAATATGCTGTTCAAGTGATTATTGGGCTCATTTGATTCGGTGATGAAGTTTGGCAAAAAATTTTACAGTTTAGCCCCTAAAGTTTCAAAATTGACAGTTTCTACCCTCAAGTTTGGTTTTCTTGTATTAGATGACTTTTATAACCAAAAATTAGGTTCATGACCTTAAAACAACTTATTTTTAAGAAAATGTACACAAATTTTCAGATTACAGGTTCGGTTTAATACTTACGTGTTTAACGTTCCCGGTTACGGTAAAACCGAAGGGTTTTAACGGTTAAGTATGAGCTTTCATATTTTTGAGTTTGGACCAGTAGCTAACATTTTAAAGAAATTTTTATAAGTTTCCATCCCTTTTAATCAGAAAAATTTTCCTCTAATAATTGAAAGACTTGTTTTTACGTTTAACCCGTTAAAACGCGTTTTTAACCGAATTTGACTATTTAAAAGCTCGTTTGACCAACATTTCAAATCCTTTAGGTCTTTTAACACTTAACTTAATGGAATTACATGGATTTTATATATCTTAACTCTACACTCATGTTTCTTAGATTTTTGCTCAAAAACGTCTCCCGGTTAGTAACCGTTTTTAACTAAAAATCCATTTAACTTACCTTTTGACCACATAACTTACCCATAAACTCCAGAACACTTTATTAGCTTTTAATGAACCTGTAATTCTCTTTAAAAAGTTTAAAGTGTAAGCTTTCTTGTTTTTAAGTTGTTTTACCATGTTTTCGGGTCCCGAAAGTGACTAAAATGGGTCTAATCTCAACATGTCCTTCACTTCCAGAGATTAACCAATATTTACACACTTAATATTCATCAAAAACTTTTGAAATTTCAGTCCCAAAGTCGGCCTAGTGTTCAACATATCAACAAACTATAAACTTAGTGTTTATGCTCTAACCGACCATTACACATGTGTAAATCATTGTAACTTGAGTTTAAACATTACCAAAGCCTCATTTAACTTTAAAATCAGATTATTGAGGTGTTTAAAAGTCATTCTTGTGCAGGTCATGACCCTTGTTTGAGAGGGTTTTCAACCAAGTGTTTAAGTAGTGTTATTTCATGTAAAATGGAGGGTTTTCTTAGGTGTAATTCATGTTATAACCACATGTAGGTGGTGTATACTCTTTGAGACGTTAAAAGAAGGTTATTATTAGTATTAAAACCCATTAATATGCAGGTACAAGTTTTGTTTTGAAGGGTTACAAGATACACAAGTTAGATGGTGCAAAAACACCAAAAAATAGGGTTTTCAAGGTGGAAATTGAGTTCCATCTTAAGAATGACCAATCTAACATGTAAGATACATTTAGTGAAGTTAAAATCTCCTCAAGAACAAGATGATGGCGAGAAGTTTCTGCTACAACAAGGAAAGGTAAGGTTTTTAAGAGAAAAGTGAAGAAAACTCAAGATATAGCTTGTTTCGGGTGAGATGAACCTTACTCTTTGTGTGGTTTATGATTTGGAGGGTGTAGAGAGGCAAGAATGGTCTTGAACTCCTTGGAAAAGGATGTAGAAGCCGAAAAAAGGCTGGAAACCACAAGTCTTGCAAGTTCCAAGCACCAAAAGCTCACAAAATGGACCCTTTCTTTGCGGTTTGATGTTGGCCGATGGATGTATGCTTGTTCTTCGAGATTTTGCAGCTGGACTGAGAGGGATTTCGAATGTGTGTGTGTGTTTTCTAGTAGGGAGAATCCGAGAGAGAGAGGAGAAGGCTTGAAGGTGGAGTGTGGGTTTGTAACAATGCATGTAAAGTGTATGGTGAGATGTGTTGGTGGTGTAGGAGGCAATGCATTGGCCAAGAGGGGGCGGCCGAGATTTGGCCTCTTATGAGGCTTTTTGATTTAAATTTTAATGTAAATTAATATTATGTAGTATTAATTTGTTGTGTAGCGTAGTATTTTGGATGGTAAAAGTTTTTAGTTATTTGTTAAGAGTTGTGCATGCACATGCATGTCTTAGGCCGAAAATTAAGTTGTGTATGCACATATTTTAATTGTTTCAATAATGAATTGATTTCATTGTAGCAGTGACTAATTGACTTTCCCGGGGCACTAATTTAAAAAAGGTAAAACTTAACTAACTAAAATTCACAAAAATCACATAAAATCATAGAAATGTAAAGAATAGAAGTTGATGATTCTAAATTCACTACTAAGAGTTGATTGTTTCTATTATTAGTACTCATAAGACAGGTGATGATGTAAGCAGTTAGGGTTAGAAAAGTGACCTTGAGGTCGGTTGTCACATTCTCCCACCATTTAGGAAATTTCGTCCCGAAATTTTAGCTTCGATTAGAATTTGAACGGGTGGGTTTGAAGAGGTGTGGATAATTCTTCCTCATCTCATCTTCACGTTCCCAAGTGAATTCTGGTCCTCGTTTTGAGTTCCATCTAACTTTGACCTTGGGTATTCGGCTTCGCCTGAGTTGCTTGACTAGGCGGTCTGTGATCTCTATGGGCTCTTCCATGAAATTCAACTTTTCATTGATCCTTGCTTCTTCCAATGGTAGCTCCAGGGTTTTGTCCACCATGCACTTCTTCAGGTTTGACACATGGAAGGTGTCATGTATACAACTCAGTTTCTGAGGTAGTTTCAATTTGTACGCCACAGGGCCAATTCTTGCAAGTATTTTGAATGGTCCAATGTATCTCGGGCTTAACTTTCCTCTCTTTCTGAACCTCACGGTTCCCTTCCATGGTGCTACCTTCAGCATTACCCTGTCGCCCACTTGAAATTCTAATGGTTTTCGTCTCCTGTCAACGTATTTCTTTTGACGGTCCCTTGCTGCCCGTAGATGCTCCTTGATTTTGAAAATCTTATCGGGGTCTCCAACATGATGTCGGGTCCCAATACTTGGCTATCACCAATTTCATTCCAACTCAATGGTGACCGGCATTTCCTACCATAGAGAGCCTCATACGGAGCTGCCTTGATACTTGCGTGGTAACTGTTATTATAGGAAAACTCTACCAAAGGGAAATGGTTATCCCAGTTCCCACCAAAGTCAATCACGCAAGCTCTCAGCATATCTTCCAAAGTTTGAATGGTCCTTTCGCTCTGACCGTCAGTTTGTGGGTGGTAAGCAGTGCTTAAGTCCAGACGGGATCCTAAGGCCTGCTGGAGTGATTTCCAGAAATGAGAAGTGAAACGGCTATCACGGTCGGAGATTATCGATAGTGGCACACCATGCCTTGTCACTATTTCATCGATGTATAGTTGAGCCAGTTTTGACAGGTCGTAGTCTTCTCGAATTGGCAAAAAGTGAGCTGATTTAGTTAGTCTATCTACTATTACCCAGATAGCATCATGACCTTTAAACGTTCTAGGTAACTTTGTAACAAAATCCATCACGACGCTATCCCATTTCCATTTTGGGATTTCCGGCTGTTGCAACGTCCCCGAAGGTTTTTGGTTTTCAGCTTTTACCATGGCACAGGTTAGACACTTCCCGACATACAAAGCGATTGTTTTTTGATTCCAGGCCACCAGAACAGTGCCTTTAGGTCCTGGTACATTTTGTCACTTCCGGGGTGAACCGAGTACCTGGATTTGTGTGCTTCATCGAGGATCACCTCTCTAATTCCTCCGTACTTCGGCACCCATGTTCTCCCCTCATATTTATATATACAATCATCATTCCTCTCTAACCGCTTTTCCATTCCTGTCAGGGCTTCTCCTGCTAAATTTTCACCCTTTAAGGCTTCGCCTTGAGCTTCTTTTAGCCTTGCAATCAGGTCGGTGTATACACTCATCCTTAAGGCTCGTACGCGAAGAGGCTTTTCCCTCTCCTTTCTGCTCAAAGCATCTGCCACAACATTGGCTTTACAAGGATGATAACGGATTTCACACTCGTAGTCGTTTAACAGCTCAACCCATCTTCTCTGACGCATGTTTAGCATCTTCTGGTCATGAATGTGTTGCAAACTTCTATGGTCAGTGTAGATGATGCATTTCGTGCCATAGAGGTAGTGCCTCCACATTTTGAGAGCAAACACCACGGCACCCAATTCCAGATTGTGCGTAGTATAGTTCTTCTCGTGATCGTTTAGCAGTCTAGATGCATAGGCAATGACCTAGTTGCGTTGCATTAGCACGCACCCCAGTCCTTGACACGAGGCGTCACAATAGACTATGAAATCTTCAACTCCTTCTGGGAGGGCCAGAACAGGTGCACTGCATAACCTTTCCTTAAGCGTCTCAAATGCTTCATCTTGCTCTTGTTCCCACACAAAGGTTTTGTTCTTCTTAGTCAGTGCGGTCAAGGGTTGCACAATGCGTGAGAAGTCCTTTATGAATCGTCGGTAGTATCCGGCCAATCCTAGGAATTGCCTAATCTCAGTGGGAGTTTTAGGAATCTTCCAATTCTTTATGGCCTTAATCTTGGAAGGGTCAACTTGAATCCCATTCTCATTCACTACATGCCCTAGAAACTGGATCTCTCGCATCTAAAATTCACATTTAGAAAATTTGGCATATAGTTGCTCATTCTTGAGTAACTCAAGAATTAATCTGAGATGCTTCTCGTGCTCTTCCTTACTACTGGAGTAGATTAGGACGTCGTCTATGAACACGATCACAAATTTGTCGAGATAAGGGTGGCATACACGGTTCATGAGATCCATGAATGCTGCTGGTGCATTAGTCAGTCCAAAGGGCATGACTAAGTACTCATAGTGTCCGTACCTAGTTGGAAGGCCGTCTTGGGTATGTCTTCTTCTCTTATCTTTAGTTGGTGGTAACCGGATCTCAAATCTATCTTGGAGAAGTAGCTTGCTCCTTGTAGTTGGTCGAATAGGTCTTCTATCCTCGAAAGAGGGTAACGGTTTTTATGGTCAGTTTATTTAACTCCCGATAGTCCATGCACATGCATAAGGTTCCATCCTTCTTCTTCACAAATAGTACGGGGCACCCCATGGAGAGACACTCGGACGTATGAATCCTTTGTCCAATAGTTCTTGGATTTGCATCATCAGTTCCTTCATTTCAGGAGGGGCGAGTCGATACGACGCCTTGGCTACTGGTGCAGCGCCAGGCAGCAAATCTATTTGGAACTCAACTTGTCGATTCGGGGGAAGTCTCGGTAGGTCTTCCGGAAACACTTCTGGGTATTCAGAAACTACTGGGATATCTCCAATCTTCTTCTCCTCTTTGGTCTTCATCACGTAGACTATGAAAGCTGAGCATCCCTTCCTTAAGCTATTGGTAGCTTTTAAATGGGATATCATGAGGCATAAAGTGTTACTCCTTTCTCCTTACACCACTAACACTTCCTTGTCGTTCAACGGCACCTTGAGTAGGCGTTCATCGCATACAATTTCGACTCTATTCTTAGCTAGCCAGTCCATACCAACCACCACGTCAAACCCTCCTAGCTTAATGGGCATCAGATCTATTCTAAACGTGTTTCCCTCAAGATTAATGAGCAATCCTTGATGATCTCATTAGTTTCTAAAATGTTACTGTCAGCTAATTCAACGGTAAACACGTCGGTTAAGGTACACGCATCTAAGTCAATCAAAGATCTAAAAGCACTAGAGATAAAACTAGCAGCCGCTCCAGTATCGAACAAAATAGTAGCAGGATGGTTGTTTACAAGGAACGTACTGTTAACCACATCAGGTTCCTTTCGAGCTCCAGCCGGATCCATCACGAATGCTCTTCCCTTAGGCTTGTTGGACTTGGCATCCTTATCTCTACCCAGCTTAGGACACTTGCTCCTCATATGTCCTGGATCCTCACATTCATAGCATTGCTTTCCTGGTGTGTAAGTACAATCCTTGATTAAATGACCTGTCCTTTTGCATCTGAAACAGGGCATCGGGTTACATTCCCCTTGATGGTGTAGTTTGCAATTGTTGCAAAATGGGTTTGTCCCCGAGTATAGTCTTCGGGTCTTGCCTCCTGATCTTCGCGTCTCACACCTTCAAACTCTTTCTTCCAGACCCGCTACTACTTCCAATTGCTTTCTTTGCTTCAAACCACCTTCTTTTCTCACCAACAGACTTCCTCTTTTCATCAGTCCTAGTTTGCTCGGTCCATCCAGCCCTAACTATATCATCAGTCAAACTGCTGGTAAGGTCAACTGCAGATTGTAGAGTCAAGGGCTTGGAGGAGCGGACCATTCCCCTAACTCTAGGATGTAGCCCCCATACGAAACGTGCTACACCTTTAGATTCAGGTGTCACCAGATGAGGAGCCAGTCGAGATAGGGCTAAGAAACGACTGATTTACTCGGTGTAATTGGGACCTTTATTTCCAGACCCAAGAATTCTGACTCTAGTTTCTCAAGTTGATTGATGGGGCAATACTTGTTGGTTAACAGCTCTCTGAATTCTATCTAGCCCATTCGATTTGCAGCATTCCTTCCACGTGCTTGAGTGATCGACTTCCACCACTCTAATGCCGATCCTTTCAGTGATTGAGAAGCGAATTTCACCATATGGTCCATTTTGCATTCGCTGATATCTAAAATAGCTTCCATCTCGTCAATCCATCTGTAAGTCTCTATAGCACCCTCGGTGCCGTAGAAGTCCTTCGGTTTACATGCAATAAAGGTCTTATAGGAGCACCTATTCCTTATCGCTTTGGCTTCTTCGTTGCAGTCCTCGTGGTTCTCAGGTCCATCATTTCCATCAGTATTACTCCGATCAGCATTGATCTAAGCGATAATTGTCGGGATTGCGTTAGCAATTTATTGTGCTATTAGGTTAGCCATCCTCTCGTCGTATTCCTGATTAGCATTTTCCCTGCGAGGAGTTCCCGGTGGGGTAGGTTGGGTTCTCGTTTGGCTGGCCTCCTCATGGCCTCCTGTAGCTCCTTGCCTCCCAAATGGTGTTCCCCTCCTAGGTGGCATTCTGATAATATCACAGATAGATTCGTTTAGCATCTCAAAGTTTGTTTCGAATAGTTCATGCATCATTACCCTATTATACCTAGCCTCAGGAGGAGAGATCATGGTGTGTATACATATATGTTTATATACAACCCACTATGTGATCCTTACAAGGTTTAATTCAAAGTATGGCATAGCAGTTTAGGCAATCAATAAAAATGGGCATAGACAAATTTCAAAGCATAAATTAATACAATGCAAGTTAATATAAATAGTCCAATAACCTAATTCCAAACAAGCAGTTTCATAGTTAAATAGTGATAGTAGTGTCGGCAAGGCAGTTGAATCAGAGTCATGCTCTTACAATTTGGAAGGTGCCATTACCCCCATA
Source organism: Flaveria linearis (assembly GCA_024085815.1). Taxonomy (NCBI): domain Eukaryota; kingdom Viridiplantae; phylum Streptophyta; class Magnoliopsida; order Asterales; family Asteraceae; genus Flaveria; species Flaveria linearis. Next base: position 32,664,508 of record CM044009.1, on the reverse strand, counting down.
ATAGTAATAATAATAGTATCAAACATTAATCAAGATTGTTTCCTTCAACTGTCTAAAGACAGATAGTCCCATTTCTCATCCCTACTCTCACATCCACCTTTTCTTAGCCATCCAAGCCATCCAGAGTTCTTCTTCTTCTGTTCCTGTTCCAACCTCTGCACCCCATGTGAAGCTATCAGAGCCTGGAATTGAGCATACTGGGAGGTCCGGGTAGCATGCTGAAGAGTCATTTCGTGGCGGTGGACGGTCTTCAAGATCTCTTCCAGGGCTGCATCAGAGAGTCCTACGTCACTTGCCCGGTCGCTAGACTGGGAGTACCTATCACCAGCTAGTATGCTAGGGCCATCATACATACTGTGCCTCGGTGGCATCCAAGGCTCTTCATGTGGGTTGCGTCGGAGTGGGTCAAATGGCAGTGGTGCAGGTATAGGAGTCCTAACAGGTGGTGGAGGAGGAGGTGGCATCCTAAACGAGACTGAAGGTCCAGGCCTAGCACTCTTGCGTGGATGAGTGACAACACGTGCTCCCCTATTCCCGATAGGTGGGATAGGCGAGTGAGCAGAAGCAGTAACATGTGGAGAGTGGGAGTGTGTCCGGCTCCTGGAAGGTGTCATTGAGGAAGAGTCCTTAGAAGCTTCGGTGTCGTCTGATGTGACGGATATCCATCCTAGGTGTCCGCATCTCCGGAGGTATGCCTCGTACTCAGTCTGAGGCTTTGCTCTTCTAAGGGTTCCAGTAGGGGTAGTCTCATTGTCTGGGTGTGCGGGCGCCTTACCTTTGTCTGCCATAGTCCTTGTGCCCTGTATAGAAACATCATGAGTAATTTGGTTTCTCGTAGCTCATGATTATAATATTAATAGTACTAGTAATAGTAGTAATGGCAGTAGTATCGGACATTTCAATATATCATTTGTCAATGATATAAGAATCAATAGTCTCTTCAAATAGTATCAGACAACACAGTTTTCCATAAAAATCATTTAAATCTCCCTTTTTCTTTTAAAATAAGTTTCAAAGTCATCAATGTGAATCAGAAAAGTCCAAACATTACCTAAAGGTTCGTGTTGAAAATTACACGTCCGGTAAATTATGATTACGTTGATCAAGTGTAATCATAAATTTACCCAACCCGATCATTCCAACACTTCCCACAAGGACAGTCCTAGGGTATCAGGGTTGTAGCCTAAGATCCCAATTTCTCTACAACCTTTGGCTCTGATACCAATCTGTCACACCCCGGGCCCAGGTAGGGTGGGACGTCACAGACTAGCAACAATATATGGTAGCGGAAACAAACCAATACAAGAGCTCAAAGGATAGAATATCACATGGCATTTAATGTTTTCAAAGTTACCGGGGCTAGAAACAGATCTAGCCCCCAAATTAGTTATACAGTCAACATAAAAACAGATTGTATTGTTCAACAGAAAATTTTCAATTGTTCCAAATCGTTCAATAAGCGAAAATAAGCCAATGCCATGGTCTCGAGGATAGGTCTAGGTCTTCAACAGTAGCTAAGATCTCTTCATGGATTACCTGAAACATGCTCAAAAAGAAATTTATGTCACTAAATAGTTGGTGAATTCAAGTGCTTAAAGATTAAAAACAATTGTACTTAACAAAATTTTCATTTGATAAGAAGGAAAGAATCATAGTTCATTTTCGTGGGAGTATCACAATCAACCCCGCACTCAATCCCGGTTAGCCTCTTCGAAAGTTGTGTTTAACCGGTTAACCCCCAAAAAGGGGAGAATTGAGCCCCAAACCAGTGAACCGTACCTGCCCGGATGGTTCACCCTAGATTCTTAGCAAAACTTGTCACATGCTACAAACGACCCCTCAGGATCTCAGTGGGGTACCTCCCTGTGGCGGGAGCCACTGTGTGTGGGGGTTTCCCCAAATAGATCTATCCATATAAAACAAGCGGTTCACAAAAGAATTAATGATCATGATTGAAGTACCAGCAGGTATCCATAAATACCATATACAAGAATCAAGTAAAGCACAATTACAGTTCATAAAATAACAGAGCATGTTTCATCCCAAAACAGTAGTGAAAAGGGATCACTAGAACTCACCTTAGGTGTTAAGCAAAAGTACTCTTCATGTGCCGGGAATGTCTCAAGTCTAGCACCCTAACATGAATATATTAAGTGATTAGCTACTGCTCTAACCTATTTAAGGTGCAACAAGTGTGTCTAAGTCTTAGTTTGTCGGATTCGGCTTTGATTTGATTAGGGTTTGCATAAAAAGTTTCCTTTTATGGAAAGTCCAGTTTTCTCATACAATCAAAGATTTCACTATTAAGTTAAGAATATAGGTTAAATATGCTGTTCAAGTGATTATTGGGCTCATTTGAGTCGGTGATGAAGTTTGGCAAAATTTTACAGTTTAGCCCCTAAAGTTTCAAAATTTATAGTTTCTACCCTCAAGTTTGGTTTTCTTGTATTAGATGACTTTTATAACCAAAAATCAGGTTCATGAGCTTAAAATAACTTATTTTTAAGAAAATGTACCAAATTTCAGATTACAGGTTCGGTTTAATACTTACGTGTTTAACGTTCCCGGTTACGGTAAAACCGAATTAACGGTTAAGTATGAGCTTTCATGTTTTTGAGTTTTGGACAAGTAGCTAACATTTTAAAGAAATTTTTATAAGTTTCCATCCCTTTTAATCACAAAAATTTGCCTCTAATAATTGAAAGACTCGTTTTTACGTTTAACCCGTTAAAACGCTTTTTAACCGAATTTGACCATTTAAAAGCTCGTTTGACCAACATTTCAAATCCTTTAGGTCTTTTAACACTTAACTTACTGGAATTACATGGATTTTATAGATCTTAACTCTACACTCATGTTTCTTATATTTTTCTTCAAAAACGTCTCCCGGTTAGTAACCGTTTTTAACTAAAAATCCATTTAACTTACCTTTTGACCACATAACTTACCCATAAACTCCAGAACACTTTATTAGATCTTAAGAACCTGGAATTATCTTTAAAAAGTTTAAAGTCTAAGCTTTCTTGTTTTTAAGTTGTTTTACCATGTTTTCGGGTCCCGAAAGTGACTAAAATGGGTCTAATCTCAACATGTCATTCATTTATAGATATTAACCATTATTTACACTCTAATATTCATCAAAACCTTCTGAAATTTCATTCCCAAAGTGGGCCTAGTGTTCAACATATCAACAAACTATAAACTTAGTGTTTATGCTCTAACCGACCATTACATGTGTGTAAATCATTGTAACTTGAGTTTAACATTACCAAAACCTCATTTAACTTTAAAATCAGATTATTGAGGTGTTTAAAAGTCATTCTAGTGCAGGTCATGACCCTTGTTTGAGTGGGTTTTTCAACCAAGTGTTTAAGTAGTGTTATTTCATGTAAAATGGAGGGTTTTCTTAGGTATAATTCATGTTATAACCATATGTAGGTGGTGTATACTCTTTGAGACTTAAAAGCAGGTTATTATTAGTCTTAAAACCCATTAATATGCAGGTTACACGTTTTGTTTTGAAGGGTTACAAGATACACAAGTTAGATGGTGCAAAAACACCAAAAAATAGGGTTTTCAAGGTGGAAATCGAGTTCCATCTTAAGAATGACCAATCTAACATGTAAGATACCTTTAGTGAAGTTAAAATCTCCTCAAGAACAAGATGATGGCGAGAAGTTTCTGCAACAACAAGGAAAGGTAAGGTTTTTAAAAGAAAAGTGAAAAAAACTCAAGATATAGCTTGTTTCGGGTGAGATGAACCTTACTCTTTGTGTGGTTCACGATTTGAAGGGTGTAGAGAGGCAAGAATGGTCTGGAACTCCTTGGACAAGGCTGTAGAAGTTGAACAAAGTCTGGAAACCACAAGTCTTGCAAGTTCCAAGCACCAAAAGCTCACAAAATGGACCCTTTCTTTGCGGTTTGATGTTGGTCGATGGATGTATGCTTGTTCTTCGAGATTTTGCAGCTGGAATGAGAGGGATTTAGAATGTGTGTGTGTGTTTTCTTGTAGGGAGAATCCGAGAGAGAGAGGAGAAGGCTTGAAGGTGGAGTTTGGGCTTGTAAGAATGCATGTAAAGTGTATGGTGGATATGGTGGTGGTGTAGGAGGCAATGCATTGGCAAAGAGGGGGCGGCCGAGATTTGGCCTCTTGTGAGGATTTTTGATTTAAATTTTAATGTAAATTAATATTATGTAGTATTAATTTGTTGTGTAGTGTAGTATTTTGGATGGTAAAAGTTTTTAGTTATTTGTTAAGTGTTGTGCATGCACATGCATGTCTTAGGCCGAAAATTAAGTATGTGTATACACACATTTTAATTGTTTCAATAATGAATTGATTTCATTGTAACGGTGACTAATTGACTTTTCCAGGACACTAATTTAAATAAGGTAAAACTTAACTAACTAAAATTCACAAAAATCACATAAAATCATAGAAATGTAAATAATAGAAGTTGATGATTGTAAATTCACTACTAAGAGTTGATTGTTTCTATTATTAGTACTCATAAGACGGGTGATGATGTAAGTAGTTAGGGTTAGAAAAGTGACCTTGAGGCGGTTGTCACACCAGTATTGGAGCACCTTTGAGGTATCTTAGAATTCTCTTGACAGTGATGAGGTGAGACATCCTGGGGTTGGCTTGATATCTTGCACAGATGCATGTGGCAAACATGATATCAGGCCTGCTAGCGGTAAGATACATAAGTGACCCAATCAAAGCCCTGTAAAGGTGTTCATCCACACACTCCCCCTCAAGATCAGGCCCAAGGGAGTGGTTCCTGGCTATGGGTGTCTTAGCAATCTTACAATTAGTCATATTGAACCTTTTGAGTATGTCCTGGACATACTTTGCCTGACTTATGAAGATTCCATCTTCAACTTGCTTCACTTGAATGCCCAGAAAGAAATTTAGTTCCCCCATGGAACTCATTTCAAATCTGTCTTTCATCAGCTTCTCAAAGTCTTTGCAGAGCCTTGGATTAGTTGAACCAAAGATGATGTCATCTACATACACTTGAACTAGCAGTAAGTCATTTCCCTGTCCTTTGATGAAGAGAGTTCCATCTATAGTACCTCTTCTGTATCCATGCTTGCAGAGATACTGAGATAGAGTCTCATACCACTTTCTTGGTGCTTGATGTAGCCTATAAATAGTCTTATCAAGCTTGCAGACATAATCAGGGTGATCAGGGTCTGCAAAACCAGGTGGTTGTTTGACATATACTTCTTCATCAATCACCCCATACAGAAAAGCACACTTGACATCAAGTTGATAAACCTTCAAGTTCTTGGATGCAGCAAAGGCGAAGAATATCCTAACAGCTTCTAGTCTTGCTATAGGAGCAAAGACATCAGTGTAATCAATTCCTTCTTCTTGTGCGTATCCTTGAACAACTAGTCTATCTTTGTTCTTGATGACAATTCCTCTATCATCTTTCTTGTTCCTAAATACCCATTTGGTTCCTATAGTAGTCTTCCCATGAGGAAGAGGACATACGTTCCAAACCTTCTGTCTCTTGAATTGAAGTAGCTCCTCCTGCATGGCTTCAATCCAACTTTCATCCCTTAGAGCCTCATCAACATTCTTGGCTCTATCTGGGACAAGAAACAAGAGTGTAGATAAATATTTGCTTCATGTGTTTGTCCTCTTGTTCTTACCTTGGTGTCAACATTTCCAATGATGTTTATGATAGGATGGGACTTGTGGATCCTTAACTGAGGGATCACAGCAAGTTGCTGAGACAGATCTGAATTAGAGAAATTTAGATTTGGCATAGAAGCTTCCTCCACCAGTTCAACACACTTATCAAGAGAAACTTGATCCAATGAGTGTGTGCCATCATTGATATGTTCATCTATGGGATGGTTATCAGCATCAAGAAATTCTTGATCACTGTCACCACCAACATCATCTTCTTCTGCATTTGAAGTTTCTTTGTTTGTCTATTGTGCCTCTTAGCTGGAACTTGAAGGCATCTCAGATGGATCAGCTGTAGTTGTCATTGTTCTGTTGATAGAAACCTCATTTGCTAAAGTAGTTACAACTGGAGCTGAAGATGTATAGCTTGAAGGTCTCCTTAGCTCAAATCTTGGATCAAGATCACCTGGAGATAGAATGTCTGTAGACCATGAAACATTCTCACAAGATTTGTTAAAACAGTTTGTAACTAAGTCAAGATCAAATAGCCAATCCGGACCAGAACCTTTCACACTGGGAGTGTGCTCATTGAAAGTCACATTGGCTGACTCCTCAACTATTCTAGTTCTAAGATTGTATACTCTATAGGCGTTAGCTTGAGAAGAGTATCCAATGAAGTGTCCATCATCTGATTTCTCAGCAAACTTGGCAATTTGATCCTTGGTATTCAAGATGCTGCATGGACATCCAAATGACCTGAGAAAACCAATGAAAGGTTTTCTCTTGTGCCAAAGTTCATAAGGAGTCTTACCATGAGTCTTAACCACAAAGACTCTATTCTGCACATAGCAGGCAGTGTTGACTGCCTCTGGCCAGAAGGTGATGGGCAGTTTAGAGTCAGACAACATGGTTCTAGCAGCTTCAATTAGTGTCCTGTTTCTCCTCTCATCAACACCATTTTGCTGAGGAGTCCCGGGAACACTGTATTGTCTTGTAATACCCTTTTCATCACAAAATGTATCAAGGATTTGGTTCTTAAATTTAGTTCCTTGATCACATCTTATGGTTTTGACCTTATGATCACATTGATTCTTAATTCTTAAGATGAAATTCTTTAGAATCTCAGGGGTCTAATCCTTAGTTATAAGGAAGAAGACCCATGTGAATCTTGTAAAGTCATCTGTGATCACCAGACAGTAAGAGGTCCTTCCTAAACTTATTACACTGGTGGGGCCAAAGAGATCCATATGTAATAAGTGTATGGGTGTAGTGATGGAGTTTCTTTCCTTAGGCTTGTGAGATACCTTGTGTTGCTTCCCTTTCAGGCATGCAACACAATGGTCATTACTTGTAAACTGTTTCTTTGGCATTGCAGTTACCAAGTCATTCTTAATTAGCTTATTCATGTTCTTATTGTTTACATGGCACATTTTTTTATGCCAAAGAAAAGACTCATCACTATTAGCTTTAGACAGAAAACATGAAACTTCTCCTGTGGGAGATGTTTCCTGCAAATCCATCTTGTACATGTTCCCTTTTCTGGGGGCTCTAAGCAGAATATGCTCATGAGGAATAATCACCCCAGGCTTGAGAACAATGCACTCATGCTCAGTAAAGAGCATGTTATGACTCTGATCACAAAATTAGGATACATTCAGAAGATTATACCCAAGCTCCTTGACAAAGTTTACCCTATGAATGCTGAGCTTACCATTTGTGACCTTGCCCCTTCCAGATATGTAACCTCCTTCATCTCCTCCAAAGGCAACTGGTCCTCCATCAATCCTTTCAAAGTTCTGGAGTAGTGACCTATTGCCTGTCATGTGCCTGGAGCAGCCACTATTAATGATCCAAACATTTTTGTTTGTCTTGAGCTGTTCCTGCACACAGAAGATGATTAGTTACATTTGGAAACCCAAGCCTCATTAGTCTTGGGCTCATCAAAGGAGGTAGAAGGTAATGAAACAGTAATAGATCCTATGGTTGTGCTCTGGGAATCTTTTGTTGTTGTTGATGGAAAACTTCCAGTCATTTGGTCTTTCCTTGACTTCCACACCACCTTTAGAAGTTTAGACCTGACCTTAATCACTTCGGAAGCTTTTAAGACTTCAGAAGTTTTGATGACTGAACCTTCAGAAGATTCTGCTAGCACTGCAATAGACTTTAGTGGTTCGAAAGTATTCCTTTCTTCCGAGACCAAATTTTCTTCCGAAGGCAATTTTCCACTTACCTTCTTCTTTCCTTCGTTCCTTTGGAGCTTCCGAAGGAAACAGATTTTCCTTCCGAAGCTGAGTTCTTCTTAGATCTCTTGGGAGTTTCCTTCTTGGTCATATGAAAAGTACTTTTTGGATTGTATGGACAATCCATAGCCAGATGAGAAGTACTTTCACACATAACACAACTTATCTTTTTCTTCCTAAGAGTTTTCTTCTGAGAACAAGGATGACTTTGATCACTTCCCTTCTCCACCTTCATCTTTGCAGATGATGAGACATTCCCTTTGGGCTTAGGATTGTTCTTGGAGTTGGATGGTTCAGGCTGTATAGCAGTGGTACACAACGGATCAGCCTTCTTCTTGATGCTGAGATGATTTGAACATGAACCAGAACTCTTTGTAGTAGAGTTGAGGTTTAAGTTTTCAATCTTGACCATATCAAAACCTGCAGAAATAAAGACATGTTTCTGCTTAGAGTTGAAAGTGGCCTTGATCTCTTGAGCCCTCATGGCCTTTCTTTTGCTCTTTCTGATCAAGTTCTTCCTCATAGACTTAGTCATCTCAATCTTCCTGTTCTCCTCGGAAGGATAGTGACCCTTCTTAGAATCCTCCTCTTCACTCTTCTCAGAGGAACTCTTCACTATCACTTCTTCATCCTCTTCACCCAATGGGTCTATGTAAGGAAGCTCACCTTCACAAGTTCCACACCTTGGTGATCTTACAGACAAGATTGTGTGTGGAGGAGCTATCACACTAGATCCTAGTCCCTGCCTATTTTGATAACAAACTATGCATGCAAGGATGAGGATATGATGTTCTTGAAGGTCTCTTCTTCAAGAATGCATTTTTCCACCCTGGCTTTGCTGATCACAAGCTCAGCCTGACATTCAGTTAACTTAGTTATGAGATCATTGATCCGAGTCCTGTAATTTCTATGCTCATATTTTAAAACTGAAATTGTTTTCTCTAAGTCCTCTATTTTTAACTTATAATCATTTTCAGTTTTTCTAAAATAAGATTTTAGTATGTTCAAAGACTCAAAATCAGATCTCATCTCTAAGTTATAGGACCTGTATCTGTTGACTTTAGCAATACATTCAGGAGTGCAAAGATGCTCCAATACCTTGGTTTCATCATGGTCAGCCATTAATGCTTGGTTTGGAGATGCATCTTCCACCTGAAAGCTCCAGTCAAAACCTCCTTCTTCAACAGCAACTGCAGCTTGCTGCTTTGGCTTCTCATTCTGGGTAGCTTTATCAGTATAGTTTGGTCTGTATTGTGCTTGTCCACCATTTGTTCTAGGTGTTTTGCACTCCCTAGCAAAGTGACCAATTAAGTTACAGTTGTAACATTTTACTTTGCTTTTGTCCAGTCCAAACTTTCCACTGGTTGTATTGCTGGGAAACTTCCTTCCTGTCCTCTTGTAGAATCTCTTGCCTTTATGAGTGAGAAGAGCCATCTGCTGAACTATCTCCATATACTCCAGGTCATCTGGATTGATACAGTCCAGATCTTTAAGGGTGAATAAGAAGCTGCCACAACTTTCATCAGAAGACACAAAGGCTTGAGAAGAACTTGTCTCTTGGAATGGGCTTCCTTGAGTATAGTTCTCCCTTGGTGTCTCCAGGAAGGTGATGAAAGGACCCTTTTGTGAGATGTCAGGGTAGCATATGAGATGATGTTGGGGTTCTATGCTATCCCTTTCAGTCACATGAAGGGCTGAACCCATTTGATTGCTGGAGTTACCAGATGAACCTTGCATGTTCATCTCCATCTAGTATCCATTGAGAATGCCATACAACTCTGTAAGAGTGAGAGTCTTAAGGTTCTCAGTTCTCTTGATTACAACACGGTAATGTGTCCATTGTCTAGGAAGAGAGGACATGAACTTCCTTACAATATCTCTGTTTTCAAGAGTTACTCCAACATCCACTAGGGTATCCATAATCTCAACATACCTGAAGTATTGTTGAGTCATGGTTTCACCTGCCTTGAAGGTGAAATTTTCAAACTGCTGTTTCAGAATATCCTTCTTGTTCTCCTTGGCTTCAGTAGAACCTCATACATTAGTTTCAATGCATCCTACAGCTGCTTAGCTGTTTTGCATTTCTTGAAACCTCTGTATACAGAGTTTGGAAGAGCAGTTTGAAGGGCTGTCATGGCCTTTTGATCAATCTCTACTCTCTTTCTATCTTCTTCTGAGTAGTCAGCCATAGCCTTGGGGATCATACCACCTCCAGCAGCAGCTGAAGGAGTTTTTGGTATGTAAGGTCTAGAGACAACAGATTCCCATATTATTGAGTCTTGACACTTGATGAAACCTTCCATTCTTTAGCACCAAGTGTCAAAGTCATCAAGAGTGATCAGTGGGGACTTTGTCATGGTTCTAGTTTCCATATCAGCTTTTGAAATAGCTGAAATTTGAAGGGTTAAGTATTTTTGTGTGTGTGAGGGATCTTAAGATGGTGAGATCTTATATCAAGAGCCTGGGATGCTCTGATACCAAATGCAGCACCGGGTGAAGGGGTTATACACTTGTACAACACAACAACACAAAGAGGAGAGTGTATTTTAACACATAACAATTCAAATGGGGAACTAATCAGTAATGAGTTTAGAGAAGTTGGAAACACAAGATGTAGAAATGAGACAGAAAACTAGAGCAATACACAAGCAGTTGGTTTTCAAGGTTAAAGTATGTTGATCTTCTAGTTCCTTACAAAGTGGTTTACAAAGTTCAACTAAAACCTTACAATGTTACAAAGAACAGAAAGTACTTATACTAAAGCCAATAGCCGGCCATCCTTTGAAGGCTAGCTGGATACATGAACTAGACAACAAAATCCATGTAGAGTCAAAAGGTAGATTGCCTTTTGACTAGTGACTATGACATGCCATATCTCACATCCTAATATATTACAAAAAGGATAAAGTACATAAAGTGGAAAGTTACAGACTCAAGACCTCAATGTACAGTTTACCAAAAGCATGGACCTTTTCACCAACTCATCAAAGGTTGGCGACTTTTCAGAGTGGCAGCGGAAAGTGGTTCAGATTTAGGTAAAAGGTACATCAGATAATGCATGTACTAAAGAAAAATCTTTGGAAGAAATCTGTCTTTAATGGTTGGCTTCGGAAGACTCTGTCCTTGAAGCTTCGGAAGACTTCATCTTTTGGCTTCGGAAGATATTGGTCTTGGCTTTGGAAGATTTCACACTTAGAATAATTTCCAAGTTAGTATGAATCTTCCGAAGCATTCCATTTCAGTGTACATGTGCATGCATGCAGGAAAGACTTTGAGTGTTTGGGTTCCATCAGCCTTACTGATAACCTTACAATTTTTAGTTGGCAGATAAATTTTGCTGACGATGGCACGCTGGGGAGTTACTCAGCGGGGCAAGACTGGCATCCATTCATGCTTGTTTTGTAATGCAATTAAACGATGCTTTTGTAACTTAAACAATCTTGTATTGCTTAACAACAATAGTTATTAATGATATGAATGGTTTTTGTTAACTTGATTCCGCTACAACATTTTATGAAATATGTGTTGTTTTATATAATAATGCTATGATTGTCCAACTGTATGCTCTCCGGGAAAGGGGCGTTACACTAGCAAGAAATGCTGGGTAGTACTACTGGGCATGACAAGCCCACCTGTGCGACTCAAGGTTAAACGGGTGCAATATTGTCCTAGACACAAACTGTTGGTTTTGTTAGAAGATAAAAAACAAAGTTTAACCTCTTAAACTTTCTAAAAAACGCAGCGGACATAAGTTTTGTAACATGATTATAAAACTGATTTTTCATGTTCTTATGGTGACATACATATGTATAAAATAAAACCAAATACAAAGGATCATTATATGTGAATAAGCAAGCTATGAACGTATGTAAAAGTACACAAAATCACAGCTACAATGAGCTATGAAAAACTACCTTCGAGCAGCTTGATAGTCGACCAAAAGGAGAAGATTGGTGCTCAAAATTCGGCCAAGGCTCCAAGGAAAGGATCCCTCAAGCTTGTATACCCCAAGCTAACTTGCAAACACCTCTTCTTGCTAGGGATATGACCGCGAAAACGTGGAAGGAACCTTCCAAAAGGATGTTCCAGCCGTGAAGTAAGCAAGAGAGTTGAGAGAAAAAGTTTCTTACTCTCTTACTCGAGAATGTGAAAAGTGATGGGATTTTGGAGAGTCCAACACTCTTTCATATGTGTGTTACCAAGAGAAAGAAAAGAACCCCATTAGACCATGGGGTGGCCGAATTTTTTGGAACAAGGGGTGGGATTCCCTCCCATTTTAAGTCTTGTTGACACATTAAAGGTTTATGGACCCTCTTGAAATTAAATGTGTGACATGTGCAAGAACCATACTAATATGTTATATGCACTAATCTTTAATTAAACATTTTAATTAAAGATCACTAACATTACATTATCTTATGTTATTTAAACCCTTTTAAATAACAATGTGATTAATAAAACCCATCAACAAATCATCCTTATGATTTGACCCATTTCACATATAATTATTTAGAAAACCAATTTTCTAAATTTGGTGTGTTATTATTTAATTGCACGATCACATCATCAATAAAATAATCGTTTGTGTTTGCAAAGCTTGTTATTAGGTATAACCCGACATCGATCACAACGTACTAACCGCATCAATATTCTATGTGTCTTGGGCATATACAATCTAACAATCTCCCACTTGCACAAGATTCATAGAAGATTGATGCAAGCAGTAAATACCGCCTAACAACGGTTTACAACCCTTAATATGCATGACTAATAGCCATTCAATAACATCATCCCATTCAAGTATCCTACTTGAAATGATTTAGGTGAATTAATCATCTGTCCTTTTGTTACAGATGTCATGTTAAATCCAAGAACGCAGAGTGATCATTTCTTGTTGATTTAACTTATTCAGGCCTTAGACATCTAACTCTCAACGAATAAGAGGAACAAATCCCATCTTGACTACATATGTTTCTCATAATCACCTTGTGTCATACCTGAACATAGTCTCATGTACTATCCATTAGCGGGGAACCAGATCAAGGCATGACACTTGGTGAATATCAAAACCCAATATGTATCTCAGGTTTGAGGATACCAAATGATATTCGCCTTTACTCAAATTTACTTATGATCAATCAATAAGATTCCATGTAGTAAAATTTGAGATGCGGGTTAGTCCAATATTTGTATCCCACAAATATCTATGAACCTTGGTAGTAACCCATTGCTCTATATTCATCCTTATGAATATCAACCAATCCAAGTTCATAATAAACAAGTATGAATGACTACGTACATTTAGAGTAAACAATTTACTCATGGATTAAACATGCTAAATTGGAACATTAATTGAAACATTATAACCAAATAAATTTATTCAAATAATTAAAGAGTTCCATATATCCAAATACAAAATTACAGATCAAATCCAATCACTTGAATATCGAAGTCCCATGGCACAAGTATGACCTTCATGCTTTGCCTTTTCTAGGAGCTTCGTGAGAGGATCGCAATATTTTGATCCGTGTGAACTTTGCGAATACATATCTTTCCTTTTTCAACTTCATCACGTATGTAGTTGAATCTCCGCTCAATGTGCCTAGTTTTTTGATGAGCACGAGGTTCCTTGATTTGAGCAATCGTACCCTCGTTATCACAAAAGATCTCTAGGGGGTCCTAAATGGAAGGGACAACCCCTAGATCGGCAATGAATTTCTTCAACCATGCAGCTTCTTGAGCTGCCAATGAGGCGGCGACGTATTCTGATTCTGTAGTTGATAGAGCCACCACATCCTGTTTGGAGCTCTTCTAAGAGACCGCTCCTCCATTCAGAATGAAAATATATCCCGATTGTGACCGTGAATCAACACGATCGGTTTGGTAACTCGCATCCGTGTAACCTTTTACAACAAGTTCCTCATCACCAGATCCATAGATTAGGAACATATCTATTGTCCTCCTTAGGTACTTAAGTATGTTCTTAACAGCCATCCAATGACTGTTTCCAGGATTTTGCTGTATCGGCTTGTCATGGTTAAGGTGCATGACATGTCCGGCCGAGTGCATATCATTGCATACATGATGGATCCAATAGCAGATGCGTATGGGATTGCCTTCATTTTATCTTGCTCATCCTTTTAGCTAGGACATTGAGTTGTACTCAATATCGATCCTCTTTGAATAGGTACCGTACCTTTCTTAGAGTTCTCCATCTTGAACCTTTTCAAGATTTTATCAATGTACGCACTTTGATTTAAACCAATCAACCGCCTTGATCTATCCCTATAGGTCTTTATTCTCAGAATATAGGCAGCTTCACCAAGATCCTTCATGGAAAAACAACTTCCAAGCCAGGTTTTTACGCCTTCCAAGGTGGAATGTCATTTCCAAATAGTAGTATGTCATCAACATACAATACTAGGAAAATGATGATGCTCCCACTAGCTTTCCTATAAACACAAGCTTCATCAGCGTTCTTGATGAATCCGAATTTAATTACTTCTTCATCAAAACGGTGATTCCAACTTCTTAATGCTTGTTTCAATCCATAGATTGATTTCTTTAACTTGCATACTTTATTAGGATGTTTTGGATTGACAAAACCTTCAGGCTAAACCATATAGACATCTTCCTCAAGATATCCATTTAGGAAAGCAATTTTGACGTCCATTTGCCAAATCTAATAATCATAATGAGCAGCTATGGCAAACAATATCCTTATAGACTTTAGCATCGTAACAGGTGAGAAGGTTTCATCATAATCAACCCCTTGAGTTTGAGTGAAACCCTTTGCTACAAGTCTAGCCTTATAAGTATCCAAGTTTCCATGCATATCGGTTTTCTTCTTGAAAACCACTTACTTCCAACTACCTTGGAATTAAGAGATGGTACAACAAGTTCCCAAACTTGATTGTCATACATGGATTGCATCTCAACATTCATGGCTTCAAGCCATTTGTCACAATCTGAATTGGACACTGCATTATGGTATGTGATTGGTTCATCTGAATGTACCACATAGCATCCATCCATGAAAAATCCGTATCTTTCAGGTGGATTACTAGTTCTACCACTTTTGCGAACGTTTTGTGTGTATTGATCAACCGCTTGATCATCCTCAACATCCTCATGTTGAGTGCTAGTTTCAACCAAACGTGCATCGGGTGTGGTTCTTGATCCTCCTTAAGATCCACTGTTCTACTGCAAGTTCCTTCCATAAGGAACTTTCTTCGAAGAACTCACCCTTTCTGGCAACAAACACTTTTTGTTCCAGTGGATCATAGAAATAATATCCCATAGAATCTCTACGATATCCAACAAAGATACACTTAGTGGATCGGACTTCCAATTTGTTTGGGGTGGGAGTCTTAGCATAAGCCTCACAACCCAGACCCTTAAGTATGATAGGGATGGAACTCTTCCATGCCATATTTCAAAGGGTGTCCTTTCCACCCTTTTGGTTGGGGCCATATTTAGAATACGAACCGCGGAGAGCAAAGCAAAAATTTAAAATGATAGAGGCAATGTGCTTTTAGCCATCATAGATCGGACCATATCCAATAAGGTTCGATTCCTCCTTTCAGACTCACCATTATGTTGTGGTGTTCCAGGTGGAGTGAGTTGTGAGACAATCCCACAACTCCTAAGATGATCTAGAAAAGCATCACTTAGGTATTCACCTCCTCTATCGGTGCGGAGAACTTTAATCGACTTGTTGAGTTGATTTTTCTACTTCATTCTTGAAGATTTTGAACGTTTCAAAAGCTTCATCTTTGTGCCTTAATGTAACACCTCTAAAATATGACCCAATTGAAAACCTATAAATGTTATAAAACTCAATAAAGGTCCGGATTGATTTGGGCTTACCAAAGAAATCTTGCAAAACGAAACTAGCTTTTTGGGCCCAATAAGCCCAATAAGGGCCCGAACATACAAACAAGGCCCAGTTGAGGCCCAAATGCATGTTTACAAACTAATTGAATGAGAAACCATGAAACAAATAATTCTTATGTGATTTGAAACAACTATGGAAAGATCCAAACTGAAAACGGATTCAGAACCCATACCGTGTAAAATCCGGCAATTTAACGCGTACTAACGTCTGAATTCCATCAGAATTTCTTATAATGACTTGTCATCCAATTTAAATCCTTGTTAATGCTAACAATATCATAAATAATGCTTGTTGAAAGATTTTTCATCAATCAAGCATAATCAATAGAAATCCGTAAGCGAAACGCGAAAACCGGTTTTCACCGGCATTTAACTGACGTCTGTTATGACGACCGAGTCTCGTAACTCTATAAATATTTATCTAATCATTGTTTATTAAAATAACATATTAAACTTGATGAATGGTACGTTGTCCGGAACAACTGCGTTCCGTAACGCGACCGTGACGCGAACCGGGTTACGATCAGGTAAAACCCGAGAACTTGTCAGATAAAGCTTTAATGTGACTGACATGGGAAGATAACGCACAAAATATCATTTAATACTTAATAGCATATAATTTGATACTAAAGTGATTATAATAACGCTTATTCGATAAAAACGCGTAAAACCGTAAACGTGGTGATTACGCGTTTATCTGTTAAATTTGTTTAATTATTCAATATGTTTTCATACGATAAAAATTTATAATCTCGGAATGTTTATAATGTTTTCTATAATAGAATCTAGAGGGAAGCGAAGTTTTAATGTTACGTGCAATTTAATCGAGCGTGTACGAACTGTTTATGAACCCGTTCATCTAACCCTAATATATAAAGAACATAACCTCCATTTTAGGGTTTTAAAACAAAAATCATTTGAGAGAGAAAGAGGCACACCGCGGTTCCCCCCCCCCCTCCCCCTTTTCGTCTCTCGGCCGACCACCGCCCCCCCCCGGCGACTCCTCCGGCGAGTGCCGGCAAGTGCCGCACCAGGTTGGAACCCCCTCGACACCCCGGTCTCCACGGTATCTTCAATCTCTCCTCAAACGCAGCACAGCAGGGGGAATCGAAGGCGAAAGGGTGGTCGAAGGTCGAATCGCAAGCATCAGTGGTGCATGTCGGATGATGGTGGTAGTCGATGGTGGCCGTGAGTGGTGCCGCGGTGGTGAAGTCCCGATGGTGGTGTCCCGATGGTTGTGTCGACAGCAGTGGGGGGTCGACGCCCCTGTTGGTGACCGATGATGGTGATGATAGTGGTCGATGGTGATCGCGATGTTGTGTTGGTGGTGCAGGATAGCAGCAGGGACTTCGGCTATGGATCGGGACCTCAAAAGTTGGCTGTGGTTGCTGATGGCAGTGGTTATGGTCCGCGATGGTGGCTGATGTTGCTGCATGTGGTTGGTGCGTGATGAGGGTTGCAAAACAGCAGTAATGGTGAGGTAAATCTGTGGTTGTGCTTGTGTTGTTGTCGGTTTTAGTGAATGTTGGCTGTGATTCGGTCTGTCGTTGTTTATTGTTGTTATGGTTGTGATTTGGGGCTACTGATGGTAGAATATCAGAGTGCATGTCGATTGTGGTTGTGTTTTGATGGTCGTGGTGATGGTTGTGGCTGGGAAGACGATGACTGTGATGGTGGTGGTAAGGCGACATTGGTAGAAATAGGGGTTGTTTTGAAAATGGTGTTGTTGGTTGTTGTGGATAGTTGTGGCTGTGATAATGGTGTGAGGCTAGGTGATAGTGGTGATGTTGGCGGGTGTTGATAACTGTGGTTGTGTTTGCTGTTGAACAAAGGCTATGGTGGTCATGTTAACTGTGGTGAACGATTGTGGCTGTAGTTGTTAAACAGCCGTGGTAAAAGCGACGGTGGTGGTCGATTTAGGGCACCTGAAGGCTGCCCAATATGGCTAGGATAAGTAGTAAGTTGTTGTGTTGGTTAAGTTAAACCTTGGTCAAAGCTAGTCAAACTGGGGACGGGACAGTCAACGCGATGCGGGTCGGCACAAGCAAGTTCTAGGATGTGAAACGGGAACGCTAGGTATAACCGTGCATTAAACATTCTTACACATATAAATATGGAAATTACATATTAACTTGCGTGTGAGTTGAGCTATAAATATGTTTAAAATGTTAACTAGTTTATAGAATCGTCAAGGATGAATATGTAATTTGGAAATAACGAGAGCACATCGCATAATGAAATTGAATTATAATTTGCATAAGTGTTATTGAGCTCTAATTAAGCGAAGGAGTGAATTATTAAATGTAGGTGAACATCACTTGTATAATTACTTGGTCTAAATTGCGTTAATGATACATCATTTTGTTGTTATTAATAGTTGGTAACCTCATTGCTATTGAAATAAATATATTTGGTATCACCCTTTTTATTAAAAATATCGTTAACTGTTACCAATAACTGGATTATTTAGCGTCAATCAAGTTAACAAACATGATCTGAACGTGAACATTATGAACCTCACTTGAAACATTATATAATACTTACATCGTCAATGCAAGTTATTTATAAAGATTTGGAACCCATGATATAAATTGGTTTTTCTACATTACTTAAACTAAGACTCAATTCTTGACTAAATGCATTAATTAACCTAATGTTCACGAGTTAATCCATGACACTTAACAAATACACAAGAAGCTAAGATACATTAAGGATACTAATCACCAACTTAAGTTTAACTAAAGAGCTCAACTGCACGCATGTAATAGCATAGTGCTAATTCTAAACGTGCATCTTATATGTTCTAATTAGGATTGCTTTGTTGGTGATCATCACTTTTCTTAATCAAGCTCTGAAATTATATAAGGATACCAGGTGAGTTCTCGTGTCCCCTTTTTCTACTTTTGTTTTGGGGATGAAGCATGCTCCTTTAAACTAAAATTCTTGTGTGTGATACTGTTTACTGTTTTGCATGATCTTTTGTTCTATGAACTATGATTGTGCTTACTTGATGCTTGTATGTGGGACTTTTTGGATACCTGCTGATACTTTAGTCATAATCATTAATTCTTTGTGAACCGCTTGTTTTTACGTGAATAGATCTATTTGGGGAATCCCCCACGCACAGTGGCTCCCGCCACAGGGAGGTACCCCACTGAGATCCTGAGGGGTCGTTTGTGGCATGTAACAGGTTTTGAGTAAGATACTATGGTGAACCATCCTAGCAGGAGTGGTTCACTATTCTGAGGCTTGGTTCTTTTTCCTACGGGAATATTCGGTTAAACACAAGTTTAGAAGAGGCCAACCGGGGACCAAGTGCAGGGTTGATTGTGATACCCCACGATGACTGATACTATGACGATGCTTTTAAAATCGAATGAGATTTTTATAAACTATCACACTAGACTCTAAAACCTTTACTGTGGACTCTTGTAGTTCCTTTTAAATTGTTTTGAAACTTTAACCACTTGAACTCACCAACTTTATGTTGACACAATTCTTTTTTGAGCATGTCTTCAGGTACAGCTAGGGAGAATAGTTGAGCTATAGAAGTTACCAAATCCGAAGGAAGATATGAGGGTAGAGGTTAAAGACACAAGTCGAGCCTAGAAGCCTTAGTTATTGAAGCTCCAAGAAATATTTACCGAGAGATGGATCACGACACCCATAGATCATAGATTGAAGCACCATGTGAATTGGAAATAAAGCCAATATTTTAATTAAATACTATGTGACACTGTTTAATAAACCATTTAGTTTCCGCTGCATTTTGGTTGTTGTTTACTAATCGTGACGTCCCGCCCCTCTGGGCCGGGGTGTGACAGATTGGTATCAGAGCCAAAGGTTGTAGCGAAGTAGGTCTGCTTCGCGAGACTTAAACTACAACCATATGAACCTCACAGGACCACCTTAGTAAGAAGATTCTTCTGAGCTTTGCTGAACCAATGGTGTAGAAATACGGGTTTGCTTTGCAATACCTAAGGTGTAACCATAAATAGGACCAGCCTATTAGGTTGTTTCCACGATACAGTGATCCAAAGTTTGTAGCAAGAATAGGTTTCCCTAAGAACACCCTTCTTTAACCTGGATACCTTGAGGATTTTATATATCCTATAAGAATTCTCTACCCTATAAGAAACCTTGATACATTAGGGTATTACCTATGATAGGTGCACCCGAGTAAACCATGAAGGTATGGAACCTCTTGGAGTTGACTCTTAGGACTACTGAATGTCAAGTACTAAGAATGTTAGAAACCAAAGGTGTGCATATAAATTAGGACTTAAATCCTAGAGAGACACTTATCTGATTGCACAGTTGACTTTTGTCACTATATGAAACAACTGCTGTTAGCTATACACTTGATACGACTTGTGTCGTTACCTGAGACAACTGTTATACTGATACTTGTTTGAAATGATGATAGTTGCTATTATGCCTCATTTGTAAGATGATACTTGTTGGAATTTAGTAATAAGACATTAACCATGATGCCTTTTGTTTGTTCTGCTCCCTAGGATAGCATGTACCTGAATGCTCATTTATTGCTTGATTTGCTTAAACTTACTTTGAAACAATTTCTGGGTTAACTGGAATGATTAGCATAATTGGAATCTAAGTGTGCCTAATTGCAGATGATGACTAAATGAAAATTATTAATTCCAGAACCTAAATACACAAAACTTGGAACTTATGATGGGAATGGCTAGAATGATAGTGTAAGGTAAATTGACAATTACGGGTGCACACGTAATGGTGAATTTACAGGTACACTTGAATTCTGGTGGGCCCTGTCATGTAAACTAATATCAATGTAAAACACTTAAAGAACCAATAAATACAAGAATAAACACAAATATTTGGAATATATTCGATAATTTCAGGTCCAAAACTTTCATGCTGTGCGAAAACCATTTGACACTGGACGAGCTACCAAGGACGATGTTGTAGTAACTATTCTTTTCTCTTCTCCTCTTTTCTTTTATTCTACTCTCCTCTTTTCTTTTATTCTACTCTCCTATTGGAATTATGATGATAAGACCAACAGACTCTGAAGATCATTAAAGGATGTTCTCAAACTTAACTGGTCTCGTGCTGAGTATGGCACTCCACCTCGTTGTTCGTGTACTTTAGCCATACTATTTTTAGCGATGCCTAAAAATTCCTTCCTACCTAACACTAAATTCATCAAAACTTCTTTAACATAGTGGAAGACTCTCTAACAAGGCTCGTGCAACAGAGAACATACCAGAGTAATAAATTTCCGAGAAACGCCTCTTGTGGTCAATGACATAGAAGACTTGTCACTCCTTTCTTTCTTAGTAGTTCACACTTCATAGAATCTTCTGGATTCTATAATTCCTCTGATTATTTTCTCAAAAGCCTTTGAGGAATATGACTTCTCTCTACCTATTCATCGTAATGGAATCACCTAACTCAAAGGAATATTCGCTCCGATTGTGATTGATAATCACCTTTCTCAGTACTACACTCGCGAAATCTTTCATCATCTTCAACCATTAGTCACCTAATGACAATCTTCACTTGAAACTTAAGTTGAGTTATCTTAACCATGCTTTTAACCGACCTTCTTGTTGGTAAATTTCTGAGCACCAGATTTCGCAGGAAATGAATCCTCGTTCTAAAATCCAGATTCTTCGGAGATAAAGATTCAAGTGCTAGAGATAATTACCGAGAAAAGCTAACCTTTGAGATTCAAGACAAAAATATGAACTTACAACTTCTGTGGATCCCCGATTTTCATTCACCCTCTGTTCTCGATTTATTCTGTTAACGAGTAGTGCTACTCACTTTAAGCCCTCTAGCATAACCCTCATCTTTGGAAATGCATGACAACCAATGCAGAAACTTTAAAACCTTGTAAGTTATCTCTACTCGGAGATCTCTACTACCTGAGTGATAAGTTCGTGATTCGAGCGCAAAGATCTGAAGTAGAATACGATCTTGAACTATACGATAAGTTATTGGAGTGGTAGATTACCTTCATGTACTAGCGAGTAGCTTGATAAAGTCCTAAACTTGTTCGAATCGATGCGGTCGATAATAATGAAGAATTCAGGGGGAAGACTCATGGTTGAACCTAAAGGATGGTATTGCTCCAAAAGATGTACTAAGAGGCATAGAAGATCAGCTACAAGAAATCTCATGTGTTAAATCACTTGAGAGCCAACTACAACGAAGTGATAGACATGCAGCAGATGGTAGACAAAGAAAGTCTGCATAATCATCCCCGATCATAAGCGTTGGTGTTATTTCTCTCTAAGATTTTCACACCTCTCCTAAAGTTATTCTCTAATACCTTACCCTAGAACGCTCCGTACCATCGGGAATTCGAGAAAAAGTCTTACTCCCATACCTCATTGGAACAATTGATATGATTATAAAGGGTTGGAATCTAAACAGAGCTACTTGCTTCACGAATAGACCCTCTACAGGGCACAACTACCTTGAAGAATATGGATCGAGGAAGAGGTCATCTAGAAGGTTGACCTTAATTGGGAAGCATTATAAAGAAATTAGTGGGAACGTTTGCAACAACTCTGTAGCTAAAGAAAACAGTTGAGGTTGCTCTTAAGGAAATTGAGTCGGAGAATAGAAGTAGAATATATAAATGGAGGTACTGGATTTGAAACTCATATTAAGAAGCTGGTGGAAGGAAAGCAAATTCAATAGCTGTTAGATAAACAGTTCATAAGACCTAGTATGTCGTCTTGAGGAAACTTAATGCTCTTTGTAGAAGAAAAATAGAATGCTCCAGTTATGGATGGACTATTAAGAGTTGAATAAAGTCACCAAGGATAACTGGTATCGTCTTTCTAGAGATGATAACCTACTTAATCAATTTCAAGATGCTACCTACATATTAACTATCATCAGTCATGTTCATAAGGAAAACGACATTACACAAATAATAGTTGAAACAAGATATGACAAGTACGAAGGTAGTGGTCAAGCCCGTGTGGGAGGACCTACACACTTCATGTAATCAGGAGTCTTATGGATAAGATCTGTAAGACATAATAGACATGTCTTTCATTTTGCCACTACTACTAAGCACGAAATTCAAGACAAATCGCTATAGTTGAAGCTATAAAATTTCGGGAAGAAGTGAAAACCGCATTGAGATGCGTCAATGCTTAGGGTTAGGAGAAAGTTGTAAAAGATTGACAGAAACTTGATTCGTGTAGCTATACAACTGGCATTGTTATCCTTGGAGAAAAGCGGATTTCGTTTGGGCGCGTATAAGAAAGTTTCAGATGTGTGTGGATGCAACAGTATAAGACAATTTTCCAGTCGCCCGATTGAAGCCGATAAAATATATGGAGAGCTACATTAAACATGAACTGGAAACTTCCGTAAAATAAAAGGATGCACCTGGATACATTATCGATGCGACACTACCCAATTACACATCAGAATACTAGATCAAGCACAATAGGGTTATCGACAATCGGTAATGACAACCGCATTGACAAGTGCGGATAAGTAGCTTCCGTCCGCATTGTCCTAAGACATCCATATTTCCAAATGAGAGAGAACAAGTCCTGACCACATTTGTATCTGCTTACACTCATCGATGAATGCAGATAGCCTACAGTTAGGCTTTCCTTATATTACCTACACCGTATCATTTCTTGAACTTGTGATTCTACCAGCGTCAGTTCACGTGGATATATATATATATAGCACATCCCATTTCGGGGAAACTCTTGTCATGCGTCAGATAAGATGAACGGATCTACTCAAAGACTGAGGTTCTGATGTCAGAACCGTTCCGGAAAAGGATGCATACTAGAAGAAGCATGTAGTGGAAGAAAGGACTTAACCCTTAAGATGAAACCATAGAAGGAAGAGATCGAAGAAATTTTTGGAAGGAAGTTGAGAACTGAAAAGCAGGCTTTGAAAGCTGAAGACCTTTGTACATGACCTAATCTCTCTATTCTTATAAATCGTGAAAACTTCTTAGTCTTAGCTTCATAGGAATGATCGTGCGATGCCTAGATATTCATCTGTACTCATTGGGAAAACCAAATCCTTCTTGATTTGAAACCTTTAATCTATTGTATCACGACTATCCTGTCTAACTAATAGCATTCACGCTAATATCCTCTTCTTTTCAATCGCTCTTATGATTATCAGTAAGGACGGTAACACCGTCGGGATTTTGGGAATCATCTCCTTGCTAGATCTATTTTGTAGGTCGGTGTATTGAACCACAGTGGAGAGTCTCTTCTTGTTAATTCTGTACGATTGAAAAATGATCTGATTGTGAAGCCAAAAACCTGTTCATAGTTTGACTCACTGATCCTGTTAAGCATGATTCTAACATTCGGATAGTTACTCCAATTCAAATCAAACCTGATTATTTGACACCTAACCATCAACATTTGTCCTGGGATGCTCTGCTAAATAACTCTAAATCTTCAAGATCCATACTATGAGTGTATCACACTTTGAAACAAATATTAACGATACTAAAATTTCGAGGGCGAAATTTCTAAAAGGAGGGGAGAATGTAACACCTCTAAAATATGACCCAATTGAAAACTATAAATGTTATAAAACTCAATAAAGGTCCGGATTGATTTGGGCTTACCAAAGAAATCTTGCAAAATGAAACTAGCTTTTTGGGCCCAATAAGCCCAATAAGGGCCCGAACATACAAACAAGGCCCAGTTGAGGCCCAAATGCATGTTTACGAACTAATTGAATGAGAAACCATGAAACAAATAATTTTATGTGATTTGAAACAACTATGGAAAGATCCAAACTGAAAACGGATTCAGAACCCATACCGTGTAAAATACGGCAATTTAACGTGTACCAATGTCTGAATTCCATCAGAATTTCTTATAATGACTTTTCATCCAATTTAAATCCTTGTTAATGCTAACAATATCATAAATAATGCTTGTTGAAAGATTTTTCATCAATCAAGCATAATCAACAGAAATCCGTAAGCGAAACGCGAAAACCGGTTTTCACCGGCATTTAACTGACGTCTGTTATGACGACCGAGTCTCGTAACTCCGTAAATATTTATCTAATCATTGTTTATTAAAATAACATATTAAACTTGATGAATGGTACGTTGTCCGGAATAACTGCGTTCCGAAACGCGACCGTGACGCGAACCGGGTTACGATCAGGTAAAACCCGAGAACTCGTCAGATAAAGCATTAACGTGACTGACATAGGAAGATAACGCACAAATATCATTTTAATACTTAATAGCATATAATTTGATACTAAAGTGATCATAATAACGCTTATTCGATAAAAACGCGTAAAACCGTAAACGTGGTGATTACGCGTTTATCTGTTAAATTCGTTTAATTATTCAATATGTTTTCATACGATAAAAATTTATAATCTCGGAATGTTTATAATGTTTTCTATAATGGAATCTAGAGGGAAGCGAAGTTTTAATGTTACGTGCAATTTAATCGAGCGTGTACGAACTGTTTATGAACCCGTTCATCAAACCCTAATATATAAAGAACATAACCTCCATTTTAGGGTTTTAAAACAAAATCATTTGAGTGAGAAAGAGGAACACCGCGGTTTTTCCCCCCTCCCCCCTTTTCTTCTCTCGGCCACCGCCCCCCCCCGGCGACTCCTCCGGCGAGTGCCGGCAAGTGCCGCACCAAGTTGGAACCCCCTCGACGCCCCGGTCTCCACAGTATCTTCAATCTCTCCTCAAACGCAGCACAACAGGGGGAATCGAAGGCGAAAGGGTGGTCGAAGGTCGAATCGCAAGCATCAGTGGTGCATGTCGGACGATGGTGGTAGTCGATGGTGGCCGTGAGTGGTGCCCCGGTGGTGAAGTCCCGATGGTGAAGTACCGATGGTGGTGTCCCGATGGTTGTGTCGACAGCAGTGGGGGGTCGACGCCCCTGTTGGTGACCGATGATGGTGATGATAGTGGTCGATGGTGATCGCGATGTGGTGTTGGTGGTGCAGGATAGCAGTAGGGACTTCGGCTATGGATCTGGACCTCAAATGTTGGCTGTGGTTGCTGATGGCAGTGGTTATGGTCCGCGATGGTGGCTGATGTTGCTGCATGTGGTTGGTGCGTGATGAGGGTTGCAGAACAGCAGTAATGGTGAGGTAAATCTGTGGTTGTGCTTGTGTTGTTGTCGGTTTTAGTGAATGTTGGCTGTGATTCGGTCTGTCGTTGTTTATTGCTGTTATTGGTTGTGATTTGGGGCTACTGATGGTAGAATATCAGAGTGCATGTCGATTGTGGTTGTGTTTTGATGGTCGTGGTGATGGTTGTGGCTGGGAAGACGATGACTGTGATGGTGGTGGTAAGGCGACATTGGTAGAAATAGGGGTTGTTTTGAAAATGGTTGTTGTGGATAGTTGTGGCTGTGATAATGGTGTGAGGCTAGGTGATAGTGGTGATGTTGGCGGGTGTTGATAACTGTGGTTGTGTTTGCTGTTGAACAAAGGCTATGGTGGTCATGTTGACTGTGGTGAACGATTATGGTTGTAGTTGTTAAACAGCCATGGTAATAGCGACGGTGGTGGTCGATTTAGGGCACCCGAAGGCTGCCCAATATGGCTGCGATAAGTAATAAGTTGTGTTGGTTAAGTTAAACCTTGGTCAAAGCTAGTCAAACTGGGGACGGGACAGTCAACGCGATGCGGGTCGGCACAAGCAAGTTTGGATGTGAAACGGGAACTCTAGGTATAACCGTGCATTAAACATTCTTACACATATAAATATGGAAATTACATATTAACTTGCGTGTGAGTTGAGCTATAAATATGTTTAAAATGTTAACTAGTTTATAGAATCATCAAGGATGAATATGTAATTTGGAAATAACGAGAGCACATCGCATAATGAAATTGAATTATAATTTGCATAAGTGTTATTGAGCTCTAATTAAGCGAAGGAGTAAATTATTAAACGTAGGTGAACATCACTTGTATAATTACTTGGTCTAAATGGATGGTTTGGACTCGAGATCTAATTACCGACGATACGTTATTAGAAATCAACCTAGATAAAATATATGAAGCATGACATGTTAGGAAATGGTTATAACATGTTAATTAAACAAATAAGTTGGTATCATGTCATGTTAAATCGTTACAAGACTTAGAGATGTAACATACATTCAAATACGATTGTGCATTTGTATATATATATATATACAATAGATATTTAGGTTAATCGGCATCTACACGTTTTATTTAAAGTAAAAGACCTAAATTGCGTTAATGATACATCATCTTGTTGTTATTAATAGTTGGTAACCTCATTGCTATTGAAATAAATATATTTGGTATCACCCTTTTTATTAAAAATATCGTTAACTGTTACCAATAACTGGATTATTTAGCGTCAATCAAGTTAACAAACATGATCTGAACGTGAACATTATGAACCTCACTTGAAACATTATATAATACTTACATCGTCAATGCAAGTTATTTATAAAGATTTGGAACCCATGATATAAATTGGTTTTTCTACATTATTTAAACTAAGACTCAATTCTTGACTAAATGCATTAATTAACCTAATGTTCACGAGTTAATCCATGACACTTAACAAATACACAAGAAGCTAAGATACATTAAGGATACTAATCACCAACTTAAGTTTAACTAAAGAGCTCAACTGCACGCATGTAATAGCATAGTGCTAATTCTAAACGTGCATCTTATATGTTCTAATTAGGATTGCTTTGTTGGTGATCATCACTTTTCTTAATCAAGCTCTGAAATTATATAAGGATACCAGGTGAGTTCTCGTGTCCCCTTTTTCTACTTTTGTTTTGGGGATGAAGCATGCTCCTTTAAACTAAAATTCTTGTGTGCGATACTGTTTACTGTTTTGCATGATCTTTTGTTCTATGAACTATGATTGTGCTTACTTGATGCTTGTATGTGGGACTTTTTGGATACCTGCTGATACTTTAGTCATAATCATTAATTCTTTTGGGAACCGCTTTTTTTTACATGAATAGATCTATTTGGGGAATCCCCCACGCACAGTGGCTCCCGCCACAGGGAGGTACCCCACTGAGATCCTGAGGGGTCGTTTGTGGCATGTAACAGGTTTTGAGTAAGATACTATGGTGAACCATCCTAGCAGGAGTGGTTCACAATTTTGAGGCTTGGTTATTTTTCCTACGGGAATATCCGGTTAAACACAAGTTTAGAAGAGGCCAACCGGGGACCAAGTGCAGGGTTGATTGTGATACCCCACGATGACTGATACTATGACGATGCTTTTAAAATCGAATGGATTTTTATAAACTATCACACTAGACTCTAAAACCTTTACTGTGGACTCTTGTAGTTCCTTTTAAATTGTTTTGAAACTTTAACCACTTGAACTCACCAACTTTATGTTGACACAATTCTTTTTTGAGCATGTCTTCAAGTACAGCTAGGGAGAATAGTTGAGCTATAGAAGTTACCAAATCCGAAGCAAGATATGAGGGTAGAGGTTAAAGACACAAGTCGAGCCTAGAAGCCTTAGTTATTGAAGCTCCAAGAAATATTTACCGAGAGATGGATCACGACACCCATAGATCATAGATTGAAGCACCATGTGAATTGGAAATAAAGCCAATATTTTAATGTAAATACTATGTGACACTGTTTAATAAACCATTTAGTTTCCGTTGCATTTTGGTTGTTGTTTACTAAACGTGACGTCCGCCCCTCTGGGCCCGGGGTGTGACATAAGTACACATACCCATAGCGACTATAATCGTCAGTAAAGGTAATGAAGTATGTTTCACCATTCCTAGTCATTGGCTTAAAAGGACCACATACATCCGAATGTATGATTCCTAATAAATCTTTTGCCCTTTCGTTAGTTCCACTAAAGGGTGCCTTACTCATTTTTCCTTGTAAACAAGATTCACATACATCAAATGAATCACATTTATTTGTTTTTAAAAGACCATTCTTTTGAAGTGTTTGTATACGTTTCTTGTTTATATGACCAAGACAACAATGCCAAAGATAGGTATCACTCAAATCCAACTTGAGTTTCTTGGTGTTAGTTTGGTACAATGAACTATTTAAAGCATTTTCATGAACCAATTCATAAATACCATTAATGGGAATAGCTTTAAAATAGAACATATCATTTAAAGAAACATGAATATCATTTTCAACAAAAGATAATACATAATCATAATGTCTTAATTGGGATACAGAAATAATGTTCCTAGTCAAACTAGGAGCATACAAAACATTCTTCAAAATTACATCCAAGCCACTTCAAAGTATTAGGATGTAGTCCCCACGAGCTTCAACTATGACTTTAGTTCCATTGCCCATGAAGAGGCTGAAGTACATCCCCTTGATTGAAGTCCCTACTTCTTTTGAACCCCTGCAATAAATTGTAAATATGAGTTCTACATCCGGTATCCAATACCCATGTGTTAGAAGATGTAACATTAAGATCAATATGAGTCATGTATATTATACCTGAGGTCTGCCCGGCATCCCTCTTTGCTTTCAACTCTTGGAGGTAGACAGGACAATTCCTTGCCCAATGTCTAATCTCCCCACACTTGAAACATGGGTCATTAGTAAAAACCTTTTGCTTCTTCTCTTGTGGTTTGGGTGGCACCCTTGCCACCCCTTTCCCTTTTCCCCATACGAGTCCCTTACCATTGGCAACCTTTGCCTTGGGTGCGGGATGAGGCCTTTTCTTGTTCCCACCTTCATTGATGGTGAGAACGGGTAAACCCTTTTACACATGGCCGCCTCGGCCGTTTTAAGCATTGAGTGAAGCTCACTAATGCTTTTGTCCCAAGCATTCATGTTGTAATTCAACACGAATGTCTCGAACTTCTTGGTAAGGCCATTGAGGATCAAATCTGTGGCCAATTCCTTCGAGACGAGACAATTAAGCCTTTCGAGGCAGTCAATGTGGCTATTCATCTTAAGTACATAAGATGAAACCGATTGGTTGTCGTCCATACAACATGCATGGAGTGCTCGAACCGTTTCGAAGCGCTCAACCCTTGCTTGCTGTAGGAACGTTTCCTTCAGCTGGGTTATCATGTCATAAGCTCCGTGATGTACATACTCCTTTTGGAGATCCGGAGTCATGCTTGCTAGCATGAGGCAAGACACTTGGACGGAGTCCTCAGTGTATTTTAGCCAATCGTTATAGGCCTCCTCATCATCCTCAGTAGGTTGATTGGGGATAGGGTCGTCTAAAACATATGATCGTCTCTCTTGCTTGAGAACGATTCTCAAGTTTCGATACCAATCAATGAAATTGTTATGATTCAGACGTTCCTTTTGGAGAATCACTCGTAAAGATTGGGTGGACGTGGATGAGTTATCATGATTATCATTGTTGGTGGCCATCTACAAAATTTTAACAAAGATCGATTTTAGTATTTTCGATATTACTATTTTTAATAATTGAATAATGCCTTTTAATGCCATTTTCATATTAAAACCTAGAACCCACGATTTAAATTAATAAGTTGGTCAACGATTGACGGTTGCAACCGTTTGCAACTTCTAGAGGTATGGGATCGATTTGAAACATCATATGTAAAGTCGGCATGTTAATCCCATCAACACCATTTGGAAACCATATTTTAGGTGATCCATTTAACATGGTTTGCAAATCAAGTTACCCTACTTGCATACACATGTGAGTTTTCCAACATAGGTGGTTAGGTGATCTTTATCCCATAAATGTGGTATCCCCACCTCAAATCACAAGTTCCCTCAAAATGGTTAGGTGACCTTTATCCCATTGAGAGTTTCCAAGTGACTCAAGTGTTGTGCAAAAGGACGGTGTTAGACTTGTTTTAAAATATTTAGAGATTTCTTAATTCTAGTTTAGAAAACTCTATGTACTTGTATTTGCATGCTTACAAATACTTGGTACCCTATGGTTCTTTTAATAAAACCCATTTTTATTATGAAATCATTAATCCTTTTAATAACCATTTATTAACACTTAATGATTAAGAATCATTTTTATATTAGCTTGTTAAGATCATTTTTATTAAGATTGTTTATCATATCCAAATATCACACAATCATTCACAAAACCACAATCAAACAAGCATATTATAAACAACCACATGTGCATAACCATAGCTACTATTGTGACCATACTTGTTTGCCATCACAAGTGTGGTCATTTGGTCTTTCCTAAGGGTTACCAAAAAAAACACAAAATTGAGATTACAATGGATCTCCCACATAATGTCGCATCCGTATGCTTCAAGTCCACTTTGTGTCTACCTTTTGTGCTTCCTTCCCGGGCATCTTCTTTTATAAAATATGTATCCTAATACATATTTTCTAATACTCATAATCTATTATTACATCCCAATGAATAAATAGATAAATTACAAGCACAAAACTTTGCAACCCAATTGAATGAATATAATGAAATAAATACATTCATTCCAAACCAAACAACAGAAGGTCTAAGCTAGGTTATGCACTATCAAATGAACAATCACAAACATCATTCAATAAACAAAATAAACCCCATCAAACCCCAAATTTTCAGCCAACATAAACTGAAAACTAGGGTTTGTTTGTCCAAACAAACATACATATCAACATACATATCTTTCAAGGTTTAATCACAAGCATGTGTAATATAACCTTGAAAGTTTGGGGATTCAACATACAAGAATATTGCATCCCTTAAAAGGATTATAAAGTCCCATAAAACGATTTCTAAAGGGCAAGAACAAGCAAGCTATCCACATAACCGGCTCTAGATGCCATTGTTGGTTTTGTTAGAAGATAAAAACAAAGTTTAACCTCTTAAACTTTCTGAAAAACGCAGCGGACATAAGTTTTGTAACATGATTATAAAACTGATTTTTCATGTTCCTATGGTGACATATATATGTATAAAACAAAACCAAATACAAAGGATCATTATATGTGAATAAGCAAGCTATGAACGTATGCAAAAGTACATAAAATCACAGCTACAATGAGCTGTGAAAAACTACCTTCCAGCAGCTTGATAGTCGACCAAAAGGAGAAGATTGGTGCTCAAAATTCGGCCAAGGCTCCAAGGAAAGGATCTCTCAAGCTTGTATACCCAAAGGTAACTTGCAAACACCTCTTCTTGCTAGGGAGATGTCCACCAAAACATGGAAGGAACCTTCCAAAAGGATGTTCCAGCCGTGAAGTAAGCAAGAGAGTTGAGAGAAAAAGTTTCTTACTCTCTTACTCAAGAATGTGAAAAGTGATGGGATTTTGGAGAGTCCAACACTCTTTCATAAAGAGTGTGTGTTACCAAGAGAAAGAAAAGAACCCCATTGGACCATGGGGTGGCCGAAATTTTTGGAACAAGGGGTGGGATTCCCTCCCATTTTAAGTCTTATTGACACATTAAAGGTTTATGGACCCTCTTGAATTTTAATGTGTGACATGTGCAAGAACCATACTAATATGTTATATGCACTAATCTTTAATTAAACATTTTAATTAAAGATCACTAACATTACATTATCTTATGTTATTTAAACCCTTTTAAATAACAATGTGATTAATAAAACCCAGCAACAAATCATCCTTATGATTTGACCCATTTCACATATAATTATTTAGAAAACCATTTTCTAAATTTGGTGTGTTATTATTTAATTGCACGATCACATCATCAACTAAATAATCGTTTGTGTTTGCAAAGCTTGTTATTGGGTATAACCCGACTTGCATCACAACGTACTAACCGCATTAATATTCTATGTGTCTTGGGCATATACAATCCAACACAAACATCATCACAACTTGGTAGGTTGTGATGGGAGGCAAACAAACGAAACACATGTCAGCTTCGATTGCGAAATCACTATAGTTATTACTTATGAATATAGACTAGCTATCTATTTCAATGCACTTCTTATGCCTTACAACTATTACTGTTTATGTTAAACGTAAACTCTTGAGCTCACCAACCATTGTGTTGACATTTTACTATGCTATTCTCAGGTCGAGGTTGACTGCAGCCGTAGGAGCACGCACGGGTCTCATACGCATTCTTTCAACTGATAACATTAGTATTTTTGAAATATTTACTTTGGTTTACTTTATGGTTTGGCGCGTGTTTGCCAATATTACATTTTAAAGACTTTGGGTTTGATTTACTTACAAATGCTTCCGCACAGTTTTCATGTTTTAAACTCATGGTTGGTTTTTATTTTAGATATTGCATATAGCATCGTTCTGAGTAACTAATGACTGGGATCCTGGTTTGTTCACAAACCTCGTGGTATAACCCCACACGTGGATTGGTATCAGAGCCATTTGTTATAGGGAACTAGGTTGCATACACACTAGTTTATAACCCCACACGCTAGTTTATAAACTAGCGTCGTTCTGAGGGTGTGACATTGGTATCAGATCCATTTGTTATAGGGAACTAGGTTGCATACACACTAGTTTATAATCGCACACAGTTAGTTAGTTACTCGTTGAATATCCCCTCACTATATACTCATTGGCATGCACATCACGTACCCTGTAATATGGCATCATCCTCATGAGTTGTGGATAAGAGATCAGTAGGTTCTGATTTCCCTTCACGTTCTGGGTCCCCTCCTTTTCCTCCTGTACCCGATCGAGCACCTGAGTGGCCTCGACTTGACTACCCTCCCAAAGAGATGGATTGGGATCAACCTTTCGCGCTGATGGAACGCGATGCTCTGCAGGATTGGGCTATTATCCTAGATATGTGTACCACATGATATATAAGGAGAGCATGCCTACTCTGAGACCAAGGACTAGAACCACATCTATGAATCCTACACCTTACCTCCCTCCGATAAAACAATCTATCGAGCAGGTGATTGCAACTTTATTTGTTGCATTGGACACAGAAAAACTACGCACTCAGTGGTTTTCTAAGTTGGCCGCCGAACTACGACATCAGATGCGAGGGACAAAGAAAGAAGTGGTAGAGGTGAAAGACTTACAATATAAGTGCCATCCATGATTATGGTGTAATACTAGGTGATTTGGAGGCATAGTTCGCGGCAATGCACATAGCTGCGAAACCCGAGGCGGAGCCTAAAGAGGATCCTGAGGAAAAACCGGAGGAAGCCCGGGAAGAGGAGGAAGAGCTTGAAGAGATGGAGGAAGACAGTGATGGATTTGATGTACTAGACTGATCTTCACTTTCATTTGACTTAGACTAAGTAGTGTTTTCTTTTGAAAACCTATGTGGGAAGGGTTGTTTCCCACCCAATTGAAAAGCTAAAAAATTTTTGCCCTGATTAATGAGCATGTGTAGGTAGAAGTGGCTACAATGCACGCTGTACAGCCAGCAGGTAAATGATATAAATGACTTGACAAACACGCTAGTTGCTTGTTTAAATTGTTAAACTAAATATTTTGATTTGTTGGAACAGGACCCCCACCATGTACCTACAAATCCTTCATGGATTGTAAGCCCCACACCTACTGTGGAGCCGAAGGGGCCGTAGGATTAGTGAGGCGGTTTGAGAAGACGGAGCCTATCTTCGCCAAATGCAACTGCCCGCCAACTGATTAGGTGAAATACGCAACCGAAACACCTGAAGGTGTAACACTGTTTTTGTGGAATGCCCAGGTGCAGATACTGGGTTTGGTAATAATGATGACTGAGGAATACTACCCTAGAGATGAGGTTCAAAAATTGGAAATGGGAGCTGTGGCAACTGAAAATGCAAGGTTCAGAGATTGAGACCTACACCACCAGGTTCACGAGCTGGCGACATTGTACCGCAAGATGGTGACCCAGGTGCACAAAAGGATAGAGCTATATACTTGCGTGGACTGGTCCTGGAGTTTCAAAGTATGGTTATTGCCTCCAACCCCACAACAATTCAGTAGGTGATACGGTTGGCTCATAAGTTGTCGACCAGGTAGTAGAACAGGGCAAATTGCCTAAATGGGGGTGTGGTGGCGAGTGTACCAGACCATAAACGCAAATGGGATGGTCCAAACAACAAGAGATCAACTTCAGGCAACCAGTAACAACAACAACATTAGCAACAGCCGAGGAAGTTCGATAACAACCAAGGTTTCAGCCAAACCGACACCACCAACAAAGGACAGGAAGATACGTGGGGAGGTATCCTAAGTGTAATTGCTTCAATTACCATGACACTGACAGGTGTGATAACTTTAAGTGCCAAAGGTGTGGAAAGTTGGGACACGCGACAAAGGATTACCGTGGCGAGCTAATGAAAAACCATAACAACCACAAGAAACACCTAAGGGCTGTTTTGAATACGGGAAAGTGGGTCACTGCAGATGCTTCTTGAAGATTAATATTTAGTCTTTATTAGTCTTTTGTATAGTTTTGTCATAGTTTAGGGACTGTTTATGTAAATAGATGTCCTTATGTTTGTTGATAGTATAAATAGCTTAGATATGTATTGTGTAGGTAGACTAGAAACAAGAGTCATTTGAACGAACTTGTAACTATTTCCTACGCTTATAATTGTCTTTGCTTACTATCAATGAACAACTATGAATTTTTCTAATTTGTTTTTCATAGATTTGATTACTTATGTGTGTGTTTTGATTGAATTGTATTACAATATCATCACAGACCGATCCATTTTGATTGTATCAAATGGTATCAGAGCTGTTGGTTCAGTGATTTGAGTTTGTTTGAACTTTCAAGCTCAAAAATCACTTGATCTATGGTTGATAAGCAATTTCATCAAAGAATTGTTGATTTTAGTTGTGTTTCATCAATAGAAACATGAATTGAATCACAATTTGATCCTATCAAGTGTCTAGGCGCTTGAGAACTGTTCAGGCATTTTACCACTGTACAGACGTTTTTTGTCCAGGCGTTTGACCACTGTTAAAGCGCATTACAACTGTTTGGTCACTTTGGACTTTTCTGAAACAAAGTAATTCTAGGCGCGTTACCACTGTTGAGGCGCATTTGAACTGTTTGGCCGTTTTACACCCAGGTGTCTGGCCACTATTTGGACGTTTTACAATTGTTTAGGCTCTTTTCAAGTTAGGCGTTTTTGAGAATTATTCTAAGGCAATCCCTTGGGCGTTTATAAGTCAAAGTCAGAGAAGTTTCACAACTGTTTGGGAGCTTTATCACTGTTTAGGGGCTTATCACTGTTTAGGCGCATCAACTCAACACTAAGAAAGTTTTTCAAAATTTTAAAATCCAAGAATATTTTCATTTCATTGTGTTAATTCAAAAACTTCAAAAATAACAAAAACAAAGTTTTCTTAAAATAAAAAATATGAAAAGGTGAAGTCTGAAGATACAGAGAAGAGGGTTCCTAAGCTGAAGAACAAATCTGATATTAAGAACTGGTCTCTTAGATAAAGCATCATCTCAATTCTATTGACATTGACTTGTGGAAGTCAATAGACAAAGGACCTCACATTCCTAGTACTTCAGATGGTCCTGATAGAGGGCTTGTTTCATAAAAGATTCTACAGAACCATATCCTAAAGATGGATTGCAACTTGATGATCTCAAGAAGGTGAGATGACATTAAAGCCGATTCTTGATGTGTAAAGGATTACCACTTGAAGTCTTGACTAGATTTGATGGATATCAAACTTGATGGAAATCAAACTAGATATACCATGTATAAAGCTTTGAAGATAACATGTGAAGGTGGTAAGGAGATCCAAGATCTCAAGAAGCAGAAACTGAAAAGGTAGTTAGAGCTGTTTCAACACTTATCTGGTGAAACAATAAACCAAATGACGAACAGATTTATGCAACTTACAACTGAAATGTCAACTGCTTGCATTACAAATGATCTTAAAGATCTAAATCTGAGGCTTCTCAATGTTGTTCCATCTTCATGGAAGCAAACAATAACACTGTTAAAGCATACTGAGAAATTTCCTATGGATCTTGATCTTTTGGTTGCCAAGATTGAGTCAGTTGAGATTGATGAAAGCTCAAGAAACAATGATAGAGCAGCCTCAATGTGTCATTATCAATATGTTGCATCTCCAACGAATACAGTGTAGAATGCTTTTGTTGTAAAGAATGAGAATTCACAAGAAGAGGAGGGTAACTTGTTTATTGGAGCAGGGTTCTTTACAGATTCTCATATACAAGTGCTCCTACTTATGCATCTCAACATCAGTCTCCTCCTGAATCTCAAAGCTCTAAACCTTAAAGTGAGACTCCATCTGTTAACTCTGCTAACACTAACAAAGTTAAAGATGTTATTAACATCCTATTGCAGGATGAAGAGTCCAAAACTGCTTTTACTGCCTTTATGGCTAGCATTCAAGATTATCAGGGTAGTCATTTGACTCAATTAGATCTTGTTTTGTAGGACTTATTCGAGATGGATCCAGATGATGTGGAGGAAATGGATCTAAACTGGCAAATGGTGATGATTGCATACAGGACTCAGAAACATTCTTATGTCAACAGACACTACAAGCAAAGTGCAAACAAGTCTTTTGGATTTGACAAACCAAAATCAAGATGTCTCAACTGTAATAGCTATGGACACTTCCCATGGGAATGTAAAGCTCCCAGAAACAAAGTAGGAAATGGCCAAGCTAGTTCAAGCAATCAGAAGTTTCAATAATCATCTCAGAAGACATTTCAAAAGCCATACCAAAGTCTACTAATGCCTGAGCTTAAAGATGAATCTAAGCCATCTGAAGAGCTAAAGAAAGCTCTTGTTGTTAGCATTAAGTATGGATATGATTAGAGTGCTTATGCAGATCAATTTACTGTTGATCTAACCTCAAGTTTATCACTTATTGCAGAAGTTCAAGGAGAATATTCTTCAGAGGATTGTGATCCAAAAGTTGAAGGTAATTATGATAATGAAGAAGAAGAATATGACTGGAGTGATAAATCTGATCCTAAAGAGGATCATAAGAAGTTGCTTTGATGGCACAGTCAGATCAACCTAAGGTTGAAGATTCATCTTCTAAATCCGAGACTTCTTCACCTAAATATCCTGAAATACTAGCTGAAGTCAGATAGAAACTATGCACTAAATCTTGCTTTGAACATGTAGAATATTATCGAACTCACTCATACAAAATATGTGAAAAGCTCAAACAAGAGGAATTAATCCATAACAAACT
Organism: Flaveria linearis; assembly: GCA_024085815.1. Lineage (NCBI taxonomy): Eukaryota > Viridiplantae > Streptophyta > Magnoliopsida > Asterales > Asteraceae > Flaveria > Flaveria linearis. The sequence goes on along the minus strand of CM044009.1, from coordinate 32,626,630 downwards.
TAAAACTGATCAAAAAAATATCAGATGAAAAGATCATTTCTCTACAAACTTCATGGAACAAAACGTTAAAAGAATTAGAAATTGTTTCCAAACAACTTGAAGAAATGACCAAGAATTTGGAACAGGAGAAAATAGCACATGCTGCTACACAAGTTGATCTTGCTAAAGTAAAAAGTTCCAAAATAATTGTGGAACAACTGGTAAGTGAAAGGAAGGATAAACAAAAAGTAGGATTAGGTTTCACACATGAACCAATGCCTTAATCTATAACTAACACTTTACCAGAGAATTTCAACACGCATGATCATTCTCCTGAAAACAAAGCTAAACTTAAAGCGTTTCAGAACAAAACAAGATTTCTGTTAGTGAAGAAGAGAAAACTAATACAGAAATCTTTGAAGAAAAAGATACTAAAAAGATCAAAAATGGCCATCCAATAAAAGTTAAATCATATGAACCAAAATAGAAAAGTAAGAAAATTTTTGTTATAAAAGGATCTGTGATTGAAGAAGTAATGATAAAAAACAAAGATACAGCAAAACAAGAAGAAGGAACATCAGAGGATTCAAACTCTTGTGATATAAAAGAGAAAGAAAATCCTGAAGATGTTCAACTCAAATAAAATCAAGTTCTTAAAATCAAGGAACCAAAGAAGAAGAAGAAAATTGACTAAAGCTAAAATTGATCAAATTAAAAGTCAAGAAATTTAGACAAATCAAGCAACAAAATTTAAATCAATTAAATTTATGTCTGCGGGTATGTTAAACATGAACTCAATTCAAGAAGTGAAACAAACTCCTAAGAATAAATCAAACTCTGATCTGAAAACATGTTCAGATTCAAAGTCTTCCACTGTCGTTAAAAGATTTGTGTCTAAGAAATCAAAGAATGAAGTTCATGTACAAAAGTCAAAAATTAATACGAGAAAGAACAAATTGTCAAATCAGAAACAAAATTTGTCAAACCAAAAACAATAAGTTAACTTTATGACTCCTCAATCTAAACAAGGATCATGTGTTGCGTCAACATCAAAAGTTAATAAACAGTTGTTTAAAACACCGCAGAGGTATAGTGAAATCGTGATATGTATAATCATAATGCTGCTGATTGCTTTTTCAACAAATAGTGTCATGAGAAATCACTCAACAGTAGAGTGTTATTTTAATAATTGACGGGTTTGCTAGAACACAAAATCCAAGTTTAACCATTTAAACTTTCAGAAAACGCTATGGATATATAGCTTTTAAAACCGATTTTAAAGGCTGAAAATTTCATGTTCTTAGTGATGTTTTAAGATGGAAAACAAACCCAAATCAAAAGGATCATATGTGAACAATCAAGCTATGAACAATATGTTAATAAGCATAAAATCACAGCTACATAGAGCTGTGAACAACTACCTTTCAGCAGCTAAAACCAACCAAAGAAAAGGTTGAATGATGCTTGTGAATTCGGCCAAGAGTCCAAAGGAGGCCCTCTCAAGCTTGTATACCCCAAGCTTGTGTGCAAACACTCTTCTTGTTAGGTAGATGTACACCAAAATCAACACAAAACACTCTTCCAAAAGCTCCTCTAATGCTGCTGGCCGAAACTTGTTAGAGAGAAAAAGAGAGTGTTTTGGTGTGTTGCATGAAATATGAATGGGTGAGAGAATGGGAGAATCCAAGACTTGTTTTAATGTGTGTTTTACTCAAAGAAAAAATGGTCCAATAGAAAAATAGGGGGCGGCCGAAAATAGAGGTTCAAAAGGGGTTTTCCCTCTTTTAATCTTGACACATTCACACACATTAAAATGTCTTGCAACTTAGACATACAATTAACTAATTAATTGTATGTACAAGTTATATATATAACTTATAAAATTAATCATTTAACTTATAAGTTATAATTTCTCATTATTATTTGGCGTCATCTAACTAATTTAAATAACACTCCAAATAATACCATTGAACAAAATATCCTAATAAGTTGTTCCCTCTCATATGCAACTTATTTAGAAAACCTATTTTCTAAATTGGTGTAAATATTTAATTGCATGATCATATCATCAATTAAATACTTAATTGGTGTTTGCTAAGCTTGTTATTGGGTATAACCCGACTTGGATCATAACGTACTAACCACATCAATATTCTAAGTGTCTTGGGCATACAGAATCCTACAATCTCCCACTTGCCCAAGATTCATAGAAGATTGATGCAAGCAGTAAATACCACCTAACAACGGTTTACTACCCTTAATACGCATGACTTATAGCCATTCAATAACATCATCCCTTTCAAGTACCCTACTTGAAAAGATTTTGGTGAATCAATCATCTATCCTTTTGTTACAGATGTCATGTTAAATCCAAGAACACAGAATGATCATTTCTTGTTGATTTAACTTATCAGGCCTTAGACATCTATCTCTCAACGAATAAGAGGAACAAATTCCATCTTGACTACATACGTTTCTCACAAACACCTCGTGTCATACCTGAACATACCCTTATGTACTGTCCACTATTTCAGGACAGTGAAGAATTAGCTCAAGGTATAATACTTGGTGAATATCAACACCCAATATGTATCTCAGGTCGGAGGATACCAAATGATATTCGCCTTTACTCAAATTTACTTATGATCAATCAATAAGATTCCATGTAGTAAAATTGAGATGCGGGTTAGTCCAGCATTTGTATCCCACAAATATCTATGAACCTTGGTAGCAACCTATTGCTCTATATTCATCCTTATGAATATCAACCAATCCAGGTTCATAATAGTCTTATCCTCAATACTTGTTCCCACAAGTCGGAACGACTACGCACATTTAGAGTAAACAATTTACTCATGGATTAAACATGCTAAATTGGAACATTAATTGAAACATTATAACCAAATAATTTCATTCAAATAATAAAGAGTTCCATATATCCAAATACAAAATTTACAGATCAAATCCAATCACTAGAATATCGAAGTCCCATGGCACAAGTATGACCTTCATGCTTTGCCTTTTCAAGGAGCTTCGTGAGAGGATCCGTAACGTTTTGATTCGTGTGAACTTTGCGAATACATATCTTTCCTTTTTCAACTTCATCTCGTATGTAGTTGAATCTCCGCTCAATGTGCCTAGTCTTTTAATGAGCACGGGGTTCCTTGATTTGAGCAATCGCACCCTTGTTATCACAAAAGATCTCTAGGGGGTCCTGAATGGAAGGGACAACCCCTAGATCGGCAATGAATTTCTTCAACCATGCAGCTTCTTGAGCTGCCAATATAATACCCGTAATAAATATAATAATAATAATAAAAGCTCAAGGGGTGATATTGTAATTTTGGAAACTTAAATTAATAAGTTTGTGCCTCAAATGAAAGAATATAAACCACAGGGACCATTTGTGTAAAAACTAAAAAACACTCTGTCTCTCTCCCCGATTCCGGCCACTATTCCGGCCACCCTCACCGCGACTCCGGCGACCCCCAAAATACATTTTAAACGCGGTTTTCAAACCCCACAACGCACCAATACAATCGTGGGCAAGATTCTAACAATAATACAACCACTAATTCGAGTATTAACAACCGGATTACAACTCACGAAATCACCCAACTTTCGGTCGCTTTATCAATATTTAAATCGCACTAAACCGACATAATAATGCAATTAACTTTACCTAATCAATCATATACCTGTTTCCAATCGTTTCCAACTCACAAATCCAACAGAAACAAACACAAACTCTCTATTCGATCTCCACCTTCATCGCGACCTGCAACTGGGTCGAACACCATCTTCCGGACCTCGAAACCTCAAATTGATAGTGGGATTTGCTTCATGCACGTTTGGAAAAGCTCCACACAAAGTTAATTGCATTATGATCATCATTTGATCCAAAATCAGATCCACGTTGACCGCGGCTTAATCAACAAGGTGTTCGACTTCGTTTTATCTTTATTCAGGTAATTAGAACCACCTACACACTCGGTTTCATTCAAGGATCAAAAGCCCTATGCTTAATATAGTTAACAAAATCGAATTCGTGGTCAATTTGATTCGAATCGAAAACTAGGGTTCTTAGATTTGGGGGAGTTGGGATTGAACTGCTTAAAAGAATTTAGAAACCAAGATAACCGCGGCTGGATGCCTTGGTTTACTGGTTTGTGTATGGGATTATGGGCAGGAGGTCACGGGTTCGAACCCGAGCCCCTGCCATATTTTTTTAAAGCCTTTCTAAGCCTTTAAAAATTACAGAAAAATTACCAAAAATTATAAAAATCCTTTTTATAAACTCTGTTTATTTTTAAAGCATCAACCTTAATTTTCTGTAATTTTCTTTAAGTTTAAACCTTTATAAAATTATATAACAAAGACATGTAGTTAACTATTTTTATGGATTTCTTTTAAATAAATAGTAAAATTATAATTAACCATAAAACTTCGTATATGAAAGTACCCACTCAATTTCCTGTAAATTAATTTGTTAAAAACCTTAACAATTTATATTTATAATATTAACAAACATTATAAATAGTTCATTTTGTTTAAAAATAAGCTTTAAATAGTTGATTTAGTTTCGTATTTTACAGCCAACTTACAGAGAGCATAACTCTTTCATAACAGATTCAAATCAGTTAAACTTTATGTCCATGACGAAGTTCGTCGAAAGACGAATCCGTTGATATATAAAACATCGAAAACTCATTCGTTTAGACCTCCAAACAGTCGTTTTCGTTACAGCTAGCAGTTCTGCGCAGCTGTAAAGATCCACGTTTTTCTCATATTTTGGTAATCCAAATCAGAAACTTTTCTAAATGAAAGTTGTTCAGAACTCACTAATCTAGTAAACTGGAGATTTTCAGAATTTTTAAACGTCGTTTAGTATTTTTAACGAGTGCGAAAAGACAGAGGCAGAACTGGAATTTTTCAAACTATAATTTGCGTTACGTTATCGTAGGTTCTCACGACGTTAACCGAGCCTAGACTTTGTTTCTGATTATTGTCATTCGTGTATAAGGTACGGATTCCGACCTTTCCCTCTCGTAGCATGAATACCTCTCGTTCTTGATCTGTATTTCGAATTCTTAACTTGACTTGTTGGTTATTAAATCCATAAGATTATTGTTATAAGTGTTTATTGTATAGTTGATATTGTTTGCATGTGATAGCCTTTATCTGCTTTGTACTCATTGTCACATGCTTCCTAAATGATTGATTATAGCTAGTAACCTTGATTAAGGGTTATGAGCTCTAGTGTAACTTATTGTGTTATATTGACTTGATTGTATTATTGACCTCCATACCCGAGCACATCCACCTATGGGGACATAGGGCGTCATTGTGGCACAAGTGACGTGCTCTATCTGTGGCAGAGCGATTAGACCACAGCGTCTCTACATTATTATTATGTGCTAAGTTGTTACACATATTGATTATTGTTAAAGGAGGCGTATGGATCGATCCTAGGATATCATTGTTATTGTTTATTGGTGAGATGGTTAGGTGTGTGTGCCCACATTCCTATCTCACATATTGGTGCATTAGAACTGCAGCTAATGTACACATTGTTAATTGTTATTATTATTGGCTCATATGGGTATTCCTTTTAGATGATCATTATCATTTGATTTTAACTTGATCATCTCATTGTTATCATGATTGATCATTGTATTGCTATTGTTTATTTCCGTTACTGAGCATTCTTTGGCTCAGCCGTATTTTCGTTTGTTGTTTTCTCTTATTTTATAGCAGGTACTCAAGGGGCTCAGGGGAACGAGTGAAGAGTGTTAACTCAAAAAGTTAGGATGAGAACATTTGGATTAATAAGATTTAATAGTATTTTGATTTTAAGACTTTATTTAAATTATTTGGACCTATGTAAGGATTTGTGTGTTTCTTAGTACTTTAATTCTATCATTCATGAAACTCTGATTACTGTTTATGTGACACGTCAACCTTACCCGGGTTGGGGTGTTACAGTTATGGTATCAGAGCTTAGGTTCCTTCCTGTAGAAAACTTAAACTAAATAATTAAGACATGTGAGGATTGGGTAGACATTGGGTTAGGTTCTCCATATATTATAGGGCTACTTTCTAATTCACGTTGTTCTGATTGATGTGAAATGTTTTCATTTTAGATGCCTCCCAGCCGTAATTCACGAAATTCTAGCGGGTCGAATGGACCTGATCCAAACCTTGTTGGTGCTATGACCCAAGCACTTACTGCTATACTACCGACTTTGATTGATGCGGTACGTAATCCGAATCCAAACTCAAACCCAAATCCTAATCCAAATCCAAACCCAAATCCGGATCCGAATCCAAACCCAAATCCAAACCCGAATCCAAACCCAACTGGTGCAGACGTTTGGCTAGCGCGATTTCAAAAGCAAAAACCACGATCATTCACTAAGGCGGCTACACCTGCAGTGGCCAAAGACTGGATCGCTCATATTGAGAAAATTTTTACCGTGCTTAGAGTTGATCAGCAGTACAGGGCGGGTTTAGCTGCTTATAAGCTGGAGGAAGATGCTCAAGTATGGTGGGAGAATGTGGTAGCTGAAAGAGGAGGCGAACAGTTCATGGAGACCCTATCTTGGAATGATTTTCGTTCCATATTCTTCGACAAGTATTTTACGAATGTGGATAAAGCAGCATACAGGCGGGAGTATGATAACATCCGTCAACGAAACGATGAATCACTCACTGATTTTACAGACCGGTTTTATCGACTGTTGGGATTTCTAGGTTCTTCTGCTGGACCACCTGAGGAACGGGCTGAAAAGTATCAATGGGCAGTATGTGATCGGATTCGTAAGGCTATTATTCACTCCACTTTCAACAATGTTGAGGAAGCAGTTAGGGCTGCAAAAAGGGTGGACCTGGAGAGAAAAGAATTTTTGTTAAAATTTGAGGATAATAAGAAGCGCAGTAGAGATGGGACTCGTATTCAGGCTGGCGGTGAGTCATCTCAAGGATCTGACCGAAATGGAAATGATCGTCAGAAAAATCAAGGATCGGGGAAGAACACTAAGCCATGGCATGGTAAGATCGAAGTCAAGGTCAAATGATACCCTATCAACAACCAATTGCAGCTCAACCGGTGAATCAAAAAGGCAATCCTTCCAGACATCCGATGTGTACTCATTGTGGAAAGCATCATCCCGGAACTTGTCGTCGACTTACAGGAGCTTGTCTTGGTTGTGGTGATATGGGGCATAGGGTTAGTCAATGCCCAAAGGCGAGGAACCGACCAGAGAATGATGCTAAGGGAGCCAATGCGCCACCCACTACTGGAGGTCGAGTATTCGCACTAACTGTAGGGGAAGCTGCTAATGCTCCAGGTACATCTTCCCGTACTAATTCATTCTAATAATCATAATCTACTTCCATTGATTCTAGTTTTACCGTCGTTAGTATCTCATTAGTTATCAATATATAGGTACGATTTGTGGTATACTTCGTTATGGTGACTATGATATTTCTGTATTGTTTGATACTGGCTCCACCCACTCGATAGTGTCTCATCTATTCACAAAGCACCTTACGATCATGCCTACCGCTCTAGAGCCTGCATTAGTGATTTCTACTCCTGTTGGAGAATCGATTGTTATTTCCCAAGTGTACCAAAACTGTCCTATTCAGATCGAATCAACTATAAGAGAGGCTGACCTATTTCCTATGCACATGGGTGATTTCGATATTATTCTTGGCATGGATTGGTTAACGCGACACCAGGTTACCATAGAATGTCAAACTCGTCGTGTGCTATTTGGTGATCCTATGAATCCTGACTTAGTTTACCAAGGGAGCCTACCTCGGAAGCCTCTCAAAATTATCTCTGCTCTGAAAGCCCAAAAGCTTACATTCCGTGGATGTGAGGGATTCTTAGCTTCTATAAAAGATACATCAGCGGATACTCCTCGTATTGAAGACTTTCCTATTGTTCGGGAATTCTCTGATGTCTTTCCTGAAGAACTTCCAGGGTTACCACCTGAGCGTGAAGTCGAGTTTACTATTGATTTAATCCCCGGGGCGGAACCTATTTCTAAGGCACCTTATCGGATGGCTCCAGTAGAGTTAAAGGAATTGAAAGAACAACTGCAGGAGCTATTACAACTTGGATTCATTAGACCAAGTGTTTCACCATGGGGGGCACCGGTATTATTTGTGAAGAAGAAAGATGGTAGTATGCGTCTATGCATCGACTACCGAGAGCTTAATAAGATTACTATCCGGAACCGCTATCCGTTACCGCGTATTGACGATCTCTTCGATCAACTACAAGGGGCAAAGTTCTTCTCTAAGATCGACCTCAGATCAGGATACCATCAATTGAGGATCCGAGATCAAGATGTTCCTAAGACAGCATTCCGCACCCGTTACGGTCACTATGAGTTCCTAGTTATGCCTTTTGGCTTGACTAATGCTCCAGCTGTCTTTATGGACCTCATGAACAGAGTGTTCCATGAGTATTTGGACCGCTTTGTAATTGTTTTTATCGATGACATCTTGGTATTCTCTAAAAGTAGAGAGGAGCATGAAGACCACCTTCGCACGATTTTGGAGACCTTACGCCAAAAGAAGTTATATGCTAAATTTTCTAAGTGTGAACTTTTGGCTTGAACAAGTGGCATTTTTAGGCCATGTTGTATCAGCTAAAGGTATCACTATGGATCCGGCAAAGGTGGAAGCTATTACTAAATGGCCTCGACCGACATCCGTCACTGAAGTTCGTAGTTTTCTTGGTTTAGCGGGCTATTACCGACGTTTTGTGGAAGGTTTCTCTCGTGTAGCATTACCTCTAACTCAACTTATGAGAAAGGGTGTAAAATTTACATGGAACGAGGATAGAGAAAAGAGTTTTGAGGAACTGAAGAAAAGACTGGTATCTGCCCCTATTCTTACGTTACCTTCGGGTTCTGGCGGATACCAAGTTTATAGTGATGCATCGAAGAAGGGACTCGGTTGTGTTCTTATGCAGCATGGTAAAGTTATTGCCTATGCTTCCCGACAGCTTAAACCGTACGAAGTAAACTACCCAACACATGACTTAGAGCTTGCAGCTAAGTGTTTGCATTAAAGATTTGGAGACATTATTTGTATGGAGAGACATGTGACATCTTTACTGATCATAAGAGCCTTAAGTATATTTTCACTCAAAAAGAACTCAATATGAGGCAGAGGAGATGGTTAGAACTACTCAAGGATTACGATGCCAACATCCAGTATCATCCGGGCAAGGCGAATGTCGTGGCAGATGCTCTCAGTCGAAAGAGTGCAGGTGGAGTAGCATGTCTTCAAATCCAACCACAGATTATCTCAGATCTGGATAGAATGGAGGTTGGGTTACAGCTTGGTGAGTCTAACGGTTATCTAGCCAAGATGAGGATAGAATCTGATCTTATCACACGGATCAAGGAAGCTCAGAATCAAGATGGAGAACTTTGGGCGATATTACAAAATTTGAAGATAGGGAAACAATCTGAGTTTCGAGTTGATGAACAAGGAGTTATCTGGTGTGGGAATAGATTATGTGTGCCAGATGACTCAACCCTTCGTGACTCCTTATTAGCAGAGGCACACAGTTCACCATTCTCTATTCACCCGGGAGCCACTAAGATGTATAGAGATTTAAGGCAGAACTTTTGGTGGAGTGGTATGAAAGAAGATGTAGCTAAATATGTGAGTCATTGTTTAACTTGTCAGCAAGTAAAGATTGAGCATCAAAGAGCTAGTGGATTACTGCAACCATTAGATATTCCTGTGTGGAAATGGGATGATATTTCCATGGACTTTGTTACAGGCCTACCAAAAACATTCAAGAAGAACGACGCCATTTGGGTCGTAGTTGATAGACTCACAAAGTCGGCTCATTTCTTGCCCATCCAACAGGGTTACTCAGTTAGCAAATTATCAGAGATATTTCTGCAAGATATTATTCGACTTCATGGCACGCCATCATCGATTGTATGTGATAGAGATCCGCGTTTCACGTCACGCTTTTGGAAGGGTTTCCAAAATGCTTGGGGAACCAAGTTAAGATTTAGTACCGCCTTCCATCCGCAGACCGACGGACAATCTGAACGCACTATTCAGACTTTGGAAGATATGCTTAGAGCATGCGCACTCGAATGGACGGGCAATTGGGATGAGTATCTATGCTTAGTTGAGTTCGCATATAATAATAGTTGGCAGGCTAGTATAAATATGGCCCCGTTTGAACTTCTATATGGTCGAAAGTGTAGAGCACCAATATGTTGGAATGAGGTTGGAGAGAAGATAATCGAAGGACGGAATTGGTTAGAATTACTAATGACAAAGTTGCCATTGCCAGAGAGAAGTTGAAAGAAGCCCAAACTAGACAAAAGAGTTACGCCGATCAACACCGACGAGCGTTGGAATTTAGAGTCGGAGATCATGTGTTTCTCAAAGTGTCACCTTGTCGTGGCATACGTCGATTTGGAATTAAAGGAAAGTTAAGTCCACGTTTTATCGGTCCATTTGAGATTCTTGAAAGGGTTGGAGAAGTCTCGTATCGTTTAGCATTGCCACCGCAACTCTCTCATGTTCATAACGTCTTTCATGTCTCTTTGTTGAGGGGATACAACTATCATCCGTTGCACGTTATTAGTTACCCTCTTCACGCGATTCAAGAAGATCTTTCTTATGAAGAAGAACCTGAAGCTATTATTGATCGTCAAGAACGAGTTATGAGACGCAAGTCAATACCGTTCGTTAAAGTTTTATGGAAAAATCATTCTGAACGCGAGGCGACATGGGAGACAGAAGAAATGATTCGTTCACAGTATCCATACTTATTCGACAACTAAGTGTAAGTTTTTCTATGCCTAACTGTTAGTGATTACTCTATTCGTAAGTGGTGTGTGCTTAAAGAAGTATTATTTTCACCGTATTGTATTTTCAGAAGGATTCATGCTACATTATTTAGAATTTCGAGGACGAAATTGTTTTAAGGGGGGGTAGAATTATAATACCCGTAATAAATATAATAATAATAATAAAAGCTCAAGGGGTGATATTGTAATTTTGGAAACTTAAATTAATAAGTTTGTGCCTCAAATGAAAGAATGTAAACCACAGGGACCATTTGTGTAAAAACTGAAAAACACTCTGTCTCTCTCCCCGATTCCGGCCACTATTCCGGCCACCCTCACCGCGACTCCGGCGACCCCCAAAATGCATTTTAAACGCGGTTTTCAAACCCCACAACGCACCAATACAATCGTGGGCAAGATTCTAACAATAATACAACCACTAATTCGAGTATTAACAACCGGATTACAACTCACGAAATCACCCAACTTTCGGTCGCTTTATCAATATTTAAATCGCACTAAACCGACATAATAATGCAATTAACTTTACCTAATCAATCATATACCTGTTTCCAATCGTTTCCAACTCACAAATCCAACAGAAACAAACACAAACTCTCTATTTGATCTCCACCTTCATCGCGACCTGCAACTGGGTCGAACACCATCTTCCGGACCTCAAAACCTCAAATTGATAGTGGGATTTGCTTCATGCACGTTTGGAAAAGCTCCACACAAAGTTAATTGCATTATGATCATCATTTGATCCAAAATCAGATCCACGTTGACCGCGGCTTAATCAACAAGGTGTTCGACTTCGTTTTATCTTTATTCAGGTAATTAGAACCACCTACACACTCGGTTTCATTCAAGGATCAAAAGCCCTATGCTTAATATAGTTAACAAAATCGAATTCGTGGTCAATTTGATTCGAATCGAAAACTAGGGTTCTTAGATTTGGGGAGTTGGGATTGAACTGCTTAAAAGAATTTAGAAACCAAGATAACCGCGGCTGGATGCCTTGGTTTACTAGTTTGTGTATGGGATTATGGGCAGGAGGTCACGGGTTCGAACCCGAGCCCCTGCCATATTTTTTTTAAAGCCTTTCTAAGCCTTTAAAAATTACAGAAAAATTACCAAAAATTATAAAAATCCTTTTTATAAACTCTGTTTATTTTTAAAGCATCAACCTTAATTTTCTGTAATTTTCTTTAAGTTTAAACCTTTATAAAATTATATAACAAAGACATGTAGTTAACTATTTTTATGTATTTCTTTTAAATAAATAGTAAAATTATGATTAACCATAAAACTTCTTATATGAAAGTACCCACTCAATTTCCTGTAAATTAATTTGTTAAAAACCTTAACAATTTATATTTATAATATTAAGAAACATTATAAATAGTTCATTTTGTTTAAAAATAAGCTTTAAATAGTTGATTTAGTTTCGTATTTTACAGCCAATTACAGAGGGCATAACTCTTTCATAACAGATTCAAATCAGTTAAACTTTATATCTATGACGAAGTTCGTCGAAAGACGAATCCGTTGATATATAAAACATCGAAAAACTCATTCGTTTAGACCTCCAAACAGTCGTTTTCGTTACAGCTAGCAGTTCTGCGCAGCTGTAAAGATCCACGTTTTTCTCATATTTTGGTAATCCAAATCAGAAACTTTTCTAAATGAAAGTTGTTCAGAACTCACTAATCTAGTAAACTGGAGATTTTCAGAATTTTTAAACGTCATTTAGTATTTTTAACGAGTGCGAAAAGACAGAGGCAGAACTGGAATTTTTCAAACTATAATTTGCGTTACGTTATCGTAGGTTCTCACGATGTTAACCGAGCCTAGACTTTGTTTCTGATTATTGTCATTCGTGTATAAGGTACGGATTCCGACCTTTCCCTCTCGTAGCATGAATACCTCTCGTTCTTGATCTGTATTTCGAATTCTTAACTTGACTTGTTGGTTATTAAATTCATAAGATTATTGTTATAAGTGTTTATTGTATAGTTGATATTGTTTGCATGTGATAGCCTTTATCTGCTTTGTACTCATTGTCACATGCTTCCTAAATGATTGATTATAGCTAGTAACCTTGATTAAGGGTTATGAGCTCTAGTGTAACTTATTGTGTTATATTGACTTGATTGTATTATTGACCTCTATACCCGAGCACATCCACCTATGGGGACATAGGGCGTCATTGTGGCACAAGTGACGTGCTCTATCTGTGGCAGAGCGATTAGACCACAGCGTCTCTACATTATTATTATGTGCTAAGTTGTTACACATATTGATTATTGTTAAAGGAGGCGTATGGATCGATCCTATGATATCATTGTTATTGTTTATTGGTGAGATGGTTAGGTGTGTGTGCCCACATTCCTATCTCACATATTGGTGCATTAGAACTGCAGCTAATGTACACATTGTTAATTGTTATTATTATTGGCTCATATGGGTATTCCTTTTAGATGATCAATATCATTTGATTTTCAACTTGATCATCTCATTGTTGTCATGATTGATCATTGTATTGCTATTGTTTATTTCCGTTACTGAGCATTCTTTGGCTCAGCCGTATTTTCGTTTGTTGTTTTCTCTTATTTTTATAGCAGGTACTCAAGGGGCTCAGGGGAACGAGTGAAGAGTGTTAACTCAAGAAGTTAGGATGAGAACATTTGGATTAATAAGATTTAATAGTATTTTGATTTTAAGACTTTATTCAAATTATTTGGACCTATGTAAGGATTTGTGTGTTTCTTAGTACTTTAATTCTATCATTCATGAAACTCTGATTACTGTTTATGTGACACGTCAACCTTACCCGGGTTGGGGTGTTACAGCCAATGAGGCGAAGACGTATTCTGATTCTGTAGTTGATAGAGCCACCACATCCTGCTTGGAGCTCTTCCAAGAGACCGCTCCTCCATTCAGAATGAAAATGCATCCCGATTGTGACCGTGAATCGTCACGATCGGTTTGGAAACTCGCATCCGTGTAACCTCTTACAACGAGTTCCTCATCACCAGATCCATAGATTAGGAACATATCTCTCGTCCTCCTTAGGTATTTAAGTATGTTCTTAACAGCCATCCAATGACTGTTTCCAGGATTTTTCTGGTAACGGCTTGTCATGCTTAAGGCGCATGACACGTCCGGTCGAGTGCATATCATTGCATACATGATGGATCCAATAGCAGATGCGTATGGGATTGCCTTCATTTTATCTTGGTCATCCTTTGAGCTTGGACATTGAGTCGTACTCAATATCGTTCCTCTTTGAATAGGTACAGTACCTTTCTTAGAGTTCTCCATCTTGAACCTTTTCAAGATTTATCAATATATGCACTTTGATTTAAACCAATCAACCGCCTTGATCTATCCCTATAGATCTTTATTCCCAGAATATAGGCGGTTTCACCAAGATCCTTAATGGAAAAGCAACTTCCAAGCCATGTTTTTACACCTTCCAAGGTTGGAATGTCATTTCCAAATAGTAGTATGTCATCAACATACAATACTAGGAAAGTTATTGTGCTCCCACTAGCCTTCTTAAACACATAAGCCTCATCAGCATTTTTGATGAAGCCAAATTTCTTTACTTCCTCATCGAAACGGTGATTCCAGCTTCTCGATGCTTGTTTTAATCCATAGATTGATTTCTTTAACTTGCATACTTGATTTGGATGTTTTGGATCGACAAAACCTTCAGGCTGAACCATATAGACATCTTCCTCAAGATATCCATTTAGAAAAGCGGTTTTGACATCCATTTGCCAAATCTCATAATCATAATGAGCAGCTATGGCAAACAATATCCTTATAGACTTTAGCATCGCAACAGGTGAGAAGGTTTCATCATAATCAACCCCTTGAGTTTGAGTGAAACCCTTTGCTACAAGTCTAGCTTTATAAGTATCCAAGTTTCCATGCATATCAGTTTTCTTCTTGAAAACCCACTTACTTCCAACTACCTTGGAATTAAGAGCTGGTACAACAAGTTCCCAAACTTGGTTGTCATACATGGATTGCATCTCGGCGTTCATGGCTTCTAGCCATTTGTCACAATCTGAATTGGACATTGCATTATGGTATGTGGTTGGTTCATCTGAATCTAGCACATAGCATCCATCCATGAAAAATCCATATCTTTCAGGTGGATTACTAGTTCTACCACTTCTGCGAACGTCTTGTGTGTATTGATCAACCCCTTGATCATCCTCAACATCCTCATGTTGAGTGCTAGTTTCTACCAAGCGTGTATCGGGTTGTGGTTCTTGATCCTCTTCAAGATCCACTGTTCTACTGCCAGCTCCTTCCATAAGGAACTTTTCTTCTAAGAACTCACCCTTTCTGGCAACAAACACCTTTTGTTCCAGTGGATCATAGAAATAATATCCCATAGAATCTCTAGGATATCCAACAAAGATACACTTGGTGGATCGGACTTCCAATTTGCTTGGGGTGGGAGTCTTAACATAAGCCTCACATCCCCAAACCCTTAAGTATGATAGGAATAGAACTCTTCCATTCCATATCTCAAAAGGTGTCCTTTCCACCTTTTTGGTTGGGGCCATATTTAGAATACGGGCCACGGAGAGCAAAGCGAAACCCCAAAATGATAGAGGTAATATGCTTCTAGCCATCATAGATCGGACCATATCCAATAAGGTTCGATTCCTCCTCTCAGACACACCATTATGTTGTGGTGTTCTAGGTGGAGTGAGTTGTGAGACAATCCCACAACTCCTAAGATGATCTTGAAAAACATCATTTAGGTATTCACCTCCTCTATCGGTACGGAGAATTTTAATTGACTTATTAAGATGATTCTACTTCATTTTTGAAGATTTTGAACATTTCAAAAGCTTCATCTTTGTGCCTTAATAAGTACACATACCCATAGCGACTATAGTTGTCGATAAAGGTAATGAAGTATCTTTCACCATTCCTAGTCATTGGCTTAAAAGGACCACATACATCCGAATGTATGATTCCTAATAAATCTTTTGCCCTTTCCGTAGTTCCACTAAAGGGTGCCTTAGTCATCTTACCTTGTAAACAAGATTCACAAACATCAAATGAATCACATTCATTTGTTTTTAAAAGACCGTTCTTTTGAAGTGTTTGTAAACGTTTCTTGTTTATATGACCAAGACGACAATGCCAAAGATAGGTATCACTCAAGTCCAACTTGAGTTTCTTGGTGTTAGTTTGGTACAATCAACTATTTAAAGTATTTTTATGAACCAATTCATAAATACCATTAATTGGAATAGCTTTAAAATAGAACATACCATTTAAAGAAACATGAATATCATATTCAATAAAGGATAATACATAATCATAATGTCTTAATTGGGATACAGAAATAATGTTCCTAGTCAAACTAGGAGCATACAAAACATTCTTCAAAATAACTTCCAAGCCACTTGGAAGTCTTAGGATGTAGTCCCCACGAGCTTCAACTAAGACTTTAGTTCCATTGCCCATGAAGAGGCTAACATCCCCTTGATTGAAGTCCCTACTTCTTGTAAACCCCTGCAACAAATTGCAAATATGAGTTCCACATCCGGTATCCAATACCCATGTGATAGAAGATGTAACATTAAGATCAATATGAATCATGTATATTGTACCTGAGGTCTGCCCGGCATCCCTCTTTGCTTTCAACTCTTGGAGATGGACATGACAATTCCTTGCCCAATGTCCTATCTCCCCACACTTGAAGCATGGGTCATTAGTAGCAACCTTTTGCTTCTTCTCTTGTGGTTTGGGTGGTACCCTTACCACCCTTTCCCTTTTCCCCAAACGGGTCCCTTACCCTTGGCAACCTTTGCCTTGAGTGTGGGATAAGGCCTTTTGTTGTTCCCACCTTCATTGATGGTGAGAACGGGTAAAACCCTTTCACCCATGGCCGGGTCAGCCGTTTTGAGCATTGAGTGAAGCTCACCAATGCTTTTGTCCCATGCATTCATGTTGTACTTCAACACGTATGTCTTGAACTTCTTGGTTAGGCCATTTAGGATCAAATCCGTGGCCAATTCCTTCGAGACGGGACAATTTAGCCTCTCGAGGCGGTCAATATGACTTTTCATCTTAATTACATAAGATGAAATAGATTGGTTGTCATCCATACGACATGCATGGAATGCTCGAACCGTTTCGAAGCGCTCAACCCTTGCTTGCTGTTGGAACGTTTCCTTCAGCTGGGTTATCATGTCGTAAGCTCCGTGATGTTCATACTCCTTTTGGAGATCCAGAGTCATGCTCGCTAGCATGAGACAAGACACTTGGACGGAGTCCTCAGTGTATTTCAGCCAATCGTTATAGGCCTCCTCATCATCCTCGGTAGGTTGATCGGGGATAGGGACGTCTAAAACATATGACCTTCTCTCTTGCTTGAGAACGATTCTCAAGTTTCGATACCAATCAATAAAGTTGTTATGATTTAGACGTTCCTTTTGGAGGATCGCTCGTAATGATTGGTTGGACGCGGAGGAGTTATCGTGATTTTCATTATTGGTGGCCATCTACAAAATTTAACAAAGATCTATTTTAGTATTTTCGATATTGCTATTTTTAATAATTAATGCCTTTTAAGGTCATTTTTATATTAAAATCTAGAACCCAACATTACATTTAAATTGTGGTTAGGTGACCTTTATCCCACGATTTAAATTAATAAGGTGGTCAACGATTGACGGTTGCAACCACTTGCAACTTCTAGAGGTATGGGATCGACTTTAAACATCATATGTAAAATCAACATGTTAATCCCATGAACACCATTTGGAAACCATATTGTAGGTGATCCATTTAACATGGTGCAAATCAAGACATCCTACTTGCACAAGTGTGAGTTTGCCAAAATGAGTGGTTAGGTGACCTTTATCCCACGAATATGGCATTCTCACCTTAAGTCATAAGTTCCCTCAAAGTGGTTAGGTGACCTTTATCCCACTAAGAGTTTCCAAGTGACTTAAGTGTTTTGTAAAAGGACGGTGTTGACCTTGTTTTTCAAATGTTTAGAGGTTTCATAATTCTAGTTTAGAAAACTCTATGTACTTGTATTTGTATGCTTTCAAATACAAGATACCCTATGGTCCTTTGATTAAAACCTATTTTAATCTTTAATATCATTAAATCATTTTAATAACCTTTTATTACCTTTTAATGATTAAGAACCATCATTTTTTATAACTTGTTAAGTTTGTTAATTAGTTTGTAATGCATGTCAAAATTCCAACCACACAATCAAATAACAAACATCCAAACAAGTCATAAACATAAACAACCATAATGTGCATAACCTTAGCTACTATTGTGACCACACTTGTTTGCCATCACAAGTGTGGTCATTTGGTCTTTCTTAAGGGTTGAATACAACAAAAAATTGAGGTCTTGATATACCCCTAATGAACTTGCATCCATATGCTTCAAGTCCTTCTTTTGTGTTTTCCTTTTGTGCTTCTTTCCCGAGCATCTTCTTTTACAAAATATATGTCCTAATACATATTTCTAGTAAAAGAAAAAACACTCCTAATCTATTATTACATCCCAATGAATAAATAGACAAATTACATTTTTAAACAAAGCATAAAAGAATAATATTACAATCCCAAATGAAAACAACCAAAACAAAAATTGCAAGCATCCAAACAACACAAGGCCAAAGCTAGGTTATGCACCAACATGAACAATCATTAACATCATTCAACAACCAAAATAAACCCCATGAAACCTAAATTTTCAGCCAACATAAACTGAAAATTTGGGTTTGTTTGTCCAAACAAACAACAATCAAACATAGCAAGCAATAAACATTGCTATCTTTCACAGTTTAATCATAAGCATGAAGATATAACTTTGAAAGATTTGGGGTTTACAAAATCAGCCAAAATCAGCCTCTAATAGGTTGATAATAATCCGTTAAACCGATTTTAAAGAACTAGAACAAGCAAGTTATCCACATAACCGGCTCTTGATGCCATTGACGGGTTTGCTAGAACACAAAATCCAAGTTTAACCATTTAAACTTTCAGAAAATGCAGCGGATATATAGCTTTTAAAACCGATTTTAAAGGCTGAAAATTTCATGTTCATAGTGATGTTTTAAGATGGAAAACAAACCCAAATCAAAAGGATCATTTATGTGAACAATCAAGCTATGAACAATATGTTAATAAGCATAAAATCACAGCTACATAGAGCTGTGAACAACTACCTTTCAGCAGCTAAAACCGACCAAAGAAAAGGTTGAATGATGCTTGTGAATTCGGCCAAGAGTCCAAAGGAGGCCCCCTCAAGCTTGTATACCCAAAGCTTGTGTGCAAACACTCTTCTTGTTAGGTAGATGTACACCAAAATCAACACAAAACACTCTTCCAAAAGCTCCTCTAATGCTGCTGGCTGAAACTTGTTAGAGAAAAAAGAGAGTGTTTTGGTGTGTTGTATGAAATGTGAATGGGTGAGAGAATGGGAGAATCCAAGACTTGTTTAAATGTGTGTTTTACTCAAAGCAAAAATGGTCCAATAGAAAAATAGGGGGGGCGGCCGAAAATAGAGGTTCAAAAGGGGTTTTCCCTCTTTTAATCTTGACACATTCACACACATTAAAATGTCTTGCCACCTAGACATACAATTAACTAATTAATTGTATGTACAAGTTATATATATAACTTATAAAATTAATCATTTAACTTATAAGTTATAATTTCTCATTATTATTTGGTGTCATCTAACTAATTTAAATAACACTCCAAATAATACCATTGAACAAAATATCCTAATAAGTTGTTCCCTCTCATATGCAACTTATTTAGAAAACCCATTTTCTAAATTAGTGTAAATATTTAATTGCATGATCATATCATCAATTAAATACCTAATTGGTGTTTGCTAAGCTTGTTATTGGGTATAACCCGACTTGGATCATAACGTACTAACCACATCAATATTCTAAGTGTCTTGGGCACACAGAATCCTACAATAAGTACTGTACCTTTTGTGATGAAAGAACTCACAATATAGAAAATTGTTACTTTAAAAAGACTTCACCAAGGACAAGATTTGCCAATACACAATGAGCAAAGATTATGTTAATCCTCAATTTTGAAGAAATCAAACTATTGGGTTTCAAAGAACCTTCCTTAAATTTAAGATGTTTTAAGAGAAATGATTCTGTAAGACCAAAACAATACTTTCAAGATCATTTCATTCTAAGGTCTGTGAGAATGTATGATAAAAATGTTAAAAACAAACATTTTTCAAAAGTTGGTCATTCAAATGATATGAATTTTAGTAATAATGATAAAAATTTGAGTATAACAAACAAACCAACAAACAAACCCAGTATATCCCACTCAAGAGCAGGGTCTGGGGAGGGTAGGTGTAGGCGAGACTTTCCTCTATCTTGTTAGGTAGAGAGACCGCTTCCAAAAAATAAGTATCATTGATAAATTTGGAAAACCCAAGACCATCTCAAGCAATTTACCATCATTGATAAATTTGGAAAACCCAAGACCATCTCGGCTTGGGTATATAACTTAACTTAATTTCTTTGTTGTGTAGGTACGCCCGACAAGGCCTATCAATACATGGTATGTGGATAGCGGGTGTAGTCGGCACATGACGAGCAATCATGCCTTACTACAAGACTTTAGGTTAAAAGATGGTACACATGTTGCTTTTGGTGGTGATGCAGGAGGAAAAATCATAGGAGAGGGAACAATATCTAATGGGATAATAAGCTTTAATTCTAAGGTCTATTATGTTTGATGATTCTTTTTGCTATGTTTTGAAGACAAGTTTTCAGATTAGCAAAGCCTGAGTGATTGTTAAAGCTATTAGGGATCGAGATGTATACAAACTGGATATGTCTCAAGTTGATCCATCTACAGAAACAACTTGCCTCATTGCTAAAGTTTCAAATGTCAAAAGTCAGCTTTGGCATAGACATCTTGGGCATTCCAACTTCAAGAATATGAATAAGCTTGTAGCAGGAAATCATGTTATTGGACTTCCATCAAAGAAATTTGCTACTACTAATTACTGCTTAACATGTTTAAAGGGGAAGCAACACAGAGCGTTTTATAGGCCCAAGCAAATAAACTCAAATTCCAAACCGCTTCAAATGTTGCATATGGACCTTTTTGGACCAACCAATGTGAAGAGTATTGGAAGAAAATCTTACTGTTTAGTTATCATTGATGACTTTACAAGATTTTCATGGGTTTTCTTTTTGAATGTTAAATCTGAAACGACTGAATTATTAAAAGAATTCATCATAAAAGTTGAAAATCAATTAGAACAAAAGGTAAAAATAATAAGATGTGATAATGGTATGGAATTAAAAAATGCAAATATTGACATGTTCTGTGTAGAAAAAGGAATTGCTCATCAGTTCAGTGCTCCTAGAAATCCACAACAAAATGGAGTTGCTGAAAGGAAGAACAGAACTTTGATTAAGGCAGCATGATCCATGTTAGTAGATGCGAAAATTTCTGTTACTTTCTTAGATGAAGCCATATCGACAGCATGTTTCGTCCAGAATCGTTCTTTAATTGTCAAAGACAAACTGAAAACTCCTTATGAGTTGATGTTTGGCAGGAAACCAAACATAGATTTTCTTAAATCTTTTGATTGTCCAGTTATGAATTTAAACTCAACTGATCATCTAGGAAAATTTGATGCAAATGTGATAGTGGATTTTTTGTTTGATATTCATCTGTTTCAAAAGCCTATCGAGTTTATAACTCTAGGACAAATGTTATAATTGAAACATTCAACGTTAAATTCCTGGAAAATTCATTTCCATCAGTTTCAAATGGTCCAACATGGTTATTTGATTTAGATTCATTGTTAAACTCTTTTCAATCTAAACTTGTTTGATCAATCTAACTTGCTTGATTCTACAGGTGAAAAGAAAATTCATGGACATCTCAGTTCTTTCAGTGATGATTCAGATTCTGACGATAATGATGACTCAAGCCCAGATTATCCATTTTTCTCTTTTGTCAAAGATTTAATAATGCAGCTTAATAATAATGATCAATCTCATCAAGATAAAGATCATTTCGCTTCAGAAGATCAAAATGCTTCACAACCAATTCCTAATGATGGTACTGAAGTTGCACAACCTGAGTCTGGAACATCATCCGTTTCTGGTGATGTAGTTAATTCTGGTAATCTTGATTACTTTCTCAACTCACCGACTCAAGTTCCAAATTTCAACGCACATTTTTCAAGCCTATTGCATCAGCTTTCCAACTTGAATCAAACAAATCTGGATGTTCATGTTCATGGAAATGAGATTTCAACATCTCGTATTCACAAAACCATCCACCATCTCAGATTATTGGTCCTTTGAATGAGAGAACTACGATGAGTAAATTAGAACAAGCAAATCTTTGCTTATAATCGTGTTTTCTTTCTCAAATTGTTCCTAAAAACGTTACCGAAGCATTAAAGGACGATAGTTGGATTGAGGCTATGCAAGAAGAATTATTGCAATTCCACAAACAAGAAGTGTGGAATCTTATGGATTTACCTGAAGGAGAAAATGCCATACGCACAAAATGGTTGTTTAGAAACAAAAAAGGTGATCGAGGTATAGTCATTAGAAATAAAGCAAGACTCGTTGCTGTTAGGACCGTGTAAGGACGGAGTACTAACTGATTCATCGTGAAACCAAATCAAATAGTGCAGAATCCTATTTGATTGGCGATCCAATCAGGGAAAACGTTAACAAGATCAAACCTAATGATTAGAAAACATTAAGAACGAACTAGGAATGATCTGAAACGTTATATGAACTTGGAAGGGACGAACAGGGGGTTATGGGTCGACTAGGGTTATGAATATTCAAAGTGTTTTTTTTCCACGAATTAAGTGGTATTTATAGGTTACAGCTCTCATTCGTACGACTGAGCCAAGCGACTGGCTCAATCGTGCGACTGAGTCATACGATTGATTCATTCGTACGACTGAGTTAGTCTTATGACTCAATCGTGCGATTGACTCAATCACCTGGTTCAGTCGTGCGATTGGCTCATTCGCATGGTCCAGTCGTGCGACTGACTCAGGATACTTAGTTAAACATATTCTTAAACCTTTAATGGTTTACAACTATGTCTAACAACCGTACACCTATTTAACATTGTCATATATGTGTGTAACAATAAAAATATGAATAGATATAACATTAAAAAACCCGTAAACATATATAGAAGAGTTTCTCATTTGTATTAATCAAACATTACATAAGTGTTACACGAAAAGGAAGTCTATTACATTTAAGCTCACTAGACTAGAACTGGGGACATGTGTACCAACAAACTCCCCTTGGACCTAGTTCTATCTAGACTTTGACTTCTTTCTTGAACTCTTCAAATCTCTTCACCCTTTCTTCTCTTGAGACCCCAGAATGAATATTCAATGCAAAGCAGATACGTATGACATGTTAGAACTGCAGTGCTTGCACAATATCCTGTGTGTCAAAAACCAGTGGCCACTTGTATAGCGTATAGACATCCGACGCTGACAAGTTTATTAGCCACATGGGGTCGAACACTCTGATCGTGTCCACACACCCTTCCCTATCCAAAACAATGACTGCCTCTCCTGAGCGCCAGTCATCATACGACCACTTGAAATGTGGGGTAAAGTCCTATGGCATCTCCCTCAGTGGAATTCTGGACATAGTACGCGGAGGGCGCCACTTCAGGACAATCTTAGGTAAGCCAGTAATGGGACTCACTTCAGACCTTCTGATGCAACAGGTGGCCTGCTGTGGTCTGAAGTTGACCCATCTAGTCATGTATTCCCTCCTCAGGGCAGCCTCAAACCAGCCTGACATTTTCTTCGGATCAGCGTATAATAACTTCAGGCGCGCCAGCTGGTTGAGCTCAAAACCAGGGAGAGTCTTCAGATCATGAGGGAACCTGAAGTACTCTATACCCCTCTCCCGTTTTACTGCATACACCCCGAGATCATCAAAATAGGCCCAAGCAATGATTTTTCCTGACACCTTCATGCTTTTCTTGACTTTGTAGAGTTTAGTGTAGGTACTCTGTGTTGCTGCAGAACGTTGGGCCCTGACCTCTGCGGAGCAAGCCGCCCATTCCGCCTTTCGAATATCAACATCAACATCCGATGCTTGGGCTTGGCTTGTTGAGGCTTCTGCTCTCTTCTCTTTTTCACTGAGTTTACCTAGAATATCACTGTCAAGAGTGTTTACCAAATCTGGAAACATGTTTCCCTCTTGGTCAGTGTATTCTGGGTAGTGCTAATCTGTGATGTCTTCAATTTCTATTTCTTCAATGTCGTTGAGCTCGTCATCATTAGCATCATCAAAAGTTGGTGCATCCTTAACAATTTTGTCTGGATTTAGACGAAATATTTCAGCAAGCTGCTCATCAGTAAGGTCATGAATTATTTCTCCTTCTTCAGGAGTATAACTCACCGACCTTCTAACGATCCCCTACAGACCAAGAATCATTGTGAGTTGAGACTTGATCTGTTGGAGGGGAGCAACATCATGCTCATCTTGCTGAAATCCTTTATATGTTTCATATCAACACATAGAGTAGCAATCATTAGTATAAACTCAAGTTAAATAAACATTAATCATTAAATATTCACATGAGTTTCATATACATCAATAGAAGAATCAAGTACAAAAGTTTAAGAATAAGACATCTAATCAATACATTTGTCCTAGATCCTTGCTGGGTCTTCTGCAGATGAGGAGGTCGGTGGGGCAGCAGCTGATGCTCCCTGGTCCTGTCTTCTCTTAGTCCGCTGCTCATGACCAGGGGCAGATGCAGATGCATCTCCTTCATCTTCATCACCATCTCTTCCTTTATCCTCATTATCACCTCCCTCATCATCATCATCACTATCCTCTTCTTCATCATCTTCCTCATCATCATCATCTTCATCATCACCATCATCGCCATCTCCCTCTCTTATCCTAAGAGGATCAGCTTGAGACCCTTTCAGCTTAAGCATAATCTTCTTATTTGCAGACTCCAACTCCTCTATCTTTTGAGTTGACAGGACATTCCGTTCCTGGAGTTGGGCAATCTGAGTTGCTTGAGAAGCATTTTGCTCCTCAAGCTGAAGCATCCTCGCTGTCTTCTCTTCATCAGCAGCTAGCAGCTTTAGCACCATCCTGTTGAGTGCTGCTAGCTGTTCCTCCACTCCAATGGGAGGGAGGGGTGAACCTGTAGTAGCTGAGGATGGGCCAGCTCGGTGGCTAGTGGTGGTGGCTGTGGTGGTGGTGAATATTGGAGGTGGAATGTGAGTGGATTGTGGAGTGGGATGTATAGTGGTAGTAGGTTGGGTGGTGGTGACAGGTGGTGGAATGGGTGTAGTTGTGGCTGTGGTAGCTTGGTGGTTTGGGTGGTTAAGGTAGTGGTGGTGGAAGTGGTAGTAGTAAGCAGAGTAAGCCTTTGGAGTTTGGTCTTCTTCCCGTGGGGCTGACCCATTCTCTTTAGCCTGGATCCCTTGGATCCTGATGCTCCCCCTTGGCTGATGGGAGTGTCTGGGGTATAAGATGGGTCTGCCGTAGAACCCCTAGACTCTCCCAGGCGTCGACCAACCTCCCGAATCCCATGCTCAGTCGCCACAACCCGGCTGCCCACTCTCCGGGTTAGAGGCTCTTCATCAGACGCCTCTTCATCATCAGGCTGGAATCCTTGATGGAATCCTGCAGTCTGTAACTCTTCGGTTAGGGATGATGGAGATATACCCTGTGCTACTGTAGAAGTGGTCTCTTGGCCTGGATCTCCACCATTATCTGAGTCATCACTCGGCACTGCGATTGGCTCTGTATCAGACTCACTGTCATCATGGCGCCACTTCTTCTTCGAAGGCGCCGCATAATCTTCTCGGGCCAGATGCCCAAGCAATCTCCTTACCGGGGGTTTCACCTGCTTCCCCCGGTAGACTTTCATCCTCCCTAATGTAGTGTCGTCCATAACCTCTAGGACGACTGTATCTTCTTGAGCTTTGGGCAGTTGAGGAAGCTTTTGGTCAACAATCATCTGGATGAATCGCGGGTACATACAAAAGCTCTTTTTTCCCTTAGCTTCGATGTTCTCCACCAGATAGGTGAAGATCATCCGAGAGAAGCTGAAAGGGAAGTTCAGCACCAGAGCAGCAAATGCATTCTACGTCTGGTCTGACAACTCATCAAACCCGCCTTTCCTTGAGGCTAAACATCGTAGGAGTATATGGGCAAGGTACTTGAACTGGGGGCTCAAGTTGCTCTTGTTGAGCATACTCGAGTTTATGTCCCCCGAGTACTTTTCCCTCAAGAAGCAGCCTCGGACGGTTAGGGGATGCAGACGTGTTGGGCAATCAACATCATCCCCTAACTCAAGTACCGTCCGTATGTCCTCCTCTGATAGCTTGATATCTTGACCAAAGATAGAGCTTCTGATAATATACGGCTCCCTGGACCTATCAACCACATCGTTTTCCCAAAACGACTGTTGTATCGATCGATAAGGTTACACTGAGTGGAGATCGCTCGGAATATCCTCGAGCGTCTTAGAAAGCTGATGATCCCCGTGAAATCTGCCGTATTGCGGGAAGTCATATCAAGATGAGCACATATGTTGTGCTTAGTGCTCATGGTCCATCTGCTTGCCATCTGTTCACACAAAACAAATAAACATTAGTACATGTTGAAGATAGCTAAAGTAAGTTAATGAACTTTAAACCTTGGTTTAGTCGTGCGACTGAACACACGAATGAGACCTAGTCGTGCGATTGAATTCATTCGTACGACAAGGTCATGCGATTGGACTTAGTCGCAAGACTTCTCATACGTTTGCCTCAGTCGTGCGACTGAGCTCATACGCATTGTTCAGTCGTGCGATTGAGTCAATCGTTCATCTCAGTCGTACGATTGAGTCAATCGTTCATCTCAGTCGTACAATTGAGGTTCATCAGAGTGTCCAGTCGTTCATTCGACTGTTTGTCCATTCAAATTTGTGTTTTGAGCTATACTTGATGTTAAACGTCAAATTTGGCTCATTACACTCATAATAGACAGGCTTAGTATCTTTTATGTTTGGTTTGAACTTTTTGCTAAGGTTAGGTGGTTTATTTGTCCATTTTGTCCTCGGTTACTGTTAGGTGAAATTTTGAGTGATTTGTGTTGTCATTGTTCGGTTTTATTGATGAACCATTTCAAATATTACCTGTATAAGCAGAAGAGAAAGTCAGAACACACGAATATATGGTAAAGTGAATCAAACAAAATTTTGGCAGCGGTTCTTTAAGTCGTACGTATAGCGGGGCGATTTGGGTGAATGGACGACTGAGGCCGATACGACCAGTATTTATACTAGGGCAACTCCCAGTCGTGCGACTGAGCCCTGTCGCATAGGTGAGTCGTGCGACTGAGCCTAGTCGCATGAGTGAAACATGCGACTGAGGCTCAGTCGTGCGATTCACCCATTCGGTCATCTCCAATCGTGCGATTGAGGGTCATTCGTACCACTGTCACAGTCGGTCACCTCCAATCGTGCGATTGGGCTCAGTCGTATTGTCTATTCATACGACTTGACTCATTCATATGCTTCAATCGTACGACTGGATCATACTTATGGTTCAATCGTGCGACTGGCCATACTTGTGACATTTTGACCTTCTTACCATACGACACTTAGTTCCATTTAACAGTAGATAAACATTATGAGCAAGTTGATCATCTCATACATGACCATTTAAAATACGACCTTTTGATCACCTCAGAAGTGATCCATTTATCCACCTGATCATCTCAGACATGACCCATTTATCCACCCGATCACCTAAGACGTGATCCAATTATCTACGCGATCACCTCAGACGTGATCCATTTATCCACCCGATCACCTCAGACGTGATCTATTTATCCACCCGATCGCCTCAGACGTGATCCATTTATCCACCTGATCACCTCAGACGTGATCCATTTAACCTTTAAGAAACAATTTGTTTAGGTAAACGTTAAGCTCATTTGGTGACGTTTACAGAGAACATTATGCACAGTCCGACATTGACACACTATACATATAACTTGAAAATTTTAAACTACGAACAAAATAAACATCTTTTTGTGATTTTTTGTTAGGGCAGGTTAGTGTAGCCTATTAACATTGACATCATATCAAGGACAGACTCATATGGAATCAGACAGGCATAAACACCATTACTTGGAACCTTTTATCTGTATTTAACTTTAAACACTTGCATAAATTACATATCACAGTTTTTCACTCATCTAAGACTTCTAAGATCTAACTGGGAATCATGCTTGATATGATAAGTAACATCCATTGATTTTGAGCATCAAATGAAGCAGGCACGACGATTGTCAGTATACTTGTCCACTTAAATCCATACACAGACTTTTGACACACATCAGTGATTAATTAGATGAATTAGGTCAACAAGTGTTTGTGTGTTCCATAGGTATATGGTAATCAATCTTCCTCAGGAGATTTTTGAGCGGTCTTGGTGTAAGGCCCCGCTCCCAGGCGCCTTACGGTTGGTGGTTCATCGCACGTAAAACATACATAATGTATATAATCATAAAATAACACAGCGGAATTAATAAAATATACATTCTCATTCATTCATAAAAGTCATTACATCATTGACATGATTACAAAATACAGCTTTCTCTGCTTTGCCTATCTTCGCTATGATTGCTGCTGAAGCATATGAAACCTTTGATTACGTAAGTAATCTCGTTCTTATGAATCCTCAGCAACCATAGGGTCATACACAGTGACCTCTATAGAAGATATTAAGTTCAAAATATAAAAATTATATTTTTATACTAAAGAATATTCCGTAGGTAATTCCGTACATCGGAACCCTTACGGAACACTCTTGACACTCTCATGCAACATACTTTGTTGCATGTATTATGCACACGCTCTTCCAGTGCGTGGCAACATTATAAAAATTAAAGGAGATTTCTTAAGTAATCCCATTTATGGGAATCCTCAAGAAATCTCGTAATGGCATGCAACGTGATGAGTTGCGTGCGTTATGGGCCCACAACACATGACGTTGCAGCATTATCAAATGGAGAATGCCATCCCAAAAGAGCTGAGTAGCGGCCTCGTGCCATCCCCAGCAACGCTACCTGCCAACTGGAAACAAATAAAAAGTCAGCGTTGCTGAGTGAGTTCTAGTTTTATAATAAACATACTTTGTTCATATTAAAACCGTTCATTCTTTACACGTGATCATACATCGTACATACATATAGATAATATCTTTATTATCTCATTCGTTCATTCGTTCGTTCGTCATACATCGTTATCTTTCACTTCTCGTTTAGGTCCTGTCAGGCTTTACCCACTTCATGGCACGCAGCCATGATTGCTGTGGTCGAATGACAAGGACCCCGTTGCATCTTTTCTTGCACACTGGATATCTTTTGTACCACTACCATCTGCTATACCCCGAACGTTATTAGCTACCGGGCTGAAGTCATTAAATGAACAGCAAAACGTATGCCACGGTACTAGAGGTAAGCGGTAGGGATACCATACATATGGTCAATCACTAAGAAGGACCCGTTAAACTTATCCAATGTTTGCAATTCATCTTTCGTTAATTCGTTCGTTAATGCATGTATTCATCATCTTTTAATCATTCGTTCATTCATTAATACATGCATTCGTCATCGTGTTCCCCTTTCGTTATCTTTCACTTTACGTTACATAATACTTCGTTCGTTCGTTCATTAATACGTAAAGCCATAGAAAGATATTCACGCGTTATTATAAGGAACACACACATCATACATACATCATCATACATAGCATCATACGTACATCGTCATACATAACATCATACATGGATCATCATACATCATCATACATTACCTCGTACATACATAGCCTACATCATCAATCGTCACTAGGCACTTACGTAAATTCCATGTAGGGACTTACTCCCGTATCCTTCCCGTAACCGGGACTTACTACGCGTCATCTTGAGTGCGGTAGCACTAACTATCCCTCCAAGATCGTGGGGACTCATACTAGGACCTTATATAACATATCGAGTCCACAACCATACCCTAGACGTATAACACTACATTATACCCCAATGGGCCATACATACATACGTCAATAAACAAGTTTATATGTGCTCCAGCCCTAAAAATCATTTAAAATCAGTAAAAGAGGGGTCCTAGAACTCACTTGTGCTTGACAAGCAGCTTCTCAATCAAGCCTTAAAGTTGCGGGTCACACTACACTGCCTGCAAATAAGTTAACACTCAAAAGAGTTAATTTCTGCCTAATTTCGCTACTAAGTTCGCAGGTAGTTTCGCCCGTAGATTCGCCAGCAGTTTCGCTAGGCAAATCAGCAGTTTCGCTGCTAGTTTCGCCGGGCAGCATTCTGCCAGTTTCGCTGGACAGATTCGCTACCTCGAGCGCCCAACTTTCGTTGGAATTCCCTAGTTTCGCAATATCTAAGGTCAACTAGGGCATTGGCATAGTCATCAGCGAAACTATAGTTTCGCTCAGGCGAATATGTAGTTTCGCCGAAGCGAAATTCTAACTTCGCTGTAAATCCTTCCAGTTTCGCTGGACGAACTTACAGTTTCGCTAGATGAGACCTTAAATTCGCAGAACGAGCTGAAATTTACGAATCAGCTCGTTTTAGCCCAAAAATCCAATCCTTTCCACCCAAACCCTTGGATTATCATCCAGGAAGCTATATCTAAGCTCATTACACGTTTTCTTACCCTAAAACGTGTGTTTTGGGGCGATTTTGCCACTTTAAAACCTCAAAAACCCACACTCGGGTTTTTCACCAAATGTAGAAATTTAGATACGTTTCTTACCTTGATTCTTGTAGTTTAGGAGTCCACAAACACCAGCCTTCGATTCTTGACCACCCGAGCTTCAATCCGGCACTTTCTCTCTCTACACTTTCTCTCTCTAGAATGGGCGTTTGAGTGAAAATGAGAGTTGCTCAGCTGATCCATCTATTTATATGCCAGGCGTTCCCGGGACCCCAAACTCGTTAAACTCGTGACCCGGAGGGTTAACTCGGTGTAATACCCGCAACCATTTTATATTTATTAAATGGTTTTTCATCCGAGCCCATCACTATTACTTGACTCGATTAGAAAATTTTCCGGGTGTTACAAGTCCACCCCCCTTATTTAGGTTTCGTCCTCGAAACCTGTTATTCTTCGAACAGATGTGGGTAATGTTGTCTCATCTCTTCTTCAGTCTCCCACGTAGAATCAGATCCCTTCCTGTGCTTCCACTGTACGCGCACAAGAGGAACTACTTTGTTTATTAGCCGTTTCTCTTTTCTATCGATGATTGCTACTGGTTGCTCCACATAGTTGAGCCGTTCGTCTACTTCGATATCCTCCAGCGGTACAACCATATCTTCATTGGCCAAACATTTCCTCAGATGAGATACGTGGAAGGTCGGGTGAATTCCACTCAGCTCATCTGACAGTTCCAACCTATAGGCCACCTCTCCCACACGGGCGATAATTCGGAAAGGGCCTATATACCGCGGGCTCAGTTTACCCCGCTTTCGGAACTAATAATTCCTTTCCAAGGCGAGACCTTCAACATGACCCGATCACTGACCTTGAACTCTATCGGTCTTCGCCTCTTGTCAGCATACGACTTTTGTCTGTCTTTCGCCGCCTTCATGAAGGTTTTGATCTTTTCTAACTTTTCAGTCGTCGCTTCAACTACCTCGACTCCACCCAGTTCCTTCTGCCCAATGTCTCCCCAACATACGGGCGTCCTACATTTCCTACCGTACAACATCTCGTAGGGCGGCATGCGAATGCTGGCATGATAACTGTTATTGTAAGAGAATTCTGCTAACGGCAGGTGATCGTTCCAACTTCTTCCAAAATCGATCACGCACGCTCGAAGCATGTCTTCGAGTGTTTGGATCGTCCTCTCAGACTGACCGTCTGTCTGGGGATGATAGGCCGTGCTAATGTGTAGCCTCGTCCCTATTGCATCATGAAACCTCTTCCAAAACTTGGAGGTAAACCGGGTGTCACGGTCAGACACAATAGACACCGGTACGCCATGAAGAGCTACAATTTCTTTGATAAATAGACCCGCCAATCTTTCAGATGAATACGTCTCGCGGATCGGTAGGAAGTGGGCACTCTTCGTCAATCGATCAACTATCACCCGAATCAAATAATATAGAGGCAAAAATTTTGTCTATTAGGAACGTACTGGACACAACGTCAGGGTCTGTTCTAGCCTCCTCCTGCATCATGGTGAACGCCCTATCCTTTGCCCTCGGTGCTTCTCCTCCCGTCTTCTTCTCCCCTGAGCCCTCAGCCCTCGGCTTCTTGCAATCTCTGCTCATATGACCACTTTCCCCACAGTTAAACCACTTGCCCATTCGGCAATCCTTGGCCATATGTCCAGTCCTCCCGCACTTGAAACAGATGTTGGATCCCCACTTACACTCCCCCGAGTGCTCTTTCCCACACTGTCCACACTTCCTCAACCCTGCTCCCTTCGCGACCACTCGGTGGTCGTCTACCCTTGCCTTCTTGTTACTTGTCGAGGTATCACCTCGACCAAACCTCTTTCCCTGCCAACCCCTCTCGCCACCTCCTTTCTTACCACCCTCAGCCTTCACCAACGCAGCTCGCTCATCGTACAACCTTCCCGCCAAATCCACCACCGACCTGAAAGTACTTGGTCGAGCGAAATCAAATGCCAACGAATTTCGGCTGGCAACCCCTGAATATACCGGTTGATCTTTCGAGACACCGGCGTCACCTGCTCTGGGACCAATCGCGCCATATCGTTGAACTTGGCAGTGTATTGTTGGTGGGTCATCGTCCCTACCTCCAACTGCAGAAACTCTCTCTAAACTCGGTCCATCTCCCGACGAGGATTGAACTCCTCGATCACCATTCTCTTCAACTCAGACCACTTCATTTTCCCAATGGCCCTGCTACCCTCAGCCTGGACAATATTGTCCCACCAGCACAATGCCGTCCCCGTAAATGAATGGGTAGCAAACTTCACCTTTTTATCCTCCTGGCAGTCACTGATATCGAGGACCGCCTCCATCTCCCTCACCCATTGGTGAGCATCAGCAGCTGTACCAGAACCATCAAAAGTCGGGGGCTTGCACCTCATGAATGCCCCGTAGTTACAACCCCGTGTTGTCTCACGCTCGGCCTCCTCCTCCTCCTCCTCTTCATCATCAGAAAGAACCGTTTCCGGCTCTTGTTGCTGCTGCCGCCTCCCTGAGGCTCGATTCCTCCCTCGCCTCTCATCTTCACGTACAGCTTTTATCACCTCGGTCACTACAGACGGTAAGATTGTCTGCATGACTTGGTGCACCTCCTCGACCACTGCCTCTTTCACCGAGGCCCTCAATCATCACTCTCATCCACTCCCCCGAGGGAGTAGTATTAGGTTCTTCAGGAACCTCCTTCTCTCGTCTAGGCCTTCCCCTTGTGGCTCGTGGTTCCGCACCACTTCCGCCACTGCCTCCACCAAGTGGGGCTTTAGATGATCTACCACCACCATCTTCTATCTCACACTGAAAGGTTCAAATACCAACACGGTCATTCAAGGAAATAGCTCAGTTTATGTTAAGTACAGTAAGTTACTAATTACAGTGGCCAGTTGTGATTAGTCACTTACTCTACTTTTCGCACCCCAAGCATTACCCTTTCTGACTACATCAGTATCTAAATCTAACAGCACACATAAACCACATTACACGCGCATATAACTTTGATTATCTTTAAGAAAATACCTGATGGCACGCAGCTACTCAGATGGCATTCATCCCCTTTCTGTCCCATTTCTCAGTTTAAGTTTTAGGTTTATTTTGAAAATTTACCTATTTTACTTAAACTTTTGCTCTGATACCAACTTGTAAGGCCCCGCTCCCAGGCGCCTTACGGTTGGTGGTTCATCGCACGTAAAACATACATAATGTATATAATATAAAATAACGCAACGGAATTAATAAAATATACATTCTCATTCATTCATGAAAGTCATTACATCATTGACATGATTACAAAATACAGCTTTCTCTGCTTTGCCTATCTTCGCTATGATTGCTGCTGATGCATATGAAACCTTTGATTACGTAAGTAATCTCGTTGATATGAATCCTCAGCAACCATAGGTCATACACAGTGACCTCTATAGAAGATATTAAGTTCAAAAATATAAAAATTATATTTTTATACTAAAGAATATTCCGTAGGTAATTCCGTACATCGGAACCCTTACGGAACACTCTTGACACTCTCATGTAACATACTTTGTTGCATGTACTATGCACACGCTCTTCCAGTGCGTGGCAACATTATAAAAATTAAAGGAGATTTCTTAAGTAATCCCTTTTATGGGAATCCTCAAGAAATCTCGTAATGGCATGCAACGTGATGAGTTGCGTGCGTTATGGGCCCACAACGCATGACGTTGCAGCATTATCAAATGGAGAATGCCATCCCAAAAGAGCTGAGTAGCCGCCTCGTGCCATCCCCAGCAACGCTACCTGCCAACTGGAAACACATAAAAAGTCAGCGTTGCTGAGTGAGTTCTAGTTTTATAATAAACATACTTTGTTCATATTAAAACCGTTCATTCTTTACACGTGATCATACATCGTACATACATATAGATAATATCTTTATTATCTCATTCGTTCATTCGTTCGTTCGTCATACATCGTTATCTTTCACTTCTCGTTTAGGTCCTGTCAGGCTTTACCCACTTCATGGCACGCAGCCATGATTGCTGTGGTCGAATGACAAGGACCCCGTTGCATCTTTTCTTGCACACTGG
Organism: Flaveria linearis; assembly: GCA_024085815.1. Lineage (NCBI taxonomy): Eukaryota > Viridiplantae > Streptophyta > Magnoliopsida > Asterales > Asteraceae > Flaveria > Flaveria linearis. The sequence continues at coordinate 32,591,943 of CM044009.1, read as the reverse complement.
ATATCTTTTGTACCACTACCATCTGCTATACCCCGAACGTTATTAGCTACCGGGCCGAAGTCATTAAATGAATAGCAAAACGTATGCCATGGTACTAGAGGTAAGCGGTAGGGATACCATACATATGGTCAATCACTAAGAAGGACCCGTTAAACTTATCCAATGTTTGCAAGTCATCTTTCGTTAATTCGTTCGTTAATGCATGTATTCATCATCTTTTAATCATTCGTTCATTCATTAATACATGCATTCGTCATCGTGTTCCCCTTTCGTTATCTTTCACTTTACGTTACATAATACTTCGTTGTTCGTTCATTAATACGTAAAGCCATAGAAAGATATTCACGCGTTATTATAAGGAACACACACATCATACATACATCATCATACATAGCATCATACGTACATCGTCATACATAACATGATACATGCATCATCATACATCATCATACATAACCTCGTACATACATAGCCTACATCATCAATCGTCACTATGCACTTACGTAAATTCCATGTAGGGACTTACTCCCGTATCCTTCCCATAACCGGGACTTACTACGCTTCATGTTGAGTGCGGTAGCACTAACTGTCCCACCAAGATCGTGGGGACTCATACTAGGACCTTATATAACATATCGAGTCCACAACCATACCCTAGACGTATAACACTACATTATACCCCAATGGGCCATACATACATACGTCAATAAACAAGTTTATATGTGCTCCATCCCAAAAATCATTTAAAATAAGTAAAAGAGGGGTCCTAGAACTCACTGTGCTTGACAAAACTTCTCAATCAAGCCTTAAAGTCGCGGGTCACACTACACTGCCTGCAGATAAGTTAACACTCAAAAGAGTTAATTTCTGCCTAATTTCGCTACTAAGTTCGCAGGTAGTTTCGCCCGTAGATTCGCCAGCAGTTTCGCTGGGCAAATCAGCAGTTTCGCTGCTAGTTTCGCCGGGCAGCATTCTGCCAGTTTCGCTGGACAGATTCGCTACCTCGAGCGCCCAACTTTCGTTGGAATTCCCTAGTTTCGCAATATCTAAGGTCAACTCGGGCATTGGCATAGTCATCAGCGAAACTATAGTTTCGCTCAGGCGAATATGTAGTTTGGCCGAAGCGAAATTGTAACTTCGCTGTAAATCCTTCCAGTTTCGCTGGACGAACTTACAGTTTCGCTGGATGAGACCTTGAATTCGCAGAACGAGCTGAAATTTACGAATCAGCTCATTTTAGCCCAAAAATCCAATCCTTTCCACCCAAACCTTGGATTATCATCCAGGAAGCTATATCTAAGCTAATTACACGTTTTCTTACCCTAAAACGTGTGTTTTGGGGCGATTTTTGCCACTTTAAAACCTCAAAAACCCACACTTGGGTTTTCACTAAATGTAGAAATTTAGATACGTTTCTTACCTTGATTCTTGTAGTTTAGGAGTCCACAAACACCAGCCTTCGATTCTTGACCACCCGAGCTTCAATCGGCACTTTCTCTCTCTACACTTTCTCTCTCTAGAATGGGCGTTTGAGTGAAAATGAGAGTTGCTCAGCTGATCCATCTATTTATATGCCAGGCGTTCCCGGGACCCCAAACTCGTTAAACTCGTGACCCGGAGGGTTAACTCGGTGTAATACCCGCAACCATTTTATATTTATTAAATGGTTTTTCATCCGAGCCCATCACTATCACTTGACTCGATTAGAAAATTTTTCGGGTGTTACACTTGGGGCTTAGAAGATTTGGTTCTAAGAATTTTCAAAGAGATGCTAAGCCTCAGGTCAGTGCCATCGCACAGCAGAGAGGCGTAAACAGCAATGAGTTCTTAGAACGGATAGGTTATGCTAAACCTCAGGTCAGTGCCATCGCACAGCAGAGAGGCGCAATACCTATCTTCCTCTTAGAGCAGTATATTTGAATATACATTGTTTCCAGTGACATTTGTCATCTTTTGCTCTGTTTTTCAGGTCTTTACTCACATTTGTGGCATTTGCTTGCTCATCACCCCTTATTGGAAATTGATTGATTGTGCAGACCAGGGATACCATGAAAACCCACAACTTGCTAAATTATTTAAGTTTATGCCAAATCACTGATGACGTCTACTAATCTATTGTGTTGAATCTACCGACACATCGTACAATGCACTGGCACCACCCTAGATCTACTTTCTCGGGTAGTTACAGTACCAACCAAGCGTACTATCATTTTCCCAATATGTTAGACCTAGACTTCCCTGATTTATAATTTTCTATGATTTACTTAACCTTGCAAAACATAAATCTTTTTGGTGTTCCAGTAACGCGACGCCTATGTACTATCACTTTCCATTTTGCTGAATCACATTTCCAGTCTTTCTGTCTTTGCCTTTTCAGCTTAACTAACCTTCCCCCCCTTTTTTTTCTTTTTTCTTTTTTTTAAGTAAGTAATTACTAAACATAACCTAATCTCCCCCTAAAATACTAAAACAGAAAATCTTTTTGTGTTTTTGGATTTTTAATCGACAAGGAAATTAAATGAAATAAAACTAGAAAATTAAAAAAATTATAAAAATTAAACATGTGTCGGACTACGCTCCTGTTTCTTCTGAGATAACTTCACTTTTCTTTTTAACTTCGTTGACCTCTAACAGATATAAAAATCTGGGTTTATCAAATGCTTTTGTATAGAGGTCAGCGCGTTGAAAATCTATATTAATTTTTATCACATCGATTAAATTCTTTTCAAAACAGTCACGTATAAAGTGATATTTAATTCTGATGTGTTTGGTCTTAGGATGTTGGACCGGATTTTTAGTTACTGCAATTGCAGCAGAATTATCAACAAATATAGGAGTAGAAGAGAAATGCAAACCGTAGTCCTGCATTTGCTGTTGTATCCATATGATTTGAGAGCAGCAGCTGGCGCGCAACATATTCAGCTTCACAAGTAGATAGAGCAACTGATGTCTGCTTCTTACACTGCCAAGTCACCAATCTCCTCCCGAAAAATTGACATCCTGCTGACGTAGACTTGTAATTCATTTTGCAGCCTCCATAATCCGAGTCACTATACGTCGTTAGCTCAAAGTCATCATCATGAGGAAACCACAACCCTAGTGTTGGAGTGCCCTTCAAATAACGAAAAATCCTCTTCACCCCAATCAGATGATTTACTTTGGGTTTCGCTTGATATCGGGAACATAAACATGTGGCATACATGATATCTGGACGCGAGGCAGTGAGGTACATAAGAGATCCAATCATCCCACGATACATAGTGGCATCCACCAAATCCCATTCTCATCAGGAGCCACATCATGATTTGTGGCGAGAGGGGTACCGGCAACAGTGACATTTTCCATATCAAACCGACTCAGAATGTCACTGACATACTTAGTTTGATGCAGGAAAATACTGGTTCGGGTTTGATCCACCTGTAATCCTAGGAAGAACTTCATTTCTCCCATGGCACTCATTTCAAACTCTGCCTTCATCACAGATTCGAATTCTTTGCACAACTCTTCATTTCTGGAACTGAAGATGATGTCATCCACATAGATTTGCACCATAAGCAAATCACCATCCTTTTCTTTAATAAACAACGTACAGTCAATCACACCCCTGCGAAAGCCGTGTTTCAACAGATGGGTGGAGAGCTTTTCATACCAAGCTCGAGGAGCCTGATGTAGCCCATACAGAGCCTTGTCTAACTTGTAGACTCTGTCCCGATGATAAGGATCCTCGAATCCCTCGGGTTGACTGACGTATACCTCCTCACGGATTTCCCCATGAAGGAATGCACTCTTCACATCCAATTGATAAACTTTGATCTTCATATACGATGCATAGGCAAGAAATATCCGAATTGCTTCCATTCGTGCCACCGGTGCAAACACTTCATTGTAGTCGACTCCCTCGACTTGTCTGAATCCCTAAACAACCAACTGTGCCATGTTTCCGATAACAACACCTTGGTCATCCTTCTTGCTCTTTAGTACCCATTTGGTACCAATCACTTTCACACCTTTTGGCCTATCAACGAGTGTCCATACTCCAATTTTCTTGAACTGTAGCAACTCTTTTTGCATAGCATTGACCCAGGCCTCATCTTTGAGGGCGTCGCTGACGTACTTAGGCTCGATTTGTGAAGCAAAACATGAGAAAGCCCCATCATTGACGTATCCCTTTTCCATGACTGCAACATAATTAGCAGAGTACAGTTGATTTCGTGTCTGCACACCGGATTGAATATCCCCAATGATAGACGTGGGGGGATGATTCACACTGATCCTAGTCACTGGTGTTGTAGGAACAACAACTTAGAATCTAGGTTTGTGACTATTGGTTCAGTATCCGGATTTCCTAATGCCGGTTCAGTAGCTGACGAGCCAACTTCTTGATTTACATTATGCTCAATGTCTGGTTCAGCTGCCTCTTCATCATCTGATAAATCATCACTCTATCCTGAGCAGGAGTTGAGGAACCTGAAGCACCATCTGCAGGTGTCGTGTTACTTGAATCTAGATTTGGTGTATTTAGAACATCGTACATCATCTGAGTAGCAATCTCATCATCTGAATCAAGCTGAGGAAGATTAAAGGATTTGAAAAAGCCATCGTAATCGAAGAATGATGATGGACCTTTTCCAGCAGGGGGGTGGTGTATCTTTGCACATCTACGTTGTACCACACTTCAACCTGACCTGTCGAGTTATTGTAAACTCGTTTGTCTGGTATGCTGTATCCTAGAAAAATCCCTTGATCGGCTTTCTCGCTAAACTTGCCTTCCTGAGACTTCTTCAACAGGGTACATGGAGCTCCAAATGGTTCCAGATACTCCAAGTTAGGTTTCCGCTTCTGAAGCAACTCATAGCAAGTCTTGCCATGCCTTTTGACTACTAACACACGGTTAAGTGTGTAGCAAGCATTTGTAACTGCTTCATTCCAAAACTGTACTGGAAGCTTAGAATCTGCCAACATTGTCCTCGCAGTCTCGATCAAGCTCCGATTCTTTCGTTCTGCAACTCCATTCATCTGTGGCGTGTATGCTGAGGTGAACTGATGAACAATTCCCTTCTCCTTGCAGAAAGCATCCATCCACTGATTCTTGAACTCTGTTTCATTGTCTGAATGAATCTTCCTAATCTTCAGGTTGTAGAGTGACTCCAGCATCGTGACTAGCACCTTGAATGATTCAAATGTTTCTGACTTAGCTTTCAGAAACATCACCCAAGTAAAACGTGAGTAGTCATCTGTGACTACAAAGAAGTACCAGTCTCCTGCTATACTCTTCATGCTTACAGGACCAAATAGATCCATGTGCAGTAGCTCCAGGGGCATCTCTATAGAATTGACATGCTTGGTCTTGTGAGATTTCCTGGTCTACTTTCCTTTCTTGTATGAGACACAAAAATCAGGAAGTTTGAATTCTCGACAGTAACTCCTTCAACTAAGTTGTTATTAATCAGATGATTCATCTTCCTGTGATTAATGTGTCCCATTCTTCTGTGCCATGAGATGGATTCCTTCTCTATTACTTTGGATAAGAATCACTGAACTGTAGACTCAGAGGTAGAAGCATTAGACATATCCAATACATATAAATCATTGTACCTGGATGCTAACATTAAGACCTGCTCCTCTGGAATCTCCATCTCTTTCTTTAGTATGTAACACTTGCGATTGTCAAACATCACTTTGAAGCCCTTGTCACATATCTGAGACATTGAAAGCAGATTGTTTTCTAATTGTTGAACAAAATTGACTTTGTCGTATCTTACCTTTGCATTACCTACTTCGCCTTGAGCGGTAATGTATCCTCCTTTGTTACCAGCAAAGGAAACGTGTCCCCCTTTAATTTGTTTGACATTGAAAAGGAGAGACATATTTCCCGTCATGTGCCTGGAAGCTCCGCTATCTACAATCCATGTATTGGTAGAAGCACTGTAGCGGACAACCTGCACATAATTGAAAACATATTAGTTAAGGAGGGGGACCCAAGCCTTAACTGGCTTGGGTTTCCCAGAGGCATCACACATTATGAACTCTACCCACTGTCTTTGTCAGTTGGTGGGACCTCAACCTTCAGTTTGTCACTGCTATCAGACACATCAGACATTTTAGCTTTCCACATACCATCTTTATGAAAGGATTGTTTGTGATAGACAGTTGATTGATTAATAGTTTCAACCTTTGGCTTAGTTTCCAGAACTGGTTTCACCTCAGGCATCACAGACTTGCCAATGACTTGTCTGTGTTGTCTGTGGTGGTGAGGAGATGTGTAAGACCTAGCAGGTGTGTTAGACCTAACAGGAGTCTTAGATCTTGTTTTGGGAACTGAGTAACTTCTTTGTCCAGTTCACTCTTAACCCTAGGTGTCTGATAACGGGGACAACTAGAAGATATGTGACCTCATTTACCACAAGCGTAACAGGATCTCCTTTCAAAGGGACTAGGAGATCTCTTGTGGGGTGGGGAGTAGACCTTAGGTATGGGCTCTTTGGTCTCGGTCTTTTGACATTCACCTTCCTTGACAAACTTAACTTGTTTAACATTTTGATTTATTTGCCTTTGAAGATGAGTGTTATCTTTCTTAACCGGTTTAGTTTGAGTGGTTATGGAAATCTTGGATTGTGTGTTAGTAGACTTTGAACCCAACCCAAGAGATGCTTGAACATTCTCTTCCACCCGTTTTTCAGTAATTTCATTTCCAGTTGTGCCTGATGTTGAGGTTTTCTGATCAACACCCGAAGAAACAGTTTTAACTGCTGTGTCCGGGTCACTGACCAGAGGAGTTGTCACCACATGATCTTTAATTGGATTATTATTGATTGGACGTTGTTTGGTGTTCAATAGAATCTCATGTGGTGGAGGCACAACTTTATAACCCAAACCCTCCCTGTTGTTGCGTTCCTTAACCAAGTTTTTCAAAATATGCGAGGAGCTCGCAAGACTATGAAGTTTTTGTTTTAAAGACTCATTTTCAACTTGTAAAACTGCTTTATCCTTTTTAGTTTCTTCAATGGTCTTTAAATAGAATTTAATATCATTCTCTTGGTTGAGTGCAACAACTTCAGTCTCTTTTAATTGTTTCTTTAATGCCTCAACCTTTTCTTTGTAATTGCTTTCATTTTGTTTTAAAACTTTGTTAGCCTCTGTGCACAATTTTAAGTCCTTTACTAAGTTATCATTATGATCTAATAACCTAGCAAATTTTATGTCAATGCTTTCCCTAAATTTTTCACATTCAACACAAGCATGTTTAGCAAACAATTCATCTTTTGATTCTACCTGTGCAGATGTGGACGTTCCGGCCATGAAAGCATTTTGAGACTGTGGTTGTGCTTCAGATTCAGCATTCAGCTCATTCTCAACAATTTGGTTAACGGCAGCTAAAGTTCATCCATTTCAGCAGTATCAATCTCAGCTGTGCTCTCCCCTTCACTCGCTGAGTCTTCATTCAAATCTTCAACTGATGCTATGTTGGCTTCACTGTCAGATAAGAATCGGAAGGACCAATCCTGTCCTTCATCACCTTGAGCAACCATAGCTTTGGAGTCACTGCTTGTTGGAGCTGTCTTTTTCTCCTTATCTTGTTTGTTGAAAGATGAGAATGGATTCCCGTTGCCAGTCTTCTTTGGTTTGACACATTCCCTCTTGAAGTGGCCTTTTTCACCACAGTTGAAGCAAGTGACTTTGGACTTGTCAAACCCAAATGTAGTATCTTTGGTAGCCACTAGATCCTGTCCCGTCTTTTTCACAAACTTCTTAGCTCGTCACACAGCACTTGCTAGAGCCCACATTATATCCATACGGTCCAGCTCAATCTCATCCACCTGCTCGTAGTCTTCATCAGCCAGGTGGCAGTTTCCAATCTTCCCGGCCACTAAACCATCATAGGAATGAACTACCGCAGCAAGTAGATCCATGTGCTCCTTTGCAACTTCCACAGTTACTTTTCCTAAATTTTCAGTCATTAACTTTGTTGATTGAGTAACTATAGGACTTTGTAGAACCCCAGATGCACCGTGTGACTCACTAGCAGATGATGAGCCTTGATCAGTAGATGGTGATGCATTTGACACAAAAGCAGTTTGCAGAGGAGCGCTGGAGGTTTTGGAAGTAGAAGTTTCTAAGTAGGAGTAACATTGTAGAGTGATGGATCTTGAGTGTAAGCTCTTTTCTTCTTCTGTACTGTATCTTGCACCTCTTCCTCTCTCAGTTTCAGGATGAAGTCATTAATATCCAAAGTCTCCAAAACTGAGTTATAGCGTAAAGTGGAAATAAAGGAATCCCACTTCTCTGGTAGACCCTCAGCCAAGCTTGCAACTTTATCTTCTTTAGACGTCTTAACCCCATGAGTGTGAAGTTCACTCATAAGATGGTAGAAGCGATCAATAATCTCATCCAAGCTTTCATTCCCAATAGGGGAGAAGTTGTCAAACTCTTTCTTCAACGCTTTAGCCTTCAGTGACTTAAGTGTTGAATTGCCATCATATCTCTTCTCAAGAGCTTCCCATAACTTTTTGCTCTGTTTGTGCTCTGAGTATTGGTGAAAGATGTCTTTGGGAATCGACTGTGTCAACATTGCATAAGCTTTCTTTTCAGCATTATAGGCAACCTTTTGTGCATCACTTAGTCCACTTAAAGTCAACGGTATTCCATCAGCACCAACAGGCATGTTATATCCAGTCTCAATCGAGTTCCACAAATTGGTATCCACACCATTTAGATGAATTTCAAATCTTTGTTTCCACTGAGGAAATTCATCAATAGACAGTAGTTTAGGTGGTTTATTATGGTTTCCAATTTCATTTTCCAGTAACAGAAGATTCTGAATCCTAGAGTTCTTTCCAGCTGAGAAGGCAAAATTTTCGGAGTCCATTTTGTCTTTGTTTAAGCTTGAAGAGTGAACTGTTTGGGCGACTGGACAGACCGACTGACTCAACCGGGCGATTGAACAAGCGACTGAGTTCAATCGTACGATTGAACTAGGCGATTGGACTTCAGTCGTATGATTGAGATAATCGTGCGACTGAGCCTGCTGAAATCGAGGTTTTTCACACACTTTGACCTAAAACGCAAGTTTTTACACCCTAGATGGCTGAAACTCGAAAAAGATTGAATTTTCAGAACATGCACACGTAAAAACTTGATTTTGGGCAGAAAGAATGAATCTTTTCGCTTAAAAACGCTGACTTTTTCAAAAACAAGATTGAATCCAACGAAGAATCAAGAGCCAAAGCTCTGATACCACTTGTTAGGACCGTGTACGGACGGAGTACTAACTGATTCTTCGTGAAACCGAATAAAATAGTGCGGAATCCTATTTGATTGGCGATCCAATCAGGGAAAACGTTAACAAGATCAAACCTAACGATTAGAAAACGTTAAGAACGAACTAGGAATGATCTGAAATGTTATATGAACTTGGAATGGACGAACAGGGCGCTATGGGTCGACTAGGGTTATGAATATTCGAAGTGTTTTTTTTTCCACGAATTAAGTGGTATTTATAGGTTACAGCTCTCATTCGTACGACTGAGCCAAGCGATTGGCTCAATTGTGCGACTGAGTCATACGATTGATACATTCGTACGACTGAGTCAGTCTTATGACTCAATCGTGCGATTGACTCAATCACCTGGTTCAGTCGTGCGATTGGCTCATTCGCATGGTCCAGTCGTGCGACTGACTCAGGATACTTAGTTAAACACATTCATAAACCTTTAATGGTTTACAACTATGTCTAACAACCGTACACCTATTTAACATTGTCATATATGTGTGTAACAATAAAAAATATAAATAGATATAACATTAAACAACCAATAAACATATATAGAAGAGTTTCTCATTTGTATTAATCAAATATTACATAGTGTTACAAGAAAAGAAAGTCTATTACATTTAAGCTCACTAGACTAGAACACAGTGAGTTGCACAAGGATACACTAGGAAGAAGTTATTGATTATGATGAAGTATTTGCTCCGTTGTAAAACATGAATCAATTGTGTCTTCCTGGCTTATGCATCATTCATGCAATTCAAAGTGTATCAAATGGACGTAAAGGGTGCGTTTTTATATGGTCCAATCACCGATGATGTGTATGTAAAGCAACCTCTGGGTTTTGAAGATTTGGAATTTCCACATTGTGTGTACAAGCTTAGCAAAGCCTTGTATGGACTCCATCAAGCCCCTAGAATCTGGTATGAAACATTATCACAACACTTATGTGTAGAAGTGTATGTTGATGATCTCTTATGTGTAGAAGTGTATGTCGATGATATCATATTTCGTTATACTAGTGCAAAATTTGCAATCTATTCAAAGAAATAATGAAGTCTCGATTTCAAATGAGCTCTATAAGAGAAATAAATTTCTTTTTTGGACTTCAAGTCAAGCAATCTGTAGATGGTATTTTCATCAATCAAGAGAAGTTTGTTGACAAGCTCTTGAAAAAAATTAAACAGCAAGATTGTCAGTCCACTAGAACTCCAGCTGACATAAATACAAAGATTGAGCCTGATTCAAAGGAAAATTTGTAAACCAAACATTATATAGATCTATGATTGGTTCATTGATGTATATTACTGCATCAAGAACAGACATAATGTATGCAGTTTGTGTCTGTGCCAGGTATCAATCAGACCTGAAGAAATCCCACTTAATTGCTGTTAAAAGAATATTCAGGTATCTCAAAGGTAAACCGACTAGGCTATGGTATCCTTACGAAGGAAACTTCGAGTTACAATGGATATATAGATAGTGATTATGGACGATGTTGTGAAGATAGAAAATCTACTATGGGTGGTTGTCAGTTTTTAGGACCTAGATTAATCTCATGGCAATGTAAGAAACAAACAAATGTCTCTATTTCAACCGCAGAAGCTGAGTACATAGCTGCTTTCGCAGGATGTTCTCAAATCCTTTGGTTACAAAATCAACTACTGGATTACGGGTTCAATTTTCTTAAAACTCCAATTTACATTTATAACACTGCTGCTATGTTCATTACAGCTAATCCTATCTAACATTCAAAAACAAAATATATCGAGACTCGAGATCTTTTTCTCAGAGATAACTCTAAAAAAGGTTAATCATTCTGATTCAAATTGCAACTGAAAAACAGTTGGCAGACCTATTTACTAAAGCCTTTTTACAAGGACGGTTTGAGTATTTGGTAGAGTCAATTGGTGTTATTAACCATGTGTAAAAGATGGTTTTGTGAGCAATTCAGTTAAATTGAGTCTTAACATGATCAGAACCCTCCCTTATCTAAATAGACATAATAAGAGAACCTGTCAGAGTTAATTGCCTAATTATATTTTGTGCGTGAATGTTTCTTAGAAAAATTAAAACCAAATACAACAATAGAAAATGAAAAATCAAAAGATAAAATCATAAAGCAAAAACTAAAAAAATAGAGTTTTTCTTTTCTTTGTAATTTATTATTTAGGAATGAATCAGTACTTCCAATATGTGAGAAATGATAATACATTAGTTGGATCAGTTGCATATTTCACTCGACAATAAAGTCTGACATGATCAGATATAATGTGTAGGCGTCTTCATGCAATTATACTGAAAAAGTAAATTCTTGTGATTAAACTAAATCATCTATGCATTTATGTGTGTTTACCTTAGTACTAACGAGTAGTATTAACTTATCGAATTGATTGTATGTAAAGTTACAAAACTCACACCTGGTGGTGATATGAATAACCATGAGATCTATTACAAGAATCAACTCACTTCTCTGTTATGAGTTATCATAGACCTGAAGTGTAACACTCAGAAATTTTGGTCAATTAAAATAAAAGAAGAGAAAGGAGGAAAGGAAAAACAAAAGTAATTAGAAAGAAAGGGAAAGGGGTCAAAATGGGGGGGCTAAAGTGCAAAAAGGACAAAACCCCATTATTTTATTATTACTTTTGAGTATGGCCGCCCATAACAGCCTATAACTCCTGCTTTTGTCGACCAAACTAGAAGAAGAAGAAGAAGAAAACTGATTTTTCTTCGCTTCTAGAGAGAGAAAGAGACTGTTCTTCACCAAGGTAAGCATTTGTTGCAAAATTGGCTCGGTTTTGTTTGTGTTTTGACTAAGAAACCGAGAATATATGTTCTTATTGTATATGTGTTCGGGGGATGTGTGTTTTAGACACATCTAGTTGGTCGAATTCTTTGGAAAGGTTCAAGTTGAAGAGTTGAGGTTGAAAGCAGCTAAGGTGAGTTTCTAGACCCCACATTTTACATGTTTTTAAAGATTTACCATTTTTAAAACTTGTGCATGTGTGACCGTATGTATATTTGCTTGTATATGGTTATTTTATGTTTGTGCATGATGTGTTGAAGCTTAGAATGGTAGTATGAGGCTTAGAACATGTTTAGGACGAGTTTGGGACTGAAAAATATATTATAAATGTGTATGTTGGTGTTCATGCGGCCAAACAGGGCCCATGCACCTAGATTTTTGCCTTAGAAACTTACGTGCACGATGATGCACCCAAACAGTAGCTGATGTGCCTAGAAATGCCTTAGAAATTTCTAAGTGTAGGTTGATGTGCCTAAACAGTGCATCATGCCCCTAAGTTTAGGTTGAAATGCCTAAGTGCAGGGTCATGCACCAAAATAGTGCTCATGCGTCTAAACAGTTCATGCACCTAAAATTTAGTGGGAAAAACAGTTAAGTATAGGGATATGCGCCCGCATAGTGTTAATGCGCCTAAGTAGGGCTCATGCGCCTGCATAGTTCCCATGCGCCCAACACTTGGAAAATTTTATGAAATTTTGAGGAAATATAGAATTTTAGGGTTTGAACCTAGTTTGACTTATGGACTATTTTGGATTATTCTAAGCGTGAATATATGAGGGTTTATGCATAGAATATTTATGATATGACGATGAATGTATTTTATGCATATGTGCATGATGTGTTATCTTTTAATGATTTTCAAAATGTATATTTTATATTATAATATACGTCAAGTATTATGTTATGACTTTACGTAGTATGATGAATGTAAGAATGAATGTAAAGTATAACATAACGAAGTGAAAGATAACAAAGATGAAAAGTGAAAATAATAAAAGAAAGAAAAGGCTTGCAAGCAGATTAAAAGCAGGATCACAACTCTTTGAGAGTTGTCAGCTCAACTTTGTTTTTATAGCGTGTGATTTTGGCTAACCCATGAGGGTACACACACAGGGGACCAGTCTTGGCGACTGAATCCACAGTATGAAACGGGATCCTTTTTATTCGACCCCGGGCTTTTTGCCATATTGTAATGAGGTTTTGTGTCCGGAATGGTGGATTCGGGCCATGGGCTTTGTGCCAATTATTAATGAGGCTTTGTGCCCCGAATGGTGGATTCGTGCCAAATAGTGACGAGGCTTTGTGCGGAATGGTAGCTTCGGTCTACGATGGGGGAAAGCTTGACAGGATCTAGAATCAATACGAAACGAGTGAAATGATAAAGTACGAAATGAACGAAGTGATAAAGTACGAAACGAACGATAAAGATAAAGTACGAAACGAACGAAATGATATAGTATAGAACGAATGAATATGTACGATAAAGAATGACGAATAAGGTCATACGTTGTTGTATGTACGATGAATGATCACGTACGAAAGTAAAGAAAGTATTTTAAAGAAAAGAGTATTTTCATCTGAAATGTATAAAGTATTTTAACACCTTAAAACTAGAACTTACTCAGCAACGCTGACTTTTATGCATTTTTAGTTGGCAGGTAATTTGCTGCGGATGGCACACGGGGAGGCTACTCGGCAGGTCAAGACTAGCATCCATTCACGCATAATAATATTGTTGTTTTGTAATACAAATGAATGAGGCTTTTGTAATTTAAAAATATTTTATTACTTAACAACAGTATTTATCAATGAAATGAATGGTTTTTGATAATCTATTTCTGCTGCTTTTTTTGTGAATTATATATTATATATGAATTGATGCAATGATTGTCCAACTATGAGGTGCCCAGGAACGGGGCCTTACAAGTTGGTATCAGAGCCAAAGTTTAAGTGAATTGGGTAAAATATTTTCAAAAACCTAATCTTAAACTGAGAATGGGACTAAAGGAAAAGGATGCCAGCCTGAGTAGCTACGTGCCATCAGGTATTTCTTTTCTCAAGGATAATTAGAGTTACGTGCATGTGCTTATAGTAGATTTAGATACTGACATAGTCAGGATAGGAAATGCTTGGGTGTCTTACTATACTTAACATAAACTGAGCTATTCCTTGAATAACCATGTTGGTGTTTGAATCTTATAGTGATTCGAGAATGGCTGGAGTGAAAGGATCTCAGATCTAGTTTGATCAATTAGGTTATGATTTGCAGCAGAATAATGTTAGAATTAGACGAAATTTAAGGAAGAACAAGATGAATATTTAATCAAACAATAACGGTTATAGAGAGAGAAAGTTTTCTGCAAAAGAGAATGTTTTCATTCATTCATATGCTTCGGCAATCATACAATTAGATCAACTTTCCTTTTATGGAAAAGATGACGTCAGCAGATGTCACTTGATAGTGACATCTAACCGATTACACAAATAACTGAAAATAACTGTAACTACTGAAGATGTCCACAACAGATGAGGACATCTTCTTACAATAAAAGCGTAAGTGTTAACTAATTCTACAACTACTGAAACGACAACATCTGAAGAGTAAGTTCTTTAGACGTTTTACATCTACTAAACTACTGATTACAATCTACTGAAAATATAAAGACAAATACTGAAAGTAAACCATCACAACTACTGAAGAGTACTTCTTCAGCTATTGTGACAACCTCTGAATACTTGGTCTTCAGACTTTGTCTTCAAACTCTGTCTTCAGACTTTGTCTTCAGCTTTTGTCTTCAGACTTTGTCTTCAGACTTTGTCTTCAGACTTTGTCTTCAGCTGATGTAGTCTTCTTCAGTTGTTATGACGTCTGTGGGACTTAAAGGTTTTTCTGATCTGGCTCATTGGTTCTTTTGGTCCAACATGGAGGTAGATCATCTAAGGCCTCTACGGGTGGAGTACAGGGAGGATGTGGTGCTGAACGGCGTATCACTAGGAATAAGACTAAGACTGCTGAGAGGGCCAGTGAAGAGCTCGAGATGCATCACCAGAAAGGTGGTGATGAATGTGCGAGCTTAAGGGCCTCAGTGAAAAAGGCGGTGGTAGAGGAAGTGCACCAAGTCATGTAGACGATACTACCAATTGTGGTGACTGAAGTTATTAAGGCGGTAAGAGAGGACAAGAAGAAAGAGAGTAGAAGGACCACCAGAAGGGAGGAAAGGTAGCGATTGGAGACCGAGACGACTGTCTCGAGTATGGAGGAGAAGGAAGAAGCTGTGCAGGAAACTACACGTGGTTGCAACTTTGGGGCATTTTAGAGGTGCAAGCCCCAACATTCGATGTCAATGGGCACGACTGCTGCGGCTCACTGATGGGTGAGGGAGATGGAGGTGGTACTTGATATCAGCGAGTGCCGAGAAGACCAAAAGGTGAAGTTTGCTACTTACTCGTTTATGGACACGACCTTATGCTGTGGGACAATATTGTCTAGGCTAAGGGTAGCAGAGCCATTAGAAAGATGAGGTGTCCAGAGTTGAAGAAGCTGGTGATTGAGGAATTATGTCCTCACCAGGAACTCGACAAGATAGAGAGGGAGTTCCAACAGCTGGAGGCAGGAACCATGACACATACACCACCAAGTTTAATGAGATGGCAAGGTTGGTGCTGGATCAAGTAACGCCGATGTCAAGGAATATCAAGAAGTACATCCAGGGATTGCCAGCTGACGTCTACAGGCATTTGATCGCTACCCGACCCGGTACCTTTCGATCGGTGGTAGACCTGGCGGGTAGGTTGTATGATGAGAGGGAAGTGGCAGTGGTCAAGGTAAAGAAAACAGGTGAGGGTGACAAGAGCTGGGGCAGGAAAAGGTTTGGACGTGGTGGATTCACTCCAAACAATAAAAGGAGGATGGTGGATGACCGTCGGGTGGTGTCATCAAGTTCGGGGGTAAGAAAGTGTAGTAAATGTGGGAGAGAGCACTCCGATGAGTAGAAATAGGGACTGAGTGTGTGCTTCAAATGTGGGAAGCCCGGTCATGTTGCAAAGATGTGCGGAGCCATACAGTGTTATAACTGTGATAAGGAGGGCCATATGAGTTGGGACTGCATGAAGCCACGGACCAAGGGTTCAGGGACAAAGAAGAAGCTGGAGGAAGGAGGGCAGAGGGCAAAGGGCAGAGGGCAAAGGGCAGAGGGCAAGTGCTAGAGCCTTCACGATGACACGGGATGAGGAAAGAGTGGATCTCGATGTCGTGTCAGGTATGTTTCTAGTAAACCAAATTTATGCCTCTGTATTATTTGATTCGGGTACTAGTAGGAGTTTCATTTCTACTACTTTATGTGCTAAGATGCATGTTAGTAGTAGAAGTACTGATAATCCATTCAACGTATAGACTTCTATTGGTAAGTCCACTAGAATTACTGATATGATAGACGACTGTGTCATAGAACTAGAAGGTCATTGGTTTTCTACTAAATTACATGTGATGCCCCTAGGCGGATTTGATGTAGTACTAGGGATGGATTGTTAGCAACCTACGAGGCAAACATCGTGTGTCGCAAGAAAATGATTCAATTAATTGCGCCCGATGGAAGTCGGTGACGGTTCACGGTGATTGCGTCACTACGGTTCCAAAGATGATCTCGATAGCGGTAGCAGGAAAGTACATGAGGCGTGGATGTAGTGCCTACCTGGCCTACGTGAAAGATGTGGATGTGTCAGTATCCCAACTGTTTGATGTGCCGGTTGTGCGTGACTTTCCGGACGTGTTCCCAAAAGACTTTCCAGGTGTCCCATCGGATCGTGAGATTGAGTTTCAGATTTATCTGATAGCCGGTGCTTAACCCGTTGCCGAAGCACCATATCGATTAGCTCATACCATGATGAAGGAACAAATGGATCAAGTGAAGGAGTTAATGGATAAAGGGTTCATTCGACCGAGCATCTCTCCTTGGGGTGCTCCGGTATTGTTTGTAAAAAAGAAGGACGGTAGCATGCGGATGTGCATCGACTACCGAGAGCTGAATAAGTTGATGGTAAAGAATCGGTATTCGTTACTGAGGATTGATGACTTGTTCGATCAGCTTCAAGGTGCTAGTTGGTTCTTGAGGATAGATCTTCGATCTGGTTACCATCAGTTGAAGGTAAAGGAACGAGACATTCTTAAGACAGCTTTTCACACGCGTTATGGACACTACGAGTTTCTCGTTTTGTCTTTCGGTTTGACTAACACGCCAACCGCCTTTATGGATTTAATGAACCGAGTGTGTAGGCCAATGTTAGATAAATCAGTGACTGTGTTTATTGATGATAACCTAATTTATTCAAAAAGTGAGGAAGAACATGTCGGCCACATACGCGAAGTATTGGAGACGCTTAGAACAGAAAAGTGTATGCTAAATTCTCTAAGTGTGCTTTTGGTTGTGCGGGGTTCAATTTTTAGGTCACCCTGGTGAATGCTGAGGGAATTATAGTGGACCCGGTAAAGTTTAAGGCAGTGATTAAATGGAAGTCTCCAAAGACGCCATCCGAGATTCGCAGCTTCTTAGGTTTGGCGGGTTATTATAGGAGATGCATCCAAGACTTTTCCAAAATAGCCTCACATTTGACCAAATTGACCCACAAAGATGTGAAGTTTGTGTGGGGTCAGAAACAGGAGGATGCTTTTGAGGAGTTAAAGATAAGATTTGTTGATACATGATGTCCGTAGTTTATTGTACTTAAACGTTTATGTCTTTCATTTTTTACATATGTGTAATACAAGGGTATTATTGTAATATGATATATGTTTGGATGTCTATTTACTATTCTTGTAATGTTTATTACTACACGCTCGACTGAATATTATATAGGTTTGTAGTAGTTATTCACAATTCTGAGTTAGTGATGATTCAGAAATGTGTTTGACTTAGTCTTGTGGTCATTCATGCTAATGGACCATGCTTATGGACCAGTCACACGACTGAACTAGGTGACTGGATCAGTCGCATGACTGAATTGTTGGATTCTTTATGCCCAAGACACATAGAACATTGATGTGGTTAGTACGTCATGATCCAAGTCGGGTCATACCCAATAACAAGTTAGCAAACACCAGTAAATATTTAATTGACGATATGATCATGCAATTGAATAATGACACCAATTTAGAAAATGGGTTTTCTAAATAAGTTGCATATGAGATAGAACAGCTTATAGGGATATTTTATTCAAGAGCTTTATTTGTAATGTTATTTAAATTAGTTAACTAACATCACAAAGTGTGTATGAGTTATAAAATTAAAAAGGGATAATTTTATCACTTAACAAGATGGCAAGTTAAATAAATAATAGACAAAAAAAAATTGTAAGGGGGAAAACCCCTTGCATCAAATTTCGGCCGCCCCCTTTTGAAAAAGGGGGGTTTTCATTTGTCTTGTTACTTGTAATCTTGGAACACACACACACTGTATTCTCTCTCTCTCATACATGCAAAGGACCACCAAGAAGAAGGTTTTCTCTCTACTTTCTTGAAGAAACATACGCTGAAAATTCGGATTTGCAGCCATCTTGGTCCGTTTTTTGTGTCCAAATCCTAGCAAAGGGTGTTTGCTTAATGCTTGAGGGTATGGAAGCTTGAGGACAACTATCCTTGGTGTTTTGGATTCAAGGGCAACTTCATCTTCATCAAATCTCATGATTTTCACAGCTCTACAAAGGTTGTATCTTTTGCATATTATGGTTGTTTTATTCTTCTTGATAGCTAGTTCTTACACATATAAACGATCCTATGTTCTTGGGTTTGTTGAGACAAAGTTATGTACCTTAAATTTCGGATTATAAAACATGAAATTAAGCTCTTATTCTGCTGCGTTTTTCTTGTTTAAATGGTTAAACAACTATGTTTATGGTCCAACAAACCCAACATTGACATCTAGAGCCGGATATGTGGATGACTAGCTTCAATTATCCTTGTAAAATTGGTTTTATGGGGGTTTAACAGCCTAATTAGGGCTGTTTTGTGGTGATATTATAAATTCCCAACCTTTCCAGGTTATATCTTACATGCTTATGATTAAATCTTGAAAGAAAAGATATCAAATGGTTGATTGTGTTTTTGTTTGGACAATAACACCCTAAATTCTTAGTTTATGTTGGCTGAAAATTTAGGGTCAGTTGGGGATTTATTTTGGTTCTTGTATGTTGTATATGATGTTTCATATTGGTGCATAACCATGGCCTAGACCTGTTTAGTTTTGGATTTGGTTGTGTTGGGATGATTTGGTCATGTTTGGTTTTATTCATTCAAAGGGTTGTAATAATTTCTTTTGTGTTTGTATCCTTTTGGTTTGTAATTTATTTATTCATTTGTTGTGTAATAAATAGGTTAGATGTATTTCTTCTACTAGAAAAAATGTATTAGGATATATTTTGTAAAAGAAGATACACAAGATGGTGAACCAAAGGAAGGTGCAAAGCAAGGACACAAAAGACATGGACACTTGAAGCATTCGGATGCAGGTTCAAGTGGGAGTTCATGGACACTTTGAAGTGTCAATTTTAAACCCTTAGGAATGACCTTATGATAACACTTGTGATGGCAAACAAGTGTGGTCAACTTAGTGGCTATGGTTATGCACTTGTGATTAAATGGTTGTGCTTGTTTGATTTGTTTAAATTTTGGATGATTGTTTCATATTTGGATATGCATAACAAACTAATTAACAAACAAAACAAGCTAAAAATTTATGGTTCCTAATCATTAAGTGATTAATAAAAGGTTATAAAAGGGATTAATGATTTTAATAAAAGTGGTTTTATTAAAAGAGAACCATAGGGTACCGTGTAATTAAAAGCATGCAAATACAAGGTACATAGAGTTTTCAAAACAAGAATTAATGAAAACAAAAATCCCTTTGGAAACAAGTTTAACACCATCCTTTTACATGACACTCAAATCACTACAGAACTATTTGTGGGATAAAGGTCACCTAACCACTTTTAGGGAACTTGTGTTTTTGAGGTGGGCTTAACGTATTTGTGGGATAAGGTCACCTAACCACTTGTATGTATAAACTCACACGTGCGTGTGAGTAGGACGACTTAAATTAGAAAACATGTGCATAGGGTCACTGAAGCATGGTGTACAATGGTGTTGATGAGATTATACATGCCAACTAAACATAAGATGTTTAACCGATCCCATAAGGCTAGAAATTGCAAAAGGTTGCAAATAGTCAAGTGTTGACTACCTTGTTAATTTAATGGGATAAAGGTCACCTAACCATCATTTAAATGTAACGTTGGATTCTAGGTTTTAATTATTAATTGTCTATAAGACATTAAAGGGTATTAATGATTAAAACGTAATTTTTCAGAAATACTAATATGAACTTTGTAAATTTTGTAGAAATGGCCGCAAACAATAACGCTACCACCCCGACCGTCCATACCCTATCGCTGAGAACTATCTTAGAGAGGGATCGTCTTAACCACAAAAATTTCATGGACTAGTTTCGAAACTTGAGAATCGTTCTCAAGTAAGAGAAAAAGGCCTATGTCCTAGACGATCCCATTCCTAACCAACCCGACCCCGAGGATGTTGAGGCCTATAACGACTGGCTTCAGTACACTGAGGATTCCATGCAGCTTTCTTGCCTCATGTTGGGAACTATGATTCCCGAACACCAAAAGGATTTGGAGCATCATGGGGCATATGACATGATTACCCAGTTGAAGGAAATGTTCCTTCAACAAGCTAGGGTAGAGTACTTCGAAACGGTTCGAGCACTTCACGCATGTCATATGGAAGAAACCCAACCGGTATCATCTTATGTACTCAAGATGAAAAGCCACATTGATCGCCTCGAGAGGCTTAACTGTCCCGTCTCTAAGGAGTTGGCCACGGATTTGATCCTTAATGGGCTAACTAAAAAGTTTGAGACGCTCATAATGAATTACAATATGAACGGATGGGACAAGAGCATTGGTGAGCTTCACGCAATGCTCAAAACAGCTGAGGCGGGGATGGGTAGAAAAGTTCTACCTGTTCTCTCGATCAACGAGGGAGGTTATAAGAAAAGGCCATTCCCCGATCCCAAGGCAAATGTTGCCAAAGGAAAGGGGTACGTCAAAGGAAAGGGGAAAGGGAAGGTTAGAGCGGAACCTCCAAAGGCTAAGCTTAAGAAGCCTATGGTAACGGAGAACGATCCATGCTTTGAGTGTGGTGAGATAAGACATTGGAAAAGAAATTGTCCAACCTATCTCAAACAGTTGAGGAACAAGAGGGATGCTGGGCAAACCTCAGGTACAACTTTCATGATTCATGTTGGTTTAAATGTTATTTCTTCAAACACATGGTATTGGATACCGGATGTGGAACTCACATTTGCAATTTGTTGCAGGGGTTCAAAAGAAATAAGCACTTCAGGAAGGGAGACACTAGTCTCTACGTGGGCAACGGAGCAAAAGTTGATGTCGAACCCCAAGGAGACTATATTTTGAAACTTTCAAATGGTTTGGAAGTTGTTCTTAAAAATATTTTGCATGCTCCTAGTTTGACTAGGAACATAATTTCTGTTTCCCTTTTAAAACAATATGGTTATGATTTAAAGTTTGTAAACAATGGTATTTATATTTTAATGGATGATGTATTTTATTTTAAGGCTATGCCTTTTAATGGTATCTATGAATTGGTTCATGATGATTCATCCTTCAATAACTCATTATACCAAACAAACACCAAGAAAATTAAAATGGGTTTAAGTGATTCATATCTTTGGCATTGTAGTCTTGGTCACATAAACAAGAATCGGATTCAAGCACTTCAAAAGAATGGTCTTTTGAAAACAAATGAAAATGGTTCATTTGATAAGTGTGAATCTTGTTTACAAGGTAAGATGACCAAGTCTCCCTTTAGTGGTACTAACGAGAGGGCAAAAGACTTATTGGGAATCATACATTCGGATGTATGTGGTCCCTTTAAGACAATGACAAGAAATGGTGAAAGATACTTCATTACCTTTACCGACGATTACAGTCTTTATGGGTATGTGTACTTGATGACACATAAATATGAAGCTTTTGAAATGTTCAAAATCTTCAAGAATGAAGTAGAAAATCAACTCAACAAATCTATCAAGGTTCTTCGTTCAGATAGAGGAGGTGAATACCTCAGTGACGCTTTTCAGGATCATCTAAGTAGTTATGGGATCGTCTCACAACTTACTCCACCCGGAACACCACAACATAATGGTGTGTCTGAAAGGAGAAACCGAGCCTTATTGGATATGGTTTGATCTATGCTGGTTGTGAGCTCACTACCTCTATTATTTTGGGGTTTCGCATTACTCTTCGCGGCTCGTATTTTGAATATGGCTCCGACCAAGAAAGTAGATTCAACACCTTTTGAAATATGGCAAGGAAGAGTTCCATCGCTATCATATTTAAAAGTATGGGGTTGTGAAGCTTATGTTAAGCAAAACACCCAAAACAAGTTGGAAAGTCAATCTACTAAGTGTATATTTGTTGGATATCCCAAAGACTGTATAGGATACTATTTCTTTGATCCAACCGAGTAAAAGGTATTTATTACTCGAAAGGCAGAGTTCTTGGAAGCCAAGTTCCTTATGGAAGGAATGACGTATAGAACAGTGGAATTTGATGAGGATCAAGATCCACAAGCCGATACACGTTTGGTTGACACTAGCAATCAACAGGAGGTTGTTGATGATGATCAAGAGGTTGATCGATACACACAAAATGTTCACAGATCTGGTAGAGTTAGCATTCCACATGAAAGATATGGATTTTTCATGAATAGATGCTATGTGGTTGACTACGATGAGCCAACTACGTACCATGATGCAATGTCCAATTCGGATTATGACAAATGGCTGGAAGCCATGAACGTAGAGATGCAATCCATGTATGACAACCAAGTTTGGGAATTGGTTGACCCTCCACTTAACTCCAAACCCGTTGGATGCAAGTGGGTTTTCATGAAGAAAACGGACATGCATGGAAACTTGGATACTTACAAGGCAAGACTTGTAGCAAAAGGTTTCACTCAAACTCAAGGGGTTGATTATGAAACCTTCTCGCCAGTGGCAATGCTAAAGTTAATTAGGATATTGTTTGCCATAGCTGGTCATTATGACTATGAGATTTGGCAAATGGATGTCAAAACCGCTTTCCTTAATGGACATCTCGAAGAGACTGTCCATATGGTTCAGCCTGATTGTTTTGTCGATCCACGACATCCTAATAAAGTATGCAAGTTAAAAAGATCAATCTATGGATTGAAACAAGTATCGAGAAGTTGGAATCAACATTTTGATGAGGAAATCAATAAATTTGGTTTCATCAAGAACGCTAACGAGGCTTGTGTGTATAAAAAGGCTAGTGGGAGCATAATTACATTCTTAGTATTCTATGTTGATGACATACTACTATTTGGAAATGATATTCCAACCATGGAAGGTGTTAAAACCTAGCTTGGAAGTTGTTTTTCAATAAAAGATCTCGGTGAGGCCGCCTATATTTTAGGAATAAAGATCTATAGGGATAGATCGAGGCGGTTGATAGGTTTAAACCAGAGTGCATACATTGATAAAATCTTAAAAAGGTTCAAGATGGAAAACTCTAAGAAAGGTATGGTACCTATTTAAAGAGGGACAATATTAAGTACATCTCAATGTCCAAGCTCAAAGGATGAGCAAGATCTAATGAAGGACATCCCATATGCATCTGCTATAGGATCCATCATGTATGCGATGATATGTACTAGACCAGACGTATCATGCGCGTTAAGCATGACAAACAGATATCAGCAGAATCTAGGTAATAGCCATTGGATGGCTGTTAAAAGTATATTGAAATACCTTAGGAGGACTAAGGATATGTTTCTAATATACGGACCTGATGAAGAGGAGCTCATTGTAAAGGGTTACACGGATGCGAGTTTCCAAACTGATCGAGATGATTCTCGATCACAGTCGGGGTATGTCTTCATTATGAATGGAGGAGCAGTGTCCTGGAAGAGTTCAAAACAAGACGTGGTAGCATTATCCACTACAGAATCCGAATACATAGCCGCCTCATTAGCAGCTCAGGAAGCTGCATGGATAAAGAAATTTATCACCGATCTAGGGGTGATCTCTACCATTCAAGACCCCCTAGAAATCTTTTGTGATAACGAGGGTGTGATTGCACAAATTAAGGAACCCCGTGCACAATAAAAGACTAGACACATTGAGCGGAGATTAAACTACATAAGGGATGAAGTTGAAAAGGGAAAGATATGTATTCGTAAAGTTCACACCAATCAAAACATTACGGATCCACTCAGGAAGCTCCTTGAAAGGGCAAAGCATGAAGGTCATACTTGTGCCTTAGGACTTCGATATTCTAGTGATTGGAATTGACCTGTTTAGTATTTAAAAGCTTTGAACAATGTAATATTTAACTGTTTCATATATATATATTTGTGATATTTTGAGTTATATTCATTTTTAGCATGTATACATCCATGAATATGTTTATTATTCTAAATGTCCGTAGTCGATCATATTTGTGGGAGCAAATATGAACGTAAGACTATTATGAACATGGATTGGTGGATATTCATAAGGCATGAATATAGAGCAATTGGTTGCTGCCAAGGTTCATAGATATTTGTGGGATACGAATATTGGACTGACCCGCGTCTCAAATTTTACTACATGGAATCTTCTAGATTGATCATAAGTAAATTTGAGTAAAGGAAAATATCATTTGGTATATCCTCCGACCTGAGATACATATTGGGTTTTGATATTCACCAAGGTGTTATACCTTGAGCTAGTTCTTCACTGCTCTGAAATAATGGGCAATACATAAGGCTATGTTCTGGTGTGACACGAGATGATTGTGAGAAACGTATGTAGTTAAGATGGAATTTGTTCCTTTTATTCGTTGAGAGCAAGATGTCTATGGCCTTATTAAGTTAAATCAACAAGGAATGATCATTTTGTGTCCTTGGATTTAACATGACATCTGTAACAAAAGGATAAATGATTGATTCACCTAAATCATTTCAAGTTGGATACTTGAAGGGAATGTTGTTATTGAATGGCTTTTAGTCATGCGTATTAAGGGTAGTAAACCATTGTTAGGCAGTATTTACTGCTTGCATCAATCTTCTATGAATCTTGTGCAAGTGGGAGATTGTTGGATTCTTTATGCCCAAGACACATAGAACATTGGTGTGGTTAGTACGTCATGATCCAAGTCGGGTCATACCCAATAACAAGTTTAGCAAACACCAATAAATATTTAATTAATGATATGATCATGCAATTGAATAATGACACCAATTTAGAAAATCGGTTTTTTAAATAAGTTGCATATGAGATAGAATAACTAGGGATATTTTGTTCAAGAGCATTATTTGAAATGTTATTTAAATTAGTTAAGTAACATCACAAAGTGTGTATGAGTTATAAAATTAAAAGGGTTAATTTTATAACTTAACAAGATGGCTAGTTAAATAAATAATAGACAAAAAAAATTTAGGGGGAAAACCCGTTGCATCCAATTCGGCCGCCCCCTTTTGAAAAAGGGGGTTTTCATTTGTCTTGTTACTTGCAATCTTGGAACACACACACACTCTATTTTCTCTCTCTCATACATGCAAAGGACCACCAAGAAAAAGGTTTTCTCTCTACTTTCTTGAAGAAACATAAGCTGAAAATTCGGATTTGCAGCCATCTTGGTCCGTTTTTGGTGTCCAAATTCCTAGCAAAGGGTGTTTCTTAATGCTTGAGGGTATGGAAGCTTGAGGACACCTATCCTTGGTGTTTTGGTCATTCAAGGGCAGCTTCATCTTCATCAAATCTCATGATTTTCACAGCTCTACAAAGGTTGTATCTTTTGCATATTATGGTTGTTTTATTCTTCTTGATAGCTAGTTCTTACACATATAAACGATCCTATGTTCTTGGGTTTGTTGAAACAAAGTTATGTGCCTTAAATTTCAGATTATAAAACATGAAATTAAGCTCTTATTCCGCTGCGT
Organism: Flaveria linearis; assembly: GCA_024085815.1. Classification (NCBI taxonomy): domain Eukaryota; kingdom Viridiplantae; phylum Streptophyta; class Magnoliopsida; order Asterales; family Asteraceae; genus Flaveria; species Flaveria linearis. The sequence continues at coordinate 32,565,831 of CM044009.1, read as the reverse complement.
TTTTCTTGTTTAAATGGTTAAACAACTATGTTTATGGTCCAACAAACCCAACATGAATCATAAGATTGGCTCAATCGCACGACTGAATCCCAATCGTACGATTTAACCACACGACTGGACTTAGTTGTATTGCTCATTCACACGATTAAGCTAACCCACACAGTTAAACTCATTCGCATCCCTCAATCGCATGATTGAACTCAATCGCACGATTGAACTCAGTCGCACTCTCCAATTGCACGATTGAACTCAGTCGCACTCTCCAAATCACACGATTGAACTCATTCGTACTCTCCAATCGCACGATTGACCCTGTCATATACCTAATTTTTGATGTTTGAAACCATGGACGATTAGAATTCTGTGTTTACTGCTGGAAAGGACTCACAGATCCAGAATCTATTACTTCTGGAATATGAGATTGGAAATCATAACAAACTACCAAAGGTGTTGACCTTGGATGAATACCCACAATGGAAACAACGGTTTGAAATTTACCTTAACGGAGTTGACCCAAACTTGTCGACTTCAATTGAGACTGGTTATACTTTACCTGTTGGAGCAAATGGAGTTAAACTGACTCTAAGTAGGATGAATGAAGTGCAAAAGGTTACACACAACACTGCGAAGAAAGCTTATGCTTTATTGACACAGTCAATGCCTATGGACATCTTCTATCAGTTTTCTGAACATAAGCAATCTAATAAGTTATGGGAGGCTGTGGAAAGGAGATACGATGGTAATGCAACCTTGAAGGCGCTGAAGGCTAAAGCTCTCAAGAAGGAATTTGATAACTTCTCATCCATTGGAAATGAGAGCTTGGATGATATTATAGATTGGTTTTATCATCTGATGAGTGAGCTGCATACACACGGTGCTACTACCTCAATGAAGGAGAAAGTAGCAAGTTTGCTGATGGTCTGCCAGATAAATGGGATTCTTTTGTGTCTAATCTAAGACAGAACAAAGTTCTAGCTACTCTAGACATCAAAGATCTTGAAGTTGAGGGAGGAGGAGGTAAGGATGAAATACAAGTCCAAGAAAGGGTCATACACACAGAATCCATCACTATATAATGTTGTTCCCACACCAGTTTCATCCGGTACACCTCTTCAAACAGCATTTGTTTCCAACACGTCCGGAACTTCTCAAAGTTCTTCTGGAAGTGAATCATCAGGATCATCTGGAACTCAGTATATTATCCCCGACTCTAATCCTATAAAGCTGAAGACTGAGAATCTGGGAAATGTTACTGTTGAGGTAGCAAAAGAGCATATGGATCTTCTCGCTGCGGTTGTACACTCATATGATAGTTTGGTTGCTGGTAAAATAGGAAACTGTCATCTCGCAGATGAAGATTATGAGCAGGTGGATGAGACAGAGTTGGAAAGGATGGATATCATGTGGGCTTTCGCTAGTGCTTCTAGAAGGGCTAAGAAGTTTGTGAAGAAGACGGGGCAAAATCTGGTTGCCACCAAAGACATAACTTTTAGTTTTGATAAAACCAAAGTTACATGCTTCAACTGCGATGAAAAGGGTCACTTCAAACGAGAGTGTGTGAAACCAAAGAAGACTGGAAATGGTAACACTTTCTCATCACATAATCGTCTTGAAAGGGAAAAGAACGTGACTTTAACCAGTCCAAATTCCAAAGATATGGTTGCTCAAGGAGATGAAGGACAAGACTGGACATTTCGGTTCATCTCTGGTGGTGAAGCTATTGTTGCATTGTAGAAGATCTTAACGATGATTCAGCGAGTGAAGGAGATAACATGGCTGATTATGCTAATTCAGATGCTAAAGAAGCTATGGATGTCTTAGATCATTTGATTGAAGATGAACTGGCTGCTGCGAGCACAGAATCTCAAACTAACGAGGAATCTAAGGTTGCTTTCATGGCTGACACCTCCAGCACGTCACAGGTAAGTACCAAAGATGAACTTTTTGATAAACATGACTGTAAAGAATGTAATAAATTTCGTGAAAGCATAGATTTAAAATTTTCTAGGTTGTTAGATCACAACGACAGTCTGGTAAATGATTTGAAACTATGAGCAGTTGTAAAGAAAACTTGATCTAATAGGAAAGCAACTTAGAGAAACCGAGGTTGTTTCCGTTAATCAAGCAAATAACATTAAGTTCTATTTATCAACAATAGAGGAAACTAAGAAAGAAAAATCTATTTTGAAAATTGAAATTGAATGTTAAATCAAAAACTTCACAGTCTAGCTAGTTCCTCTCACATTATTCAGAACTTAGTCAAAGAGAGAAACGGTGGGGAAGGGCTTGGTTATAAAGTAGTGCCACCACCACATGAAATCCTTTTGAACACAAAATGTGTACCCATTAATAATAACCCTATCAAGGATCATGTGGTGACTACCCCTCTAGTCAATGATCTAGATTCCACAGTTAAAACTGTGCAATCTGTTACTGAACGGAAGGCATCTAGTTCTGGCACTAAAGATAAGGATGTCACTGAAAATCAGGACGATAAGAATAGCAATGCTACTCTTGGGTTGGTTTCAAAAGTTCATGTTTCAAAACCTAAATTTTCAGAACCAACTCATTCTAAAACTTTTCATCATCAAAATCTCACTAAATTAAACGAAAAAGGAAATCAAAACGTTAAACCAATTAAATTCGTTAAAGAAGGTGAGAGACCTAAATAAGAAAAGAAAGAGACCAGACCTAGATCCTACTCTCCCTCATAAAAAAGATCTCCCAGACCAGTTGAAGGGAGATCTTCTTGATACACAATGTCCTAGTTTATGTACTTCAATGTAAATGTCTTTCATTTCTTACACATATGTAATGCAAGTGCTTAAGGAAATATGATATGTCTTTTGATGTTTATTTCTCTTTGACTATATCATATTCTTATTGTATTCAGTATTACTCATATGTATGAACATTATATATAGGCTTGAGGTTGTTGTACATAGTTATAAGTCAATAATGATTCAGAAATGTGTTCAACTTAGTCGGGTGGTTATTCATGCTAATGGACCATACTATGGAACAGACGTACGAATGGACCATACTTATGGACCAGTCGCACGACTGAACCAGGTGACTGGATCAGTCGTATGACTGAGACATAAGATTGACTCAGTCACACAACTGAACCTTCAGTCATGTGTATGAGTCAAACGCATGAGTCAGTCACACGACTGAACCATGCTAATGGCTCAGTCGTACGACTGAATATTGAAAACCTATAAATACCATATAATTCGTGGAAAAAGGTAACACTTTGAATACTATCATACCCTAGCCGTCCAGAGTGTCCCAGTTCGTCCATCCAACTTCATAGTTCGTTCCTGATCAATTCCAACTCGTTCTTAATGTTTGTTTAATCATTAGATTGATCAGGTTGTCGTTGGCACTGATTGGATCACCAATCAAATAGAATTCCATACTATTTGATATGGTTTCATGTAGAATCAGTTAGTACTCTGTATGAAAACGGTCCTAACAGATCCTACTATGGTTGTGGAGAACGAGGACATATTTCTCCTTATTGTCCTTACTATCAGACACCAAGAAGAAGAATTGAACTTTTTCATGAAAATAAACTAAGGTTTTCTGAAACAAGATCAAATACCCCTCCGAAATACCAAAGGCAACACAAGCAAGCTCTTGGCAAAGCTGTGTTAACTGAGGTAACACCTAGGGATGAAAGCAAACCAAATGTTCAAACTATAAACCAGTCGTCTGTTTATCACAAACAGGCCCTACACAAAACTGTTTGTGGCAAGAAAAATCAACAAGTGTGTCTGAGAATGAGGACAAGATGAAGAAAAATGTGTGATGCCTCTGGAAAACCCAAGCCAGTAAAGGCTTGGGTCCCACTCTTAACTGATCATTTCTGTTTTGTGCAGGTTGTCCGTTACAGCGCTATCACTAACACCTGGATTATTAATAGTGGGGCATCCAAGCACATGACAGGGAATCTGTCTCTCCTTTTCAATGTCAAATAAATCAAAGGGGACGTGTATCTTTTGCGGGAAATAAAGGAGGCTATATCATAACTCAAAGTGAAGTGGGAAATGAGATGGTGAAGTTTGATAAAGTCAACTACGTTCAACAACTGGAGAACAACTTACTCTCAGTTTCCTAAATATGCGATAAGGGTTTTAAAGTTGTATTTGACAATAAGAGATGCTACATTCTGAAGAAGGAGTATGTTATCCCTAAGGAGAAAGTTCTAATGTCAGCTTCAAGATATAACGACTAATATGTCTTGATTATGTCAAAAGCCTCCGTAACTGAGTCTGCTGCTTAGTGTTTCTTGTCTAAAGACACCAAGAGGGATTCCATTTCTTGACATAGGATAATGGGACACATCAATCTCCAAAAGATGAATCACTCATTTCAAAATAATCTGGTTGAAGGCGTTACAGTCAAAAGTTTTCAGCTTCCAGATTTCTTTATATCATGCAAGAAAGGGAAACAAACAAAGAGATCTCAAAAATCTAAGAAAGTTCACTCTATTGAGATTCCACTAGAGCTTCTACATATGGATTCGTTTGGCCCTGTCAGTACTAAAAGCATTGCAGGAGATTGGTACAGTTTTTGTGGTCACAGATGATTATTCAAGATTTTCATTGGTCATGTTTCTTAAAGCAAAGTAAGAGACTTTTGAGTCATTCAAGAATTTGGTTAATACTCTAGAGTCTCTGTACAAGTTGAAAGTGATGAAGATTCGTTCAAAAAACAGCACAGAATTCAAGAATCAGTGGATGGAGGCTTTCTGTCGAGAGAAAGGGATTGTTCAGCAATTCTAATCTGCCTATACTCCACAGATGAATAGAGTTGTTGAACGCAAAAATTGAAGTTTGATTGAAACTGCAAGGACGATGTTGGTAGATTCAAAACTGCCTGTTCAATTCTGGAATGAAGCAGTTGCTAATGCATGCTACGCTCTTAATCGTGTATTAGTTGTCAAACGTCATGGTGAAACTTGTTATGAGTTGCTTCAAAGGCGCAAACCAAACTTGGAGTATCTGGAACCATTTGGAGCTCCTTGTATGTTGCTGAAGAAAACTCAGACTGGCAAGTTTAATGAAAAAATGGATGAAGGAATTTTTCTTGGATACAATTGTAGGATTCTATATGCCCAAGACACGTAGAATATTGATGCGATTAGTACGTTATGATCCAAGTCGGGTTATACCCAATAACAAGCTTAGCAAACACCAATTAATATTTAATTGATGATATAATCATGCAATTAAATATTTTCACCAATTTTGAAAATGGGTTTTCTAAATAAGTTGCATATGAGAAGGAACAACTTATTAGCATATTTTGTTCAATAATATTATTTGAAGTGTTATTTAAGTAAGTTAGATAACATCAAATAATAATAAGAGTGTATAACTTATACAATTAAAAGGTTAATTGTGTAACTAATTAGATGACTAGTTTAAAATAATGTGTGTTTAGTTTAAACGGGGAAACCCTTTTGAAATAAAAATTTCGGCCGCCCCCCTTTATGTCATTGGCTCTTTTGCTTTCTTGAAAACACACATATCATAACTAGTCTTGCACTCATCAATTCTCTTCTCTCAATACATGCAAAACTTGAAGAAAACTCTCCTCTCTCTCTCCAAAACCTCATGGCAGCAGCAAGGTGAAATGGAGTGGTTTTGAGTTCTTTTGGTGTTGTTTTCTCCCTAGCAAGAAGTGTTTGCTATTGACCTTGGGGTATACAAGCTTGAGAGGACCTCCTTTGGTGCCTTGGTCGTTTTTCTTGGTCAAGAACATCCTCCATTTTCGAACCTCTTGCTGCTGAAAGGTGGATTATGGCAGCTTCTTTATAGCTGTCCATAATGTGTTGTTTGTGATTTCATAGCTAGCATCATTCACATATATAAGATCCTCTTTGTTCTTGGGTTTGTTGGTAACTTATAATGTCAAAATAAGAACCTGAAATTTCAGTTTATAAACATATTATAAAGTTCATTTCCGCTGCGTTTTTCACTAAGTTTAAATGGTTAAACTATGTTTTATGTTCTATCAAACCCAACATTGGCATCTAGAGCCGGTTATGTGGATAGCTAGCTTGTTTTGTCCTTGAGAATTCGTTTTAAGGGACTTTAAAACCTCTTTAGGGGCTGCTATGTTCTTATATTATGAATCCCCAAACTTTCAAAGTTATATCACACATGCTTGTGATTAAACTTTGAAAGACATGAATGTTGTATTGTTTGTTTGTTTGGACAAAAATAAAACCCGAAATTTCAGTTTGTGTTGGCTGAAATTTCATGGTTTTAGTGGGGATTCATTGTTACTTTGGATGATATGATCATTGATCATGTTTGTGCATAACCTAGCCTTGACCTTGTGTTGATTTGGTTTGGAATGGATGTTTGTTTTGGTTGTTTTCATTTGGGTTGTAATATTATTCTTTTGTGCTAGTTTTGGGATGTAATTTATTTATTCATTCATTTGTAATGTAATAGATAGATTAAGTGTATTTTCTTTAATAGAAAATTTGTATTAGGATATAAATTTTGTAAATGAAGATGCACAAAATGGAAGCACAAGAGGCAGACACAAAGAGAAGGACTTGAAGCATATGGATGCAAGTTCAAGTGGAAGTCTATGAAGATCTCATCTTTGTGTTGTATTAAACCCTTAGGAAAGACCAAATGACAACACTTGTGATGGCAAACAAGTGTTGTCAACATATTGGCTATGGTTATGCACATGTGGTTGTTTAGTATATGCTTGTTTGTTTATCATTTTGGTTGATTGTTTGATATGTGGATATGCTTAACAATCTTAATAAATGATCATAACAAGCTGAATTTTCATGGTCCTTAATCATTATAAGATAATAAAAGGTTATTAATATTGTTTAATGATTTTAAAGATTAAAAGGTTTTAATCAATGTACCATAGGGTATCTTATATTTGAAAGAATGCAATATGGATACATAGAGTTTTCTTAACTAGAATTATGAATTCTCTAAATATTTTAAAAATAAGATCAACACCGTCCTTTTACACAACACTTGAGTCACTCGGGAACTCTTAATGGGATAAAGGTCACCTAACCATTTTGAGGGAACTTATGACTTGAGGTGAGAATGCCATATTCGTGGGATAAAGGTCACCTAACCGCTTATTTGGGCAAACTCACACGTGTGTGTAAGTAGGATGTCTCTATTTGCAAACCATGTCAAATGGATCACCTATGATGTGGTTTCCAAATGGTGTTGATGGGATTAACATGCCGACTTTACGTATGATGTTTCAAGTCGATCCCATACCTCTAGAAGTTGCAAATGGTTGCAACCGTCAATCGTTGACCACCTTATTAATTTAAATCGTGGGATAAAGGTCACCTAACCACAATTTAAATGTAATGTTAGGTTCTAGATTTTAATATGAAAATGACCTTAAAAGGAATTAATTAATTATTAAAAATAGCAATATCAAAAATACTAAAATAGATCTTTGTTAAATTTTGTAGATGGCCACCAATAATGATAATCATGATAACTCATCCACGTCCGCCCAATCTTTACGAGCGATTCTCCAAAAGGAACATCTAAATCATAACAATTTCATTGATTGGTATCGACTCTTGAGAATCGTTCTCAAGCAAGAGAGACGATCATATGTTTTAGACGACCCTATCCCCGGTCAACCTACTGAGGATGATGAGGAGGCCTATAACGATTGGCTGAAGTACACTGAGGACTCCATCCAAGTGTCTTGCCTCATGCTTGCATGCATGACTCCAGATCTCCAAAAGGAGTATGAACATCACGGAGCTTATGACATGATAACCCAGCTGAAGGAAACGTTCCAACAGCAAGCGAGGGTTGAGCGCTTCGAAACGGTTCAAGCACTCCATGCACGTCGTATGGACGACAACTAATCGGTTTCATCTTATGTACTTAAGATGAAAAGCCACGATGACCGCCTCGAAAGGCTAATTGTCCCGTGTCGAAGGAATTGGCCACGGATTTGATCCTCAATGGCCTTACCAAGAAGTTCGAGATGTTCGTGTTGAACTACAACATGAATGCTTGGGACAAAAGCATTGGTGAGCTTCACTCAATGCTCAAAACGGCCGAGGCGGCCATGGGTAAAAGGGTTTTACCCGTTCTCACCATCAATGATGGTGGGAACAAGAAAAGGCCTCATCCCGTACCCAAGGCAAAAGTTGCCAAGGGTAAGGGACCCGTATGGGGAAAGGGGAAAGGGGTAGCAAGGGTGCCACCCGAACCACAAGAGAAGAAGAAAAAGGTTGCTACTAATGACCCATGCTTCAAGTTTGGGGAGATTGGACATTGGACAAGAAATTGTCCTGTCCATCTCCAAGAGTTGAAAGCAAAGAGGGATGTCGGGCAGACCCAGGTACAATATACATGATCCATATTAATTTAAACTTAATATCCTCTAACACATTTGTATTAGATACCGGATGTGGAACTCACATTTGGAATTTGTTGCAGGGGTTCAAAAGAAGTAGCAACTTCAATAAAGGGGATGTTAGCCTCTACATGGGCAATGGGGCTAAAGTTCAAGTTGAAGCCCGTGATGACTACATCTTGAAACTTCCAAATAGTTTGGAAGTAATTTTGTACAATGTTTTGTATGCTCCTAGTTTGACTAGGAACATTATTTCTGTAGCCCTATTAAAACAATTTGAATATGTATTATCATTTATTGGAAATGAAATCCATGTTACTATGAATGACATGTTTTATTTTAAAGCTATTCCTATCAATGGTATCTATGAATTGGTTTGTGAAAATACATTGAATGATAGCTTATTGTACCAAACTAGTACCAAGAAGCTCAAATCGGATTTGAGTGACACTTACCTTTGGCATTGCCGTCTTGGTCATATAAACAAGAAAAGAATACAAACACTACAAAAGAATGGTCTTTTAAAAACAAGTGAATGTGATTCATTTTATGTATGTGAGTCTTGTTTACAAGGTAAAATGACCAAGGCACCTTTTAGTGGCAAAGCCGAAAGGGCAAAGATTTATTAGGTATCATACATTTGGATGTATGTGGTCCTTTTAAACCTATGACAAGGTACAATGAAAGATACTTCATTACCTTTACTGACGACTATAGTCGATATGGGTATGTGTACTTGTTAAGACACAAAAATGAAGCTTTTGAAATGTTCAAGATCTTTCAAATGAAGTACAAAATCAACTCAATAAGTCAATTAAAATTCTTCGCACCGACAGAGGAGGTGAATACCTGAATGATGCATTTAGGGACCATCTTAGAAGTTGTGGGATTGTCTCACAACTATCTCCACTGTGAACACCACAACAAAATGGCGTGTCCGAGCAGAGAAATCAAACTCTATTGGATATGGTTTGATCTATGATGGCTAGAAGCTCATTACCTCTGTCATTTTGGGGTTTTGCTCTGCTCTCTGCGGCGCGTATTTTGAATATGGCCCCAACCAAGAAAGTGGAAACAACACCTTTTGAAATATGGCATGGAAGGGTTCCATCACTTTCATATTTAAAAGTATAGGGTTGTGAGGCTTATGTTAAGACTCCCAACTCGAACAAGCTAGAAAGCCGTTCCACTAAGTGTATCTTCATTGGATATCCTAGAGATTCTAGGATACTATTTCTATGATCCATGGGAACAAAAGGAGTTTGTTGCCAGAAAAGCTGAGTTCTTAGAAGCTAAGTTCCTTACGGAAGGAACTACCAGTAGAACTGTGGATCTTGAGGTGGATCAAGAACCACAAACCGATAAACGTTTGGTTGACACTGGCACTCAACATGAGAATGTTGAGAATGATCAAGTGGTTGATCAAAACACACAAAATGTTCGCAGATCTGGTAGAATTAGTAATCTACCTGAAAGATATGGATTTTTCGTAGATGGATGCTATGTGGTAGATTCCGATTAACCAACCACCTATCGTGATGCAATGTCCAATTTGGATTGTGACAAATGGCTTGAAGCTATGAACGTTGAGATGCAATCCATGTATGACAATCGAGTATGGGACTTGGTTGTACCACCTCTTAACTCCAAAGTAGTTGGAAGTAAGTGAGTTTTCAAGAAGAAAACCGATATGCATGGAAACTTGGATACTTATAAAGCTAGACTTGTAGCAAAAGGTTTCACTCAAACTCAAAGGGTTGACTATGATGAAACTTTTTCACCTGTTGCGATGCTAAAATCTATTAGGATATTGTTTTCCATAGCTGCTCATTATGATTATGAGATTTGGCAAATGGATGTCAAAACCGCTTTCCTAAATGGATATCTTGAGGAAGATGTCTATATGGTTCAGCCTGAAGGTTTTGTCGATCCAAAACATCCTAACAAAGTATGCAAGTTAAAGAAATCAATCTATGGATTGAAAAAAGCATCGAGAAGTTGAAATCACCGTTTTGATGAAGAAATAATTAAATTTGGATTCATCAAGAACGCTGATGAAGCTTGTGTGTATAAGAAAGCTAGTGGAAGCATCATCACTTTCCTAGTATTGTATGTTGATGACATACTACTATTTGGAAATGACATTCCAACCTTGGAAGGTGTAAAAACCTGGCTTGGAAGTTGTTCTTCCATCAAGGATCTTGGTGAAGCCGCCTATATTCTGGGAATAAAGATCTATAGGGATAGATCAAGGCGGTTGATTGGTTTAAATCAAAGTGCATACATTGATAAAATCTTGAAAAGGTTCAAGATGGAGAACTCTAAGAAAGGTACGGTACCTATTCAAAGAGGAACGATATTGAGTATGACTCAATGTCCTAGCTCAAAGGATGAGCAAGATAACATGAACGCAATCCCATACGCATTTGCTATTGGATCCATCATGTATGCAATGATATGCACTCGGCCGTACGTTTCATGCGCCTTAAGCATGACAAGCCGATACCAGCAAAATCCTGGAAACAGTCATTGGATGGTTGTTAAGAACATACTTAAGTACCTAAGGAGGACTAAAGATATGTTCCTAATCTATGGACCTGGTGATGAGGAACTTGTTGTAAAAGGTTACACGGATGCAAGTTTCCAAACAGATCGTGATGATTCACGATCACAATCGGGATACATTTTCATTCTGAATGGAGGAGCGGTCTCTTGGAAGAGCTCTAAACAAGATGTGGTGGCCTTATCAAGTATAGAATCTGAATACGTCGCCGCCTCATTGGCAGCTCAAGAAGCTGCATGGTTGAAGAAATTCATTGCCGATCTAGGGGTTGTCCCTTCCATTCAGGACCCCCTAGAGATCTTTTGTCATAACGAGGGTGCGATTGCTCAAATCAAGGAACCTCGTGCTCATCAAAAGACTAGGCACATTGAGCGGAGATTCAACTACATACGAGATGAAGTTGAGAAAGGAAAGATATGTATTCGCAAAGTTCACACAGATCAAAATATTGCGGATCATCTCACGAAGCTCCTAGAAAAGGCAAAGCATGAAGGTCATACATGTGCCATGGGACTTTGATATTCTAGTGATTGGATTTGATCTGTAATTTCATATTTGGATATTTGGAACTCTCTTATTACTTAAATAAAATTATTTGGTTATAATATTTCAATAAATGTTCCAATTTAGCATGTTTAATCCATAGGTAAATTGCTTACTCTAAATGTTTGTAGTCGTTCACACTTGTGGGAACAAGTATGAGGGTAAGACTATTATGAATTGGATTGGTGGATATTCATAAGGATGAATATAGAGCAATTGGTTGCTACCAAAGTTCATAGATATTTGTGGGATACAAATATTGGACTGACCCGCATCTCAAATTTTACTACATGAAATCTTCTAGATTGATCATAAGTAAATTTAAGTAAAGGCGAATATCATTTGGTATCCTCCAACCTGAGATACGTATTGGGTTTTGATATTCACCAAGTGTTATACCTTGAGCTAGTTCTTCACTACCCTGAAATAATGGACAGTACATAAGGCTATGTTCAGGTGTGACACGAGGTGTTTGTGAGAAACGTATGTAGTCAAGATGGAATTGTTCCTCTTATTCGTTGAGAGCAAGATGACTAAGGCCTGATTAAGTTAAATCAATAAGGAATGATCATTCTATGTCCTTGAATTTAACATGACATCTATAACAAAAGGATAAATGATTGATTCACCTAAATCATTTCAAGTAGGATACTTGAATGGGATGATGTTATTGAATGGCTATAAGTCATGCGTATTAAGGGTAGTAAACCGTTGTTAGGCGGTATTTACTGCTTGCATCAATCTTCTATGAATCTTGTGCAAGTGGGAGATTTTAGGATTCTATATGCCCAAGACACGTAGAATATTGATGTGGTTAGTACGTTAGATCCAAGTCGGGTTATACCCAATAACAAGCTTAGCAAACACCAATTAATATTTAATTGATGATATGATCATGCAATTAAATGTTTACACCAATTTAGAAAATGGGTTTTCTAAATAAGTTGCATATGAGAAGGAACAACTTATTAGCATATTTTGTTCAATAATATTATTTGAAGTGTTACTTAAGTAAGTTCGATAACATCAAATAATAATAAGAGTGTATAACTTATACAATTAAAAGGTTAATTGTGTAACTAATTAGATGACTAGTTTAAAATAATGTGTGTTTAGTTTAAAGGGGAAACCCTTTTGAAATAAAAATTTCGGCCGCCCCCCTTTATGTCATTGGCTCTTTTGCTTTCTTGAAAGCACACATATAATAACTAGTCTTGCACTCATCAATTCTCTTCTCTCAATACATGCAAAACTTGAAAAAACTCTCCTCTCTCTCTCCAAAACCTCATGGCAGCAGCAAGGTGAAAGGGAGTGGTTTTGAGTCCTTTTGGTGTTGTTTCTCCCTAGCAAGAAGTGTTTGCTATAGAGCTTGGGGTATACAAGCTTGAGAGGACCTCCTTTGGTGCCTTGGTCGTTTTTCTTGGTCAAGAACATCCTCCATTTTCGAACCTCTTGCTGCTGAAAGGTAGATTATGGCAGCTTCTTTATAGCTGTCCATAATGTGTTGTTTGTGATTTCATAGCTAGCATCATTCACATATATAAGATCCTCTTTTTTCTTGGGTTTGTTTGTAATTTATAATATCAAAATAAGAACCTGAAATTTCAGTTTATAAACATATTATAAAGTCCATTTCCGCTGCGTTTTTTACAAAGTTTAAATGGTTAAACTATGTTTTATGTTCTATCAAACCCAACAACAATATACCTGTCAAACGAGTTTACAACAACTCTACAGGTCAAGTTAAAGAGTGGTGCAATGTAATGTGCAAAGATACACTACCCCCCTGCGGGAAAAGGTCCATCATTTTCTTTGATTATGATGGATTTTTCAAGTCCTTTAATCTTCCTCCTACTTATTCCGATGATAAGGTGGCTACTCAAATGATGTATGACGTTCTGAACACTCCTAATCCAGACTCAAGCACTACGGCTCCAATCGATGAAATTCCGGGTCTTCAGGGGCAGATTTAGAACTCAGTGATCACTCCTCAGACGATGAGGCGGCTATTAATGAGCATGCAAGCAATGAGGAAACAGTCAGCCCAGATGAAAGTACATCTGTAGGTGAAAATGAATTAGCTGATTCCTCTGGGGCTAGTCACCCAATATCCACAGAAAATGAATAGTGATTACAAACCTGGATAATGAAGTGATCATTCCTACTACTCCAGAGACAAGGATTAGTGTGAATCACCCCCCGAACAACATTATCGGGGATATTCTATTTGGGGTACAAACAAGAAATCTGCTGTACACAACTGACTATGCAGTAATGATGGAAAAGGGATACATTCATGATGGGGCATATAAGGGTTTTGTTTCTCAAGTCGAGCCCAAGTATGTCAGCGATGCCTTGAAAGATGAGGCATGGGTTAATGCAATGCAAGAAGAACTTCTGCAGTTTAATAAGCTAGGTGTTTGGGCACTAGTGGACAGACCTAAGGGTGCTAAGGTAATTGGTATGAAATGGGTTCTTCGTTGCAAGAAAGATGACCAGGGGGTCATTATTAGAAACAATGCACGGTTAGTAGTTCAAGGGTTCAGACAAGTCGAGGGCGTGGACTACAATGAGGCATTTGCACCAGTGGCAAGGATGGAAGCAATTAGGATCTTCCTAGCTTATGCATCCCACATGAAGATCAAAGTATATAAGTTGGATGTGAAGAGTGCATTTCTACATGGTGATATCCGTGAAACAGTATACGTTAGTCAACCCGAAGGATTCAAAGATCCTTATCATCGGGATAGAGTTTGTAAGTTGGACAAGGCTTTGTATGGGCTACATCAAGCCCCTCAAGCATGGTATGAGAAACTCTCCACACACCTGTTGAAACATGGATTTCGAAGGAGAGTGATTGAGTGCACGTTATTCATCAAAGAAAATGATGGAGATTTACTGATGGTTTAGATATATGTGGATGACATAATCTTTGGATCCAAAAACGAAGCATTATGTAAAGAATTTGAATCTATGATGAAAGCTGAATTTGAAATGAGTGCCATGGGAGAGATGAAGTTCTTTCTGGTATTACAGGTGGATCAGACACCTACTGGAATCTTTCTACATCAGACCAAATACGTGGGGGACATTCTGAGTCGGTTTGATATGGAAAATGTAACGATTGCTGGTATCCCTCTTGCCACGAACCACGATGTGGCACCCGATGAAAATAGGGATTCGGTAGGCACCATGTATCGTGGAATGATCGGATCTATAATGTATCTCACAGCTTCTCATCCTGATATCATGTACGCCACGTGTCTCTGTTCTAGATATCAGTCAAAGCCAAAAGTAAATCATCTAATTAGGGTGAACCGGATCTTTCGTTATCTTAAGGGTACTCCAACACTCGGGTTGTGGTATCCTCATGATGATTACTTTGAAGTTACAGTGTATAGTGACTCGGACTATGATGGATGCAAGATAAACTACAAGTCTACATCTGCGGGGTGTCAATTTTTTGGAAGGCGGTTAGTCACCTAGCAATGTAAGAAGCAGACGTCTGTTGCTCTGTCAACATGTGAAGCTGAATATGTTGTTGCTGCAAGTTGCTGTTCTCAAATCATCTGGATTCAACAGCAAATGCGCGACTATGGTTTGCAATTTACTAACACTCCTATTTTTGTTGATAATTCTGTTGCCATAGCTGTTACTAAAAATCCGGTGCAACATCCCAAAACCAAACACATCGGCATTAAATATCACTTCATACGTGATTGTTTTGAAAAGCATTTAATCAATGTAATTAAAATTAACACGATTTTCAGCGCGCTAACCTCTATACAAAAGCTTTTGATAAACCGAGATTTTATTATCTATTAGAGGTTAACGACGCCAAAAAGAAATACGATGTGATTCCGGAGGAGTCGAGTTCAAAGTTTGATCGTATGTGTCTTAGTTTAAATTTTTTCGGTCAAATCTATTTTATTTTATTTTCTTTTCTTTTCTATCTTAAAAATAACAAAAAAACAAAAAGATTTTTATTTTAGAATTTTGGGAGGAGAATAGTTTCAGTTTCAGTATTTATTACTTAAAAAAAAGGGGGTGGGCAGGTAAGCTGAAAAGCAAAGACATCAAATCCGAGAAATTGATTCAGTACATTGGAAAATGATAGTACACAAGCATCGAATCGTTTAGGACACCAAAAAGATTTTCATTTCTGAAATATTATATTGAAAGTCACAGAAAATTATAAGTCTGAGTAGTCAAAGCCTAATAAGTTGAAAAATGATAGTAAGCTAGTCTATTACTGTGGTTACATGGAGAAAGTAGATCTAGGGGTTTCAAGTCCATTATATGATGTGTCGGTAGATTTAGCAAAATAGACTAGTAGACATCATTGGTGAATCATGTAAATTAAATCAATCAACATGTTGTGGGTTCCCATCTTATCCCTGGTCTGCACAATCAATAAATTTCCAATAAGGGGTGAGGAGCAAAAAGAAAGCCACAAATATGTGCTAATGACCAAAAACATGAGCAATGCATATGACAAATGTCATAAAGCTAATCAAGTGAAACGCAATCAAGTAAATGACAAATGTCATTGTTGTGTTAAATGTATTATAAAATTGCTCTAACAAGAAGATAGGAAGTGTGCCTCTCTATTTTGCGATGGCACTGACCTGAGGATAAGCATAACCTATATATTCTAAGAATTCATTGTTGCTTGTGCCTCTCTGCTATGCGATGGCACTGACCTGAGCTTGGCATATCTTTGAAAGCTCTTAGAATAGTTTCTTCTTGATAAAAACCCATAGATCGCTCAAATATCTCCTGAGGAAGGTTGATTACCATATAAGCGTGGGATCCATAAATACTAATACACCTAAATTATCACCAATGTGTGTCAAAAATCTGTGTATGGATTTAACGTGACAAATATATTGACAATCATCATGGTTACATCTCTCGATGTTTAAAATCATGTGTGCTATACAAAAGCTTTAGCATGATTTCCTATTAGTGCTTTTGACTATTAGATGAATGAGATTTTGTGAATCGGATATATAATGCTCTCTGTTATTGATATAAATACAAAAGGTCCCAAATGATTGCTTTTTCTGCCTGTCTAATTCCATGTGAATCTTTTTAGAAATGATGTTAATGTTTGAAGCTATTCTTCTCAGGGGAGAAATCTTTTAAGTAATGTTAAAATGCTTTCAACCCTCCTCAAATGAAAAATACAAAAATGTGTCTTACTTCAGTTTTAGTTCAAGTTTTCCGGCATTACTTACGTTAGTATTGTGTCAGTGTCGGGCTATGTAACAAGACTAAACTCTATGAATGTCACATAATGAACCGAACGTTAAAAGCTTGTTTTTAAAAGATAAAAGGATCACGTCTGAGGTGATCAACGGTTTTCATTTAAAGGATCACGTCTGAGGTGATCAAATGTTTTTCATTTAAAAGGATCACGTCTGTGGTGATCAAACAGTTTTCACTTAAAAGGATCACATCTGAGGTGATCAAATGGTTTTCAGTTAAAAGGATCATGTCTGAGATGATCAATGGTCATAACGTCATTTATCAAAGATAAGTATGTGAAATAGTGGGCCAAACAATGTCAAATTCATAAGTATGGGCCAATCGCATAACTGGACCATAAGTATAGCCCAATCGCACGATTGGACCATAAGTATGGGCCAATCGCACGACTTGACCATGAGTGTAGCTCAATTGCACGATTGGACCATAAGTATGGGCCAATCACACAACTAGACCATGAGGATGGCCGAGTCGCACGATTGGCAACCTTAGTATGAACCAATCGTACGATTGGTTGAAAGCATATAGGACAGTTGTACGATTGAACCTCAGTCGCATGTATGAACCATGCGAATGGGGCCAGTCGCATGACTGAAATTCAAAATAGTATAAAAGGGGGTTCAGTCGGTCATAAACCCCACAATTGTTTCAAATTCTCTCAAAAAGCCGGCTATCTAAAGGTCCTTGTTCGAATTTTTTCTTGTGAGTTCACTCGATCATTCGGTTGCTAACTGTTCCACGGTGGTTTACAGGTACATCCTAGATGAAAACATGATGCAATGGTACCTAAAATCAATCAAAAATCCAAATGCTATAGAACAAACTAAACCGAACTGAGAAACACCAAATTGGACCTTTAAATGAACTTAAAACTGAAATTAAAATGTAACTGGTGTTTTAACAAATCTTGGTGCATCTAATGACATTAATCTTGAAATGGTTGTTGCTGATTTGAAGAAAATTCAAAATTTTAGACTTGCACAGTACGTATGCGACCGGACGCACTGATGAACTTCAATCGCACGGTCAAACCATACGCATGATTCAATCGCACGATTGAACCAATCAGTCCTTCAGTTGTACAACTGGCTTGATCGTATGTCATGGCATACGACTATGCTCAATCGGATGCTCAATCGTACGACTGAGTTCAGTCTTATGGTTAAATCGTACCATTGAACTAGTAAGATGAGATTTGTTTCATATTCAAATGTTCTTCCTTGTGAACTGGTCTAACATGTTATTTTAATATTTGTTATTTGTGTTACAATGAAATGGCGGATAGTTGGACTATGAGTACGAAGCAAAATATTTGTGCTTACCTCAACACTACTTAGAGGAATGCCGCCGAGTTTGTAGGAATTATCGAATTCCTAAATCAATCCAGGATATACCGAGCTATCTCTACTCCCTGCACACCATACCTATCACTACAGCAAGCGGTCAGGGAGAATGCTTTATTGGATCGTACCATTGAGCCATATCGTATTAGGAGCTCTATTTTCGGCGAGGCTATAGATATCGGTGAAGATGACATGAGGCGAGTGTTGGATTTGGGAGACGACAGAGATCATCCGACCAAACTTCATCCCATGATTGTTAGGGGCTGCTTTCTGAGGATTAAGTATGCCGGTAACATCAATACTGGCGTGCTTAATAAGAGCAACACGTGCCCTCCTTTCAAGTATCTAGCACATGTGATTCTGAAGTGCATAGCCTCTCGACGTGGTGGATTCGACGAGCTCAGTGATCAGATTCAGAAAGCGTTTGCGGCATTTGTACTGAACCACCCGTTCAGCTTCTCCAAGATGTTCTTCAATTACATGAGGGAGAACATATAGGCCTAGGGGAAGGAGGGCTTCTGCATGTATCCCTGGTTCCTCCAGATGATCATTAACGAGAAGCTACCCAACCTACCAAAGAACAAAGAGGATGAGGTGTCATTGAAGTGATGGATGACACTACTTTGGAAAGGATGAAGGTGTATAGGGGAAAGCAGACAAAGCCCCCTGTGAGGAGATTATTTGGGCATCTTGTCAATTCTAGATATGTTACTCCACCCAGGAAGAAGTGGCGTCACGATGACAGTGACTCAGATGTTAAGCATGTTGTGATTCCAGATGAGGAGGATGATAATGATGATAATGATCTGAATGTGGGTCACGGAGGTAACTCATCTACTGCGGGTGGGTCGAGCCAGTCAACAGTTCACCCAGATCTCCCCACTATGGAAGATCTGGGTAATTTTGACTTGAGAGATGATTCTGACAACTTAGAAGAAGAGCCTCTTACTAGACAAGTAGGTGGCAAGTGGGTTGCTACTGAGAGGGGGAAGGAGGTAGTTGGTTCCCGCCAGGTTAGTTCACATGGTGTTGACGCCGAGGAAATAGATCCATCATATACACCCGAACAGCCTAGCAGCATAGGGGGAGCACCGACGGTTAAGGGGACGAGGAAGAAGAGGATGTCCCAACCCTATAGGAGAAGGGGAAACGCCAAAGGATCAATTTCATAAGTTCATCCACTACCACTACCACTACCACCATTACAGCCACTACCACCGACACACCTACTACCACAAATACCCACATCAACCTCACCTTCAATACCCAACACCACACCTCCCCAAACCTTACCCATTACCACACCTATATATACAACCTCCACAACCAACCCAACCACTTCCTAAGCTGGCACCTCCACCCAACAACCCTCTCCTTCTTAGGGTTCCCCTCTACCCATAGTGGGTCTAGAGGAACAGCTTGCAGCCTTAACAGGTTAGTGCTCAAGCTACTGGCAGCTGATGATCTGAAGACTACCCAGATTAGCCAGCTGATGTCTATGAATGTAGCAAAGGGCCAACAAATTGCCAAATTGATAGAGAAGAACGAAGCCCATGAGCGGGCTTTAGTTCAAGCTCATAAGGCCATTCAAGCTCAGAATGAGCTAGTGCTAGCATCAACCAAGAAGATCGAGGATCTAGAGAAGGAGAATAAGAAGATTGTGTTGAGATTGAAAGGGCGGAAGGAAGATCCCTTGACTATAAAGGGTGATGGAGATGACGATGATGATGACTCGAGTGATGATGAGTCTGATGATGATGATGATGAGGTGGAGTGAATGAAACTGGCAAGGAGAACAAGAAGGATGACAATAATGATGAAGATTACCTGAGGGTTGTTAGGACCGATTTTGTACTGTAAGGCCCCGCTCACCGGGCACCTCACAGTTGGTCGTCATCACACATAAAACATACATTTAATATAAACATAATGGAATAATGTAGCGGAATTAATAAAAGTCATTCTCATTTCATCATAAAAGCTTTTACATCATTGTCTAGCTTTACTACAAAAGATTTCATCTTCTCTGTGTACAAAATGGTCCTAAACAGTGACCTCTAATAGAAGATATTAAGTTCAAAAATATCTTTTTCATCATAAAGGAGATTCCTTAGTAATCCCGTTTATCAGGATTCTTAAGAAATCTCACACTTGCATGCAACATGATGTGTTGCGTGCATTACGGGCCCACAACACATGACGTTGCAGCATTATCAAATGGAGAATGCCATTCCAAAAGAGCTGAGTAGCCGCCTCGTGCCATCCTCAGCAACACTACCTGCCAACTGAAAACACATAAAAAGTCAGCGTTGCTGAGTGAGTTCTAGTTTTATAGTAAAACATACTTTCATTCTTTATAACTGTTCTTGCATACATGTGCTCACACATCATACGTACACGTAGATAATATTATTATTATCTTCATCATTCGTTCATTAATCATTCAATCGTGTACTAGACATCATTCTCGTTCACTTTCATACATACATACTTTACATTCTTTCATTCCTTCCGTTCGAACGTTTATTTCATTCATTCATACATTCATTACGTTTGTTTGAACATTCTTTACATTCGGTGACATGTACAATACCCCCTTACATCATACATACTGCTGGTGCTGGACCTGTGGTAATCAACCACGAACGTTGTGCACACATGCTGATCCAGTCACCTGGGGTAGGTACATGCACCACTTATCTTTTCACTTTACTTCTGGATCAATGCCATATGCTATACCCGAACGTTGTGCACAAATGCGGGTGCTGGACCTGTGATGATCAATCACGAACGTTGTGCACTAATGCTGATCCAGTCACCTAGGGTAAGCGGCAAGGATCCCATACATACTTCTGGTCAATCACAAAGACTGACCCGATGTGCATCCTTCGGGGTAGCTAACCCGCACACCGTTGAGCTAACACCTGCCAGGGGTGTGCACCTCCTTTCATTTGCTTGCAAGCCTTACTTACATTCATTCATTCATCGTTAATGCATGCATTCGTTCATCATGTTCCTTCTTTACTTATCTTTCACTTTACGTTCTTAGTACATTCTTTTCATTCTTTCATTCATTCACGTAAAGTTATTAAAAGATAACATACATTTACATAAGGAACATAAGTATTTATAAATCATCAGTATTTACCATCTATCATGGTCATATCATGCTTAACATACATACATCATACATACACTTCTCTATACATTCACATCAGCCCTATACGGCCGACTGAACCTATCTCGGTCGCATGTCCTCCATGCGACTGGGCCGTGCGATTGGGCTGTCATGCGAATGGGCATACAATCGTGCGACTGGACTTCCTTTCGTACGACTAGACACTATGCGACAGGGTTATATGCGACTAACTCTTAACTATACGACTGAACTACCCTGCGATTGGACCTATGCGACCGAAACCCCCAATCGCATAGCCCATCGTGCGACTGAGGCTCAATCGAGCGTCTGAGCCTCAATCGTGCGATTGGACATCAACTAATCCTCATTCGGCCGAATGGCCCTTCAGTCGCATAACCCTAACTGGGCAGCGACTGGAGTTCTTCATGAACAGCAGTCGCGAACCAACGCACCCAAACTCATCATAAACCCATTTTCAGCCCAAATCGACCCTCCCAAGCCTCAAGGATTCATACTAGGACATCATACAAGCATATACAAGTTCTAATTCTTACTATAAACACATTACTCAAGATTCACCCAAATGGGTCAAATTTACACTATTTCAAAAGTAGGGTTTCTATGTGTTTCAAGCCCCAAAATCGTTAGAAAACATGTAAATGAGGGGTTCTAGAACTCACATGAACAGGTAGGAGTTGATGAGCTTCGATTTGGCTAGCCTCACGACAAATCCGGAGCTCGGTCAGCACTTTCCCTCTTTCTTCTCTGCTCTCGTTCGCTCTCTGCTCTCTTTCCCGACTGAAATATGCAAGTGTTGGGAGGAGAATGAGAGTTGCTCCTCTTTTATACCCACAGCTCAGTCGCGTCTGGTCTAGGGGCGACTGGACCTTCAGTCGCATGAACACCATGCGATTGGACCCCAGTCGCATGTGTTCCATGCGGTCCTTCCTTCATTCGGGCGGTTGAACTCCAATCGTACGGTTGAACTTCAATCGACCGAATAGCATGCGGTTGAACCTCCAGTCGCATAAATCCCAGGCGACTGAGGCTCAGTCACACAACCTATCAAAAAGTCAAACTTTCAGGTGTTACAAGTCCACCCCCCTTATTTTAGGTTTCGTCCCCGAAACCTGTTATTCTTCGAACAATCGTGGGTAATGCTGCCTCATTTCTTCTTCAGTTTCCCACGTTGACTCGGATCCCTTCCTGTGCCGCCACTGTACACGCACAAGGGGAACCACTTTATTCCTCAACCTCTTCTCTTTGCGATCGATGATCGCCACTGGTTGCTCTACATAGTTGAGCCGTTCGTCTACCTCGATGTCCCCCAGTGGAACGACCATGTCCTCGTCCGCCAAACATTTCCTCAGATGAGACACGTGGAAAGTCGGGTGGATTCCACTTAGTTCATCTGGTAGATCCAACTTATAGGCCACCTCTCCTACTCGAGCAACGATTCGGAAAGGGCCTATATACCGCGGACTCAACTTACCCCTCTTCCGGAATCGAATGATCCCTTTCCAAGGTGAGACCTTTAACATAACCCGGTCTCCCACCTGGAACTCAATCGGCCTGCGTCGTTTGTCAGCATACGATTTCTGTCGGTCTTTGGCCGCCTTCATATAAGCTTTAATTCTTTCGAGCTTTTCAGTCATAGCCTCGACCACTTCGACGCTTCCCAATTCTTTCTGACCAATTTCACCCCAACAGACGGGTGTCCTGCATCTCTACCGTATAGCATCTCATAGGGTGGCATGCCGATACTGGCATGACAACTGTTGTTGTACGAGAATTCAGCTAATGGTAGGTGGTCATCCCAACTTCCCCCGAAGTCAATAACACATGCTCGGAGCATGTCCTCCAAAGTCTGAATGGTCCTTTCCGACTGACCATCAGTTTGAGGGTGATAAGCCGTGCTAATATGCAACCTCGTCCCCATAGCATCGTGGAATTTCTTCCAAAATTTGGATGTAAACCGGGTGTCGCGATCAGACACAATCGACACCGGTACACCATGACGAGTCACAATCTCTTTGATGAAAAGATCGGCCAACCTTTCGGACGAATATGTCTCGGGCATCGGTAAGAAGTGAGCACTCTTCGTCAATCGATCCACAATCACCCTGATCGTATCATACCCTTTCGGGTACGTGGCAGCATTATGATAAAATCCATGGTGATGTGCTCCCACTTCCATTCCGGTATGTCCAACGGTTGAATCTTTCCATACGGCTTCTGGTGCTCTGCCTTTACTTGCAAACAAGTGAGGCATTTACTCACATACTCCACCACATCGCGTTTCATACCCGGCCACCAGTAATCTTCTTCATATCTTGGTACATCGTGGTAGCACCGGGATGAATGGAGTATCGAGTCTTGTGGGCTTCATCCATGATCTTCATACATAGATCCCCGAATCGAGGAATCCACACTCGCCCAAATCGAGTCTTGGCACCACACGTGTTTTCCCCCAGTTCTGCGACCAGACCTCTCATTCGTTCAGAGTTTAGATGCTCCTCTTTCAGTGCTTCATCCTGGAACTCTCTGACTTGTTTCATCACGTCGGGGGTCATGATTAGCTGGTACGCCTTCACCCGAATTGGCTCGGGCCTCTCCTTTCGGCTAAGGGCATCAGCCACCACGTTGGCTTTACCCGGGTGGTAATGGATCTCACAATCATAATCTTTTATCAGCTCCAACCACCGCCTCTGCCTCATGTTCAGATCCTTCTGCTCGAAGAAGTACTTCAAGCTCTTGTGGTCCGTGAAGATGGTGCACTTCGTCCCGTATAAATAGTGCCGCCAAATCTTCAACGCGAAAACCACAGCTGCTAACTCCAAGTCATGAGTTAGGGTAATTAACCTCATGAACTTTCAGCTGTCGGGATGCATAGGCTATCACCTTTCCCCTTTGCATTAATACACACCCCAACCCCGAGTAGGAGGCATCAGAATAAACCACTAAGTCTTCACTCCCATCGGGTAGTGCCAATACGGGAGCTTGGGTCAATCTTGTCTTCAGTTCTTCGAACGCCTTTTCCTGAGCTTGACCCCATACAAATTTCACATCCTTCCTGGTCAACTTTGTCAGGGAGAAGCAATTTTGGAAAAGTCTTGGATGAACCTTCGGTAGTAACCCGCCAAACCCAAGAAACTACGGATCTCGGACGGCGTCTTCGGAGACTTCCATTGCATTACTGCCTCCACCTTCACCGGATCAACCAGAATCCCATCCGGATTTACCACGTGACCCAAGAATTGGACCTCACGCAACCAGAATGCGCACTTGGAGAATTTTGCATACAATTTCTCCCTTCTCAACGTCACCAGAACTTCGCGAATGTGACCGCATGCTCAGTCTCGTTCTTCGAATAAATCAAGATGTCATCAATGAATACAATCACCGATTTATCCAACATCGGCCGACACACCCTATTCATCAGGTCCATAAAAGCAGCTGGCGCATTGGTCAACCCAATGACATGACGAGGAACTCGTAGTGACCGTAGCGCGTACGAAAAGCTGTTTTAGGATATCCTGCTCCTTACCTTCAGTTGATGGTAACCTGATCGAAGATCTATTCGTGAAAACCAACTAGCACCCTGAAGTTGGTCAAACAAGTCGTCGATCCTCGGCAAGGGTATCTGTTCTTTACTGTCAGCTTATTCAGCTCGCGGTAGTCGATGCACATCCTCATACTACCGTCCTTCTTCTTTACAAACAGGACCGGAGCACCCAAGGTGAGATACTCTTCGAATAAACCCTTATCCAGCAGCTCTTGTAACTGCTCCATCAACTCTTTCATCTCTGTCGGGGCAATCGGTATGGTGCTTTGGCAACAGGTTGGGCGCCTGGTATCAGATCAATCTGGAACTCGATCTCTCTGTCAGTGGCAATCCCGATAGTCTTCCGGGAACACGTCTGGGAACTCACACACAACTAGAACATCAGATAGTTGTGTGTTGGCTTTTCTACATCCTTTACATAACATAAAAAGGCATTACATCCACGCCTCATACATTTCCCCGCCACTGCCATTGAATCACCTTCGGAATCATAGTACCCGATCGCCATAAACTGTCACTGGACTAACCGTCGGGCGCTGTCAAACTGATCATCTTCTTGCGACACACAATGTTCGCCTCGAATCTGCCAACCAATCCATCCCAAGCACCAAATCGAAACCGCCCAACGTCATCGCAAATGGTTTAACTGGGAATTTGTGACCCTCCAGTTCTACATCCCAACCCTCAATTACCTCGGAAATCCTGGTGTTTTTCCTATAGCAGTCTCTACATCAAACGACACATCACACGTCTACTACTAACGGGCAATTGGGCACAGAAGACAGAAATAAACTCCTACTGGCACCCGAATCAAAATACTGAGGCTAAAGTTTGGTTCACAGAAACGTACCGGACACGACATCAGGGTCCGTCCTAGCCTCTTCCTACATCATCGTGAATGCTCTGGCGCTTGCTCTCGACCCTACACCCACTGCCTTCTTCACACCGAAACCCTCAGATCTCGGCTTCTTGCAATCTTTGTTCATATGACCACTTTCCCCGCAGTTAAAGCACTTCAAGCCCTTACATTCTTTCGCCATATGACCGGGCTTTCCACACTTGAAACAGACATTCAGCCCCCATCTGCACTCGCCACCGTGCTCTCTCCCATTTCCCACACTTTCTCGACCCTGTACTTGACGTGACCACCGGCGATCATCAACCCGTGCCTTCTTGCTGCTTGTCGAAGTATCACCTCGACCCAACTCTTCCCTGCCACTTCCTTTCATCACTTCCCTTCTTACTACCCTCAGCTTTCACCAGTGCAGCTCGTTCATCGTACAACCTCCCAGCTAAATCCACCGCCGCCTGAAAGTACTCGGTCGAGCGGAAATCAAATGCCACGAATTTCGGCTGGCAACCCCTGAATATACCGGTTAATCTTGCGAGACACCGCGTCACTTGCTCTGGCACCAACCGTGCCATGTCGTTAACTTGGTTGTGTATTGTTGGGTCATCGTCCCGCCTCCAACTGCAGGAACTCTCTCTCAACTCTGTCCATCTCCCGACGAGGACTAAACTCCTCGATCACCATTCTCTTCAACTCAGACCACTTCATCTTTCCATGGCCCTGTACCCTCGGCCTGGACAATATTGTCCCACCAGCACAATGCCGTCCCCGTAAAAGAGTGGTACAAACTTCACCTTTTTATCCTCTGGCAGTCACTGATATCGAGACCGCCTCCATTTCTCTCACCCATTGGTGAGCATCCGCAGCCGTACCAGTACCATCAAAAGCGGGGCTTGCACCTCATAAATGCCCCGTAGTTACAACCCCGGGCTGTCTCCCGTACATGCTCTTCTTCCTCTTCCTCTTCATCATCGGATAATACTGTTTCTGCTTCTGTCTGTTGCTGTCTACCTGAGGACCGATTCCTCCCTCGCCTCTGTCTTCACGTACTGCCTTTATCACTTCGTCACCAGACGGTAGATCGTCTGCATGACCTGATGTACTTCCTCGACCACTGCCTCTTTTACCGAGGCTCTCAAATTTGCGCTTTCGTCTGCCTCCTCCTGAAGAGTCTCGTTTTCCTCATGAACTACTTTCTCTGTCCTAGGTCTTCCTCGCGTGACACGCGGTTCAGCACCACGTCCACCACCACGGGAAGCTTTAGATGATCTACCCCGACCATCTTCTATCACACTGAAAGATTCAAACACCACACGGTCATTCAAGGAAATAGCTCAGTTTATGTCAAGTATAGTAAGTCCCTAATTACAGTGGCCAGTTGTGATTAGCCATTACTCTACTCTTCGTACCCGAGCATTACCTTCCTGACTACATCAGTATCTAATCTAACAGTACACATAAACCACATACATGCGCACATAACTTGATATCTTTAAGAAATACCTGATGGCACGCAGCTACTCAGATGGCATTCTTCCCTTTTTCTGTCCCATTTTCAGTTTAAGTTTAGGTTTATTTGAAAATTACCCATTTTACTTAAACTTTTGCTCTGATACCAACTTGTAAGGCCCCGCTCACCGGGCACCTCATTTCATTCATCACACATAAAACATACATTTAATATAAACATAATGATAACGCAGCGGAATTAATAAAGTCATTCTCATTTCATCATAAAAGCTTTTACATCATTGTCTAGCTTTACTACAAAGATTTCATCTTCTCTGTGTACAAAATGGTCCTAACAGTGACCTCTAAGAAGATATTAAGTTCAAAATATCTTTTTCATCATAAAGGAGATTCCTTAGTAATCCCGTTTATCAGGATTCTTAAGAAATCTCACACTTGCATGCAACATGATGTGTTGCGTGCATTACGGGCCCACAACACATGACGTTGCAGCATTATCAAATGGAGAATGCCATTCCAAAAGAGCTGAGTAGCCGCCTCGTGCCATCCTCAGCAACACTACCTGCCAACTGAAACACATAAAAGTCACGTTGCTGAGTGAGTTCTAGTTTTATAATAAACATACTTTCATTCTTTATAACTGTTCTTACATACATGTGCTCACACATCATACGTACGTAGATATATTATTATCTTCATCATTCGTTCATTAATCATTCAATCGTGTACTAACATCATTCTCGTTCACTTTCATACATACATACTTTACATTCTTTCATTCCTCCGTTCGAACGTTTATTTCATTCATTCATACATTCATACGTTTGTTCGAACATTCTTTACATTCGGTGACATGTACAATACCCCTTACATCATACATACTGCTGGTGCTGGACCTGTGGTAATCAACCACGAACGTTGTGCACACATGCTGATCCAGTCACCTGGGTAGGTACATGCACCACTTATCTTTTCACTTTACTTCTGGATCAATGCCATATGCTATACCCCGAACGTTGTGCACAAATGCGTGCTGGACCTGTGATGATCAATCACGAACGTTGTGCACTAATGCTGATCAGTCACCTAGGGTAAGCGGCAAGGATCCCATACATACTTCTGTCAATCACAAAGACTGACCCCGATGTGCATCCTTGGGGTAGCTAACCCGCACACCGTTGAGCTAACACCTGCCAGGGGTGTGCACCTCCTTTCATTTGCTTGCAAGCCTTACTTACATTCATTCATTCATTCGTTAATGCATGCATTCGTTCATCATGTTCCTTCTTTACTTATCTTTCACTTTACGTTCTTATACATTCTTTTCATTCTTTCATTCATTCACGTAAAGTTATTAAAAGATAACATACATTTACATAAGGAACATAAGTATTTACAAATCATAGTATTTACCATCTATCATGGTCACATCATGCTTACATACATACCATACATACACTTCTCTATACATTCACATCAGCCCTATACGCGACTGAACCTATCTCAGTCGCATGTCCTCCATGCGACTGGGCCGTGCGATTGGGCTGTCATGCGAATGGGCATACAATCGTGCGACTGGACTTCCTTTCGTACGACTAGACACTATGCGACAGGGTTATATGCGACTAACTCTTAACTATACGACTGACCCCTGCGATTGGACCTATGCGACCGAAACCCCCAATCGCATAGCCCATCGTGCGACTGAGGCTCAATCGTGCGTCTGAGCCTCAATCGTGCGATTGGACATCAACTAATCCTCATTCGGCCGAATGGCCCTTCAGTCGCATAACCTAACTGGGCAGCGACTGGAGTTCTTCATGAACAGCAGTCGCGAACCACGCACCCAAACTCATCATAAACCCATTTTCAGCCAAATCGACCCTCCCAAGCCTCAGGATTCATACTAGGAATCATACAAGCATATACAAGTCTAATTCTTACTATAAACACATTACTCAAGATTCACCCAAATGGGTCAAATTTACACTATTTCAAAATAGGGTTTCTATGTGATTCCAGCCCCAAAATCTTAGAAAACATGTAAATGAGGGTTCTAGAACTCACATTAACAGGTAGGAGTTGATGAGCTTCGATTTGGCTAGCCTCACGACAATCCGGAGCTGGTCAGCACTTCCTCTTTCTTCTCTGCTCTCGTTCGCTCTCTGCTCTCTTCCCGACTGAAATATGCAAGTGTGGGAGGAGAATGAGAGCTGCTCCTCTTTTATACCCACAGCTCAGTCGCGTCTGGTCCAGGGGCGACTGGACCTTCAGTCGCATGAACACCATGCGATTGGACCCCAGTCGCATGCGTTCCATGCGCCTTCCTTCATTCGGGCGGTTGAACTCAATCGTACGGTTGAACTTCAATCGCCGAATAGCATGCGGTTGAACCTCCAGTCGCATAAATCCCAGGCAACTGAGGCTCAGTCGCACAACCTATCAAAAAGTCAAACTTTCGGTGTTACATGTACGGATACTAATGGACTGCGTGATACCGAATCAAATAGTGTGGAATCCTATTTGATGCGATCCAATCAGTGAGAACGAATATCCTGATCAATCCATGATGAAACAACGTTATAACGAATGAGAATTGCAGAAACGAACTATGAACTTGGATTGAGACTTGGTACGCTCTGGACGGCTAGGGCACGTAGGGATTCGAAGTGTTATGTTTTCAACAAATTACGTGGTATTTATAGGTTTTCTGTCTTCATTCGTACAACTGAACCATTAGCATGGTTCAGTCGTGCGACTAATCATGCGATTAACTATACGCATAGTGAAGGTTCAGACGTGCGACTGACTCAATCTTATGTCTCAGTCGTGCGACTGATCCAGTCTTCTAGTTCAGTCGTGCGACTAGTCCATAAGCATGATATATTCATGCGTATGTCCATTAGTATGGTCCATTAGCATGAACTATCACATGGATAAGTTAAACATACTTCTAAGTTCTTATTGACTTAGAACCATGTAGAACAACATCAAACCTATATAGTTAGTTCATACACGTGCAACACATTCAATATAATGATATCATGACATAATCAAATGTAAATTAACATCACAATGCACTTTATATATCATTCATTCAGTTCATTACATCGATTACATATATGTAAGACATGAAAGACTTTTACATTTCAGAACATAAACTAGGTACATCAATATGTATCAACAAACTCACCCTTGGACCTAGTTTACTCTATTGTCTAACATTCTGCATGTTCTTGAAACTTCTTGTACTTCTCTTCTCTAGTGACTCCCGCGTGTATCTCAAACATAAAGCAGAGTCATATAACATGTTGGAATTGGAAAGCTTGTACAATGTCTTGCGTGTCATAGAATAGTGGCAACTTGTATAGAGTGTAGACATCATCTTTGGACAATTTGTCAACCACATAGGTCAAACCCTGGATAGTC
Source organism: Flaveria linearis (assembly GCA_024085815.1). Lineage (NCBI taxonomy): Eukaryota > Viridiplantae > Streptophyta > Magnoliopsida > Asterales > Asteraceae > Flaveria > Flaveria linearis. The sequence goes on along the minus strand of CM044009.1, from coordinate 32,535,264 downwards.
TCAATCTGAGCATCTTTGTGCAAAACTATGACGCTTCACCCGTTCCCCGGTCGTAATACCAACATTTGAAATGTGGTGAAGCCCTGAGGCATCTCCCGTAGGGAATCTTTGACATTATGTGCGGAGGACTCCACTTCATCACTACCTTTGGTCTTCAGTGATAGGATCAACTTCAGTCTTGTGGAAATAACGTTTAGGCTGTTGAGGCTTGAAGTTGACCCATCTGGTGTGGTATCTTTCTTAAGCGCCATCTCGAACCATCCCAAATCTTTCTGGGATTGGCGTATAAAAGTCTAAACAGGCAAGCCTGTTTAACTCAAAACCAGAAAGAGTCTTCAGATCATGCGGTATCTAAAGTACTCTATTCGTTCCTCTTTTCACCGCGTACACATCCAGTCTTCAAAATAAGCCCAACTAATGATCTTGCGGACACCTTCTGATGCTTCTTTACACGATAGAGTTTGTGTAGGCATTCGACTTTGCGGCACTCTCTAGGCTTTCATTTCTGCTAAACATATGCCCACACAGCTTTCTTGATGTCAACATCAGCGTCTAAACCTTGGGCTTTTCCCACCTCTTTCTCTTTCTCCTTCATTGTCCCATCCAGTGTCTCAAAGTAGCACTGCCAATGTTTCACCCAGTGGTGATAACATTTTCCCGATGGTCAGTGTACTGTGAATACTCTTCGGCAGTAATGTCTTCAATCTCAATCTCATCCATATCTTGCAGCTCTTATCGCTCGACATCAACCTCTGGAGCATCTTTGATTAGCTCATCAGGGTTGATTCTAAACATGTCAGCCAGCTGCTCGTCAGTCAGATAATGATGATCTCTCCCTCTTCGGGGGTATAGCTCATAGACCTTGAACAATCCCTTACAAATCAAGAATCATTGTTAGCTGAGTTTGATTTGCTGAAGGGGTACTACGTTGTACTCATCAGTCTGTTGAGATTCATTTGTTTGTTTACATTCAAACCACACAACACATTAGTGATCAATTCATTTACATTAATAAACATTGATGAACATTAATTACAAAAGTGTAATACATAAGTCAAGTACAAAAGATAATCAAAAGCTAAGACCTAATCATACTCTTGTCTTTGTCACTTGGCTCTTCAGCTTGAGGAGCTGAGGTGGACGGTCTTGATTCTTGACTTCATTTTGACCTCCGTTCCTGAGCTGATGGATCTGAGGCTGATACGGATGCATCAACTTCGGGCTCATCCTCATCTCCTCTCTTTTTCCTTACCACTGCTCTCTCCTTCACATCATCATCATCATCGGACTCATCATCATCAGATGACTCGTCATCATCATCATCACCACCATCACCTTTGATCTTGAGAGGCTCGCCCTGTGTTCCCTTTAGCCTTAGGCGTAGCTTCCTGTTTTTCTTCTCAACATCCTCAATTCGCTTCATCGATGCCATCAGAAGATCGTTCTGTGGTTAAGGCACGGTGAGCTCTGGACATGTCTCCTCAAGGGCAGCTTCCTTCTTAGTTAATGTGTGTTTGTTGACTCTAAGTTGTTGTCTTCTCAGTAAGCAGGGCGATCTGCTGGCCCTGTGCAGCGTTGACACCATCAACTGATTCATCTGGTTCACTCGAATATCGTCAGTTGCGATCAGTTTGAGAACCAGACGGTTGAAGCTGGCAAGCTATTCCTCTAACCCACGTTGGGCAGAGAAGATCCCAGTGGTGGTATGATGAGGTGGAAGGTCCGGCATATGATGGGGTGGTGGAGTGGTGGATGTAGTATATGTGGAGTAGTGGTGGTTGTGGTTTGTGGTGGAATGGATGAGGTGAGTGGAATGTGGCAGCGGTAGTGGTGGTGGTAGTTGTGATGGAGTGGTGGATGTAGTGGCTGTGGTAGTGGTAGGTGTGGTAGGGATAGTGGAGGTAGTGGCTGTAGGGTGGTAGGAGAGGTCATCGACACATATGTCTTCTTTTAGTCGTCTTGCCATCTGGCTGTGCCATCCTCATCAATCCTGAGCCTTGGAGCTCTGGGCTCCCCCTTGGCTTGGCTGGGGAGGTGTGTAGGTAGGATCAGCAGTGTTAGTACCCTCAACCCCAGCCCGCGTCCTCCAACCGCCTCCATACCCCGTTTGGTAGCCACCACACGACTACCGACTGTCCTCGTGAGAGGCTCTTCGTCGGACTCGTCGTCCCGTCGTCTGGTAGGAAGTCCCGATGGATGGCTGCCTGCTCCAACCTACCGGAGCGGAGGAACTACCGTAGGGGGTGGTGAAGACATAGTGGAAGTCTCAGTGGCCCTTGGCTGACTTGGACCTGTGTCTCCATCACCCTAACCACCATCATCATGGTCGTCGTTGTCATCCTCCTTATCTACATGAGCCATAATCGGCTCAACATCTAAGTCGCTGTCGTCGTGACGCCATTTTTTACACGCTGGCGCTACGTATCCTCCCTGGCCAGGTGGCCGAACACCTCCTAACCGGGGTTCACCTGCTTCCCCCGATAGACCTTTATCCTTCCTAAGGTGGTGTTGTCCATAACTTCCAACGACACTGCATCGTCCTTCTCCTTGGGAAGGTGAGGAAGCTTTTTGTCGATCATCATCTGAATAAACCTTGGGTACATACAAAAGCCCTCTTTCCCTTTGGCTTCTATGTTCTCGATCAGATAAGTAAGGAGCATTCATGAGAAGCTGAACGATGGTTAAACCCAGCCACATACGCGTTCTGGATCTGATCCGACAGCTCATCGAATCCTCCACTCCTGGAGGCTATGCACTTCAGGATCATATGTGCCAAATATTTGAATTGTGGGCACATGTTTACTCTTTTTCAAGCACGCCGGCGTTGATATCACCGCGTACTTGATCCTGAGGAAGCATCCCCGTACCATTTGGGGATGCAGCTTGGTTGGGTGTGCCCCATCATCACCCAAGACCAAGACTCGCCTGATATCTCTCTCACTGATCTAGATATCTTCCCCAAAGATAGAACTGCTAATGCAGTAGGGCTCTGTAGATCTATCAATAATGGCGTTCTCCCAGAATAGCTGCTGGATCGACCTGTATGCTATACGGGAGTAGATATGGCATTGAAGATCCTCGAACATCGTAGGAAAGGCTATGATCCCGTAAACTCAGAGGCATTCCAGGATGTGGGGTCCAGATGAGCACATATATTGTGCTTCTTCGTGCTCATCGTCCATCTATCTGCCATATTGTGCGGTACATACAAAAGCCCTCTTTCCCTTTGGCTTCTATGTTCTCGATCAGATAAGTAAGGAGCATTCATGAGAAGCTGAACGATGTTTCAACACCAAAGCCACATACGCGTTCTGGATCTGATCCGACAGCTCATCGAATCCTCCACTCCTGGAGGCTATGCACTTCAGGATCATATGTGCCAATATTTTGAATTGTGGGCACATGTTTACTCTTTTTCAGCACGCCGGCGTTGATATCACCGGCGTACTTGATCCTGAGAAGCATCCCCGTACCATTTGGGGATGCAGCTTGGTTGGGTGTGCACCATCATCACCCAAGACCAAGACTCGCCTGATATCTCTTCACTGATCTAGATATCTTCCCCAAAGATAGAACTGCTAATGCAGTAGGGCTCTGTAGATCTATCAATAATGGCGTTCTCCCAGAATAGCTGCTGGATCGACCTGTATGCTATACGGGAGTAGATATGGCCTTGAAGATCCTCGAACATCGTAGAAAGGCTATGATCCCGGTAAACTCAGAGGCATTCCGGATGTTGGGGTCCAGATGAGCACATATATTGTGCTTCGTGCTCATCGTCCATCTATCTGCCATATTGCTGCTGCAATACAAGGGACAAACACATTAGTTGCCTTCATAATAGATAAACAATTTGACTTACAACAGATTTTGACCAATCTGGTTCAATCTTGTGATTGACAATACGACTGGGTTCAGTCATATGATTGAGCCTGTGACTGAGTTTAGTCGTGTGCATAGCCATGCGATTTGAGTCAGTCGTGCGACTGAATCACCAATTTGTTCAATCGTGCGATTGAAGCATACGACTGGCTCAATCGTGCGACTGGTCTCATCGTGCGACTGAAGTTTCATCAGTCTGTCCATTCATTCTGTATAAACCCCGGTGCGACACCATAAACTTGAATCTTGTCACCAAGTGAAATTAGACGTCGTTTTCAGGTTCATATGGTTCGCAGGGACTCGATATAGCATTTAAAGTTCTTAAAATTGACATTTTTGATCATTTGAGTGGTCTATTTTGGGGTTTATGTCTTGGTTATTTGTTTTACAATTTAGGTCATGTTTGATTCGTTTTTAACCAGTTGTTTGTCCCAATATCTTTCACAATTACCTGTATAAGAATACACTATCGGTTAGAACAAGAATCAGAAGGTACCCACAAAATTTGGAAATTTTGGCAGAGTAACAATGCTTAGGCGGTTTTTGGAAAGTTTGATGTTTGGTAGAGTTTACAACCGAATGAGCCTCCATTTATTTTGTTTTGGGTTTTAGTCGTGCGACTGGACCTAGACGCATGGCTCAATCGTGCGACTGAGGTTCAGTCATGCGACTAGACTCCATACTCTCTACTTCACATCGTGCGACTGGCTCAGCTGCCCTCTCTTCAGTCGTGCTTCGGACTGCGCTTGCCTCAGCTCTCTCAGACGTGTTCCTTTTAAAGTATGATTCACATAGTTCACCTTGTTACATGGTCACAGCACAATAAAAGGTAATAACTGGAAAAGAAACAGAACAACACTTGAAAAATAAAACAAGACATAATTTTTTTTGGTATTTGTTTGAGGTGTTTGAAAACTATTAAATTATTCTTTAATCGTTTCCTCCCCCTGAGCAGAACGGCTTCAATTTGGTTTATCATCTCAGAGAGTTCATAGGGATCATACAGGTGTATCATAATCATTTGGAACTCTTTTGATATATGTTTAAATTAAAGATTCTTATATTACTCTCAGAGTCACAAGCACTTACATAGGAAATCATACTGGAGCTGTAAGAAGCACATAATGATTTCGACTGTCGAGAGTTGTAGCCATGACGATTATCAGTATTGTTGCCCACTTAAATCCATACACAAACTTTTAACTCACATTGGTGATTAAATTTTATTATTTCAACAAGCGTTTGTGGATCCCACACTTATATGGTAATCAACATTCCTCAGGAGATTTTTGAGCGGTCTACGGTTTTTGAGACAGAAGAAACTATTCTAGAGCTTTCAAAGAGATGCTAAGCCTCAGTTCAGTTCCATCGCACAGCAGAGAGGCGCAAACAACAATGATTCTAGAATATTTAGGTTTGCTTATCCTCAGGTCGTGCCATCGCACAGCGGAGAGGCATACAACCTATCTTCTTGTAAGAGCACCTTTTCTTTTACACATAACACACCAACAACATTAGTCATTTGTTTGATTGTTTTATCAATTTTTCATGTGCTTTGCTCATTTTTGTGGTCGTCCGCACACATTTGTGGCGTTTATTTTGCTCGTCACCCCTTATTGGAATTTAATTGATTGTGTTAACCAGTGATAAGATGGAACCCCACAACCTGTTTAACAGTTTAGTTTAGATTGTTTCACCAACGAAGTCTACTTGTCTATTGTGTTGAATCTACCGACACATCATACCATGGACTAGCAACCCCTAGGTCTACTTTCTCTATGTAACCCAGTAACAGACTAGTGTACTATCATTTTTCCTTTATTTGGCTTAAATATCGTAGACTTGAAATTTTAATTATAGCTTTTTGATCTTTTCAGTCCTTTTTAAGTCCCAAACAATTAGTTCCCTGTGTACTATCATTTTCCATAGTTTTGGATCAATCTCACAGATTTATTTGCTTTCAGCCTATCTGCCAGCCTCCCCTTTTTTTTTAAGTAAATAAATGCTGAAACTAAACTAATCTCCCCCTAAAATTCTAAAACCGAAAATCTTTTTGTTTTTTTTAGATTTTTGGATAGAAAGAATTAAAATAAAGAACACATTAAAATAAACAGAAAGACGGACTATGAACTTGATTATTCTGAAATCACATCACTTTTCTTTTTCACATCATTTACCTCTAAGAATATAAAAACCGAGGTTTATCAATGCTTTGTGTAGAGGTCACGCGTTGAAAATCCGTATAATTTTAACAACATCGTTAATTTCTTTTCGAAACAGTCACGTATAAAGTGATTTTAATACCGTGTTTTAGTGTTAGGATGCTGGACCGGATTTTTAGTTACAACAATTGTGTAGAATTATCAACAAAGATAGGGGTGTTAGAAAATTTCAAACCATAGTCGCGCATTTGCTGTGAATCCAATGATTGGAGCAGCAACTTGCAGCAGCAACATATTCAGCTTCACATGTGATAGAGCAACAGACATCTGCTTCTTACACTACAGGTGACTAACGTCTTCTAAAGAACTGGCAACCCGCTGGTGACTTGTAATTCATCTTGCAACCACCGTAGTCCGAGTCACTATACGCTGTAAGCTCAAAATCATCATCATGAGGATACCACAACTCGAGTGTTGGAGTACCCTTCAGATAACGAATATCCTTTTAACCCCGATGAGATGATTTACTTTTAGTTTAGCCTGATATCTGGAACAGAGACACATGGCATACATGATATCAGGACGAGAAGCTGTGAGGTACAAGAGATCTGATCATCCTCGGTACATAGTGGCATCTACTAGATCACCATTTTCGTCGGTGCCAGATCTGGTTTGTGGCAAGTGGAGTTCCAGCAACAGTGTATTCTCCATGTCAAACCGACTAAAAATGTCTCCTACATATTTTGTCTGATGCAGGAAGATTTCCTTTGGGTGTCTGATCCACCTGTAACCCAAGAAAGAACTTCATTTCTCCCATGACACTCATTTCAAACTCAGCTTTCATCACAGATTCAAATTCCTTACATAAAGCTTCGTTTTTCAAACCGAAGATGATGTGATCCATGTAAATCTAAACCAGTAGTAATCACCATCTTCTCCTTGATACATGTACAGTCAATAACCCCTCTGCAAAAATTGTGTTTAAGCAGGTGAGTAGAAAGTTTCTCATACCAGGCTCGAGGGGCTTGATGAAGACCATACAAAGCCTTGTCCAGTTTGTACACTCTATCCCGATGATAAGGGTCCTCAAATCCCTCGGTTGACTTACGTATACTGTTTCACACGAATCTCACCATTGTAGTAGCAGGAACCTGTTCCGTCTGATCCACGTTTGTGGTCTCAAACCGCTTCATCATCAGAAGAAGCATCACTTACCTCAAGTTCTTCCCCTGAAGGGCTTGAAGTATCATCTAATGGAGAAGACGATGTAGTGTAATGTCAGGAGAGTTCAACACATCATACATCATCTGAGTAGCTAAGTCATCATCAAAAGGAAGATGGTAGATTGAAGGACTTGAAGAATCCATCATCATCGAAGAAGAAAGAAGGTCCTGTTCCAGCAGGGGGTGGTGAATCTTTGAACATCAACGTTACACCACACTTCTACCTGACCCTTGAGTTGTTGTAAACTCGCTTGTATGGTATACTGTAGCCGAGAAAAATAACTTCTTCTGCCTTCTCACAAAATTTTCCAGTCTGATTCTTCTGCAATAGCATGCAAGGTGCATCGAACGGTTCGAGGTACTCCAAGTTAGGTTTACATCGCTGGAGTAATTCATAACATCTTTCCACGATGTTTGACCACCAGAACCCGATTCAAAGTGTAACAAGCATTAGCCACTGCCTCGTTCCAGAATTGAATAGGCAATTTTGAATTGGCTAGCATTATCCATGCAGTCCCAATCAGACTTCGATTCTTCCTCTCAACGACACCTTTCATCTGTGGAGTATATGCAGAAGTGAATTGATGAACAATACCTTTCTCTTGACAGAACGTCTCCATCCACTGATTCTTGAACCCTGTTGCAGGACCGTGAAGGGTAGAACTTACAACATAACAACAGAATGAGGAGAGTGTATAAGAACACTTAACAGATCAAATAGGTAACTGGTTTGATGATGCAAAGAACACAAGTAAACTAGAAACAGAACAAGATAACAACACAAGTAGTTGGTTTTCAAGGATGTTGTATATTGCTTCTCAAGTTCAAAGTTACAAGTATTCAAGCATAAGCATTTGCACACACATACTAAGTTACAGTAGTTGAGACACTATATAATACAACAACAGCCGACCATACTATGAAAGCCAGCTGGATACATAAGATTAGACAACTACAAAATCAAATGTAGAGTCAAAAGGTAGATTGCCTTTTGTCAGGTGACTATGACATGCCATAGCTCACATCCTAAATATTACAAAAAATAAGGTACATAAAGTAGAAAGCATAGACTCAAGACCTCAATGTACAGTTTTCCTAAAGCATGGACCTTTTCACTAACTCATGCAAGTTGGTGACCAACTAGAGTGGCAGCGGAAAGTGGTTCAGCTTTATAGAAAAAGTACATCAGATAAAGCATGTCTGATAAAAGTCTTCAGAAGAATCTGTGTTGGTTCTTTGGCTTCGGAAGACTTTGTCTTTGAAGCTTCGTAAGACTTCATTTATGATTTCGGAAGATATTGGTCTTGGCTTCGAAGATTTTACACTTAGAATATTTCTGAAGTGAAGTGTAAAACTTCTGAAGCATTTCTACTTCATGTTCTTCTGTGCAGCATGCCGAAGACTTAGAGTGTTTTGGCTGCATCAGACTTATAGGAATCCTTTGAGACTAAGTAGGTGCATGTTTTTGACAGTTTTTTCACCTTTAGTCTCAGATTCCCCCTATCTTCATCAGAAGAATCATGGGGGGATGAGAAAATTGGACTTAAGTCCTCACTTCATCACCAGCTCGGTATTCTGAGCTGGGATTTCCGCTGCTCATTGATAGCCTTAGATGAAGTGTCAATGGGCTGAGTTGCCATGGTTGAGGTCTTAATGATGTAATCACTTGCAGAAGTGAGAGCCTCTTCCATATGGATCCCTGAATAGGTTCAGAAGGACCCACCTCAGCATGGGTGACTGATGTGGGTAGACATAGGGAATTCAAAGCACTCCTCTCTCTTTGAGTAGGTGATGAGTAGAGAGATTCATGGTGCTCACTAAAGCCTAAGTCCTCATCGGTATAGAATTCAAGTTAGGAATTTGGTTATTCAAGTCCAAAGGCTGGGGATGGTAACTGTCCCCTGAAGGTTGTTCACTTGAGTGTTGAGACTCAGAGTGAAGGCTTAAGGCAGTTGGGCTTATGAGCTCATCAGGCTGATCATGAGAAACATCAGCACTGATTCTTGAAGAGATGGGAGTGGTTTACTTCTCAGGAGAAGTGGGAGCTCTAGTATGCACTTCTTCCTGTATGGGTGAGTGTATGGGGGCCTGCACAAGCTCAATAACTTGAGTAGGGTTCGTTTGGATTTTCTTTGGTAAGTGGGGTTATATGGGATCTTTTTGAGGGTAAGGAGATGATAGGTGTGGGTTCAACACTAGCTTGTGTTGCTAGGTTGTCACCTTGAGCAATGAGCTCTAACATTTGGGGGACAAGGGTTGTTTCTACCCCTGAGAAACCTACAGTTGGCTTCTTCATAATCTTAAAGATGCTTGGCTTCATCTGTCCGAATTTAAGAATATTATTTGTTTCCCTCAACTCTGAGCCAAGTTCACAATTAAGAATGTGTTGAACATATCTAGGAAACATATAGTATTCTAAGGAGTCCAAGTTAGCAAGCATGTTTGTATATACAAATTGAGAGTACCTGAACTTGACCCCTTGCACCATTCCATGAACTATAAAGGAGAGATCCTCAGGAATCTGGTCCCACCCACCATGCTTGTTAGACAAGCTGTGAATCACTACATGGAGTAGATATTTCCACTGGGATGAGACCTTCCCTTTCCTGAAGGTCTTTACAAGAAATCTCCCTCATAGCCCATCTGCTCAAAGGAATAGTTAATAGCTTCCTTTGGGAAAGACAGTTCACCTTCTTCATCATCCAGCTGAAGATGGGTGTGATGATGGCTGGAGTGATAAAGACTGTCCTCCATTGCACTGTGGCAGACAGTGCCTTCTCCCCATCCATGATAACCTCTTGACATGTCCTCCAAAAGTCAAGCAGATGATCCTCATAAAGAGTAGGATCAATGGTGAGGGAGGTGTAGTAGTTGGATAGAGCCAGAAAACGACAATCTCTGAGAAACTATCATCTTTCTCAGAGTGCAACAAAGCAACCTGATTGTGTTACCTATGGAGTTGCATGGAGAATTTAGGGTTGTTACTGTTTTGAATGTTGGCCATTTAGAAAAACTTAAGGGTGAAGAAAGGTGAAGAACAGATGCGGTTTGAGAGAGAGATTAGGTTTGAGGTATGCTGTGAATTTGGAGCTGGCAGAAGAAAGAGGGGTAATCGTTGGGTATTTGTATGAATTGGATTTGAGACAAAGTAAATGAAAGGGATAAACATTGAAATCCATGTGTTGGTCCCACCTCTGAAAAGCAGTTTTCTTTTGCCCAGAAAATAGTTTTTTTGGAAGTCGAGAAATCTTCCGAAGGTTATTTAACTTCGGAAGTTTTGACTGAAAAGCTTCCGAAAGCAAATTTTGCCTCGGAAGATATTTCAAAAATTTTGAAGAATTTTGTTTCGGAAGCAATTTATACCAATTTTTTTGAGATGAATAAAAGCTTCTGAAGGCAACTTTAAATCTTCCGAAAGATAAAAAGAGTAAAATTCTAAAAAATCTAAGGTATATCTTAAAAGGTTTTCTTCCGAAGAGAAACCGGGGCTTATTAAAGTGATAGAATGGACAACATAGAACACACATAGTTTTAGAAATAATATGATTAAGTTTTAAGAAAAGCTACTTAGTTAATCATCCCAATAGCTGATATAAGATATTTAAATCTCTGTTCATCAAAAACCTTTGTGAACAGATCAGCATATTGTTCATCTGTGTGAACTTTGATTAGTTTGATTAATCCCTTTTCAAAATTATCTCTAATCAAATGATACCTGATGTTGATGTGCTTAGTTCTTGAGTGCTGCACAGGATTCTCTATGATTGAGATAGCACTGTTGTTGCCTATGTGAATGGGAGTCTCTTTGAAGTTGAATCCATAGTCTAGCATCTGATTTTGAATCCAAAGCACTTGAGCCCAGCAGCTTGCAACAGCAATGTATTCAGCCTCAGCAGTTGATGCAGACACATAGGATTGTTTCTTGCATTGCCAAGAGACTATCCTTCCACCAAGAAATTGACATCCCCCTGATGTAGACTTTACAGTCATATTGCATCCACCATAATCACTATCTGTATATGCATACAGATTGAATTCAGAGTGTTTTGGATACCAAAGGCGAAGAGATGGAGCTCCCTTAAGGTATCTTAAAATTATTTAGACAGTGATTAGGTGTGACATCTTGGGGTTGGCCTGATATCTTGCACATATGCAAGTAGCAAACATAATATCTGGCCTGCTAGCTGTAAGATACATAAGAGACCCAATCATAGCCCTGTAGAGATGTTCATCAACACATTCCCCCTCAAGATCAGGTCCAAGGGAGTGGTTTCTAGCTATGGGTGTCTTAGCAACATTACATTTAGTCATATTGAATCTTTTAAGTATGTCTTGCACATACTTTGACTGACTTATGAAGATACCAGTGTCAACTTGCTTCACTTGATTCCTAGAAAGAAATTGAGTTCCCCCATGGCACTCATTTCAAATCTATCCTTCATCAGCTTCTCAAAGTCTTTGTAGAGCTTTGGATTAGTTGACCCAAAGATGATATCATCCACATATACTTGAACTAGCATTAAGTCATTCCTTGTTCCTTTGATGAAGAGAGTTCCATCAATGGTCTCCCTTTTGTAGCCATGCTGACAGAGATACTGAGATAGAGTCTCATACCACTTTCTTGGTGCCTGATGTAGCCCATAGAGAGCTTTGTCAAGCTTGCAGACATAATCAGGGTGATCAGGATCTGCAAAACCAGGTGGTTGTCTGACATACACCTCTTCATCAATCACTCCATAGAGAAAAGCACACTTGACATCATGTTGATAGACCTTGAAGTTCTTGGATGTAGCAAAAGCTAGGAATATCCTAACAGCTTCAAGTCTTGCTACAGGAGCAAAGACATCTATGTTGTCAATCCCTTCTTCTTGAGTATACCCTTGAACAACTAGTCTAGCCTTGTTTTTGATGACAAGTCCTCTATCATCCTTCTTATTCCTGAAAACCCATTTTGTACCTATGGTAGTCTTCCCTTGAGGAAGAGGACATAGGTTCCAAACCTTTTGCCTCTTTAATTGAAGCAACTCCTCTTGCATAGCTTCAACCCAACTTCCATCCTTTAGAGCTTCATCAATCTTCTTTGGCTCTATTTGGGACAAGAAATAAGAGTGAAGACAGATATTGGCATTATGAGACTATCCTCTTGTTCTTACACCTGTACCAACATCTCCAATGATGTTTGTAGAAGGGTGAGACTTATGAATCCTTAGTTGAGGGATCACAGCAAGTTGTTTAGACAGATCTAAATTGGAGAAATTCTGATCTCCCCAAGGAGGATTCACCCTCTACAGCCGTACACTTATCAAGATTAACTTGATCCAATGAGTGTGTGACATCATTGAGATTTTCTTCAATGGGATGGTTCTCAGCATCAAGAATTCCTGATCACTGTCACCACCATCATGTTCTCCAACATTTGAAGTTCCTACATTTGAGTTTTGTGCCTCAAAACTGGAAGGAATGTATCAGCAGGATTTGTCATTGATGTGCTGGTAGAAGCTTCATTTGCAGGATTAGTTACCACTGGAGCTGAAGATATGTAGCTTGAAGGTCTTCTTAGCTCAAATCTAGGATCAGAATCACCTGTAGGCAATATACCTGTGGACCCTGAAACATGCTCACAAGATTTGTTAAAACAGTTGGTAACTAAATCAAGATCAAATAGCCAATCCGGGCTAGAACCTTTCACACTGGGAGTGTGCTCATTGAAAGTCACATTGGCTGACTCCTCAACTACTCTAGTTCTGAGATTGTATACACTATAAGCTTTAGCTTAAGAAGAGTATCCAATGAAGTGTCCATCATCTGATTTCTCAGCATGCTTGGCAATATGATCTTTGGTATTCAAGATGGTGCAAGGACACCCAAATGACATGAGAAAACCAATAAAAGGTTTCCTCTTGTGCCAAAGTTCATAAGGAGTCTTACCATGTGTCTTAACTACTAAAACTCTATTTTGCACATAGCAGGCAGTGTTGACTGCCTCTGCCCAGAAGGTGATGGGCAGTTTAGAGTCAGACAACATAGTTCTTGCAGCTTCAATTAGTGTCCGTTTCTCCTCTCAGCAACACCATTTTGCTGAGGAGTCCTGGGAGCACTATATTGTCTTGCAATACCCTTTTCATCACAAAATGTATCAAGTATTTGATTCTTGAACTCAGTTCCTTGATCACATCTTATGGTTTTGACCTTGTGATCACATTGATTCTCAATCTTTAAGATGAAATTCTTTAGAAACCCAAGGGTCTCATCTTTAGTTCTAAGAAAGAAGACCCAAGTGAATCTTATAAAGTCATCTGTGATCACTAAACAATATGAAGTCCTTCCTAAACTCATTACACTGGTGGGGCCAAAGAGATCCACATGTAACAAGTGTAGGGGATTAGTGATGGAGTTTCTTTCCTTAGGCTTGTGAGATACCTTGTGTTGCTTCCCTTTCAGGCATGCAACACAATGATCATGACTTGTAAACTCTCTTTTTGGTATTCCAGTTACCAAATCATTCTTAATGAATTTATTCATGTTATTAAATTTTACATGGCACATTCTTTTATGCCAAAGGAAAGACTCATCACTATTTGCTTTAGACAGAAAGCATGATACTTCTCCTGAGGGAGATGTTTCTTGCAAATCCATCTTATATATGTTCCCTTCCTGGGGGCTCTGAGTAGGATGTGCTCATAAGGAATGACCACCCTAGGTTTGAGAACAATGCACTCATGCTCAATAAATAGCATGTTATGATTCTGATCACAAAATTAAGATACACACAAAAGATTGTATCCAAGCTCCTTGACAAAGTTTACCTTTTCAATGCTGAGCTTACCATTTGTGACCTTGCCCCTTCCAGTAATGTAACCACCTGCATCTCCTCCAAAAGCAACTGGTCCTCCATCAATTCTTTCAAACTTTTGGAGTAGTGACCTACTGCCTGTCATGTGCCTGGAACAACCACTGTCAATGATCCACACATTTTGTTTGACTTTAGCTGTTCCTGCACAAAGAGATAGCTAGTTATATTTGGAAACCCAAGCCTTATTGGTCTTGGGCTCATTTAAAATAGTTGAAGACAATGCAACAGTAATAGATCCTATAGTTGTGCTTTGAGGATCTTGTGCTGTTGTTGATGAAGAACCTTCAGTCATTTGGTCTTTCTTTGACTTCCACACCACCTTTGGAAGTTTGGACTTAACCTTCAATACTTCGGAAGCTTTTGAGACTTTGGAAGTTTTGATGACTGGACCTTCAGAAAAACTTGCCTTTACTGCAGCAAGCTTCAGTACTTCGGAAGCATTCCTTTCTTCCGAGACCAATTTTTCTTCCGAAGGCAGTTTTCCACTTGCCTTCTTCTTCATTTCGGAACTTCTGAAGGAAACAAATTTTCCTTCTAAAGCTAAGTTCTTTTTGGAACTCTTGGAGGTCTCTTTGTTCATCAAATGAAGAGTACCTTTAGGATTATATGGACAATCCTTTGCCAAATGAGAAGTACTCTCACGCATGACATACTAAAGTTTCTTCTTCCCAAGAGTCATCTACATAGAAGAGGACTGACTTTGGTCACATCCCTTCTCCACCTTCACCTTTGTAGGAGCTGAGACAGTTCTTTTGAGTTGAGAACTGTTCTTGGAGTTGGATGGTCCAGGCTGTGTAGCAGTAACACACAACTGATCAGTCTTCTTCTTGTTGCTGAGATAAGTTGCACATGAACCAGAGTTCATGTCATCAGTCTTAACCACTTCAAACCCTATAAAGATAAAAACTTATTTCTGCTTAGAGTCAAAAGTGGCCTTGATCTCTTGAGCCTTTTTGATTTTCTTTTGGCTTTCCTGATCAAGTTCTTTCTTCTTGACTTGGTCATCCCAACAGCTTTACTCTCCTCAGAGGGATGGTGACCCTTCTTATAATGTTCTTCTTCAATCAAACCAGAGTTATTCTTCACCATCTCCTCTTTATCCTCTTCAGTCAAAGGATCTATGAGGGGAAGCTCATCTTCATAAGTTCCACACCTAGGAGATCTTACAGACAAGATGGTGTGTGGAGGAGCTATCCCACTAGATCCCAGTCCTTGCTTATTTTGATAATACACTTTTGCATGCAAGGATGAGGATATTATGTTCTTGATGGTTTCTTCTTCAAGAACACAGTTTTCTGCCTTAGCTTTGCTGATCACAAGCTCAGCCTGGAATTCAGTTAACTTAGCTATGAGATCTTTGATCTGAGTCCTGTAATTTGTTAGCTCATGTTTAAGAGTTGAAATGGTTTTCTCTAAATCTTCTATTTTAAGTTTATAACCATTTTTAGCTCTTTTAAAATCAGCTTTTAAGATGTTTAAGGACTCGAGGTCAGATCTCAGCTCTATGTTATATGACCTGTATCTATTAACTTTAGCAATGCATTCAGGAGAGCAAAAGATTTTCCAATACCTTGGTTTCATCATGGTCTGCCATAAGAGCTTGGTTTGGAGATGCATCTTCTATCGGAAAGCTCCAGTCAAAGCCTCCTTCTTCAACAGCAACTGCAGCTTGCTGCTTTGGCTTCTCATTCTTCTGAGCTTTCTCAATGTAGTTTGGTCTGGTTTATGTTTGGCCACCATTTGTTCTTGGTGCCTTACACTCTCTTGCAAAGTGCCCCATCTGGTTACAGTTGTAGCACTTTACTTTGCTTTTGTCCAGCCCAAACTTTCCACTGGATGTATTGCTTGGAAACTTTCTCCCAGTACTTTGTAGAACTTCTTGGCCCTGTGAGTGAGAAGAGCCATTTGTTGAACTATCTCCATATACTCCAGATCATCTGGATGGATACAGTCCAGGTCTTCAAGAGTGAAGAGAAAGTTTCTAGAGGTTTCATCAGCTGAGACAAAGGCATTAGAAGAACTTGTATCTTGGAAGGGACTTCCTTGAGTGTAGCTTTCTCTTGGTGTCTCTGGGAAGGTGATGAAAGGCCCCTTTTGTGAGTTGTCAGGGTAATAGCAATTGATGTTGTGGTTCAATGCTTTCCCTTTCATCCACATGAAGAGCTGAGCTCAGTTGGTTATTGGAGTTACCAGAGGAGTTTTGCATGTTCATCTCCATCTGGAATGCACTCAGGATACCATACAACGCTATAAGAGTAAGAGTCTTAAGGTCCGAAGTTCTCTTGATCACAACACAATAATGTGTCCATAGTTTAGGAAGAGAAGACATGAACTTCCTTACTATGTCCCTGTTCTCAAGAGTTACTCCAATATCCACTAGAGTGTTCACTATCTCAACATACCTGAAGTATTATTGAGTCAGGGTCTCACCAGCCTTAAAAGTGAAGTTCTCAAACTGCTACTTTAAGAGATCCTTCTTGTTCTCTTTAGTTTCCTTGGATCCTTCATACATGACTTCAGTGCTTCCCATAAATCTTTAGCTATCTTGCACTTCTTGAAGCCTCTGTAGATGGAGTTTGGAAGAGCAGTTTGAAGAGAAGTCATGGCCCTTTGATTAAGCTCTATTCTTTTCCTCTCTTCTTCTGAGTAATCATCCATATCTTTTAGGATGATATGATTACCAGTAGCATAAGTAGTGCTTGGTATGAAAGGACCATTAACAACTGAGTCCCACATCATTGAGTCTTGACACTTGATGAAGCCTTCCATTCTTGTGCACCATGTGTCAAAGTCTTCAGGAGTGATCAGTGGGGACTTGGTCATGGTACCAGTTTCCATATCAGCTTTAGAAAGAGCTACCATTTGAGTTGTTAAGTATTTGTGTGTGTGAGGGATCTTAAGATGGTGACATCTTATATCAAGATCCTGAAACGCTCTGATACCAAATGCAGGACCGGTGAAAGGTAGCACTTACAACACAACAACAAAATGAGGAGAGTGTATAAGAACACTTAACAGATCAAATACGGAACTGGTTATGATGATGCAAAGAACACAAGTAAACTTAGAAACAGAACAAGATAACAACACAAGTAGTTGGTTTTCAAGGATGCTGTATATTGCTTCTCAAGTTCAAAGTTACAAGTATTCAAGCATAGCATTTGCACACACATACTAAGTTACAGGACTTGAGACACTATATACTATAACCTACAGCCGGCCATATTATGAAAGCTAGCTGGATACATAGGATTAGACAACTACAAAATCAAATGTAGACTCAAAAGGTAGATTGCCTTTTGACAGGTGACTATGACATGCCATAGCTCACATCCTAATATATTACAAAAAGGATAAAGGTACATAAAGTAGAAAGCATAGACTCAAGACCTCAATGTACAGTTTTTCTAAAGCATGGACCTTTTCACCAACTCATGCAAGTTGATGACCAACCAGAGTGGCAGCGGAAAGTGGTTCAGCTTTATAGAAAAAGTACATCAGCTAAAAGCATGTCTGATAAAAGTCTTCGGAAGAATCTATCTTGGTTCTTTGGCTTCGGAAGACTTTGTCTTTGAAGCTTCGAAAGACTTCATTTCTGGCTTCGGAAGATATTGGTCTTGGCTTCGGAAGATCTTACACTTAGAATATTTCTAAAGGGAAGTGTAAAACTTCCAAAGCATTTCTACTTCATGTTCTTCTGTGCAGCATGCAGGAAGACTTAGAGTGTTTTGGCTGCATCAGACTTATAGGAATCCTTACATCTGTGCCATTGTCTGATCGAATCTTTCTAATTTTCAGCTTGTAGAGAGATTCCAGTGTCGTAACCAGATGCTTGAATGATTCAAATGTTTTATACTTGGCTTTCAGAAACATTAACCAAGAGAATCTGGAGTGATCATCAGTCACGACAAAGCAATACAGGTCTTCGGCAATACTCCTTGTGCTAACTGGGCCAAACAGATCCATGTGTAGAAGCTCGAGTGGAATTTTGATAGAGTTGACTTTCTTTGCTTTGCGAGACTTCTTGGTCTGTTTCCCTTTCTTGCAAGAGACACAGAAATCTGGAAGCTGAAAGTTCTTGACAGTAGCTCCCTCTACCACATCATTCTGAACCAGATGGTTCATCTTCCTCGGATTGATGTGTCACATTCTTCTATACCACAAGACTGACTCCCTTTCTGTTGCCGTCGACAGGCAGCACTATGCGGTCGATTCAGTGTGGAGGCTTTTGATAGATCCAAGACATACATATCATTATATCTTGAAGCTGACATTAATACTTTATCCTCCTTGATGACATACTCCTTCTTCAGTATATAACACTTCTTGTTGTCGAATATAACTTTGAATCCTTTATCAAAGATTTGGGAGACAGAAAGCAAGTTATTTTGCAGTTGTTGAACATAGTTGACCTTATCAAACTTGAATTTTTCATTCCCTACTTCGCCTTGCGTGGTGATATATCCTCCTTTATTTCCAGCAAATGATACGTGTCCCCCTTTAATTTGTTTGACATTGAAAAGGAGAGACTAATTCCCGGTCATGTGCCTGGATGCCCCACTATCAATAATCCAGGTATTAGTGATAGCGCTGTAACGGACACCCTGCACATACAAAGGAAATTATTAGCTTAAGTTTGGAAACCAAGCCGTAACTGACTTGGGTGTCCTAGAGGTATCACACATCATGAACTCAACCAACTATCCTTGAGAGGATAAGGACACATCTTTCTTCTTCTTGTCCTCACTATCAAACACATTACCTGATTTTTCTTTCCATAACCCAGTTTTGTGTAAGGCCTGTTTGTGGGAAACAGACGACTGGATAATGGTTTGAACTTTAGGTTCACTAATAAACCTAGTTTTAACCTTGGGTGACACAGCCTTGCTTTCAGCTCATCTGTATGGCCCTTGCTATTTTGGAGGAGTATAAGATCTGGTCATAGAAAACCTAGGTTTTTCATCAAAAAGTTCAAATTTCCTTTTGGGTGTCTGATAATAAGGACAATTTGAAGAGATTTGTCCTCGTTTTCCACAACTATAGCAAGATCTCCCTTCTACATTTTGTGGAAATTGATTATGTGGGGTTCAGTGTGGTTGGGGGCTTGGTAACTTCTCTTCTTTTTTAGATGTATCACCTTCTTTAACAAATTTAATTGTTTTGACCTTTTGAACATCTTTTGCCTTAGTTTGATTTGGACTTTGATGATTAACATGTTTAGGGTTCTTTGAGTTAAACTTTTTAGGTTCTGAAATAGACATTTATGAACCTGATTCTAAGTTAACCTTTTCAGTTTTATCAGTCAAATCCACAATAGGCATCTTATCTTTAGATCCCAAAGTAGTATTCGTCTGTTCGGTGACCGACTTCACAAGTTTACCCGTAGAATCTGGATCACTGACCAGAGGGGTAGACACCACATGATCCTTTACAGGGTTATTATTTATTGGTCTACATTTAGTGTTCAAAAGGATAGCATATGGTGGCGGTACTACTTTATAACCTAAACCTTCCCCACTATTTCATTCTTTCACAAAGTTTTGAACTATGTGTTAAGAACTTGCTAAGCTATGCAGTTTTTGTTTCAATGATTCAACTTCGACTTCCAAAACTGCTTTTTGCTTCTTTGTTTCTTCTAAAGAATTTAAATAGAACTTAATATCATTTGATTGATTAAGAGCAACAACTTCGGTTTCCCTCAATTGTTTTCCAAGAAGTTCTATCTTTTCTTTGAAAATGCACTCATTTTGTTCTAGCACACGATTTGCTTTAGTGTAGAGTTGCAAATCATTCACTAGATTATCATTGTGTTCTAATAACCTTGAAAATTTTAAATCAATGCTTTCTCTAAATTTTTCACATTCAGAACAAGCATGTTTATCAAATAACTCGTCTTTAGAATTTACCTGTGAAGTACCAGACGAATAGCCATCAGTGCAGTGTCAGACTCTTCAGCAACTGAATGTTCTGTGTTTGCTGCACTAAGTTCTTCTTCCATTAAGTGATCAACTACATCCATAGCTTCTTCAACATTTGAACGTGAATGCTCAGCTACTGTGTCTCCCTCACTTGCAGATCCATCATCCAAGGTGTCGACAAAAACAACATTAGGTTTACCCTCGGATACGAATCGGAAGGACCAGTCTTGCCCTTCATCACCTTGAGCAACCAAAGCTTTAGAGTCTTTACTTGCTGTTGATGTCCCAATCTTATCCTTTCCTGATGATTTAAAGAAGGAAATAGATTTCCATTTCCTGTCTTCTTGGGCTTAGCACACTACCTCTTGAAGTGCCCTTTCTCCCCACAGTTGAAGCACGTGACCTTGGTTTTATCAAATCCAAATGTAGTATCTTTAGTTGCCACCAAGTTTTGTCCCGTCTTCTTCATAAACTTCTTTGCTCTTCTCACAGAACTAGCCAAGGCCTACATGATATTCATGCACTCTAACTCAGTTTCATCAACTTGCTCGTAATCTTCTTCAGCAAGATGACAGTTTCCAGTCTTTCCAGCAAGCAGACCATCATAAGATTAGACAACTGTAGCTAGAAGGACCATATGCTCTTTCGCTACTTCCATAGTCACATTCCCGAGATTCTCAGTCTTTAACTTCGTAGCATTTGCCTCAGGAACTATGTAGTGGGTTCCAGATGACCCGGACGTGTCAGTACCTGATGGGCTGCACTGAGCAGGAGCAGAGAAGTTAGATACAAAAGCAGTTTGTAATGGTGCACCTGAAGTAGTAGGAGTTGGAACTGAGTTGTATAAAACAGGATTCTGAGCGTAGGATCCTTTCTCTTACTTGTACTTCTGACGCAGTTCTTCCACCCTGAGCTTTAAAATGTAGTCATTTATGTCCAAGGTAGCGAGAGTCTCATTTTGTCTTAAATTGGACACAAATGGATCCCATTTGTCTGGCAAAGCTAGAGACTTTATCTTCCATGGATGTAACCACACCATGAGTGTGTAACTCACTAATAAGATGATAGAATCTATCGATGATATCATCTAAGCTCTCCTTTCCAATTGGGTGAGAAATTGTCGAATTCCTTTTTAAGAGCTTTTGCCTTGAGTGCCTTTACAGTTGCATTGCCTTCGTATCTCTTTTCTAAGGCTTCCCATAACTTCTTAGACTGCTTGTTCTATAACACCCGGTTATTTCTAACAAAAAAAATGAAGAAAAAGAAAAAAAAGATATTTTACCCAAGTTGAGGGGTAAAAAGTGTCAAAAGGACAAAAAGAATAAAATTGGGTGCATAAAGGAGATATGGCAGCCCATAATCTCCTGCACACTTCATTTCATTCGACTCCAAAGAGAGAAAGAGCAGAATTCGGGTTTTGAAGGAAGAACAAGAAAGAATTCAAATTCAAGGTAAGAATTCATGCTTTTATGGTGTTTTTGACTGGTCTGATCCTCGGATCTATGCTTATATGTGTTGTATGTGTTCGGATGTGTGTTTCTAGTGGGTTTCTAGACGGTTGAACTCAATTGCAAATGAGTTTGGAGGGAGCCATACTCAAAAGCTGCAAAGGTGAGTTCTAAGACCCCTATTTTACACGTTTTGAATGATTTTGGGGCTGGAACACATCTGAAAAACTATTTTCGGGTATTTGGGTGAGAAACCCATTCATGTATGTATGTGTAAGTGTATGATTCGTTTGGGGCTGAGATGAACATAAGGTTTTTCAGGCAAACTATGAATTTCAGCATGATGTTTGACTAGGTACTGTTGACGTATGTTTTTAGGTGTTTTCCTATGATGTGTATGATGTTTAAGTTTGTTCTAAGTGTGTAGTATGGTAGATCTGTGCTAAGGATGTGTTAAGATGATGATTGAGATCTTAAAATGGCACAGGTTAAGTTGCAGGTCCATTTACACAGCCGCATTAACTAATGCAAACAGATAATGAAATGCGGCTTAGGCATTTACACAGCCGCATTAACTAATGCGGACAGATATTGAAATGCGGCTAAGGCATTTACACAGCCGTATTAACTAATGCGGACAGTCCAAGAAATGTGGATGACATTTACTCAACCGCATTAACCAATGCGGACAGCAAAAAGGAAATGCGGATAAACACTTAGAATAAATTCTGACTTTTAGGAAAACGAGTAATGTAGGCTTTGACCTAGGAGATTCCCGGGGGTTATGTAAATTGACTTTTAATGTCATAGATGGTATGATGGTCATGTAATGATATGTGTTTGATGTTTATGCATGATGATGATGTTGCATGGTTATACATGATGTATGCTATGCATGTATGATGCCTTGTATGATGAGGTATGAATGATATGTGTATGCTCCTTATGATAATGTATGTTTATCTTTCCCATGACTTTACATGTTATGATAATGAATGAACAAAGTATTATGTGATTTAAAGTGAAAGATAATGAAAGAGGAACATGATGATGAATGCATTCATTAATGAATGAATGAAAGAGAAACATGATGATGAATGCATGCATTAATGAACGAATGAAAGAAGTCTTGCAAGCATTGGATATCAGGGTCCTTCTTTGTGATCGACCAACGTGTAGTGCCTCTACCGCTTACCTCTAGTACTGTGGCATACGCTCAGCTGTTCATTTATTGACTTCGGCCCAGTAGCTAAGACTGTTCGGGGTGTAGCATATGGTATTGGTATGAGAGATATCCAATGTGCAAGTAAAGTTATAACAAACGAATGAATGAATGAACAAAAGAGATAATAAAGATATTATCTATGTGTATGTATGATGTATGATCACGTGAAAGAAAAGAATGGTTTTAATGAAAACAAAGTATGTCTATTATAAAACTAGAACTCACTCAGCAACGCTGACTTTTTATGTGTTTCCAGTTGGCAGGTAGTATTGCTGAGGATGGCACGAGGTGGCTACTCAGCTCTTTTGGGATGGCATTCCTTTATTAATATTTTTGTAATGTATTATGTTGCATGTATTTATAAAACAAAATGGTGTTTGTAGAGGATTCGGATAAACAGGATTACCTAAGGAATCCTCTTACTACTAAAAGTCACTGTTTATGACTATTTTGTAGTTGATTAACGATGTATTATGATAGGATCAATAAGAGCAATCTGTAACAATTATATGAACAATTCAAAGCAAAATCCAAGCAATTGTAATCAAATCAAGCAAAATCAACAAAATTCATATTTCATTGATAGCAAAGACGATTACAAAAGATAGAGAGCAGTTCTCATAAAAACATACAACAACTTGCAATCTATACTACGTCTAAGCTATTTATACTAGAACCTAAGGAACTAAATTTATACAAAAAGTCCCTATACTAGTATAAACTACAAAACTAGCCACTAAAGACTAAATGTTAATCTTTGCAAAAGCTTTCATGATGAAATGAGATGTCTCTTTTGAATGTTTCCGCTGCAATGTATTTAAATATCAGTAAATGTATGTTTTATGTGCAATGATTGACCAGCTGTAAGCGTCCCGGGAACGGGGCCTTACAAGTTGGTATCAGAGCCAATGTTTAACTGAAACGGTAAATTTTCGAAAATAAACCTTAACTTAAACTGAAAATGGGACGGAAAGGGATGGGATGCCAATCTGAGTAGCTGCGTGCCATCAGGTATTTTTCTTAATGTTAACCAAAATTATGTGCGCATGTTATGTGGTTTACGTGTTGCTGGTAGATTTAGATACTGATGTAGTCAGGACAGGTAATGCTCAGGGTGCGAAGAGTAAAGTAAGTGGCTAATCACAACTGGCCACTGTAATTAGGGACTTACTATACTTGACATAAACTAAGCTATTCCCTTGAATGACCATGTTGGGTTTGAATCTTTCAGTGTGAGTTAGATGATGGCCGATGGTAGATCATCTAAAGCTTCATGAGGTGGAGGACGTGGTACTGAACCACGGGCTACGAGAGGAAGGCCTAGGGCCGAAAAAGTGGTTCACGAAGAATCAGAAACCCCTCATTCGGAAGGCGGTGATGAAAGTGCTAACCTGAGAGCCTCAGTGAATGAGGCGGTTGTGGAGGAAGTGCATCAAGTCATGCAGACGATCCTACCGTCTGTGGTGACCAAATTGTTAAAGGCAATTAGGGAAGGGAGAGAAGGGAAAGGAGTGGACCCACGGGCGAAAGGAGACAACCCGAGACTGAGACGGTTCTCTCTGATGAAGAAGAAGAAGAAGAAGAAGAGCCTGCGTCGGAGGCAGCCCGAGGCTGTAACTATGGGGTGTTTATGAGATGCAAGCCCCCTACTTTTGATGGAAACGGCACTGCTGCTGCCGCTCACACAGTGGGTGAGAGAAATGGAGGCTGTCCTTGATATCAGTGAGTGCCGTGAAGACCAAAAGGTGAAGTTTGCTACCCATTCATTGTAGACTCGGCTCTATGCTGGTGGGACAATATAGTCCAAGCCGAGGGTAGTCCGACGATCGGGAGAATGAGATGGTCAGAGTTGAAGAAGTTAGTGATTGAGGAGTCTTGCCCTCACCGGGAAATGGATAAGGTTGAGAGAGAGTTTCTACAACTGGAGGCGGGAACGATGACCCACCAACAGTACACCACAAAGTTCAACGAAATGGCATGTCTGGTGACGGATCAGGTGACACCTCTGTCTCGGAAGATCAAGAGGTACATTCAGGGCTTACCGGTGGATGTTCGCAGGCATATGATCGCTGCCCGACCAAGCACGTTCAGGTCGGCGGAAGATCAAGAGGTACATTCTTTCCAACGTGTTCTTTGACAAACATGCTATATCAACATTAGCATATAGCTCAATTGGAATTCCGCAGTCTTTTGTATACAACTCAAGCACACCTTTTCTTGATATTCTCATAAACTCGATATCTGGAATATCTTTCTTCACTATGTTTGCATATGCAAGAGCCTTTCTCAACGAAATTGGCTCCATTGCAGCATTCATCACATTAATGATTGAGATAAAGTATTTCTTATCTTGTTCTGCAATTTCAGGAATCACCTTCTCAAACTTTTGTACAACCAAGAATGAAATATAACTCGGGTGAAGAAGTTTTAGTTCAAAAGTACCAAACAATGAAATCATGTCGTCATCCCAGTTTGTGAGATTTCGGACCAACTTCAACTCAAAAGTTGAGGTGTTATAGAACCATCTCAAAATTGGTTTTGTCTTTTGATTTCCTTCAATGACCTTCAATCCCGGTGAAGTTACTTTTTCGAAATACTTATCAAAAAATTCAATCATAAAATGTTCTTCTTCTGATTGTAAACCCCTTAACTTTTTTTTTTATTTAGCAAAGCAAAGTACTCCTTATCTTCCTGATCGCATCTTGTTTCAAGAAAGTTACTAGTCCTTGCTAATCCTCTTCTCAAGAGTTCTACAAACATTGATCCTTTTTTTGATTCAGTAGGGTTATCAAGTCAAGCTTACTTAACTCTTTCAAATCTTGCACTGGAAGTTTAATGATGCTCTTGAATTTGATCAGAAGAAGCTTTGTATACTTGTTTCTCTGTTTGAGGAAACATGCTCATCAATTCTTTCCTTCTTTCAAGCATACTAGATTTTTGAGCCATCTGTTTGATTTCTTGGGGTTTCAAGATCCGAGTTCTTTTTGTAATGTCTAAATACTGAGGATTATCAGTATCTAGAATGATCATTTTGTTCGATTGCTTTTCAGTCAATTGAAAACTTTTACTAAATTCCTCAAAGATTCTCCTTGTAATCTCTTCAATCTTTTCCATGGATAATTTCTAGCTTGGAACCAAGATCGTAAAGCAGTTATGCTCATCTCATCTGGATCTGGATGGTGCAATTCAGAACTAGAAATTTCTTCAACGTTTATGCTCTCCTGTCTTCTATCCCATTCACCATGTTCCAAGGTTATTTCGTTTGGATCAACAGGTGCAGAAGACTCGGCAGCTAAACACTTCTCATATTCGTCATTGATTTGAGAAACAGTTAGTCTATCTAAGAACACTCTGTTGTACTTCATTTTCACCAAGAAGTTATATCTTTCTTCAAAGTCTGTTGGAACATCATCATGACTTTGATCAAACTCTCTTAATGATGGATTTTCAATTTCTTCAATCACATCTTCATCATCCAATACTTCATTGTACCAGTCATCATTGTATTCATCTTCCAAATCTTCCAACGCACCAATTTTGTCTTGAACAATTGGCTCTTGGCTCTCTTGAGTATCTTCTTCAATAACATCTTCAATTCTTTGAACTTTTGAAGAAGTTTCAGGTACATGTTCAGCTTCTATTTCATCTATCTTTCGTTTCCCTTTCTCCACTTCAGCAGCTTTTTCTATATCAATTGGAATATGCTCTGAAATAATCTCAACTTCTAGAGACTTGGTTTTGCTAATTCTTTCAATTTCATTAATTCTTCTTTCAAACCTTCATTTTCCTCAGCCAATTTCTTGAATTTTTCTTCAAGAACATCATAATCTTTAATCATAACTAAAAAGTTTTTGATGACATCCTCTTTGTCTTTAGCATAAGACACAATCTTTTCATCTTTGCTAAGACTTTCTTCTTTCAATTTCTCATTTTCTTTCTTTATCATATCAATCTCAGCCTTTAGATCAGCAATCTCCTTTTCTTTTGCTTCATTTTCATCTTTTAATCTTACAAGTTCATCAACATCAAGAATTTCCTCAGTTTGAACAGCCACATGGCGTGTTGAAGAAACTGGAATATCTTGATTGATTTGGAAAGACTCAATGAACTCATAATCAAAAATTTGACTATCAACATTCATATCATGATCTATCTCTGTTTGAGCCTCTGCCTCTTCATGCTCAATTTCATGATCAACAGCATCATGCTCACTTTCCTGATCATGAACTTCATCACCAACTATTCCTTCTTCTTCATTTTGAGCTTCATTTTCATGCTCAGACATTGGTGATTCATGACTTATATCTTGGTGTGTCTCAGCTACACCGCCATCATCATCATCATTAGCATCATCATCATCTTGATCATTATCATCTTGATCATTATCATCTTGATCACCTTCCTCATCTTGATCATCTTCTTCTATAGGAAACTCATCTATCAGATCAGCAGGATCAATTGGTTCACCCTCTAACAAATGATAATGCTCTACAGTAATGTCAACTTCATTTGCTACATTTAACATGTAGTCAAACATAGGAACATTCTGAGCACCTGTTATCATTGTTAACTTCTTATATGTCATTTCAGACATGTTTTCCAATTCCATCCGATCTCTACCACACCATAAACATGTATATCTGGATATTCCTCATTGATGATCATTTGGAGGAATCTTGGATACATCAAGTATTTGTGTCTTGTTCCTTTTTCTAAAGTAAACACAAATCCATTAAGAATCCATCTTGACATATTAAATCTTCGATTTGTGATTAAGGCAACAATAGGTGATGCAATGTCCACAGAAAATGAATTCCATCCTGCACTTCTTTTGGACAAGCAATGCTGAAAGATATAGCATAAAAGTTTCCAGTGGTTATATACCCTTGCTCTAAAAAATTGCTATTTAGGAAATTGGTCTGGATGACCCATAGCCATGAAAGTTTCTCTGCATTCATCAAAAGTCAATTCACAGAGATCTTCAGGATCATTTTGACCTAGTCTTAGAGCATTTCTGATAGAAGCTTCAGACACTTCAATCATTCTGTCTCTGGTCACAAACCCTCTGAGAACTTTTCTGCCTTCATCACCTATTTTGACACTGGCAGTATTCCAGAACTGTCTAATTAGTCTGTCATAGATCACAGTTTTGTAGCACATTGCATACACATATTTTGTTCTTAGAAGAAATCTTATCATTTCTTCATAAGATAATGCATCTTGTGCTTCTTCATCAAGCAATGCAGAAATGTTATGCTTTGGTGCAAACTTTAATTGAGCGATCTGCAAAATTTAAAATCAAAAATATTAGACAATCTGTGTATTTGTAGTAAATGATTTAATGTGAGTATAGAAATATAATGATTTAAGATATTATAAACTGAAGTGTTAAAATTCATTTGAATTTTAAAATCAAATTGAAATTTAAATTTTAAGTGTAAACACTTAATTTTAATAAAAGATGAATTTTCAAAATTGATTTTGATTTAAAAATTAACACTTTTGTTTATTTTATCTCATATCATTTTATTAAAACTCTTAAGTTCCTGAATTGATGATTTTTTATCAATTTGAATTAATTTTTCATTTTTTTATTAAAAAAATTCATGAATCTGTTCATCTTCTTCATCGGGTTCTTCATCTACTGTTACTGTTCATCGAAGAACATCAACAGGGTATTCAATCAAATGTCAGATTAAAACAAGTTTAACCTAATATCATGATCGAAATCATCAGACAAACAAGATTCAATCATCAATTTTGCACATTTGTTCGATTTGAAAGGTTAATCTGAAATTTTTGAAGTGTTTAGGGTTAAACGACCGTACAGGAGTCGAACGCCTATCACACAATTTTCATTGAAACACGAAATCAGATGAATGATAATCATAAACTTACGATTACAATCACAAAAATTCTATCAATAATCTGTGATTTGTGCTTGAAATGAACGAAGAATGAGGGTTTTTGATCGAAAGTTCGAGAGTTTGAAAGGTCAGAGAGGTTTTAAGAGGGTTTTGAAATTAGAATGAAATGAATAACACAAGTATGCTTTTTATACTAAGTAAAAAATGTTAGCCGTATAAGCGCTGTACAGTCGTTTAAGAACTGTTCAGACTTATTAGGTCACAAATTTTACCAAGTGTGAGACATATGAGCACTATTCAGTATTATACGGCCAGTCGTATTAGCACTATTTGGTCGTATAAGTTCAGTCGTATGACAACTATTCAGACTTATGAGAACTGTTCAATAATATAAGCACTGTTCAGTAGTATAATGATGCTGAAATGTCCACAAACCAACTTCTCATACACATAACAATTGTTTGAACATACGACAACGTTCAGCCACATAACAACTGTTCATGCATTTTTGCACTTCATTTACATAAAATTAAACTTTTTAATTGTAACGCCCGACAGTTTGACCTTCTTGTAGGTTATGCGACTGAACCTCAGTCGCATGGAATTGACGTGACTGGAGGTTCGATCGCATGCTATTCGGCCGATTGAAGCTCAACCGTACGATTAGAGTTCAATCGCCCGACTGAAGGACGAACCGTATGGAACACATGCGATTGGGGTCCAATCGCATGGTGTACATGCGACTGAAGGTCCAGTCGCCCCTGGACCAGATGCGACTGAGCTGTAGGTATAAAGAGGAGAAGCTTTCTTCTCCTTCCCAACACTTGCATATTTTCAGTCGGGAAGAGCAGAGGGCGAACGAGAGAAGAGAAAGAAAGAGGGAAAATTGCTGACCGAGCTCCGGATTTTTCGAGAAGCTAGCCAAATCAAAGCTCTAACCGAGGAGGCGGCTAAGGTGAGTTCTAAGACCCCTCTTTTACACGATTTTGAATGATTTTGGGGCTGGAACACATCTGAAACCCTATTTTTCGAGTTTTGGTGTTTAACCTGTGTATGTACGTATGTGTATGTGTATGGTAAGTTTAGGGCTTGATTCCGGACTAGGATAGGCTTGTATGAGGTCGAGGTATGTTTCCATATGGATTAGAGGGGCTAATTTGAGCTCAAACGAGGTCTGGAGGAGTTTGGAAGCCGAATGTCGCGGCTGCTGTTCGTGATGAACTCCAGTCGCTGCCCAGTTAGGGTTATGCGACTGAAGGGCCATTCGGCCGAATGAGGATTAGCTGATGTCCAATCGCACGATTGAGGCTCAGACGCACGATTGAGCCTCAGTCGCACGATAGGCTATGCGATTGGGGTTTTCGGTCGCATAGGTCCAATCGCAGGGTAGTTCAGTCGTACGGTTAAGAGTTAGTTGCATATAGCCCAGTCGTATAGTGTCTATTCGTGCGGAAGGAAGTCCAGTCGCACGATTGTATGCCCATTCGTATGACAGCCCAAATTGCACGGTCCAGTCGCATGGAGGACATGCAACTGGGATAGGTTCAATCGCCCGTATAGGGCTGATGTGAATGTATAGAGAAGTGTATGTATGATGTATGTATGTTAAGTATGATGTAGCCTTATATGATGGTAATGACCGATGACTTGGAAGTATCGATGTTCCTTGATTCGACGTATGTTTATCTTTTCGTATCTTTACGTGAATTGTTTATGAACGAATGAAAAGTATTAATAACGTAAAGTGAAAGATAATGAAAGAAGAATGTAACGAACGAGTGCATGCACTAATGAACGAATGAACGTAAAGCTAACGAGCGTACGTATGAGGTGAGCGACTTTGTGTCGCAACAGACTCGGATGGAGTTCAATCTTTGTGATTGACTCGTATGGGATCTTTGTCGCGTATCCCGGTGCTGTGTCAGTCTACGGACCTGAGTCGGGGGTTTGTGAGCAGGCCCCGGCACAGCATCAGCTTTCGAGCATGAATCGGGGATTTGCATGAGACAGGATCTAGTCGGATGAGTAGAGGATCGCATGCTCCGGTACTGTGCCAGACTTCGGACATGAGTCGGGGGTTTGTGAGTAAGCCCCGGCACAGTATCAGTCTTCGGACATGAGTCGGGAGTAGTGCGTGAGAGTGAGATAAGACGAATGAGGAATGTATGCGTGCTCCGGTACTGTGTCAGTCTTCGGACATGAGTCGGGGGTTTGTGAGCAAGCCCCGGCACAGTATCAGTCTTTGAACATGAGTCGGGAGTAGTGCGTGAGAGTGAGATAAGACGAATGAGGAATGTATCGTGTGCTCGGTACTGTGGTCAGTCTTCGGACATGAGTCGGGGGTTTGTGAGCAAGCCCCGGCACAGTATCAGTCTTCGGACATGAGTCGGGAGTAGTGCGTGAGAGTGTGATAAGACGAATGAGGAATGTATCGCGTGCTCCGGTACTGTGTCAGTCTTCGGACATGAGTCGGGGGTTTGTGAGCAGGCCCGACACAGTATCAGTCTTCGGACATGAGTCGGGAGTATCGCGTGAGTTGATGAACGAGAGAGAGATAACTGTGAAAGAAAGAAAGTATGAAACGAACGAAAGGTAATGAACGTAATGAAAGCTAAAGAACGAACGAATGACGATAATGAACAGAAGAAACATAGTGATAACGCATGAAACGGGATCCCTGTCACTCGACCTCAGTAATCATGGCTGTGTGCCATGAAGAGGGTAAGGTGTGACCGGACCTAGATGGAAGTGAAAGGTAGAGGATGCATGAAAGTAATGAACTTACGAATAAATGAAATGAACGTAAGAATGAAAGTAATGTACGTACGAACGAATGTAACGAATGTATGAATGAAAGTAAGGAACGTACGAATGAAAGAAAGAGTTAAGAAAGAACGTGAACGTTAACGATGCACGATACACGAACGAAAGCTAATGAATGAATGATGAAGATAATAATAATATTATCTACGTGTACGTATGTTGTATGATCGTATGTATGTAGGAACGGTTTTGATGGAAAGTAAAGTAT
This sequence comes from Flaveria linearis, assembly GCA_024085815.1. Lineage (NCBI taxonomy): Eukaryota > Viridiplantae > Streptophyta > Magnoliopsida > Asterales > Asteraceae > Flaveria > Flaveria linearis. The sequence goes on along the minus strand of CM044009.1, from coordinate 32,503,655 downwards.
GTTTTAATATAAAACTAGAACTCACTCAGCAACGCTGACTTTGATGTGTTTCCAGTTGGCAGGTATGTTGCTGAGGATGGCACAGGGCGACTACTCACTTATTAAGGCTGGCATCCATATTTTCACATGTCATTGTATTTTGAGAAGAAAACGAATGTTGTAAAGTTATGAAATGACATGTTTTAGTTATTAATGAAAATTTAAATTCCGCTGCAAGATAAATGTACGTTTTAAAATGTTTATGTGCGATGAATGACCAACCGTAAGGTGCCCGGGAACGGGGCCTTACAAGTTGGTATCAGAGCCAAAGTTTAAGTGAAATGGGTAAATTTTCAAAATAAACCTTAACTTAAACTGAGAATGGGACAGAAAAAGGGCAGGGATGCCAAATTGAGTAGCTGCGTGCCATCAGGTATTTTCTTAAAGTTAATCATGATTACGTGCGCATGTTATGTGTTTATGTGCTACTGTTAGATTTAGATGCTAATATAGTCAGCACAGGTAATGCTCGGGGTATGAAAAGTAAGGTAAGTGGCTAATCACAACTGATCACTGTAATTAGGGACTTACTATACTTGACATGAACTGAGCTATTTCCTGGAATGACCGTGTTAGTGTTTGAATCTTTCAGTGTGATAGAGGATGGCCGGTGGTAGATCTTCTAAGGCTTCACGGGGTGGAGGTGGTGGCGGACGTGGCGCTGAACCACGGGTCACGAGAGGAAGGCCTAGAGTTGAAAAGGTGGTTCATGAAGAACACGAGACTCCTCATCAGGAGGGAGCAGACGAAAGTGCCAATTTGAGAGCCTCGATGAGAGAGGCGGTTGTGGAAGAAGTACACCAAGTCATGCAGACGATCTTACCGTCTGTAGTGACTGAAGTGATAAAGGCTGTTAGGAACGAGGAGAGACAGGAAAGGGGTAGACCTTCGGGCGGAAGGAGACGGATGGAGACTGAAACGGTTTTCTCCGATGAGGAGGAAGAGGGGGAGAGCCTGCGCCGGTGGCGGCATGAGGCTGTAATTATGGAGTGTTTCAACGATGCAAGCCCCCAACCTTTGATGGTAACGGCAATGCTACTGCCGCTCATCGTTGGGTCAGAGAAATGGAAGCGGTACTGGAAATTAGTGAGTGCCGGGAGAATCAGAAAGTTAAGTTTGCCACTCACTCTTTCGTGGACTCAGCTTTGTGCTGGTGGGACAATATAGTCCAAGCTGAGGGTAGTCGGGCTATTGGAAGGATGAGATGGATCAGAATTGAAAAGGCTGGTGATTGAGGAGTTCTGTCCTCACTGTGAAATGGATAAAGTTGAAAGGGAGTTCCTGCAATTGGAAGCGGGGACGATGACACATCAGCATACACCACTAAATTTAACGAGATGGCACGACTTGTGCCGGATCAGGTGACACCTCTTTCGCGGAAGATCAAAAGGTATATCCAGGGCTTGCCGACGGATATCCGTAGGCACATGATCGCTGCCCGACCCAGTACGTTTAGGTCGACAGTGGATTTGGCGGGAAGGTTGTATGACGAGCGGGAGACGATAGCGATAACAGTGAAGCGGGGGAGCGAGCCTATGATAAGAAGGGGAAGGGAAGGCGAGATAGTGATGGTGGAATGGCGACCGAAGGTAAGATGATGAGGATCGATGATCGGGAGAGGATAAGAAGGAGGGATGAGGTATGTAAGAAGTGTGGTAGAGGTCACGAAGGGGAGTGCAAGTGGGGACTGAACGTCTGTTTTCAGTGTGGGAAGGAAGGCCACAGGGCAAGGGACTGCCGCATGGCTAAGTGCTACAATTACGGCGAGACCGGACATCTGAGCATGGATTGTAAGAAGTCAAGGGCGGGGAGCTCTGGTGCGAGGAAGGAGAATAGAGGGTGAAGGCTAGAGCGGACTTCGACCTGACGACAGGTATGTTTCTGGTAATTTAAGTTTGTGCCCTTACGCCTTGAATGTGATGCTAGTAGTAGTACGTCCCTATTGCCTTCTGTTGTGAGTTGCATGTTAGGAGAGGAAACATTGATGAGCCCTTCGATGTAGAGATTACTATTAGTGGATTCACTAGGTTATCTGATACCCTAGAGGATTGAGTGATGCAATTAAGAAAGCTGTGTCACCCGTTGTCTGAGGAACAGTTTCAGCCTGTGATTTGTGCATGCAGCAACTTTACACAAGTTGAAGGCCTTGTTCTTCACACACTTAAGCTGAAGGTTCCCAGTGATGCTCTGAAGCTCAATGATTATAACGCCGAGCCTTTGCTCGAGTATTGGTGTAGTAACTATATTCTACATGGCATGTTTGGAGTCACAAATGCTGGTCAAATGAACATTGATCAGTATGCATGGGTTGCCGATGGCGGTAGACCAAGATAGACCAGAAGTCGAATGTCGATAAACGATGTGGAGTGATAGGATTCCAAGTGATAGACTGGAAATTAGATGGGACAGTATTGCCCGTGAAGGTTTAAGGAATAACAGGTTTCGGGGACGAAACCTAAATAAGGGGGTGGACTTGTAACGCCCGGCAGTTTGACCTTCTGGTAGGTTATGCGACTGAACCTCAGTCGCACGGAATTGTCGCGACTGGAGGTTCGATCGCATGCTATTCGGCCGATTGAAGCTCAACCGTACGATTAGAGTTCAATCGCCCGACTGAAGGACGAACCGCATGGAACACATGCGATTGGGGTCCAATCGCATGGTGTACATGCGACTGAAGGTCCAGTCGCCCCTGGACCAGATGCGACTGAGCTGTAGGTATAAAAGAGGAGCAGCTCTCTTCTCCTTCCCAACACTTGCATATTTTCAATCGGGAAGAGCAGAGGGCGAACGAGAGAAGAGAAAGAAAGAGGGAAAATTGCTGACCGAGCTCCGGATTTGTCGAGAAGCTAGCCAAATCGAAGCTCTAACCGAGGAGGCTGCTAAGGTGAGTTCTAAGACCCCTCCTTTACAATTTTGAATGATTTTGGGGCTGGAACACATCTGAAACCCTATTTTTCGAGTTTTGGGTGTTTAACCCGTGTATGTACGTATGTGTATGTGTATGGTACGTTTAGGGCTTGATTCCGGACTAGGATAGGCTTGTATGAGGTCGAGGTATGTTTCCCTATGGATTAGAGGGGCTAATTTGAGCTCAAACGAGGTCTGGAGGAGTTTGGAAGCCGAATGTCGCGGCTGCTGTTCGTGATGAACTCCAGTCGCTGCCCAGTTAGGGTTATGCGACTGAAGGGCCATTCGGCCGAATGAGGATTAGTTGATGTCCAATCGCACGATTGAGGCTCAGACGCACGATTGAGCCTCAGTCGCACGATAGGTTATGCGATTGGGGTTTTCGGTCGCATAGGTCCAATCGCAGGGTAGTTCAGTCGTACGGTTAAGAGTTAGTCGCATATAGCCCAGTCGTATAGTGTCTATTCGTGCGGAAGGAAGTCCAGTCGCATGATTGTATGCCTATTCGTATGACAGCCCAAATCGCACGGTCCAGTCGCATGGAGGACATGCAACTGGGATAGGTTCAATCCCGTATAGGGCTGATGTGAATGTATAGAGAAGTGTATGTATGATGTATGTATGTTAAGTATGATGTAGCCTTATATGATGGTAATGACCGATGACTTGGAAGTGTCGATGTTCCTTGATTCGATGTATGTTTATCTTTCCGTATCTTTACGTGAATTGTTTATGAACGAATGAAAAGTATTAATAACGTAAAGTGAAAGATAATGAAAGAAGAATGTAACAAACGAGTGCACACACTAATGAACGAACGAACGTAAAGCTAACGAGCGTACGTATGAGGTGAGCGACTTTGTGTCGCAACAGACTCGGATGGAGTTCAATCTTTGTGATTGACTCGTATGGGATCTTTGTCGCGTATCCCGATGCTGTGTCAGTCTACGGACATGAGTCGGGGTTTGTGAGCAGGCCCCGGCACAGCATCAGCTTTCGAGCATGAGTCGGGGATATTGCATCAGACAGGATCTAGTCGGATGAGTAGAGGATCGCATGCTCCGGTACTGTGTCAGTCTTCGGACATGAGTCGGGGTTTGTGAGCAAGCCCGGCACAGTATCAGTCTTCGGACATGAGTCGGGAGTAGTGCGTGAGAGTGAGATAAGACGAATGAGGAATGTATCGCGTGCTCCGGTACTGTGTCAGTCTTCGGACATGAGTCGGGGGTTTGTGAGCAAGCCCCGGCACAGTATCAGTCTTCGGACATGAGTCGGGAGTAGTGCGTGAGAGTGAGATAAGACGAATGAGGAATGTATCACGTGCTCCGGTACTGTGGTCAGTCTTCGGAGATGAGTCGGGGGTTTGTGAGCAAGCCCCGGCACAGTATCAGTCTTCGGACATGAGTCGGGAGTAGTGCGTGAGAGTGTGATAAGACGAATGAGGAATGTATCGCGTGCTCCGGTACTGTGTCAGTCTTCGGACATGAGTCGGGGGTTTGTGAGCAGGCCCCGGCACAGTATCAGTCTTCGGACATGAGTTGGGAGTATCGCGTGAGTTGATGAACGAGGGAGAGATAACTGTGAAAGAAAGAAAGTATGAAACGAACGAAAGGTAATGAACGTAATGAAAGCTAAAGAACGAACGAATGACGATAATGAACAGAAGAAACATAGTGATAACGCATGAAACGGGGTCCCTGTCACTCGACCTCAGTAATCATGGCTGTGTGCCATGAAGAGGGTAAAGTGTGACCGGACCTAGATGGAAGTGAAAGGTAGAGGATGCATGAAAGTAATGAACTTACGAATGAATGAAATGAACGTAAGAATGAAAGTAATGTACGTACGAACGAATGTAACGAATGTATGAATGAAAGTAAGGAACGTACGAACGAAAGAAAGAGTTAAGAAAGAACGTGAACGTTAACGATGCACGATACATGAACGAAAGCTAATGAATGAATGATGAAGATACTAATAATATTATCTACGTGTACGTATGTTGTATGATCGTATGTATGTAGGAACGGTTTTGATGGAAAGTAAAGTATGTTTTTAATATAAAACTAGAACTCACTCAGCAACGCTGACTTTGATGTGTTTCCAGTTGGCAGGTATGTTGCTGAGGATGGCACAGGGCGACTACTCACTTATTAAGGCTGGCATCCATATTTTAACATGTCATTGTATTTTGAGAAGAAAACGAATGTTGTAAAGTTATGAAATGACATGTTTTAGTTATTAATGAAAATTTAAATTCCGCTGCAAGATAAATGTACGTTTTAAAATGTTTATGTGCGATGAATGACCAACCGTAAGGTGCCCGGGAACGGGGCCTTACATTAATGAACTTTTTACATTTTTTATCCTTAAAATTAAACTTTTTACATTTTTGACCCTTCATTTTAGTTTCAAAAAAAACAAACCAAATATTTCAAAATTTGTCTTGTGATTAACTTAGAAGCTTTTCACTTTGCTAAAAATAAGCTTTTCCACTTACTAAAAATTATGAGCTCATTTTATCATAGATAAACACATACATGCTTTGAAATTAAAGCATCATCCTTTTAATTCAACATGATCATTTTGATTTTCTGAGAATATTCTTATTGGTTTATTACTCCCCCTAAACTTTTAAGTTTCTCAAAACTTAGAAGTTTACCAATAGATCATAAGAATATCACACTTAACAATGTTATATTGCCTGCACACAAGAAAACAAGCATAAAATCAAAATGAAAGCAGAATGAAAATCTAATATTTACAATAGAATCATAGATTGCAGTGAGATCATATTAGATAAGATCAGAACATTAAAATAAAAAATTATATGGATAGTCATAGACAATGATTAAATCCTGATCAAGTGTGTTCCAGGTCAGTGATATCACAGCAAAGGAGACACAAGATCTAAGGACAGTAAATGAGTATTTTTGACACAAACTATCAGCTCACTTACTTTTTTAATTCTTGGATGAGTATGGTAGAAGTATATGACAAGATGTGACTCATACCAAGACTTAGAGGATCAACCATCATCAAGACATGCAAGAAAGCACATATTCTCAACTTATTACCTAAAAATATGCATAATCAGAGTTCACGTTACTGAATTGAACAGAGAATGATCATGGATAACAATTTGATCAACTCTAACCATCCTTTTGAATGGGTTGTGCACATTGGCATCTTTTGCATCAAAGGAGAATATCCGGGTCTGTAATGACTTACAACAGAGGATATCTCAGCACTTCAGGTCTATGATGACTCATAATGTTAGGTCCCTTAAAAGATTAACATTTAGTCTTTAGTGTCTATTTTGTATTTTATACTAGTATAGGGACTTTTTGTGTAAATTTTAGTTCCTTAGGTTCTAGTATAAATAGCATAGACGTAGTATAGATTGCAAGTGGTTGTATGTTTTTATGAGAACTGCTCTCTATCTTTTGTAATCGTCTTTGCTATCAATGAAATATGAATTTTGTTGATTTTGCTTGATTTGATTACAATTGCTTGTATTTTGCTTTGAATTGTTCATATAATTGTTACAGATTGCTCTAATTGATCCTATCAATTGGTATCAGAGCTTTCGGTTGCGTGTTTTTGAAGGTTCTGTCGAAGATAGAAACTTCAAAAATCCACTGAAATCTGTAATCAATTGTCAATTCAAGTGAAATATTGTGAATCAAAGCTGTGTTTCATCATCAGAAACATATTTTGAATCACAAATTGCAGTTTATCTCATAATTGAGTGAATCTCGAGTGAATTAGTAAAAAACAGTTTCGAATAAGTGTTCTTGAGTGTTCGACTTTGAATCTCCAAAATTAATCGAAATTTGTTGATAATTACTGAAATTGAGGTTATAGGATTGATTATCGGTATAATCATGAACTAATTGTGAAATTTCAGCTCAATTCATCAACAATTGAAGGATTTTGAGATTTCTGAGTTCGTTAAATTCATAAGAATCTGATGAATGTGTCGTATTAGGGCTGAAAAACACTTAAATCTGCCTAAGTGCTTGGTCGTTTGAGAACTGTTAAGACTTTTCTCAACTGTTCAGTCGTTTTACCCTGGTCGTATTACCACTGTGTAGTCGTATTACCACTGTGGTAGTTTCACTGGTTGGACATATTACCACTGTGTAGTCGTATTACCATTGTGGTAGTTTAACTGGTTGGACATATCATCACTGTGGAGTCGTATTACTACTGTGAGAGTTTCACTGTGGACGTATAACTACTGTATGGACATATAACCACTGTGCGATAGTTTCTATTGTGTTGGAAATTTTCTAAGGCATTCCCTTAGACTTATCAGCTGGTCGTTTTACACTATTGAGATGTTTTACACTGTTGGGACGTATCACCACTGTTCGGACATATCAGCCTTGACACTTAGAAATTTTTCATAAAATTTCAAAAATCCAAAAATATTTTTTTAAGTTTTTTTTTAATTCAAAAGCTTAGAAAACAACAAAAATATAAAAATGGTGAAATTAGAAGATTCTGAGAACAGAGTTCCAAAATTTAAAAACAGAGCTGATTTTAAAAACTGGTCTCTTAGACTGAAACATCATTTGAATTCCATAGACACAGATCTGTGGAAATCAATTGAAAAGGGACCATACATTCCTGTGACTACTGATGGTCCAGACAGAGGATTTTTGTATACAAAAGATACACAAGAGCCATATCCAGAAGATAACCTACATGGAGAAGACTTAAAGAGGGTGAAAAATGATGTTAAAGCCTATTCTCTCATGTGCAAAGGGTTACCTTTGGAAGTATTATCCAGACTTGAAAACTACCAAACTGGATATACAATGTATAAAGCTTTGAAGATCATATGTGAAGGAGGGAAAGAAATCCAAGATCTGAAAAAGCAAAAACCAAAAAGGCAATTGGAATAATTTGAGCACATCTCAGGAGAAACAATAAATCAAGTGATGAATAGGTTTGTGCAATTAATCACAGAAATGTCTAATTTGGGAATCAAGAATGATCTTGAGGACCTAAACAACAGACTTCTGAATGCACTACCATCTTCTTGGAAACAAACTGTCACTTTACTGAAACATACTGAGAAGTTTCCAATGGATCTTGACCTTCTCATTGCTAAAATTGAATCTGTAGAGATTGATGAGAGCTCAAGAAATAATGATAGACATGCATCAACAACTCAGTATAAGTATGTTGCTTCACCAGCAAATACTGTAGAGAATGCATTTCTGGCTAAAGACCAATCAACTCCTGAAGATGAAGGTGATCTGTTTGTGGGAGCAGGATTCTTCACCAGTACACCTGCTTACTCCACTCAACCACAACCACATTCTTCACCTAAAGCTCAAATGCCTAAACCTTCAACTGAGATGCCATCTTCCTCAAACTCTCCCAATCCAAGTAAAGTGAAAGATGTGATCAACATTCTTTTACAAGATGAAGAGTCAAAAACTGCATTTACTGCTTTCATGGCAAGCTTTCAAGCTTATCAAGGCAGTCATCTGACTCAAATGGAGCTAGTTTTACAAGATTTGTTTGAAATGGATCCAGATGATGTAGAAGAAATGGATTTAACTGGCAGATGGTCATGATAGCTTCCAGAACTCAAAAGCATTCTTACACTAACAGAAATTACAAACCCAATGCAAACAAAACCGTTGGGTTTGATAAATCAAAATCAAGATGCTTTAACTGTAACAGCTATGGTCATTTTTCAAGAGAATGTAAAGCTCAAGAAACCAAGGAGGAAATACTCAAGGCAGCTCAAATGGTCAAAAATATCAGCAACATGCAAACAAGACTTTTCAGAAGCCATATCAAAGTCTACCAATGCCAGAACCCAAAGAAGAGAAGAAAAGTGAGGAAACTAAGAAGGCACTGGTTGTAAACATCAAAGATGGTTATGACTGGAGTGCATATGCAGAGCAATTTATGGCTGATCTCACTGCTAATCTGGCACTAGTTGCTGAAGTTGATGATGAAGACTGGTCTGAAGTTAAAGATCCTAAATATGATGAATCAGATCAAGAAGAAGAGTATGATTGGAGCGACAAATCAGACCCAAAAGATACTACTGAAGAGGTTGCTCTTATGGCTCAATCAGAACAACCAAAGGTTGTTAACTCTTCTGATACTGAATCTTCAAACTCATATCCTGAAATACCAGTAGACGTGAGAGAGAAAATGTGCACAAAAGCATGTTTTGAACTAGTTGAACACTACAGAACATATTCATTCAAAATTTGTGACAAGCTCAAACAAGAAGAATCAAGGCACAATAAACTAAAATCAGATCACAAAATTGCTGATGAAAAGATAATGTCTCTTCAAGCTTCATGGAACAAAACTATTAAAGAACTTGAACTTGCAAAGAAACAACTTGAAGAGATGAACAAAACACTTGAACAAGAAAAATTGGCACATGCAGCAACTCAAATAGATTTAGCCAAAGTTAAAAGCTCAAAGAAAATTGTTGAGCAACTGGTGAATGGAAGAAATGACAAAGATAAAACAGGACTAGGATTCACACATGAGCCTATGCCTGAATCAATCTCAAAAACATTACCAGAGAATTTCAATACACATGATCATTCACCGGAAAACAAAGCTAAACTGAAAGAATTTCAAGATCAAAAGAACTTTAAAAAGAAAAATGTTGAAGTTTATGAAGAAACTGACTTAGACAAGATCAAAAATGGTCATCCAATCAAAGTCAAATCGTATGAACCTCAACAAAAACAAAAGAAGTTGTTTGTACCAAAAGGTGAAACTGTTATTGAACAAAGTGAACAAATGAGTGAAAAATCTACTGAATTCAATAACAAACTTAAAGGAAATTGTGAAGAAGCTAAAACAGATAATAATATTTCTGATGATTCAAGTTCAAATGAACTAACTGAAGTACAAGAGTGTCAAAAGGAATCTTCTCAACATTCAACTAAACTTCAAAGCAAGAAAACTTCATCAAGATTGCGAAATCAAAGACGAAGAAAAGCTGCAAAAGCAAAGAAAACTGAATCAATTAATCAGTCACAGAACAATACTCAAATTAAACCTATGAAGTTTGTGTCTGCAGGAACTTTTGACTTGAACACAAACACAAAAATAACAACTACACCTAAGATCAAATCTAACTCTGATCTGAGAACAAGTTCAGATCATAAGACTTCCACTGTGTATAAAAGATTTGAATCAAAGGAGTCAAAGAATTTTGTTCAAGTTCAAAAGAAAATTCCTAAAGATCAAAAGACCAAATTCACACCAATTAAACAACAAATTAAATTGCCTAACCCAAAATTTAAACAAGAATCAAATGTTGCTTCAACATCAAGGGTTAATAAAATGTTGTTTAAACATTCTGAAAAGTATTGTGATATCTGTGACATGTACAATCATGACATTTCAGAATGTTACTTTAACAAGTATTGCTACATATGTGATATGACAAATCACACCACAGCTGAGTGTTATTTTAACAAATACTATGCTTTGTGTGATGAAAGAAATCACAATACCAATGATTGTTACTTCAGGAAGAACTCTTCAAGGAAGGAATTCAATAATCAAGGCTTTGTAAATCCACAATTTATAAGAAATCAAAATATTGGATTTAAATTTTCACAACAACAACCTTCCTTGGGTTTGAGATCTTTCAGAAGAAATAATTCTGATTTTGTCAAATCACAGCAATACAATCAAGAAAAGTTTATTCCTCGATCTGTGAGAATAAACCAAGGAACATTCTCAAATGATTCATACAAGAGTTCAAGATTTCTTGATAATACTTTGAAATCAAAATCATAAAGAGATAATCAGTTGGTTTCTCAACAAGGATTTGAACATGTTAAAATTCAAAAGAAACCAGATGTCAACAAACTTCATTTCAAACAATTTACAATTGTTGACAAGTTTGGCAAGCCCAAGACCATCTCGGCTTGGGTTACTAACTCACCTTAAATGTTTGTGACTGCAGGTACGCCGCGGAGACCAATCAACTCATGGTATGTTGACAGTGGGTGTAGCCGGCATATGACAGGCAATCAAGCATTGTTGCAAGACTTTAAGTTCAAGGATGGTACTCATGTTGCTTTTGGAGGTGATGCAGGTGGAAAGATAACAGGAGAGGGAACAGTGTCCAATGGGATTATCAGTTTTGATAAAGTCAACTTTTGCTCACAGTTGAACTTTAATCTTCTAAGTGTATCCCAAATTTGTGACAAATCTTATTCTGTTCTTTTTGATGAATCTCACTGTTATGTCTTGAAACCAGGTTTTCAGATTAGCAATGACTGGGTGATAGTTAAAGCTGCTCGAGACAGAGATGTATACAAACTGGATATGTCTCAAGTGGATCCTGCAACTGAAACTACTTGCCTAATTGCTAAAGCTTCAAATGATGAAAGCCAGCTTTGGCATAGACGTCTTGGTCATTCAAACTTCAAAAACATGAACAAGCTTGTAGCAGGAAATCATGTTATTGGACTTCCTTCCAAGAAGTTTTCAACAACTGATCATTGCTCAGCATGTCTGAAGGGAAAACAACATAGAGCGTCTTATAAGTCCAAACTGATAAACTCAAACACCAAACCACTCCAGATGTTACATATGGACCTTTTTGGACCAACTAATGTTAGGAGTATTGATCGAAAATCATATTGTTTAGTCATCATAGATGATTATACAAGATTTTCATGGGTTTTCTTTCTTCAAGCTAAATCTGAAACTGCAGATCTTCTAAAAGAATTCATTAATAAAGTTGAAAATAACTTGAACAAAAAGTAAAGATAATAAGAAGTGACAATGGAACTGAATTTAAAAATGCTAACATTGATTTGTTTTGTGCAGAAAAAGGGATAGTTCATCAGTTCAGTGCTCCCAGAACTCCACAACAAAATGGAGTTGCTGAAAGGAAAAACCGAACTCTGATTGAAGCTGCCCGGTCTATGTTAGCTGATGCTAAAATTCCAATCACTTTCTAGGACGAAGCGATATCAACAGCATGTTTTGTTCAGAATAGAATCTTACTTGTTAAAGATAAAAAGAAAACTCCATATGAGTTAATGTTTGACAGGAAACCAAACATAAACTTTTAAAATCATTTGGCTGTCCAGTTATGATTTTAAACTCAAGTGATCATTTAGGAAAATTTGAAGAAAAAGTTGATCATGGATTTTCTTATGATCTATTGGTAAACTTCTAAGTTTTGAGAAACTTAAAAGTTTAGGGGAGTAATAAACCAATAAGAATATTCTCAGAAAATCAAAAATGATCATGTTGAATTAAAAGGATGATGCTTTAATTTCAAAGCATGTATGTGTTTATCTATGATAAAATGAGCTCATAATTTTAGCAAGTGGAAAAGCTTCTGTGAAAAGTTGAAAGCAAGACAAATATTTTGAAATATTTGGTTGTTCATTTTGAAACTAAGATGAAGGGTCAAAATGTAAAAAGTTAAACTTTGAAGGTTAAAAATGTAAAAAGTTTAATTTTGAGGGTCAAAAATGTAAAAAGTTTAATTTTGAGGGTCAAAAATGTAAAAAGTTCATTTTTGAGGGTCTAAAGTGTAAATTTGAGGGAAAAATAAAAATATGTTATATTGTTTAAATATTAGTATGAAATATTACTAATGTGTTTAAACAGTGTGCAGGTGGAAGATTTGAAAAATACAAGTGCAAAAATGCATGAACAGTTGTTATGTGGCTGAACAGTTGTCGTATGTTCAAACAATTGTTGTGTATGAGAAGTTGGTTTGTGGACATTTCAACATCATTATACTACTGAACAGTTCTTATACGACTGAACAGTCCTTATATGTCTGAATAGTTGTCATACGACTGACCTTATACGACCAAACAGTGCTCATACGACTGGCCGTATAATACTGAATAGTGCTCATATGTCTCACACATAGTAAAATTTGTGACCTAATAAGACTGAACAGTTCTTAAACGACTGTACAGTGCTTATACGGCTAACATTTTTACTTAGTATAAAAAGCATACTTGTGTTGTTCATTTCATTCTAATTTCAAAACCCTTGTAAAACCCTCTGACCTTTCAAACTCTCGAACTTTCGACCTAAAACCCTCATTCTTCGTTAATTTCGAGCACAAATCACAGATTATTGATAGAGTTTTTGTGATTGTAAACGTAAGTTTATGATTATCATTCATCTGATTTTGTGTTTCAATGAAAATTGTGTGATAGGCGTTCGACTCCTGTACGGTCGTATAACCTTAAAACACTTCAAAAATTTCAGATTAAACTTTCAAATCAAACAAATGTGCAAAATTGATGATTGAATCTTGTTTATCTGGTGATTTCGATCATGATATTAGGTTAAACTTGTTTAATCTGACATTTGATTGAATACCCTGTTGATGTTCTTCGATGAACAGTAACAGTAAATGAAGAACCCGATGAAGAAGATGAACAGATTCATGAATTTTGTTTAAATAAAAAATGAAAAATTAATTCAAATTGATAAAAAATCATCAATTCAGGAACTTAAGAGTTTTAATAAAATGATATGAGATAAAGTAAACAAAAGTGTTAATTTTTAAAATCAAAATAAAATTTTGAAAATTCATCTTGTATTAAAATTAAGTGTTTACACTTAAAATTTAAATTTCAAGGTGAATTTAAAATTCAAATGAATTTTAACACTTCAGTTTATAATATCTTAAATCATTATATTTCTATACTCACATTAAATCATTTGCTTCAAATACACAGATTGTCTAATATTTTTGATTTTAAATTTTGCAGATGGCTCAGTTAAAGTTTGCACCAAAGCATAACATTTCTGCATTGCTTGATGAAGAAGCACAAGATGCATTATCTTATGAAGAGATGATAAGATTTCTTCTAAGAACAAAATATGTATATGCAATGTGCTACAAAACTGTGATCTATGACAGACTAATTAGACAATTCTGGAATACTGCCAGAGTTGAAATAGGTGATGAAGGCAGAAAAGTTCTTAGAGGGTTTGTGACCAGAGATAGAATGATTGAAGTGTCTGAAGCTTCTATCAGAAATGCTCTAAGACTAGGTCCAAATGATCCTGAAGATCTCTGTGAATTGACTTTTGATGAATGCAGAGAAACTTTCATGGCTATGGGTCATCCAGACCAATTTCCTAAACAACATTTTTTAGAGCAAGGGTCTATAACCACTGGAAACTTTTATGTTATATCTTTCAGCATTGTTTGTCCAAAAGAAGTGCAGGATGGAATTCATTTTCTGTGGACATTGCATCACCTACTGTTGCCTTAATCACAAATCTAAGATTTAATCTGTCAAGATGGATTCTTAATGGATTTGTGTTTAATTTAGAGAAAGGAACAAGGCACAAATACTTGATGTATCCAAGATTCCTCCAAATGATCATCAATGAGGAATATCCAGACATACATGTTTATGGTGTTGGTGGAGATCGGATGGAATTGGAAAATATGTCTGAAATGACATATAAGAAGTTAACAATGATAACAGGTGCTCAGAATGTTCCTATGTTTGACTACATGTTAAATGTAGCAAATGATGAAGTTGACATTACTGTAGAGCATTATCATTTGTTAGAGGGTGAACCAATTGTTCCTGCTGATCTGATAGATGAGTTTCCTATAGAAGAAGATGATCAAGATGAGGAAGTGATCAAGATGATAATGATCAAGATGATAATGCTCATGATGATGATGATGATGCTCATAATAATGATGATAATGATGGTGGTGTAGCTGAGACACACCAAGATATAAGTCATGAACCACCAATGTCTGAGCATGAAAATGAAGCTCAAAATGAAGATGAAGAAATAGTTGGTGATGAAGTTCATAATCAGGAAAGTGAGCATGATGCAGTTGATCATGAAATTGAGCATGAAGAGGAACAGACTCACATTGAGACTGAACAAGAGATGGATGTAAATAATCAAATTTTTGATTATGAGTTCATTGATTCTTTTCAAATTGATCAAAATATACCAGTTTCTACAACTCATGTGGCAGTTCAAACTGATGAGATTGTAGATGTTGATGAACTTGATAGATTAAAAGATGAAAATAAAGCAAAAGATAAGGAGATTGCTAATCTAAAGGCTGAGATTGATATGATAAAGAAAGAAAATGAGAAATTGAAAGAAGAAAGTCTTAGCAAAGATGAAAAGATTGTGAATTATGCTAAAGACAAAGAGGATGTGATTAAAAATTTTGAGGTGATGATAAAAGACTATGATCTTCTTGAAGAAAAATTCAAGAAATTGACTGAAGAAAATGAAAGTTTGAAAGAAAACTTGAAGTCAAAAGAATCTGAAAAACCCAATTCTCCTGAATTAGTGATCGTTTCAGAAAATATTCCAATTGATGTTGAGAAGGTATCTGCAATGGAGAAAGGGAAGAGAAAAATAGATGAAATAGATGTAGAATTTGTACCTGAATCATCTTCAAAGGTTCAGAGAACTGAAGAGTTAATTGAAGAAGAAATTCAAGAAAGCCAAGAACCAAGTATTCAAGATAAAATTGGTGCTTTGGAAGACTTAGAAGATGACTTTGGTGATAATTGGTATAATGAAGTTCTTGATGATGAAGATATGGATGAAGAATTTGAGAATCCTCCTTTGGAGCATGATCAAGGAGTTGATGACATTCCAACAGATTTTGAGGAAAGGTATAACTTCTTGGTGAAAATGAAGTACAACAGAGTGTTCTTAGATGGACTAACTGTTTCTCAAATCAACGATGAATATGAGAAGTGTTTAGCTGCTGAGTCTTCTGCACCTGTTGATCCAAATGAAATAAGTTTGGAACATGGTGAATGGGATAGAAGACAGGAGAGCATAAACGTTGAAGAAATTTCTAGTTCTGAATTGCACCATCCAGATCCAGATGAGATGAGCATAACTGCTTTACGATCATGGTTGCAAGCTAGAAATTATCCATGGAAAAGATTGAAGAGATTACAAGGAGAATCTTTGAGGAATTTAGTAAAAAGTTTTCAATTGACTGAAAAACAATCGAACAAAATGATCATTCTAGATACTGATAATCCTCAGTATTTAGACATTACAAAAAGAACTCGGATCTTGAAACCCCAAGAAATCAAACAGATGGCTCAAAAATCTAGTATGCTTGAAAGAAGGAAAGAATTGATGAGCATGTTTCCTCAAACAGAGAAACAAGTATACAAAGCTTCTTCTAATCAAATTCAAATTTTTGATAACTCTAGATCAACTGGTGATCTAGTGAGAAATGTTTTACAGAGAGGACAATCAGTTGCTGAGCTTTTAAATGCAATGATTGCTCCAGATTTTACAAATCAAGTTAAATCATAGCATGGAAGTATGATGAGATTTTTGATGCATTTTTGATAAAACGAGTAAATGCTGTGTGTGATGTATATCACTTCTACTCGAGCATCATTAAACTTCCAGTGCAAGATTTGAAAGAGTTAAGTAAGCTTGATTTGATAAACCCTACTGAATCAAAAAGAGGATCAATGTTTGTAGAACTCTTGAGAAGAGGATTAGCAAGGACTAGTAACTTTCATGAAACAAGATGCGACCAGGAAGATAAGGAGTACTTTGCTTTGCTAAAGAAAAACAAAAAGTTAAGGGGTTTACAAACAGAAGAAGAACATTTTATGATTGAATTTTCTTATAAGTATTTCGAAAAAGTAACTTCACCGGGATTGAAGGTCATTGAAGGAAATCAAAAGACAAAACCAATTTTGAGATGGTTCTATAACACCTCAACTTTTGAGTTGAAGTTGGTCCGAAATCTCACAAACTGGGATGAGGACATGATTTCATTGTTTGGTACTTTTGAACTAAAACTACTTCACCCGAGTTATATTTCATTCTTGGCTGTACAAAAGTTTGAGAAGGTGATTCCTGAAATTGCAGAACAAGATAAGAAATACTTTATCTCAATCATTAATGTAATGAATGCTGCAATGGAGCGAATTTCATTGAGAAAGGCTCTTGCATATGCAAACATCTTGAAGAAAGATATTCCAGATATTGAGTTTATGAGAATATCAAGGAAAGGTGTGCTTGAATTGTATACAAAAGACTACGGAATTCCAATTGAGCTATATGCTAATGTTGATATAGCATGTTTGTCAAAGAACACGTTGGAAAGAATGAAGCAGTTAGATATAAAAACCAATGAATCAAAACCAGAGCAAGCTGTTCTAGCAAAGAAATTCAAGTCAGCGATTGAGAATGCGTTGAAGGAAATTGAAATGTACAAGCAGAAGCCAATGTTTAAAGTAAAAGAAGAGCCTGAGGATTTCTTTGCAGATTAAAGAATGAAGAGAGAAGATCAAGATAAAAGAAGAAGTCAAAGGATGCAGAGAAGATAAGATGAAGACAAAGACAAGATTGAAGATAAAATAAGAAAAGAAAGGATGGAGCTGAACTGAAGACTGAAGACTATGTAAATCTTAGGGGGAGTATTGTTAGGTCCCTTAAAAGATTAACATTTAGTCTTTAGTGTCTATTTTGTATTTTATACTAGTTTAGGGAGTTTTTGTGTAAATTTTAGTTCCTTAGGTTCTAGTATAAATAGCATAGACGTAGTATAGATTGCAAGTGGTTGTATGTTTTTATGAGAACTGCTCTCTATCTTTTGTAATCGTCTTTGCTATCAATGAAATATGAATTTTGTTGATTTTGCTTGATTTGATTACAATTGCTTGTATTTTGCTTTGAATTGTTCATATAATTGTTACAGATTGCTCTAATTGATCCTATCACATAACAGAGAAGTAAATGATGCTTGTAACAGATCTCATGATTAGTCACATTACCATTAGGTGTGAGCAGGAGTAGCTTAACAAGCAGTCAATCTGATAAGCTAATACACTCAAAAGTACTTAGATGAATACACAAACAAGCATAAGGATGTGGGTAATCACAAGAATTTACTTGTTCAGTATATTAGCATGATAATGTCTACACAACAATTCCTGATCATGTCAGACTTTATTAGTGAGTGAAGTATGCAACTGATCTTACTAATGTACTATCATTTCTCACACAAGGCAAACACAGATTCATTCCTAAAATAATGAATGAAAAATGAAAAGCACTCTATTTTTGGATTTTTGATTTATAATTTTCTATTTGAGTTTTGAGTTTTCTAATTTTGTATTTGTTTTTCTATAAAAGAAAGCACACACACACAAACAATCAGGCAAATAACTATGAAAAGTTACCCTTATGAAAATATCAGATTTAGGAAAGTATTGATCATGAAAAGATTCAAATTTGTAACCAGGTTTACACATGGTTAATAAGGCCAATTGACTCCACTAAATACTCAAACCTTCCTGGTAGAAAAGCTTTAGTAAATAGGTCTGCCAACTGTTTTTCAGTTGCTATTTGAATCAAAATGATTAAACCTTTTTCAGAATTATCTCTTAAAAAATTATATCGAATTTCGATATGTTTTGTTTTTGAGTGTTGAACTGGATTAGCTGTAATGAACATAGCAGCAGTGTTATCAATGTAAATGGGTGTTTTAAGAAAATTGAACCCATAATCTAGCAGTTGCTTTTGCAACCAAAGGATTTGAGAACATCCTGCTGATGCAGCTATGTACTCAGCTTCTGCAGTTGAGACAGAAACATTTGTTTGTTTCTTACATTGCCATGAAACTAATCTGGGTCCAAGAAACTGACAACCACCCGTTGTAGATTTTCTGTCTTGACAACATCCACCATAATCACTATCTGTGTATCCATGTAACTCAAAATTACCCTTGTAAGGATACCAAAGCCCTAAAGCTGGTTTACCTTTGAGATACCAGAATATTCTTATTGACAGCAATTAAGTGAGATTCTTTCGGGTCTGATTGATACCTAGCACAAACACATACAGCATACATGATGTCTGGTCTTGATGCAGTAAGATACATCAAAGAACCAATCATAGATCTGTATAATGTTTGGTCTACTGATTTTCCTTTAGGATCAGGCTCAATCTTGGTGTTTACGTCAGCTGGAGTTCTTATGGACTGACAATCATGCAGTTTGAATTTCTTCAAAAGTTTGTCAACAAATTTCTCCTGATTGATAAAAATACCATCTGCAGATTGTTGAACTTGCAATCCAAGAAAGAAATTGATTTCTCCCATAGAACTCATTTGGAAACGAGATTTCATGATTTCTTCAAATTCATTGCACAGAGTTGGACTGGTAGAACCAAATATGATATCATCTACATACACTTGCACACATAAGAGATCATCATTATCCTTCTTTATGAATAAAGTAGGATCGATTTTTCCTCTTGTGTATCCATGTTAAATCAAGTGTTGAGATAATGTCTCATACCAAATTCTAGGAGCTTGATGTAGGCCATATAAAGCTTAACTAAGCTTATACACTTGATGTGGAAATTCTGCATCCTCAAAGCCCGGAGGTTGCTTCACATACACATCATCAGTGATTGGACCATACAAGAATGCACCTTTGACGTCCATTTGATACACCTTGAATTTCATGAATGATGCATAAGCCAGGAAAACACGAATAGATTCGAGTCTTGTAACTGGAGCAAATACTTCATCATAGTCAATTCCTTCTTCCTGTGTGTATCCTTGTGCAACAAGTCTTGCTTTATTTCTTATTAAAATGCCACGATCATCAGTTTTATTTCTGAACAACCATTTTGTGCCTATGGCATTTTCTCCTTCAGGTAATTCCACTAACTTCCACACTTCCTGTTTTCGAAATTGAAGAAGTTCTTCTTGCATAGCTTCAATCCAACCATTGTCCTGTAATGCCTCGGTGACATTTTTAGGAACAATCTGAGAAAGGAAACAAGAGTATAAACAAACATTTGCATGTTCAGATTTACTCCTAGTAGTTCTTTCATTCAGAGGGACCAATAATCTGTGATATTGGATGGGTCTTGTGGATACGAGATGTCGTAATCTCATTTCCTTGAACAGTAACATCCAGATTAGTTTGGTTCAAATTGGAGAGCTGTTGCAATAAGGTAGAAGAATGTGGATTGAAATTTGGAACTTGAGTGGTGAATTGATAAAGTAATCAAAGTACTATGATCAATTGCATCTCTAGAGATGTAAGATGTGCCAGACTCAGGATGTCCAATTTCTGTACCATCAATAGGAATAGGTTGTGATTCTTCTTGATCTGCTGAAACTGAATGATCTGAAGCTGAAGCATCATGAACATTGTCATTAAATTGGATTGTTGAATCCTTGACAAATGAAAAAAATGGATAATCTAGGTGAGAATCATCTGAATCATCAGAATCTGGATCATCACTGAAAGATCCAAGATCTCCTCTTGAGTTCTTCTTACCTGAAAAATCATCAGATTGATTAAACAAGTGAGATTGAAATGAGTTTGACAAAGAATCTATATCAAATAACCATGCAGGACCATTTGAAACTGATAGAAAAGAATTTTCCAGAAATTTAACGTTGAATGTTTCATTAATAGTATTTGTCCTAGAGTTATAAACTCGATAGGCTTTGGAAACTGATGAATATCCAACGAAAAATCCATGATCAGCTTTTTCTTCAAATTTTCCTAAATGATCACTTGAGTTTAAAATCATAACTGGACAACCAAATGATTTTAAAAAGTTTATGTTTGGTTTCCTGTCAAACATTAACTCATATGGAGTTTTCTTTTTATCTTTAACAAGTAAGATTCTATTCTGAACAAAACAGGCTGTTGATATCGCTTCGTCCCAGAAAGTGATTGGAATTTTAGCATCTGCTAACATAGACCGGGCAACTTCAATCAGAGTTCGGTTTTTCCTTTCAGCAACTCCATTTTGTTGTGGAGTTCTGGGAGCACTGAACTGATGAACTATCCCTCTTTCTGCACAAAACAAATCAATGTTAGCATTTTAAATTCAGTTCCATTATCACTTCTTATTATCTTTACTTTTTGTTCAAGTTGATTTTCAACTTTATTAATGAATTCTTTTAGAAGATCTGCAGTTTCAGATTTAGCTTGAAGAAAGAAAACCCATGAAAATCTTGTATAATCATCTATGATGACTAAACAATATGATTTTCGACCAATACTCCTAACATTAGTTGGTCCAAAAAGGTCCATATGTAACATCTGGAGTGGTTTGGTGTTTGAGTTTATCAGTTTGGACTTATAAGACGCTCTATGTTGTTTTCCCTTCAGACATGCTGAGCAATGATCAGTTGTTGAAAACTTCTTGGAAGGAAGTCCAATAACATGATTTCCTGCTACAAGCTTGTTCATGTTTTTGAAGTTGGAATGACCAAGACGTCTATGCCAAAGCTGGCTTTCATCATTTGAAGCTTTAGCAATCAGGCAAGTAGTTTCGGTTGAAGGATCCACTTGAGACATATCCAGTTTGTATACATCTCTGTCTCGAGCAGCTTTAACTATCACCCAGTCATTGCTAATCTGAAAACCTGGTTTCAAGACATAACAGTGAGATTCATCAAAAAGAACAGAATAAGATTTGTCACAAATTTGGGATACACTTAGAAGATTAAAGTTCAACTGTGAGCAAAAGTTGACTTTATCAAAACTAATAATCCCATTGGACACTGTTCCCTCTCCTGTTATCTTTCCACCTGCATCACCTCCAAACGCAACATGAGTACCATCCTTTAACTTAAAGTCTTGCAACAAGGCTTGATTGCCTGTCATATGCCGGCTACACCCACTGTCAACATACCATGAGTTAATTGGTCTCCGCGGGCGTACCTGCAGTCACAAACATTTAAGGTGAGTTAGTAACCCAAGCCGAGATGGTCTTGGGCTTGCCAAACTTATCAACAATTGTAAATTGTTTGAAATGAAGTTTGTTGACATCTGGTTTCTTTTGAATTTTAACATGTTCAAATCCTTTTTGAGAAAGCAACTGATTATCTCTTTGTGATTTTGATTTCAAAGCATTATCAAGAAATCTTGAACTCTTGTATGAATCATTTGAGAATGTTCCTTGGTTTATTCTCACAGATCGAGGAATAAACTTTTCTTGATTGTATTGCTGTGATTTGACAAAATCAGAATTATTTCTTCTGAAAGATCTCAAACCCAAGGAAGGTTGTTGTTGTGAAAATTTAAATCCAATATTTTGATTTCTTATAAATTGTGGATTTACAAAGCCTTGATTATTGAATTCCTTCCTTGAAGAGTTCTTCCTGAAGTAACAATCATTGATATTGTGATTTCTTTCATCACACAAAGCACAGTATTTGTTAAAATAACACTCAGTGTTATGTGATTTGTCATATCACATATGTAGCAATACTTGTTAAAGTAACATTCTGAAATGTCATGATTGTACATGTCACAGATATCACAATACTTTTCAGAATGTTTAAACAACATTTTATTAACCCTTGATGTTGAAGCAACATTTGATTCTTGTTTAAATTTTGGGTTAGGCAATTTAATTTGTAGTTTAATTGGTGTGAATTTGGTCTTTTGATCTATAGGATTTTTCTTTTGAACTTGAACAAAATTCTTTGACTCCTTTGATTCAAATCTTTTATACACAGCAGAAGTCTTATGATCTGAATTTGTTCTCAGATCAGAGTTAAATTTGATCTTAGGTGTAGGTGTCATTTTTGTGTTTGTGTTCAAGTCAAAAGTTCCTGCAGACACAAACTTCACAGGTTTAATTTGAGTATTGTTCTGTGACTGATTAATTGATTCAGTTTTCTTTGCTTTTGCAACTTTTCTTCGTCTTTGATTTCTCAATCTTGATGAAGTTTTCTTGCTTTGATGTTTAGTTGAATCTTGAGAAGATTCCTTTTGACACTCTTGTACTTCAGTTAGTTCATTTGAACTTAAATCATCAGAAATATTATTATCTGTTTTAGCTTCTTCACATTTTCCTTTAAGTTTGTTATTGAATTCAGTAGATTTTTCACTCATTTGTTCACTTTGTTCAATAACAGTTTCACCTTTTGGTACAAACAGCTTCTTTTGCTTTTGTTGAGGATCATACGATTTGACTTTGATTGGATGACCATTTTTGATCTTGTCTAAGTCAGTTTCTTCATAAACATCAACATTTTTCTTTTTAAAGTTCCTTTGATCTTGAAATTCTTTCAGTTTAGCTTTGTTTTCCGGTGAATGATCATGAGTATTGAAATTCTCTGGTAATGTTTTTGAGATAGATTCAGGCATAGGTTCATGTGTGAATCCTAGTCCTGTTTTGTCTTTGTCATTTCTTGCATTCACCAGTTGCTCAACAATTTTCTTTGAGCTTTTGACTTTGGCTAAATCTATTTGAGTTGCTGCATGAGCCAATTTTCTTGTTCAAGTGTTTTGTTCATCTCTTCAAGTTGTTTCTTTGCAAGTTCAAGTTCTTTAATAGTTTTGTTCCATGAAGCTTGAAGAGACATTATCTTTTCATCAGCAATTTTGTGATCTGATTTTAGTTTATTGTGCATTGATTCTTCTTGTTTGAGCTTGTCACATATTTTGAATGAATACGTTCTGTAGTGTTCAACTAGTTCAAAACATGCTTTTGTGCACATTTTCTCTCTCACGTCTACCGGTATTTCAGGATATGAGTTTGAAGATTCAGTATCAGAAGAGTTAACAACCTTTGGTTGTTCTGATTGAGCCATAAGAGCAACTTCTTCAGTAGTATCTTTTGGGTCTGATTTGTCGCTCCAATCATACTCTTCTTCTTGATCTAATTCATCATATTTAGGATCTTTAACTTCAGACCAGTCTTCATCATCAACTTCAGCAACTAGTGCCAGATTAGCAGTGAGATCAGCCATAAATTGCTCTGCATATGCACTCCAGTCATAACCATCTTTGATGTTTACAACCAGTGCCTTCTTAGTTTCCTCACTGTTCTTCTCTTCTTTGGGTTCTGTCATTGGTAGACTTTGATATGGCTTCTGAAAAGTCTTGTTTACATGTTGCTGATATTTTTGACCATTTGAGCTGCCTTGAGTATTTCCTCCTTGGTTTCTTGGAGCTTTACATTCTCTTGAAAAATGACCATAGCTGTTATAGTTAAAGCATCTTGATTTTGATTTATCAAACCCAACAGTTTTGTTTGCACTGGGTTTGTAATTTCTGTTAGTGTAAGAATGCTTTTGAGTTTTGTAAGCTATCATGACCATCTGCCAGTTAAGATCCATTTCTTCTACATCTTCTGGATCCATTTCAAACAAATCTTGTAAAACTAGCTCCATTTGAGTCAGATGACTGCCTTGATAAGCTTAAAAGCTTGCCATGAAAGCAGTGAAAGCAGTTTTTGACTCTTCATCTTGTAAAAGAATGTTGATCACATCTTTCACTTTACTTGGATTGGGAGAGTTTGAGGAGGATGGCATCTCAGTTGAAGGTTTAGGCATTTGAGCTTTAGGTGAAGACTGCGGTTGTGGTTGAGTGGAGTAAGCAGGTGTACTGGTGAAGAATCCTGCTCCCACAAACAGATCACCTTCATCTTCAGGAGTGATTGGTCTTTAGCCAGAAATGCATTCTCTACAGTATTTGCTGGTGAAGCAACATACTTATACAGTATTTGCTGGTGAAGCAACATACTTATACTGAGTTGTTGATGCATGTCTATCATTGTTTCTTGAACTCTCATCAATCTCTACATATTCAATTTTAGCAATAAGAAGGTCAAGATCCATTGGAAACTTCTCAGTATGTTTCAGTAAAGTGACAGTTTGTTTCCAAGAAGATGGTAGTGCATTAAGAAGTCTGTTGTTTAGGTCCTCAAGATCATTCTTGATTCCCAAATTAGACATTTCTGTAGTTAATTGCACAAACCTATTCATCATTTGATTTATTGTTTCTCCTGAGATGTGCTCAAATAATTCCAATTGCCTTTTTAGTTTTTGCTTTTTCAGATCTTGGATTTCTTTCCCTCCTTCACATATGATCTTCAAAGCTTTATACATTGTATATCCAGTTTGGTAGTTTTCAAGTCTGGATAATACTTCCAAAGGTAACCTTTTGCACATGAGAGAATAGGCTTTAACATCATTTTTCACCCTCTTTAAGTCTTCTCCATGTAGGTTATCTTCTGGATATGGCTCTTGTGTATCTTTTGTATACACAAATCCTCTGTCTGGACCATCAGTAGTCACAGAATGTATGGTCCTTTTGAATTGATTTCCACAGATCTGTGTCTATGGAATTCAAATGATGTTTCAGTCTAAGAGACCAGTTTTTAAAATCAGCTCTGTTTTTAAGTTTTGGAACTCTGTTCTCAGAATCTTCTAATTTCACCATTTTTTATATTTTTGTCGTTTTCTAAGCTTTTGAATTAAGAAAAAGACTTAAAAAAATATTTTTGGATTTTTGAAATTTTATGAAAAATTTCTAAGTGTCAAGGCTGATATGTCCGAACAGTGGTGATACGTCCCAACAGTGTAAAACGTCTCAACAGTGTAAAACAACCAGCTGATAAGTCTAAGGGAATGCCTTAGAAAATTTCCAACACAATACAAACTATCGCACAGTGATTATATGTCCACACAGCAGTTATACGTCCACAGTGAAACTATCACAGTAGTAATACGACTACACAGTGATGATATGTCCAACCAGTGAAACTACCACACAGTGGTAATACGACTACACAGTGGTAATACGACTAGGCGTAAAACGACTGAACAGTTGAGAAAAGTCTAAACAGTTCTCAAACGGCCAAACACTCGGGCAAAATTCAGTGTTTTTCAGCCCTAATACGACACATTCATCAGATTCTTATGAATTTAACGAACTCAGAAATCTCAAAATCCTTCAATTGTTGATGAATTGAGCTGAAATTTCACAATTAGTTCATGATTATACCGATAATCAATCCTATAACCTCAATTTCAGTAATTATCAACAAATTTCGATGAATTTTGGAGATTCAAAGTCGAACACTCAAGAACACTTATTCGAACTGTTTTCACTAATTCACTCGATTTTTATGAGATAAACTGCAATTTGTGATTCAAAACATGTTTCTGATGATGAAACACAGCTTCGATTCACAATATTTCACTTGAATTGTCAATTGATTACAGATTTCAGTGGATTTTTGAAGTTTCTATATTTGACAGAACCTTCAAAAACACTCACCGAGAGCTCTGATACCAATTGATAGGATCAATAAGAGCAATCTGTAACAATTATATGAACAATTCAAAGCAAAATCCAAGCAATTGTAATCAAATCAAGCAAAATCAACAAAATTCATATTTCATTGATAGCAAAGACGATTACAAAAGATAGAGAGCAGTTCTCATAAAAACATACAACAACTTGCAATCTATACTACGTCTAAGCTATTTATACTAGAACCTAAGGAACTAAATTTATACAAAAAGTCCCTATACTAGTATAAACTACAAAACTAGCCACTAAAGACTAAATGTTAATCTTTGCAAAAGCTTTCATGATGAAATGAGATGTCTCTTTTGAATGTTTCCGCTGCAATGTATTTAAATATCTGTAAATGTATGTTTTATGTGCAATGATTGACCAGCTGTAAGCGTCCCGGGAACGGGGCCTTACAAGTTGGTATCAGAGCCAATGTTTAACTGAAACGGGTAAATTTTCGAAAGTAAACCTTAACTTAAACTGAAAATGGGACGGAAAGGGATGGGATGCCAATCTGAGTAGCTGCGTGCCATCAGGTATTTTTCTTAATGTTAACCAAATTATGTGCGCATGTTATGTGGTTTAAGTGTTGCTGGTAGATTTAGATACTGATGTAGTCAGGACAGGTAATGCTCGGGGTGCGAAGAGTAAAGTAAGTGGCTAATCACAACTGGCCACTGTAATTAGGGACTTACTATACTTGACATAAACTAAGCTATTCCCTTGAATGACCATGTTGGTGTTTGAATCTTTCAGTGTGAGTTAGATGATGGCCGATGGTAGATCATCTAAAGCTTCATGAGGTGGAGGACGTGGTACTGAACCACGGGCTACGAGAGGAAGGCCTAGGGCCGAAAAAGTGGTTCACGAAGAACCAGAAACCCCTCATTCGGAAGGCGGTGATGAAAGTGCTAACCTAAGAGCCTCAGTGAATGAGGCGGTTGTGGAGGAAGTGCATCAAGTCATGCAGACGATCCTACCGTCTGTGGTGACCAAATTGTTAAAGGCAATTAGGGAAGGGGAGAGAAGGGAAAGGAGTGGACCCACGGGCGAAAGGAGACAACCCGAGACTGAGACGGTTCTCTCTGATGAAGAAGAAGAAGAAGAAGAGCCTGCGTCGGAGGCAGTCCGAGGCTGTAACAATGGGGTGTTTATGAGATGCAAGCCCCTACTTTTGATGGAAACGGCACTGCTGCTGCCGCTCACCAGTGGGTGAGAGAAATGGAGGCTGTCCTTGATATCAGTGAGTGCCGTGAAGACCAAAAGGTGAAGTTTGCTACCCATTCATTTGTAGACTCGGCTCTGTGCTGGTGGGACAATATAGTCCAAGCCGAGGGTAGTCCGACGATCGGGAGAATGAGATGGTCAGAGTTGAAGAAGTTAGTGATTGAGGAGTCTTGCCCTCACCGAGAAATGGATAAGGTTGAGAGAGAGTTTCTACAACTGGAGGCGGGAACGATGACCCACCAACAGTACACCACAAAGTTCAACGAAATGGCATGTCTGGTGACGGATCAGGTGACACCTCTGTCTCGGAAGATCAAGAGGTACATTCAGGGCTTACCGGTGGATGTTCGCAGGCATATGATCGCTGCCCGACCAAGCACGTTCAGGTCGGCGGTTGATTTGGCAGGGAGACTGTATGATGAGCGGGAGGTGGTGGCGACTGAAGCGAATAAGAAGGGAGGTGGTGATCAGAACTGGAATGGGAAGAGGTTTGGTTGGGGTGATGCCTCGACGGGTAATAAAAAGGCACGAGTGGATGACCGTCGCGTGGCAACACCGGGAGCGGGATCGAGATGGTGTGGCAAGTGTGGGAAGGAGCATGCTGGAGAATGTAGGCTGGGTTCGAATGTGTGCTTCAAGTGAGGGAAGACAGGGCATATGGCAAAGGATTGCCTGGCAGGCAAATGTTTTAATTGTAGGGAAATTGGTCATATGAGCAGAGACTGTAAGAAGCCGAGGGCTGAGGGTTTAGGGGTGAAGAAGACGGGAAGTGAAGGACTGAGGGCGAGTGCCAGGGCATACACTATGACACAGGAGGAAGCTAGGACAGACCCTGATGTTGTGTCCGGTATGTTTCTAGTGAACCAAACTTTAGCTTCGGTGTTATTTGATCGGGTGCCAGTAAAAGTTTTATTTCTGCTGCTTTTTGTGCTAAGCTGCCTATTAGTAGTAGATGTGTTGATGTGCCCTTTGATGTAGAAACTACCATAGGTAAGTCTACTAGGATTTCTGAGATGATAGAGAGCTGTGATGTGGAACTTGAGGGTCATAAGTTTCCAGTTAGACCGTTTGTGATGGCCTTGGGTGGTTTTGATTTGGTTCTTGGGATGGATTGGTTGGCGGACTTCGAGGCGAACATTGTGTGTCGCATGAAGATGATTCATTTGACAGCGCCTGACGGTAGTTCAGTGACGGTTTATGGTGATCGAGTTACTACGATCCTGAAAGTGATCTCGATGGCGGTGGTGGGAAAGTGTATGAGGCGTGGATGTAGTGCCTACTTATATTATGTAAAGGATGTGGAAACGCCAACACCACAACTATCCGATGTCCCGGTTGTGTGTGACTTTCCAGACGTGTTTCCCGACGACTTATCGGGAGTGCCACCTGACCGAGTGATTGAGTTTCGGATTGATCTGATACCGGGCGCCCAACCTGTTGCCAAAGCACCGTATCGATTGGCTCCAACAGAGATGAAAGAGTTGATGGAGCAGTTGCAAGAGCTGCTGGATAAAGGGTTCATTAGACCGAGTATCTCTCCTTGGGGTGCTCCGGTCTTATTTGTGTAGAAGAAAGATGGTAGTATGAGGATGTGTATAGACTACCGTGAGCTGAACAAGCTGACAGTGAAGAATTGGTATCCGTTACCGAGGATTGATGATTTGTTTGATCAGCTTCAAGGTTCTAGTTGGTTTTCTCGGATAGATCTTCGATCTGGCTACCATCAGCTAAAGTGAAAGAGCAGGATATTCCTAAAACAGCTTTTCGCACGCGCTACTGTCACTACGAGTTTCTTGTCATGTTCTTTGGTTTGACCAATGCGCAAGCGCTTTCATCGATCTGATGAACCGAGTGTGTCGGCCGATGTTGGATAAATCTATGATTGTGTTTATCGATGATATCCTGATTTATTCGAGGAGCGAGATAGAGCATGCCGGTCACATTCGAGAAGTGTTAGAGACGTTGAGAAGGGAGAAACTATACGCCAAGTTCTCCAAGTGCGCGTTCTGGTTGAGCGAAGTTCAGTTCTTGGGTCACGTGGTGAATCCGAAGGGGATTATGGTGGACCCGGCAAAGGTGGAAGCGGTGATGCAATGGAAGTCTCCAAAGACGCCATCCGAGATCCGTAGTTTCTTGGGTTTGGCAGGCTATTACAGGAGATTCTTTCAAGACTTCTCCAAAATCGCTTTTCCACTAACCAAGTTGACCCGGAAAGATGTAAAGTTTGTATGGGGTCAAGCTCAAGAGAAGGCGTTCGAAGAATTGAAGGCGAGGTTGAGCCAAGCTCCTGTATTGTCATTACCCGATGGAAGCGAAGATCTGGTGGTTTATTCTAATGCTTCCTATTCGGGATTGGGGTGCGTGTTAATGCAATGCATCCTGACAGTTAAAGCTTCATGAGGTTAACTATCCTACTCATGACCTGGAGCTAGCAGCTGTGGTCTTCGCATTAAAGATTTGGAGGCACTATCTTTACGGGATGAAGTGCACCATCTTCACCGACCACAAGAGCTTGAAGTACTTCTTCGAGCAGAAGGATTTGAATATGAGGCAAAGGCGATGGTTCGAGCTTATAAAGGATTATGATTGTGAGATCCATTACCATCCGGGCAAAGCCAATGTGGTGGCGGATGCCCTTAGCCGAAAGGAACGCCCCGAGCCGATTCGGGTGAAAGCGTACTAGCTGATCATGACCTCTGATGTGATAAAGCAGGTCAAAGAGTTTCAAGATGAGGCTTTGAAAGACGATCATCTTAACTCCGAAAGAATGAGAGGTCTGGTTGCGGAATTGGGTGAAAACACACTCAGTGTTAAAACCCGATACGGGCGGATGTGGATTCCTCGTTTTGGGGATCTACGAGTGAAGATTATGGATGAAGCTCACAAGACTCGATACTCTATTCATCCTGATGGTACAAAGATGTATCAAGACATGAAGAAGGATTATTGGTGGCCGGGTATGAAGCATGACGTGGTGGAGTATGTGAGTAAGTGCCTTACTTGTTTGCAAGTGAAGGCCGAGCACAGATTCCGTATGGAAAGATTCAGCCCTTGGATATACTGGAAAGGAAGTGGGAGCACATCACCATGGATTTTATCACTAAGCTGCCACGTACCCTGAAAGGGTACGATGCTATATGGGTGGTGGTTGACCGCTTGACGAAGAGTTCTCACTTCCTACCGATGCGCGAGACATATTCATCCGAGAGGTTGGCAGATCTTTTCATCAAGGAGATTGTGACCCATCATGGTGTGCCGGTGTCGATTGTGTCTGATAGCGACACCCGGTTTACCTCCAAATTCTGGAAGAAATTCCACGACGCCATGGGGACGAGGTTACACATTAGCACTGCTTATCATCCCCAAACTGATGGTCAGTCAGAAAGGACCATTCAGACACTGGAAGACCTGCTTCGGGCATGTGTGATTGATTTCGGGGGAAGTTGGGGTGACGACTTACCGTTAGCTAAATTCTCATATAACAACAGCTATCATGCCAGCATTGGAATGCCACCTTATGAGATGCTATACGGTACGAGATGCAGGACACCCGTGTGTTGGGGTGATATCGGTCATAAAGAGTTAGGGAGCATCGAGGTAATCGAGGCTACGACTGAAAAGCTTGAAAAGATTAAAGCCTACATGAAGGCAGCCAAAGACAGACAGAAGTCGTATGCTAATAAACGATGCAGACCGATTGAGTTCCAGGTGGGTGACCGGGTTATGTTGAAGGTCTCACCATGGAAGGGTATCATTCGGTTCAGAAAGCGGGGCAAGTTGAGCCTGAGGTACATAGGCCCTTTCCGAATTATTGCTCGAGTTGGAGAGGTGGCGTATAGATTGGAGTTGCCAGATGAGTTGAGTGGAATTCACCCGACATTCCATGTATCTCATCTACGGAAGTGTTTGGCGGACGAGAATATGATTGGTCCACTGGAGGATATCGAAGTGGATGAACGGCTCAATTATGTGGAGCAACCGGTGGCAATCATTGATCGAAAAGAGAAGAAGCTGAGGAATAAAGTGGTCCCACTTGTGCGTGTACAGTGGAAGCATAGAAAGGGATCTAAGTCTACGTGGGAGACTGAAGAAGAAATGAGACAGCATTACCCACGATTGTTTGAGGAATAACAGGTTTCGGGGACAAAACCTATTTAAGGGGGGTGGACTTGTAACACCCGGTTATTTCTAACAAAAAAAATGAAGAAAAAGAAAGAAAAGATATTTTACCCAAGTTGAGGGGTAAAAAGTATCAAAAGGACAAAAAGAATAAAAAGTGGGTGCATAAAGGAGATATGGCAGCCCATAATCTCCTGCACACTTCATTTCATTCGACTCTACAGAGAGAAAGAGCAGAATTCGAGTTTTGAAGGAAGAACAAGAAAGAATTCGAATTCAAAGTAAGAATTCATGCTTTTATGGTGTTTTTGACTGGTCTGATCCTCGGATCTATGCTTATATTATGTGTTCGGATGTGTGTTTCTAGTGGGTTTCTAGATGGTTGACTCAATTGCAAACGAGTTTGGAGGGAGCCATACTCAAAAGCTGCAAAGGTGAGTTCTAAGACCCCTATTTTACACGTTTTGAATGATTTTAGGGCTGGAACACATCTGAAAAACTATTTTCAGGTATTTGGGAGAGAAACCCGTTCATGTATGTATGTGTAAGTGTATGATTGGTTTGGGGCTAATATAAACATAAGGTTTTTAAGGAAAACTATGAATTTCAGCATGATGTTCGACTAGGTACGTTGACGTATGTTTTTAGGTGTTTTCCTATGATGTGTATGATGTTTAAGTTTGTTCTAAGTGTGTAGTATGGTAGATCTGTGCTAAGGATGTGTTAAGATGATGATTGATATCTGAAAATGGCACAGGTTAAGTTGCAGGTCCATTTACACAGCCGCATTAACTAATGCGGACAGATAATGAAATACGGCTAAGGCATTTACACAGCCGCATTAACTAATGCGGACAGATATTGAAATGCGGCTAAGGCATTTACACAGCCGCATTAACTAATGCGGACAGTCCAAGAAATGCGGATGACATTCGCTCATTCGCATTAACCAATGCGGACAGCAAAAAGGAGATGCGGATAAACACTTAGAATAAATTTTGACTTTTAGGAAAACGAGTAATGTAGGCTTTGAAAGAGCAGAATTCGAGTTTTGAAGGAAGAACAAGAAAGAATTCGAATTCAAGGTAAGATTTCATTCTTTTATGGTGTTTTTGACTGGTCTGATCCTCGGATCTATGCTTATATGTGTTGTATGTGTTCGGATGTGTGTTTCTAGTGGGTTTCTAGATGGTTGAACTCAATTGCAAACGAGTTTGGAGGGAGCCATACTCAAAAGCTGCAAAGGTGAGTTCTAAGACCCCTATTTTACACGTTTTGAATGATTTTAGGGCTGGAACACATCTGAAAAACTATTTTCAGGTATTTGGGTGAGAAACCCATTCATGTATGTATGTGTAAGTGTATGATTCGTTTGGGGATAATATAAACATAAGGTTTTTAAGAAAACTATGAATTTCAGCATGATGTTCGACTAGGTACTGTTGACGTATGTTTTTAGGTGTTTTCCTATGATGTGTATTATGTTTAAGTTTGTTCTAAGTGTGTAGTATGGTAGATCTGTGCTAAGGATGTGTTAAGATGATGATTGAGATCTGAAAATGGCACAGGTTAAGTTGCAGGTCCATTTACACAGCCGTATTAACTAATGCGGACAGATAATGAAATGCGGCTAAGGCATTTACACAGCCGCATTAACTAATGCGGACAGATATTAAAATGCGGCTAAGGCATTTACACAGCCGCATTAACTAATGCGGATAGTCCAAGAAATGCGGATGACATTTGCTCACCCGCATTAACCAATGCGGACAGCAAAAAGGAAATGCGGATAAACACTTAGAATAAATTTTGACTTTTAGGAAAACGAGTAATGTAGGCTTTGACCTAGGAGATTCCCGGGGGTTATGTAAGTTGACTTTTGAGGTCATAGATGGTATGATGGTCATGTAATGATATATGCTTGATGTTTATGCATGATGATGATGTTGCATGGTTATACATGATGTATGCTATGCATGTATGATGCCTTGTATGATGAGGTATGAATGATATGTGTATGCTCCTTATGATAATGTATGTTTATCTTTCCCATGACTTTACATGTTATGATAATGACTGAACAAAGTATTATGTAACGTAAAGTGAAAGATAATGAAAGAGGAACATGATGATGAATGCATGCATTAATGAATGAATGAAAGAGAAACATGATGATGAATGCATGCTTTAATGAACGAATGAAAGAAGTCATGCAAGCATTGGATATCATGGTCCTTCTTTGTGATCGACCAAACGTGTAGTGCCTCTACCGCTTACATCTAGTATTGTGGCATACGCTCAGCTGTGCATTTATTGATGTCGGCCTAGTAGCTAAGACTGTTCGGGGTGTAGTATGGTATTGGTACGAGAGATATCCAATATGCAAGTAAAGTTATAACAAACGAATGATTGAATGAACGAAAGAGATAATAAAGATATTATCTATGTGTACTATGATGTATGATCGAGTGAAAGAAAAGAATGGTTTTAATGAAAACAAAGTATGTCTATTATAAAACTAGAACTCACTCAGCAACACTGACTTTTTATGTGTTTCCAGGTGGCAGGTAGTATTGCTGAGGATGGCATGAGGCGGCTACTCAGCTCTTTTGGGATGGCATTCCTTTGTTAATCTTTTTGCAATGTATTATGTTGCATGTATTTATAAAACAAAATGGTGTTTGTAGAGGATTCGGATAAACGGGATTACCTAAGGAATCCTCTTACTACTAAAAGTCACTGTTTATGACTATTTTCTAATTGATTAACGATGTATTACTTTGAAAAAGCTTTCATGATGAAATGAGATGTCTCTTTTGAATGTTTCGGCTGCAATGTATTTAAATATCTATAAATGTATGTTTTATGTGCAATGATTGACCTGCTGCAAGCGTCCCGGGATCGGGGCCTTACATGTTCTCAGAAAATTGATGAAATATATCTTTAGGTATTGACTGAGTCAATAAGGCATTTGCTTTCTTTTCAGCAGTATGCATAGTCTTCTGGGCTTCACTTATTCCTCTCAATGTAAGCTTTACCCCATTAGCACTGACTGGTACCACGTAACCAGTCTCAATAGATGTCCACAGATTTGGGTCAACTCCATTCAGGTAGATTTCAAACTGTTGTTTCCATTGTGGGTATTCATCCAACGTTAATAGCTTTAGCGGTTTGTTGTCGTTCCCGATCTCACTTTCCAGAAGTAGAAGATTCTGGATGCGTGAATCCTTTCCACCAGTAAAAACAGAGAACTAATCTCCCAATTCTTTAAACATGGTGAACTAAGAACAGGGATTGACCTAAGCGATTGGACAGGCCGACTGGTTCAAACAAGTGATTGAAGGATGCGAATGGCTTCAATCATGCGATTGGATTCAGGCGTGCGATTGAACTAGACGAATGAGGTCAACCGAATGGAAAACTTCAACCGTACGAATGAACTGTGCGAATGAGTTCAGTCATGTGATTGAATTATGGGAATGGAGTTCAGTCGTGCGATTGGGCCAATCGTGCGACTGAAGCTGCTGCTACGGGAAAAAATCAAATTTTTGAACACTTGACTCAAAATTACGATTTTTCAAGAACCCTAATCTGCCGTATGGGAACAAGTCGAAACTTTTGACATAGAAACTCGACAAAACCAAGTTTTGAAGCGAAAAAGTGTATCTTTTGAATAAAACGTTAGTTTTGACATCAAAACCAATTGAATCCATGCAAAATCACGAGCCTATGCTCTGATACCACTTGTCAGGATCGATTTCGTACGGAGTACTAACGGACTCTGCGTGATACCGAATCAAATAGTGAGGAATCCTATTTTTTGGCGATCCAATCAGTGAGAGCAAATATCCTGATCAGAAACGAACTATGAACTTGGATTGACGTCTTGGTACGCTCTGGACGGCTAGGGTACGTAGGGATTCGAAGTGTTGTGTTTTCCATGGATTACATGGTATTTATAGGTTTTCTGTATTCATTCGTATGACTGAACCATTAGCATGGTTTAGTCGTGCGACTGAATCATACGATTGACTCATACGCACGACTGAAGGTTCAGTCGTGCGACTGACTCAATCTTATGTCTTAGTCGTGCGACTGATCCAGTCTTCTAGTTCAGTCGTGCGACTGGTCTATAAGCATGATATATTCATGCATATGGTCCATTAGTATGGTCCATTAGCATGAACTATCACATGGATAAGTTAAACATACTTCTAAGTTCTTATTGACTTAGAACCATGTAGAACAACATCAAACCTATATAGTTAGTTCATACACGTGTAACACATTCAATATAATGATATCATGACATAATCAAACGTAAATTAACATCACAATGCACTTCACTTATCATTCGTTCAATTCATTACATCAATTACATATATGTAAGACATGAAAGACTTTTACATTTCAGAACATAAACTAGGTACATCAATATGTATCAACAAGGGTGAAGGCAAAGCACCGACCTCTCAGCAAACTGAGAAGGAGAGAAGGACAAAGAAGAACCAAGATCAGGGAGCTTCATCCTCAGCTCCTCAAGATAAAGAGCCTCAAGACAAAGATTCAAGTAACGATTAAGAGTGTTTATGTTACTTGAAATCGTTTGTATTAAAAAGTGTATTAAATAATGAAAATGAATTTGAATTATGTATAATGCCTTGATGTTCATTAATCTTTGCTTTGTTAATCATTCTATTTAGCAGATAAAACTCAACAGGTCGATGATTTTGATGTTGCTCACCTTTAGCAAATTAAGACTCAGCTCACAATGATTCTTGATTTACAAGGGATTGTAAGAAATCTGTGAGTTATACACCTAAAGAAGGGGAGATTATTCACCACTTGATAGATGAACAACTGGCTGATATGTTTAGACTGAATCCAGATGAGATTGTGAAAGATGCTCCTGAAGTTGATGTTGTAAGCGATGAGGAGCTACAAGGAGTTGATAAGATTGAGATTGAGGATGTAACATCTAAGCACTATCCTTAGTACACTGATTTTAATGGAGAGACTATCCTGGATTTGGGTGAAACATTTATAAGTGGAGATTTTGACAAGGTAGATGAGAAGGTTAAGGAGAAAGAAGCTACAGAAAGTAAAGCTCAGACTGATGATACTGATGTGGCATAAAGGAAGGCAGAATGGATTGCATGTCTATCTGAGATGAAGAATTAGAGAAAGCCACCTAAGCAGAATGCCCATATTAAGTTGTATAAAGTGAAAAGGCATCAGAAAGTATCTGGCAAGATCATCAGCTGGGCATATTTTGAGGATTCAAACATATATGTTGTAAAGAGGGAAAAGGGGATTGAGTATTACCGGCATCCGCATGATCTGAAAACCTCTCTAGTTTTAAGCTAAACAGAATTTCATACCTAAACCTACTGTATCCAAACTCTAGAAAGATGTCGGGTTGGTTTGAAAAGGCACTGAAGAAGAGTACCACACTAGATGGGTGAACTTCAAACCTTAACAGCCGAGGAGGTTTTTTACACAAAACTAAATTCGATCCTATCTTTGGAAGACCAAAAGTGTTGTTGAAGTGGAGTCCTTTGAGAATGATATCTAACATCCCATTAAGGGAAATGCCATAGACATCACACCACATTTCAAATGGTGGTATTATGATTGGAGAATGGGAGAAGCGGTTATAGTGCTTAACCGAGATGGAAAGATTGAGACGATCAGGGTATTTGACCTAATATGGCTTACCGACTTGTCGGCGGATGATGTCTATACTCTGTACAAGTGGCCACTATTCTATGACACTCAGGACATTGTACAAGCTCTCCAATTTTAGCACGTTATCAGACTCTGCTTTGCATTTGAGATTCATGTTGGAGTCACAGAAGAGGAGAAGTACAAGAATTTTTAAGAGCATGTGAAGAATGTTAGACGATAGACTAAACTAGCTCAAAGGGGGAGTTTGTTGATAAACGATGTCCCTAGTTTATTGTACTTAAACGTTTATGTCTTTCATTTATTACATATTTGTAATACAAGGGTATAATTGTAACATGATATATGGTTGGATGTCTATTTACTATTGATTATATTGAATTCTTATAATGTTTATTACTACATGCTTGACTGAATATTATATATAGGTTTGTAGTAGTTATTCACAGTTATGAGTTAGTGATGATTCAGAAATGTGTTTGACTTAGTCTTGTGGTCATTCATGCTAATGGACCATGCTTATGGACTAGTCGCACGACTGAACCAGGTGATTGGATCAGTAGCATGATTGAGTCATGAGACTGGCTCAGTCGCATGACTGAACCATTCATATAGTTCAGTCGTGCGTATGAATCAATCGCATGACTCAGTCGCACAACTGAACCATGCTAATGGCTCAGTGTGTGACTGTACACTGCAACCTATAAATACCATGTAATTCATGGAAAAAGATAACCCTTCGACTATTATTATACCCTAGCAGTCCAGAGCATTC
Source organism: Flaveria linearis (assembly GCA_024085815.1). Taxonomy (NCBI): domain Eukaryota; kingdom Viridiplantae; phylum Streptophyta; class Magnoliopsida; order Asterales; family Asteraceae; genus Flaveria; species Flaveria linearis. The sequence goes on along the minus strand of CM044009.1, from coordinate 32,465,789 downwards.
CAATTCGTCCATCCAACTTCATAGTTCGTTCCTGATTGATTTTTACTCGTTCTTAACATTTGTTTAATCGTTAGATTGATCAGGTTGTCGTTCTCACTAATTAGATCACCAATCAAATAGGATTCCGCACTATTTCATCTGGTTTCACATTGAATTACTTAGTACTCCGTACGTACACGGTCCTAACAAGATTAACTCTAGCTCCTGTCTTGACATTACCCGAAGGGAGTGTGGACTTAGTGGTATATTCAGATGCTTCTTATTCCGGGCTAGGTTGTGTATTAATGTAACGTGAAAGGGTAATAGCCTACGCATCCCGGTAGTTGAAAACCCACGAAGTCAATTATCCCACCCACGATTTGAAGTTAGAGGCAGTGGTCTTTGCATTGAAGATTTGGAGGCACTACTTATAAGGAATGAAGTAAACCATCTTCACCGACCATAAGAGCTTGAATTACTTCTTCGAGCAAAAGGATCTCAACATGAGACAGAGTTGATGGCTAGAGCTCATCAAAGATTATGACTGTGAGATCCACTATGATCCGGGTAAGGCTAACATCGTGGCTGATGCCCTTAGTCGAAAGGAGAGACCCGAGCCGATTTGGGTGAAAGCTTATTAGTTGGTTATGACCGTTGATATGATGACCCAAGTGAAAGACTTTTAAGATGAGGCGTTGAAAGAAGATCGTCTTAATTCTGAGCGAATGAAGGGTCTACTGCAGAATTTGGTGAAAACACTCTCAGTGTTAAAACCCGAATGGACGGATATGCATCCCTCATTACGGAGATCTACGGGGGCGAATCATGGATGAAGCTCGTAAAACTTGATACTCGATTCATCCCAGTGCCACGAAGATGTATCAGAATATAAAGAAAGATTATTGGTGGCCGGGAATGAAGCGCGAAGTAGTAGAGTACGTGAGCAAGTGCCTTACTTGTTTGCAAGTGAAGGAAGGACATCAAAAGCCATACGGGAAGATCCAAACGTTGGATATACCCGAGTGAAAGTGGAAGCACATCACCATGGATTTTATTACTAAGCTACCTCGTATGACGAGGGGTTGCGATACCATTTGGGTGATTGTTGAACGTCTGACCAAGAGTGCTCACTTCCTACGATCCGCGAGATGTATTCATCAGAAAGATTGGCGCATCTGTTCATTAATGAGATTATGGCTCGTCATGGTGTGCCGGTGTCTATCATCTCGGATCGTGACTCACGATTCACATCCATATTTTGGAAGACACTTCGTGATGTGATGGGGACGAGGCTACACATTGGCACGACTTATCATCCTCAGACAGATGGTCAGACTGAGAGAACAATTTAGACGCTTGAGGATATGCTCCGAGCATGTGTGATCGATTTTGGAGGAAGTTGGGATGATCACTTACCGTTAGCAGAATTCTCATATAACAACAGTTATCATGCCAGTATTGGTATGCCACCTTACGAGATGCTATACGATAGGAGGTGCAGGACATATGTATGTTGGGGTGACATCGGGCAAAAGAGTTGGGAAGCCTTGAGGTTATCGAGGCTACGACGAAAAGTTAGAGAAGATCAAGGCTTTCATGAAAGCGGCGAAGGATAGACAAAAGTCGTACGTTGATAAGAGGCGTAGACCGATCAAATTCAAGCTGAGCGATTGAGTTATATTGAAGGTCTCACCTTGGAAAGAAATTATTCGGTTCCGGAAGAGGGGCAAGCTAAGGCTGAGGTACATAGGGCCCTTCCGAATCATCGCACGAGTAGGAGAGGTGGCCTATTGGCTAGAATTGCTAGATGAGTTAAGTAGAATTCATCTGACATTCCATGTATCTCATCTGAGAATGTTCTTAGCAGATGAAGATATGATTGTACCATTGGATAATATCGAGGTGGATGAATGGCTCAATTACATAGACCAACCAGTGGCAATCATTGATCGAAAGGAAAAGAGGTTGAGGAATAAAGTGGTTCCACTGGTGCGTGTGTAGTGGAAACATAGAAAGGGTTCAGAGTCTATGTGGGAGACTGAAGAAGAGATGAGATAGCATTACCCACAGTTATTTGAAGAGTGACGGGTTTCGGGGACGGAACCTCTTTAAGGGGGTGGACTTGTAACACCCGGGAATTTTGGTCAATTAAAATAAAAGAAAAAAAAGAAGGAAAGGAAAAACAAAAGTAATTAGAAAGAAAAGGAAATGGGTCAAAATGGAGGGGTTAAAGTGCAAAAGGACAAAACCCCATTATTTTATTATTAGTTTTGAGTATGGCCGCCCATAACAGCCTATAACTCCTGCTTTTGTCGACCAAAAAGAAGAAAAAAACTGATTTTCTTTGGTTCTAGAGAGAGAAAGAGAATGTTCTTCACCAAGGTAAGCATTTGTTGCAAAATTGGCTCGGTTTTGTTTGTTTTTTGACTAAGAAACCGAGAATATATGTTCTTATGTGTATATGTGTTTGGGTTTGTGTGTTTTAGACACATCTAGGTGTTCGAATTCTTTGGAAAGGTTCAAGTTGAAGAGTTGAGATTGAAAGCAGCTAAGGTGAGTTTCTGGACCCCATATTTACATTTTATAGATTTTGGGGTTGAAATGCATGTAAACCATTTGTAAAACTTGTGCATGTATGACCGTATGTATATTTGCATGTATATCGATATTTTATGGTCGTGCATGATGTGTTGAAGCTTAGAATGGTAGTATGAGGCTTAGAACATGTTAAGGACGAGTTTGGGACTGAAAAATATATTAGAAATGTGTATGTTGGTGTTCATGCGCCCAAATAGGGCCCATGCGCCTAGATTTTTGCCTTAGAAAGTTAAGTGTATGATGATGCACCCAAACAGTAGCTCATGCGCCTAGAAATGCCCTAGAAATTTCTAAGTGTAGGTTGATGCGCCTAAACAGTGCATCATGCGCGTAAGTTTTGGCTGAAACGCCTAAGTGTAGGGTCATGCGCCCAAATAGTGCTCATGCGCCTGAACATTCGTACGCCCAAAATTTAGTGGGAAAAATAGTTAAGTATAGGGATATGCGCCCGCGTAGTGTTAATGCGCCTAAGGAGGGCTCATGCGCCTGCATAGTTCCCATGCACCAAACACTTAGAAAATTTTATGAAATTTGAGGAATAAACAGAATTTTAGGGTTTGTCCCTAGTTTGACTTATGGACTATTTTGGACTATTCTAAGCATGAATATGTGAGGGTTTATGCATAGAATATTTATGATGTGATGATGAATGTATTTTATGCATATGTGCATGACGTGTTATCTTTTAGTGATTTTCAAAATGTATATTTTATATTATAATATACGTCAAGTATATTATGACTTTACGTAATATGATGAATGTAGGAATGAATGTAAAGTATAACATAACGAAGTAAAAGATAACAAAGATGAAAAGTGAAACATAATGAAAGAAAGAAAAGTCTTGCAAGCAGATTAAAAGCAGGATCACAACTCTTTGAGAATTGTCAGCTCAACTTTGTGTTTTATAGCATGCGATTTTGGCTAACCCATAAGGGTACACACACAGGGGACCAGTCTTGGTGACTGAATCCACATTATGAAACGGTATCCTTGTCATTCGACCCCAGACTTTATGCCATATAGTGATGAGGCTTTGTGCCCAGAATGGTGGCTTCAGGCCACGGGCTTCGTGCCAAATAGTGACGAGGCTTTGTGCCCGGAATGGTAGCTTCGGGCTACGATGGGGGAAAAGCTTGATAGGATCTAGAATCAGTACGAAACGAGCTAAATGATAAAGTACGAAATGAACGAAGTGATAAAGTACAAAACGAACGATAAAGATAAAGTACGAAACGAACGAAATGATATAGTATGGAATGAATGAATACGCACGATAAAGAATGATGAATTAGGTTTTACCTTGTATGTACGATGAATGATCACGTATGAAAGTAAAGAAAGTATTCTAGAGAAAAGAGTATTTTCATATATGAAATGTATAAAGTATTTTAACACCTTAAAACTAGAACTCACTCAGCAACACTGACTTTTATGCATTTTCATATATGAAATGTATAAAGTATCCTAAGAATGATTGTTAGATCATTATTCTAGCAGTAACCAGCTCTGATACCAATTGTGAAGTCACTGGATCGGTGAACATCCGAGCGTGTTCTTGACGGAAGGATAAATAACAGCAATAACCAAAAGTCAATCAATAAAACGAACAATAATCGAATGATTTCATTGATAAAACATAACGATTTTAAGCTTGTTACAACTTAAGAATTATAACTTTTGTCAAAGGGAGATCGAGCATGATCTCCCCTCTCATCCGGCAGCATCTAGGCCCCCGGGCACAAACCCTCTAAAACCTTAGGTTTCTATACATTGAAACTGGTATATATAGGCCTCGGCCCATATTAGATGTGACTGGGCCCATTCGTGCGATTGGACCATGCGTATGGTTCAATCGTACGGCTGAACCATGCGTGTGGTTCAATCGTACGACTGGACCATTCTTATGGTTCAGTGTTACGAATGCCCCAATCGCATCTCTCAGTCGCATGACTGGTCCATTAGCATGGCTCAGTCGTACGACTGAGTCTCATTCGCATATGCTCCTGCGAATGACCCAGTTTCATGTGTTTACAAGGTGTATAACATTAAGCCTAGACTATTCGTCAAGCGATGGACACACTATATATGACTATATATGCTCCAACAAATAAATTCATACAAATTTCAAGATTCAAACTTGAATTTGATTGGGCATTTCATTGCTATTTGGGTCTTGAACCCTAGTTGAATGATATGTTTGAAATTTGTGAACAAAATAAGGATTAAGAACAGAAATTGATGATAGATTATAAATGTAAATTTGATTTCGATCATTTTGATATATTCAAACTAAATTACATCAACATTGATCCGATGAGGATGGTTCATCAGTCACAATGAAGATGGACAGTCAAAATTTTGAATTTTTAATAAAAATGGAAAATTAATAAAAATTCAATCTCTAATAAGTTTTGATAAAAAATTAATGAATTGTTGTGTTTTAAATCAAATATACACACTTGAATATATTTTGTTCTTGAACAGAATATATACACACTTAGAAAATTTTCAAAGCGCAATAGAAAATTTTCAAAGTGCAAGTTAGATTTAATTTTTTTTAAAACATAATAGTTCTTTAAATTTCAATAATCATTCATTGATCTCAAAATGTTAACATCAAATTGATTTAGTTTCTTGTTTCATGATTGCACATGGCTGAATTGAAGTTTGAATCTAAGCACAATGTAGCTGCATTACTTGATGAAGATGTTCAAGATGCTATAAGCTATAGAGATGATTAGATTCTTACTGAGAACCAGTATGTATATGCCATATGCTATTAGCCAGTCATTTATGCAAGACTAATCAAGAGATTTTGGAACACATCATGTGTTGAGATTGATGATGAAGGAAGGAAAGTTATAAGGGGATTCATAACAAATGACAAGATGATAGAAGTATATGAAGATTCTATCAGAGTTGCTTTAAGATTGGGACAAAATGACCCTAACGACTTAGCTGAGCTATCATTTAATGAATGTAGACTCATATTTATAGCTATGGGTCACCCAACTCACTTTCCCAAGAAATAATTCTTCAGAGCCAGAGTCTACAATCATTGGAAATTACTTTGTTATATCTTCCAACATTGGATGTCTAAGAAAAGTGCAAGATGGAATTCTTTCCCTGTAGCCATAGCATCACCGATTGTAGCTCTTACAACAAATAGAAGATTCAATATGGCTAGATGGATATGAATGGGTTTATCTTCAACTTGGAGAAAGGTATCAGGAACAAATACATGATGTATCCAAGATTCTTACAGATGATTATTAATGAGGAACACCCAAATTTCCATGTCTATGGAGTCGGAGGAGAATTCTTAGTCCTTGAACACATGACTGAGATATCCTACAAAAGGCTGGCAATAGTTACAGGTGCTCCAAATGTACCTATGTTTGATTATATGCTTAGTGTGGCCAGAGATGAAGTAGACATCAATGTAGATCATTTTCACTTAATTGAGGATGAACCAGTTGATCCTAATGATCTTATTGAAGTTCCTCAAGAACCTTCTGATGATAATGAAGATGAAGGTGATGATGATGAGGATGATGATGAGAATGATGATGCTGAAATTTCTTTTAGTGATGATGATGGTGATGGTGGTGTAGTCAGAGTGTTAGTGATGAAACTACTATTGATGATGAGCATTTTGATGAAGTTAATGAAGAAACAAAGGATGGTGATGATATTGATGGAATGTGAATGAAAATCTTGATCAATAACAAGATTTTGGCATTGATTACATTGATGCAATAATGTTAGAGCCAATTGTTCAAAGCTCTACACCTATTACTGAATCACCTGGTCATATATTTCAAGAAGCATTTGTAGCCAAAGAAACTCATGTTCAAACAGCACAACATATGTCTGTACAAACAGAAGAAGTTCAAGATGTAGATATGATTGATTCCTTGAAAGAAGCTAACAAAGCATAGGAAGAGATCATTGAGAAGCTAAAGAAGAAAATGATAAATTGAAGGAAGTGGTACTTAAGAAAGATAAAGAAATTGCTGAGCTCGTGAAATCTACAGAAGAGAATGTGCAAACATTTGAAGTAATGATGAGAGATTATGATTTAATGGAAGAAAAGTTTAACAAGTTGAAAGAAGAAAATGTACTTTTGAGAATTAGAAAAAATGAAAAATAGTCAAAAGTCCTCATCTCCTAAAGTCATGGTCATTTCAGAAGTTAATCCTATTAATGTTAAAAAGATTTCTGAAGTTGATAAAGGTAAAAGAAAGATTGATGATATAGATGTTTTAGTTTTCCTAAATCATCATCTAAAGTTCAAAAGATTGTGGATGAACCTGCTACTCATGAAGAAGAAGCTCATGTTCAAGAGAAAATAGGAGCTCTTAAGTATTTAGAAGGTAAATTTGGAGATGATTGGTATGATGAAGTTTTGGAAGATGAAGACATAGTTGAAGCAAATTTTGAACCTAATTTCTCTCCAATAGAAATAACTCACGAAGATATACCTACAGATATTGAAGATAGATATAATTATCTGATTAAAATGAAATACAATAGAGTGTTTCTGGATGGTTTGATAGTATCTCAAATTAATGAAGAGTTTGAGAAGTGCATTACTGCTGAATCAGTTGCTCCTGTGGATCCAGATGAGATAGTAGTAGAACGTGGTGAATGGAATCCTTTACATGAAAGCATTAATGTTGAAGAACTGTCTATTTCTGAATTACGCCATCCTGATCCTGATGATACGAGTATCCCTGCTTTGAGGATATGGCTCCAATCAAGAAATTATCCACGAAAGAAGCTAAATAGATTACAATCAGAATCTTTAAGAAATCTAGTACGCAGCTTTCAAGAAACAGAAAGGAAAACAAAGAAGATGGTTGTACTTAATATGGATAATCCTCAATACTTGGAGATAACTAAAAGAACAAGGATGTTAAAGCCTCAATAAATCAAATCTATGGCTATGAAAAGCAGTGGTTATGAAAGGAGAAAGGAAATTATAAAGATGTTTCCAGAAACTTAAAAACAAGCAAATCAAGTTTCTTTGGAATAAAAACAATTATGAAATAAATCTAGCTTGGCAGGTGATTGGTGAGAAATGTATTGCAAAAAGGACAATCAATTTCTGAACTACTAAATGCTATGATTGTTCCTGACATAACCGATGAAGTTAAGATAGTGGCTTGGAAGTATGATGAAGTCTTTGATGCTTTCTTGATTAAAAGAGTGAATGCAATTTGTGATGTGTATCATTTTTACTCTAGCATCATAAAGCTACTAGTGCAAGACTTGAAAGAGCTAAATAAATTGCCACTAATCAACCCGACAAAAGCTAGTCGAGGTGAGAACTTTGTGTAACTCCTCAACAAAGGCATATCTAGGCGAGTTCATTTTTACAGAGTAGATGTGACCAGGAAGATAAAGAATATTTTAACTCTTTGAAGAAGAAAAGGAAGTATAGTGGAAAGCAAGCAGAGGAAGAATAGTTTTTAATTGCTTTCAGTGATCAATTCTTTGATAAGGTTACTACTCCGGGATTGAAGGTGATCGAAGGAACTCAACAATCAAAACCAATTTTGTGATGGTTCTACAATACAGATACATTTGAGTTAAAATTAGTTCGACACCTACAAGATTAGAATCATGACATGATTTCATTATTTGGAGTGTTCAAATTAAAACTCTTACATCCTAGTTACATCTCATTTTTAAAGAGTGGTACCTGAAGTGGCAGAAAATGATAAAAAATACTTCTTGTCCATTATCAAAGTGATAAATGCTGCAATAGAAAGAATTTCTTTGAGGAAAGCATTAGCTTATGCAAATATTGTGAAGAAGGCTATTAAAGGAATAGAATTCATGAGAATTTCAAGTTAAGGGGTGCTGGAAGTGTATTCCAAAGAGCATCCAAAACCTCTTGAACATATGCTAATATTGACATTATAGGTTTATCTAAAGATACATTGGAGGTGATGAACAAGATGGAGATTAAAAAAAATGAATGAATCCTAACTAGAACAAGGTATTTTGGCAAGCAAGTTCTAGTCTGGTATTGCTAAAGCCTTGAGGGAGCAGGAAATGTATAAAGAGAAACCAATGTTCTTAATCAAGGAAGAATCAGAAGAATTTTGAAGACAAAAGAGAAAGATAAAAGACGAAGATTGAAGGTTTTTGATGATAGAGTACAGAAGATTAAAGATTTTGAAGACTGAAGACAATGTCAATCTTAGGGGGAGTATTGTAGATGCTTCTTGAAGATTAACATTTAGTCTTTATTAGTCTTTTGTATAGTTTTGTCATAGTTTAGGGACTATGTATGTAAATAGATTTCCTTATGTTTGTTGATAGTATAAATAGCTTAGATATGTATTGTGTAGGTAGACTAGAAACAAGAGTCATTTGAACAAACATGTAACTATTTCCTACACTTGTAATTGTCTGTGCTTACTATCAATGAACAACTATGAATATTTCTGATTGTTTTGCATAGATTTGATTACTTATGTGTGTTTTGATATTACAATATCATCATAGATCGATCCATTTTTATCCTATCAGTCACTATGAAAGGAACTGCCCTCAGTTGAAGAATAACGGCAATGACATCGGGAAAAATGGAACAACAACAACAATGCTGGAAATGGTGGCAACAATGGTGGAGCCAAAGGGAGAGCTTTCATCATCAGTTCAGGTGAGTCTCTAAACTATCCTGCTATAGTTACTGGTAAATTCCCTATAAATGGTCGATATGCTACTGTATTATTTGACAATGGAGCCAATAGAAGCTTTACTTCCATTATGCTCGGTAACCGTATGAATATATGCCTTCTACATTAGATTTCACCTATACCGTAGAGTTAGCTGATGGTAAACAAATTCACATCACACACATTCATAAGGATTGTACGATAGAACTGGTCGGACACCTTTTTGACATTGATCTTATGCCCGTTACACTCGATAGTTGTGAGGAGGTTATGGGAAAGGATTGGCTATCCGAGAAGCAGGCAGAGGTCGTGTGCCATGAGAAGATTGTATGTTTTCCTCTTGAGGATGGCAAAATTCTCTCGGTCAAGGGTGGAAGGAGTGGTACTGTGATAGGAATCATAGCAATCGTGAAATCGTAGAAGATGCTACGTAAAGATTAACTATCTATACTGGCCTTGGTTACTAACAAGCAACAAGAGGAAAGGAAGATAGAGGATATTCTAGTGGTTTGTAGCTTTTCAAAGGTGTTTCCAGAGGACTTGCCTAGATTACCACCTCATCGCTAAATAGAATTCCAGATTAAGTTGACTCCCGGTGCAGCTCCAACCGCTAGAGCACCTTATCGATTGGCACCAAGCGAGTTACAAGAGTTGTCGTCACAACTTTAGGACCTATTGGATAAGGGCTTTATCCAACCTAGATCACCAACTCGGGGAACCCTGTTCTATTTGTAAGAAGAATGATGGTACATTTCAGATGTGTATTGACTACAGGGAGTTGAACAAGGTCACGGTCAAGAACCGATACCCTCTACCTTGTATTTATGATCTATTCCATCAACTTCAGGGATCCAGTTACTATTCTAAGATTAACTTAAGATCTAGTTATCATCAATTACGAGTTAGAGAAGAAGACATCTCAAAGATGACATTCAGGACCTGCTATGGCAACTATGAATTCTTGGTTATGCCATTTGGGTTGACTAATGCACCGGCGGTATTCATGGACCTCATGAACCACATGTGCAAACCCTACCTTGATCAGTTTGTTATTATGATTATTGATGACATTGATCTATTCCAAGACCAAGGAGGATACGGTTAATCATAGAATTATTTAGGAGGGAACAATTATATGCTAAATTCTATAAGTGTGACTTCTAGATACGAGAAATGCAGTTTCTGGGTCACATTGTGAATGAGAAAAGAATCAATGTAGATCCTGCAAAGGTAGGAGCAATTAAGAACTGGTCAGTTCCTAAGACACCTAGTAAGATACGTCAATTCCTTAGAGTGGAAGGATACTATTGACGTTTCATCGAGGGATTTTCCAAGATTGCCCAACCCCTCACTGCCTTGACACGTAAAGGTACATCATTTAAATAGGGTGAAAGCCAAGAATCAGCCTTTCAATTGTTGAACAAAAACTCTGCAGCGTACTAATACTGGCATTACCGGAAGGGACGGATGACTTTGTGGTGTACTATGATGCATCCATTCAAGGACTGGGTTGTGTCTTGATGTAGCGAGATAAGGTGATAGCCTACGCCTCAAGGAAACTGAAGGCACATCAGAAGAACTATACCACCCATGACTTGGAGTTAGGCGTAGCGGTTTTTACTCTGAAGATCTGGAGACACTACTTGTACGGTACCAAATGTACTATTTACACCGATCACAAGAGTCTTTTGCATATCTTCGAGTAGAAGGAACTGAATATGAGGCAACGGTGCTGGGTGGAGTTATTGAATGACTATGATTGCACTATCAAGTATTATCCGGGGAAGGAAAATGTGGTTACCGATGCGCTAAGCAAGAAGGAAACAACAAAGCTTAGGTGAGTGCAAGCTTTACAGCTTACTATCAGCACTCAACTACATGAACAAATCAAGGAAGCACAGACAGAAGCTCTAAAAATAGAAAATGTCAGAATCTGAGTCGTTGCGTGGAATGGATAAACAGCTTGAGGTGAAAGCTGATGGGATTTGTTACTTCATGGATAGACTTTGGGTGCCTTCCTATGGGGATTTGAGGGATTTGGTTATGAGTGAGGTGCACAAATCCAAATACTTAATACATCCTTGTTCGGAAAAAATGTATCATGATCTTAAAGCGCACTATTGGTGGCCTAACATGAAGGCAGATATAGCTACCTATGTAAGCAAGTGTTTAACCTGCTCCAAGGTGAAAGTTGAGTATCAAAAGCCCTCTGGGTTACTGCAACAACCTGAGATTCCTTTATAGAAGTGGGAGCAGATCTCTATGGATTTCAGTACCAAATTGCCCAGGACTCCTAGTGGGTGTGACATGATATGGGTGATTGTGGATAGGTTGACTAAGTTTGCTCACTTATTGGTAATCAAAGAAATAGATAAGATGGATAAGTTGACTTGGATTTACCTGAAAGAAGTAGTCTCTCGACATGGAGTACCAATCTCAATATTTCCGATCGTCATGCTCGTTCACCTCTCATTTTTTGCAATCATTACAGAAATCCCTGGGTACACGCTTAGACATGAGTACTGCATATCACCCTCATACAGACGGAGAGAGCGAGCGCACTATACAGACCTTGGAAGAAATGTTACGAGTGTGTGTAATCGATTTTAGGATCAATGGGGAAATTCATTTACCTTTGGTGGAATTTTTCAATAACAACAATTACCACAACGGTATCCAAGCGTACGGGCGGAAATGTAGGTCACCAGTCTGTTAGGCAGAGGTTGGTGATAGTTACTTGACTGGCCTGAATTGGTTCATGAGACCATCGAGAAAATAGTACAAATAAGAAACCGTATGGCAGTAGCCCAAGACAGACATAAGAGCAACGCTGATAAACGAAGGAAACCTTTAGAGTTCCGTTCTTTTTCTTTACAAATAGTACCGAAGCACCCCATGGTGAAACACTTGGTCATATAAACCCCTTATCAAGTAATTCTTGGATTTATTGCATCAGCTTCTTCATCTCAGGCGACGCGAGTCGATAAGGTGCTTTGGCCACCGGTTCAGCACTTGGTACTAGATCTATTTGAAACTCAACTTGTCAATTTGGAGGGAGTCCTGGTAAGTCTTAGGGAAACACTTCCAAGTACTCAGACACCATACCATGTGTTTGAAAGCATGCAAATACAAGGTACATAGAGTTTTCTAAACTAGAATTATGGAAACTAAAATCCCTTTTTAAAACAAGCTTAATACCGTCCTTTTGCACAACACTTAAGTCACTTGGAAACTCTTAATGGGATAAAGGTCACCTAACCATTTTGAGGGAACTTGTGATTTGAGGTGGGAATACCATATTTGTGGGATAAAGGTCACCTAACCACTTGTATTGGTAAACTCACATGTGTGTATAAGTAGGGTGACTTGATTTGCAAACCATGTTAAATGGATCACCTACAATGTGGTTTACAAAAGGTGTTGATGGGATAAACATGCCGACTATACACATGATGTTTAAGTCGATCCCATACCTCTAGAAGTTGCAAAGGGTTGCAATTGTCAAACGTTGACTACCTTGTTAATTTAAATAATGGGATAAAGGTCACCTAACCACTATTTAAATGTAACGTTGGGTTCTAGAATTTTAATTTGTGTATGACACATAAAAGGGTATTAATAATTAAAATTTGATAATATTGAAAATATTAAAATTGAACTTTGTTAAATTTTGTAGATGGCCCCCAACAGCAATGAAAACAATGATATCCCGTCCGCTCATACCCTATTACTAAGAACCATTCTCCAAAAGGAGGGTCTAAACAATAATAACTTTATTGATTGGTTTCGAAACTTGAGAATTGTTCTCAAACAAGAGAAACGGTCATATATTTTAGACGATCCGATTCCCGATGAACCTAATGAGGAAGATGAGGAGACCTACATAATTGAGTGAAATACACTAAGGATTCGGTCCAAGTGTCTTGCCTCATGTTGGCAAGTATGACTACGGATCTCCAAAAGGAGTACGAATGTCACGGAGCATATGACATGATTACCCAGTTGAAGGAAACATTCTAACAACAAGCAAGGGTAGAGCGCTTCGAAACAGTTCAAGCACTCCATGCATGTCGTATGGATGACACCCAATCAGTCTCATCTTATGCACATAAGATGAAAAGCCGCATAGACCACCTCGAAAGGCTGAATTGTTCCGTCTCGAAAGAGTTCGCTATGGATTTGATCCTCAACTCTTTGTCAAAAAGGTTTGACAACTTTGATGTGAGTTATAACATGAATGGGTGGGACAAGAACATAAGTGAGCTTCACTCTATGCTCAAAACAACCGAGGCGGCCATGGGTAAAAGGGTTTTACCCATTCTCTGTTGGATCCTGTATGCCCAAGACACGTAGAACATTGATGTGGTTAGTACGTCATGATCCAAGTCGGGTCATACCCAATAACAAGCTTAGCAAACACCAATAAATATTTATTTGATGATATGATCATGCAACTAAATATGAGCACCTAATTAGAAAATGGGTTTTCTAATTTAAAGAAATGAGATATAGAACAAACTATATGGATAATTTGTTCATGAATTATTGTTATTTACATTGTTATTTAAATGGTTAAATAACGACAAATAATATATGTTCTTATGTTATACATTAAGAGGGTTTAATCATATAACATATCAACATCTTAATGTAATATGTTGGTTTTATATTTTAGGGAGTATAAGTTATATAATTAAAAGGTTAATTATATATATCTTATCATCTAACTAATGAACATTAATAATGTGTCTTGTGTTACATAATTAAAAGGGTTAATTATGTAACAAGTCCACTCAACTTTTAATATGTTACAAGTATTTTAAAAATGGTGAACTTGGGTTTTAAAAAAGCTGAATTCAGCCCCACCTGGACTCCCCATTTGTCTTGAAAATACAACACTCATTAAGAGTGTGGTTGAGTGGTAGAGTGCAAGCATCATTCTCCTATCTCTCTCTCTTTTCACAAGATGAGCAACTAGAGAAAAGATCCTCCTTCTCTCCTCATTCACGGCTGAAACAAGGGGTTTTGAACCCCTTTTGGTTGTTTTCTTGGGTATTCTAATGACCCAAGATATGCTCCTTCATTGGTATAACACCCGAAAAGTCAAAACGAGTCGCCGGGAATAATAGGCTTAATTATGGGTATTTAATAAAGAAAGAAAAATGGATATGGGCTAATTACGCTAATGGACAAGAGCCTAAGTGGATTGAGGCCCATAATCATCCCTTAACCTTCCAAAGCAGCCACCATCTTCTTCATTCCCACCCTAAGTCCAAAATCCGTAGAGAGAGAAAGTAGAGAGAGAAAGTGCAAGAAACTCAAGTTTTGGAGCTTCTAAGGTCAAGGGATTGAAGATCTGGGTGTTGGGGCAACAAATCTCAAGAAAGGAGCAGCAAAACAAGGTAAGAATCAACCCCTAAACCCTTCTGTAGATCAAACCCGGATTCTAGGGTTTGGGTTTGAAAAGTTGCAAAGAATCACATAAAGGTCACATTTTTACGTATGAAAACATGTATAAAGCTTAGATTTAGCCTCATGGATGATAAACTAAGAGGTTGGACGTAAAAAGTTGTGATTTTGGGTTAAAAACGGACTGGTTCGTGATTTTTATGCGATCTGCGAAACTGTATATGCATCCAGCGAATTTGCATAATCATCCAGCGAAACTAAGAACACTTTCAGCGAAATTACAGTTTCGCTTGGGCGAAACTACAGTTTCGTTCGGGCGAAACTGTGGACCCATAGACATCGCGAAACTAGGAAATTCCAACGAAAGTTGGACGCTCTAGGCAGCGAATCTGTCCAGCGAAACTGGCAGAAGTGCTGCCCAGCGAAACTGGCAGCGAAATTGCCAGCGAAACTGGCAGCGAAACTGCTAGCGAAACTGTGGGCGAAATTATGAGAAAATGATGTTTTTGTGTATTAACTTTCGTGCAGCTAGAGCATTCGGACCATAGCTTAAGTAACTTAGGAATTAAGCTATTTGCTAAGTTCAGGTGAGTTCTAGATCCCCTTATTTAAACGTTTTTCCATGTTTTTGGGGCTATTATGCATAGTAAACATAAGGTTTTCAAGATAAGGATTCAAGGTGTTTTAACAAGAAAATACATTTTCCTAAAGTAAACTGTGACACTTAAATAGCTCAAAATAATTTTCGGCCGCGCTGACCTGGCAGCCGGCCCCAGCCAGGGGCGTTGCCCCTTGGACCCCACTAGGGGCTGCTGCCCTAGAACCCCGCTGTCAGGGGCTGCCGCCCCCGAACCCCCGCGGTCCCGCGGAGGGTCGGTTACGTGTTATGATGACTAGTACTTGGTATGTTGTGTACTTGATAAGTTACGTATTATATATCAAGTGAAAGATAATATTATAAAAGTGGAACTTAATGAATGTTACCCCGGGCCCGTTTGATGATGAAAAGTCTTGCAAGCACTATGATAGACCTCACTTATGTGTGAGTCTGATGTATGATGATGGATCCGTATTCATGAGCGGGCTATGTGCCTGCTAGTGTGGATCAACTGTCGGGGGAAACTACCATGAAGATGTGTACCGACGGGGATCGATCGACCGTCGGGGGTAGCGACCATGGATAACGTGTACCGACGGGGATTGACATTCGTTGTCAATCAACATGGAGAGCTTGCTTTGTGCAAACCTCGCCGACGATGAAGTAAAACAAAATGAAGGAATAAAAGATAATGAACGTGCCTAATGTGATGCAAGTAATGATTGTAGTATGATGTATGCGTGTTCATTATATGAAAGGATAAAAGATTATACTTTCTTACTTATATAAAACTAGAACTCACTCAGCGTGGCTGACTTTTTATGCATAATAGTGGGCAGGTAGGCGCTGATGCTGAGGATGGCACCACGGAGCTACTTGGGGAAATATGGATGGCATTCCTATTAATGAAGCCTTTATTGTAATTAATGAACAAGGAATATGTTTTGTTTACCTTTAAAGGACAAATGTATGAGTACAATGGGGTTTCTAAGTCTTTAACGAATGTTTAATTATCTTCCGCTGCAATGTTTTGTTATTGAACTGAATTTATGCTATGAATTGCCAACTGTGAGGTTTCCTGAAAAAGAGGGGCCTTACAAGTTGGTATCAGAGCCAAAGTTTAAGAGAAATGGGTAAAACATTTTTTTCAAACCTAAACTTAAACTGAGAATGGGACCAAATGAGGGATGCCAACCCAAGTAGCTACGTGCCATCAGGTAAAATATTTTAAGAAAACTGGCAATATGTGCGTGTGCTATTTGTTTTATATACATGTAGATTCGAATGCTGACATGTGTTAGGATAGTGATTGCTTGGGACAGGAGGGTAAGGTAAGTAGTTAATCACACTTGGCCACTGTAATTAAGGACTTACCATACTTGTAATGATCTGAGCAATTACCTTGAATAACCATTTCGGTGTTTGAATCTTATAGGAATTAGATATGGCGGGTAGGAAAGCTGGGAAGGCTACACGTGGACGTCCTCGAGGTGGTCGTACCACTACACCACGTGTCACCCGGAGCAAGGCTAAGGCTCCCGAGACTGTTCACGAGGAGTCAGACCTCCACAGTCAACCAGAAGGCGAGGGATCAGCCACCCTCAAGTCCACTGTGAAGGAGGCCCGTCTACAATGTCATGCAAGATGTCTTACCCTCGGTGGTGAACGAGGTGCTTAAAGCAGTCAAGGGCGGAGAGAAAGCTGATAAGAAGGAGAAGGAAAATGAGAAGAATTCTGGAAGATCCACTGGGAGGACGGAGGAATCTGAAGAAGAGCCATCAACCCTAAGGTGGTAATCCACGATGACGACAGTGATGAGGAGGCTGAGAAGGAAACGGTTAGGGGGTGCAACTATGGGGCATTTCAAAGGTGCAAGCCCCCAACCTTTGACGGTAACGGCAATGCTGCTGCCACTCATCGATGGATCAGAGAAATGGAGGCGGTACTGGAAATTAGTGAATGCCGCGAAGATCAGAAAGTTAAGTTTGCCACTCATTCTTTCGTCGACTCAGCGCTGTGCTGGTGGGACAATATTGTCCAGGCCGAAGGAAAGCGGTCGATAGCCAAACTGAGGTGGTCCGAGTTGAAGGAGTTGGTGCTGGAGGAGTATTGTCCCCATCGGGAATTAGACAAGATTGAGAAGGAGTTCTTGTATTTGGAGGCTGGGAACATGACTCATCAAGAGTATACCTCCAAGTTCAATGAACTTGCAAGACTTGTGCCAGACATGGTAACACCTGCATCCAAGAAGATCAAGAGATACATGCAGGGTTTGCCAGTGGACATCAGGAGGCACATGATTGCGGCTAGACCAGGTACGTTTAGGTCTGTGGTGGATTTAGCTGGAAGGTTGTACGATGAGAGAGACCCAATACCTGTGCAAAGAAGGTGGAGAAGTGGAGTGGGAACAAGAATGTAAATGGGAAGAGGTTCGAAGGTGATAACTTCAGGGGTGGAGAAAAGAAGATGAGAGCTGAGGGTCAATCAGGGAGACAGGAAATACAGGTGAAGGGGGTGCCTGTAGAAAATGTGGAAAACGCCATTTTGGGGAGTGCAGAATTGGGACTGGAAAGTGTTTTAAATGTGGGGGCGAGGGTCACTATGCTAGAGAGTGCAAGGCGGTGAAGTGCTACCAATGTGGCGAGATAGGGCATGCGGAGAAAGACTGCAAGAAAGGAAAATCGGGAGGATCAGGAACAGTTAAAGCTGGAGACAAAGGGAAGGGTGACGGATTAAAGGCAAAGGCGAGGGCGTTCAACATAACTCGTGAGGAGGCCAGGGTAGATCCAGAAGTAGTTTCAGGTATGTTTCTGGTGGATCACGAATATGCTTCTGTGCTCTTTGATTCTGGTGCTAGTAGGAGTTTTGTGTCTGCTGCCTTTTGTCGTTCGTTGCATGATAAGAGTAGGAAGTTAGACGAGCCTTTCTATGTAGAACCGCCATTGGTAGATCCACTAAGGTAACTGAAGTGATTGAGGATTGCCTGATTGAGTTAGAAGATTGTAAGTTCCCTGCTAGTTGCATGTTATGGCCTTAGGAGGTTTTGATGTGGTGTTAGGCATGGATTGGTTAGCTAGCTATGAAGCCAATATTGTATGTAGCAAGAAAATGATTCGTCTAACAGCGCCCGATGGTAGTTCTGTTACGTTCGTGGGATAAGGTGTGCTGTGTGCCGAAGGTCGTGTCGATGATCACAGCCGAAAAGTACATAGACGTGGGTGTAGCGCTTACTTGGCCTACGTGAAGATATGAACGCGCCAGAGCCACAATTATCAGACGTGCCAGTAGTACGCGAGTTTCCTGACGTCTTTCCTGAAGACCTGACTGGTGTACCGCCTGACCGTGAAATCGAATTTCAAATTGATTTGCTACCAGGAGCGCAGCCCGTCGCTAAGGCACCATATCGATTGGCTCCTTCAGAGATGGTGGAATTGAGGGACCAGTTGCAAGATTTATTGGATACGGGCTTCATCCGCCGAGTATCTCACCATGGGTGCTCCAGTTTTATTCGTCAAGAAGAAGGATGGTAGCATGCGAATGTGCATTGACTATCGCGAGCTCAATAAGCTGACCGTAAAGAATCGATACCCATTGCCAAGAATCGACGACTTGTTCGATCAACTTCAGGGTGCCAGCTGGTTTTCAAGGATCGACCTGCGGTCTGGTTACCACCAATTGAAGGTGAAAGAACAAGATATTCCTAAAACTACGTTCCGTACGCGTTATGGACACTACGAATTTCTCGTCATGTCCTTTGGTTTAACTAACGCGCCAGCTGCTTTTATGGACCTTATGAATCGGGTATGCCGGCCTATGTTGGATAGATCGGTGATAGTGTTCATCGATGATATTTTGATCTATTCGAAAAGTGAAGAAGAACACGCCAATCATATTCAAGAAGTATTGGAGACACTCAGAATCGAGAAGTTATATGCTAAGTTCTCTAAGTGTGCATTTTGGCTTCGCGAAGTTCAATTTCTGGGTCATGTGGTTAATCCCGAGGGGATCAGAGTGGACCCTGTGAAGGTTGAAGCGGTAATGCAATGGGAATCTCCAAAGACGCCAACCGAGATTCGCAGTTTCTTAGGTCTGGCAGGTTACTACAGGAGGTTTATCCAGGATTTCTCCAAGATAGCTTCTCCTTTAACTAAGCTGACATAGCTTCTCCTTTAACTAAGCTGACCCGGAAGGACGTGAAGTATGAATGGGGTCCTGATCAGGAGAACGCCTTCCTAGAACTAAAGATGAGGTTAACGCAAGCCCCTGTCCTAACGCTACCTGAGGGGAACGAGGACATGGTAGTCTACTCGGATGCCTCATATGCAGGATTGGGTTACGTGTTGATGCAACGAGGGAAGGTGATAGCCTATGCTTCTAGACAACTAAAAGCCCACGAGGCCAATTATCCTACACATGATTTGGAGTTGGCAGCGGTGGTGTTTGCATTGAAGATTTGGAGGCACTACCTGTATGGGGTGAAGTGCACCATCTTCACCGATCATAAGAGTCTGAAGTATTTCTTTGAACAAAAAGAACTCAATATGAGGCAGAGGAGGTGGCTGGAACTGATCAAGGACTATGACTGCGAAATTCATTATCATCCAGGCAAAGCTAATGTGGTTGCTGACGCCCTTAGCCGAAAGGGACGACCCGAACCAATTCGGGTGAGGGCTTACCAAATAATTATGACTCCTGATGTTATGAAGCGAGTGAGGGAGTTTCAGGATGAGGCATTAAGAGAGGACAGAGTCAACTCTGAAAGAATGAAAGGGCAAACTTCAGATTTGGGGGAAAACACCCTGGGTGTTAGAACTCGATCTGGGAGAATGTGGATCCCTCTCTATGGGATTTGAGGGGAAAGATCATGGATGAGGCTCACAAAAGTAGATATTCTATTCATCCTAGAGCCACAAAAATGTACCAAGATCTGAAGAAAGATTATTGGTGGCCAGGAATGAAGCGTGACGTTGTTAAGTATGTAAGCAAGTGCCTGACTTGTTTACAGGTGAAGGCAGAACACCAAAAGCCATATGGGAAAATCCAGCCGTTGGATATTCCTGAATGGAAATGGGAACACATCACGATGGACTTCATCACGAAGCTACCTCGCACGACGAAAGGAAGCGACACGATCTGGGTGATTGTTGACCGTTTAACAAAGAGCGCCCATTTCCTACCAATTCGTGAAACGTTTTCCTCTGAGAAGTTGGCAGATCTATTCATCAAGGAGATCGTGGCTCGTCACGGCGTGCCAGTGTCTATCATTTCGGATAGGGACACGCGGTTTACGTCTAAATTCTGGAAGGGTTCCACGACTCAATGGGGACTAGACTGCATATTAGTACGGCTTACCACCCCCAAACGGATGGTCAGTCGGAAAGAACGATTCAAACGTTAGAAGACATGCTACGAGCATGTGTGATCGACTTTGGAGGAAGTTGGGATTAGCACTTACCGTTGGCGGAATTCTCATATAATAATAGTTACCATGCCAGCATTGGTATGCCCCCTTACGAAATGTTGTATAGTAGGAAGTGCAGAACGCCCGTGTGTTGGGGTGACATCGGGCAAAAGGAATTGGGGAGCCTTGAAGTAATTGAGGTCACAACTGAGAAGTTAGATAAGATTAAGGCATTCATGAAGGCTGCAAAAGATCGCCAGAAGTCTTATGCGGATAAGAGGCGTAGACCGATAGAGTTTGAGGTTGGTGACAAGGTTATGCTCAAGGTATCGCCTTGGAAAGGGATCATCAGGTTTCGAAAAAGGGGAAAGTTAAGCCCAAGATTTATAGGGCCATTCCGTATTATCGCAAGGGTAGGGGAAGTGGCCTACAGACTAGAATTACCTGATGAGTTGAGTGGAATTCATCCCACATTCCATGTATCTCATCTTAGGAAATGTCTAGCAGACAATGATGCATTTGTACCGTTAGAGGACATCGAAGTTGACGAGCGACTGAATTATGTAGAGCAGCCGTGGTCATCCTGGATCGGAAAGAGAAGCGCTTACGTAATAAAGTAGTTCCGCTAGTACGAGTACAATGGAAACACAGAAGAGGATCAGAATCTACGTGGGAGACTGAGGAAGAGATGAGGAGATTTTATCCCCAATTGTTTGATGACTGACAGGTTTCGAGGACGAAACCTAAATAAGTGGGGGAGACTTATAACACCCCGAAAAGTCAAAACGAGTCGCCGGGAATAATGGGCTTAATTATGGGTATTTAATAAAGAAGAAAAATGGATTATGGGCTAATTAGGCTAATGGACAAGAGCCTAAGTGGATTGAGGCCCATAATCATCCCTTAACCTTCCCAAAGCAGCCACCATCTTCTTCATTCCCACCCTAAGTCCAAAAATCCGTAGAGAGAGAAAGTAGAGAGAGAAAGTGCAAGAAACTCAAGTTTTGGAGCTTCTAAGGTCAAGGGATTGAAGATCTGGGTGTTGGGGCAACAAATCTCAAGAAAGGAGCAGCAAAACAAGGTAAGAATCAACCCCTAAACCCTTCTGTAGATCAAACCCGGATTCTAGGGTTTTGGGTTTTGAAAAGTTGCAAAGAATCGCATAAAGGTCACATTTTTACGTATGAAAACATGTATAAAGCTTAGATTTAGCCTCATGGATGATAAACTAAGAGGTTGGACGTAAAAAGTTGTGATTTTGGGTTAAAAACGGACTGGTTCGTGATTTTTATGCGATCTGTGAAACTGTATATGCATCCAGCGAATTTGCATAATCATCCAGCGAAACTAAGAACATTTTCAGCGAAATTACAGTTTCGCTTGGGCGAAACTACAGTTTCGTTCGGGCGAAACTGTGGACCCATAGACATCGCGAAACTAGGAAATTCCAACGAAAGTTGGGCGCTCTAGGCAGCGAATCTGTCCAGCGAAACTGGCAGAAGTGCTGCCCAGCGAAACTGGCAGCGAAATTGCTAGCGAAACTGGCAGCGAAACTGCTAGCGAAACTGTGGGCGAAATTATGAAGAAAATGATGTTTTTGTGTATTAACTTTCGTGCAGCTAGAGCATTCGGACCATAGCTTAAGTAACTTAGGAATTAAGCTATTTGCTAAGTTCAGGTGAGTTCTAGATCCCCTTATTTAAACGTTTTTCCATGTTTTTGGGGCTATTATGCATAGTAAACATAAGGTTTTCAAGATAAGGATTTCAAGGTGTTTTAACAAGAAAATACATTTTTCCTAAAGTAAAATGTGACACTTAAATAGCTCAAAATAATTTTCGGCCACGCTGACCTGGCAGCCCGCCCCAGCCAGGGGCGTTGCCCCTTGGACCCCACTAGGGGCTGCTGCCCCTAGAACCCCGCTGTCAGGGGCTGCCGCCCCCGAACCCCGCGGTCCCGCGGAGGGTCGGTTACGTGTTATGATGACTAGTACTTGGTATGTTGTGTACTTGATAAGTTACGTATTATATATCAAGTGCAAGATAATATTAATAAAAAGTGGAACTTAATGAATGTTACCCCCGGGCCCGTTTGATGATGAGAAGTCTTGCAAGCACTATGATAGACCTCACTTATGTGTGAGTCTGATGTATGATGACGGATCCGTATTCATGAGCGGGCTATGTGCCTGCTAGTGTGGATCAACTGTCGGGGGAAACTACCATGAAGATGTGTACCGACGGGGATCGATCGACCGTCGGGGGTAGCGACCATGGATAACGTGTACCGACGGGGATTGACATTCGTTGTCAATCAACATGGAGAGCTTGCTTTGTGCAAACCTCACCGACGATGAAGTAAAACGAAATGAAGGAATAAAAGATAATGAACGTGCCTAATGTGATGCAAGTAATGATTGTAGTATGATGTATGCGTGTTCATTATATGAAAGGATAAAAGATTATACTTTCTTACTTATATAAAACTAGAACTCACTCAGCGTGGCTGACTTTTTATGCATAATAGTGGGCAGGTAGGCGCTGATGCTGAGGATGGCACCACGGAGCTACTTGGGGAAATATGGATGGCATTCCTATTAATGAAGCCTTTATTGTAATTAATGAACAAGGAATATGTTTTGTTTACCTTTAAAGGACAAATGTATGAGTACAATGGGGTTTCTAAGTCTTTAACGAATGTTTAATTATCTTCCGCTGCAATGTTTTGTTATTGAACTGAATTTATGTTATGAATTGCCAACTGTGAGGTTTCCTGAAAAGAGGGCCTTACAATTGGTATGAAGTAGAAATGGTTTTCTTTCTTCCACCCATTGAAGAACTCGGCTGGAAACAAGGTTCCAGCTGTATTGTTGTTCGCTTTGGTGCTTTAAATCCTAGTAAAGATGGTGTTATCTTAGAGGCTTGTGGGTATGGACACTTGAGGACATCTACTTTGGTGTTTTGGCCATTCAAGAGCAGCCTTTTCTTCATCTAAATCACGTTTTTAGCAGCCCTTATGGAAGGTGTTTCATTCACATTTTCAGCAGCCTACAAAGGTAGTTTGTTGATGTTGTTTTGGTTGTTTCCTTCTCTTGATAGCTAGTTCATACACATATGAATGATCCTTATGATTTGGGTTTGTTGAAACAAAGTTATGAACTTTTAATTTTCAGATTACAACATGATATTAATCTATTATTCCGCTGTGTTTTCTTAGTTTAAATGGTTAACCTAGTTTGACAAAAGATACTACAAACCCAACATTGGCATCTAGAGCCGGATATGTGGATGAATAGCTTCATCTGTCCTTGTAAAATTGATTTTATAGGACTTAAACAACCTAATAGGGGCTGTTTTGTGATGATATGATGATACCCCAACTTTTCAAGGTCATATCTTGCATGCTTATGATTAAATCTTGAAAGGATGACATCAAATGGTTGATTATGTTATTTTGGACATAACCCTAAAGTTTTGGTTCGTGTTGGCCAGAACTTTAAGGTTATAAAAAGGGGTTCATTTAGTTCTTGAAATGATGTATATGGATACATGTTTTAGTGCATAACATAGCCTTGACCATGTGTGTTTTGGATTTGGTTGATTGTGGAATTGTCATGTTGGTTGTATTCATTTAAAAGGGTTGTAATAATTTCTTTTGTTTTAGTATTTGGGTTGTAATTTATTTATTCATTTGGTTATGTAATAGATAGAATAGGTGCATTTCTTTTATTAGAAAATTGTATTAGGATATAATTTTGTAAAAGAAGATGCACAAGAAGAAGACCAAAAGCAAGGACACAAAAGTCATGGACACTTGAAGCATACGGATGCGGGCTCAAGTGGGAGTTCATGGACACTTAGAAGTGTCAATTTTAAACCCTTAGGAATGACCTTATGACAAAACTTGTAATGGCAAAAAAGTGTAGTCAACTTAGTGGCTATGGTTATGCACATATGTTTGTATGATTATGCTTGTTTGGTTGTTTGTTGTATGATTGTTGTTTGATATTTGGATATGCATAACAAACTCATTAGCAAATTTAACAAGATAAAAATTTATGGTTTCTAATCATTAAGTGGTTAATAAAAGGTTATTAAAAGGATTAATGATTTAATAAAAGAGGTTTTATTAAAAATAAACCATAGGATACCTTGCATTTGAAAGCATGCAAATACAAGGTACATAGAGTTTTCAAAAACTAGAATTAATGGAAACCTAAATCCCTTTTGGAAACAAGTTTAACACCATCCTTTTACATGATACTCGAATCATTTGAGAACTATTTATGGGATAAAGGTCACCTAACCACTTGTAGGGAACTTGTGTGTTTGAGGTGAGTCTAACGTACTTGTGGGATAAAGGTCACCTAACCGCTTGTATGTGAAAACTTACACGTGTGTGTAAGTAGGACTACTTGAATTGGAAACCATGTGCTTAGGGTCACCGAAACATGGCATACAATGGTGTTGATGGGATTAAACATGCCAACCAAACATAAGATGTTTAACCGATCCCATAAAGGCTAGAAGTTGCAAAAGGTTGCAATTGTCAAATGTTGACTACCTTGTTAATTTAAATAATGGGACAAACGTCACCTAACCATTATTTGAATGTAACGTTGGATTCTAGATTTTAATTATTAATTGTCTATGAGACATAAAAGGGTATTAATAATTAAAATGAAATTTTTCAGAAATACTAATAAGAACCTTGTAAATTTGTAGAATGGCCGCAAACAATAATGCTACCACCCCGACCGTCCATACCCTATCACTGAGAACTATTTTAGAAAGGGATCGTCAGAACAACAACCTTATGGACTCAATATCGAAACTTGAGAATCGTTCTCAAAATGAGTAAAGGCCTATGTCCTTGACGATCCCATGTCTCACCAACCAACGCTCTTGATGTTAAGGCCTTTTGACGATTGGCTAAGGCACATTAAGGATTCTGTGCAAGATTCCTACCTCATATTGGGAATATGATTCCCGAACTCCAAAAGGGTTTGGAGCGTCATAGGGCATATGACATGATAATCTAGTTGAAGGAAATGTTCCTTCAACAAACTTTAGTAAGATTGCTTCGAAACGGTTTAAGCACTTTATGCATGTCACATGGAAGAAACCCAATCGATATCATCTTATATATTCTTAAGATGAAAAGCCTCATTGATAGCCTCAAGATGCTTAACTGTCCTGTCTCAAAATAGTTGGCCAAGGATTTGATCCTTGATTGCCCAACTAAAGGTTTGAGACATTCATAATAAACTGTAATATGAACTGGTGGGACAAGAGCGTCGGTTAAATTCACGCAGTGCTCAAAGCAACCAAGGCAGGGATGGGTAGAGAGGTTCTACCTATTCTCTCGATCAATGAGGGAGACTATAAGAAATGGCCAATCCCGATCCTAAGCCAATTATTGCCAAAAGAAAGGAATACATCAAAGCAAAGGTTAAAGCGAAACCTCAAAACCTAAGCTTTGTAGCCTAAGGTAAAGGAGAACGATTTATGCTTTGAGTATAGAGAGATAGGACAATAAAAGGGAATTGTCCCTCCTATCTGAAGGAGTTGAAAAATAAGAGGAATGCTGGGCAAACCTCAAATACAATTTTCATGATTCACATTGTATTAAATGTCATTTCTCCAAACACAAGGGTATTGGATACCCGATGTGAGACTCATACTTGCAATTGTTGCAAAGGGGTTCAAAAGAAATGTGCGCTTCAAGGAAGGAAACTCTATTTTGAGACTTTCAAATGGTTTGGAAGTTGTTCTCAAAACATTTTGTATGCACCTAGTTTGACTAGGAACATAATTAATTTTTCCTATTAAAACAATATGGTCATGATTTAAAGTTTGTAAATAATGGTATTAAGTTTTATGGATGATGTATTTCATTTTAAGGATATGCCTTTTAATGATATTCATGAATTAGTTCATGATAATTCGTCCTATAATAACTCATTATACACATTAAGCACCAAGAGACTTAAAATGGGTTTAAGTTATTGTTATCTTTGACATTGTCATCTTGGTCACATAAATTGGATTCAAATACTTGAAAAGAATGGCCTTTTGGAAGCAAATGAAAATGTTTCATTTGATAAGTGTGAACCAATAGATTTATTAGGTTTCATACATTTGGATGTATATGGTCCTTTTAAAACAATGACAAAGATTGGATGAAAGATACATCATTACTTTTACCGACGATTACAGTCGCTATTATTGTGTGCACTTGATGACACATAAGAATGAAGCTTTTGAAATGATCAAAATCTTCGATAATGAAGTTGAAAATCAACTTTACATAACTATCTAAGTTCTTCATTCTGATAAAGGAGAAACTGAACCCTATTTGGATATGGTTCAATTTATTATGGCTATAAGCTTACCACCTTTACCATTTTGGGTTTTCGCATTGCTCTTTGAGGCTCATATTATGAACATGACCCAGACAAAGAAAGTGTATATTAGTTGAGAAGCCACAAAGACTGTATGGGATACTCTTTCTTTGACTCAACGGAGCAAAAGTAATTATTGCTCGAAAGGCTAAGTTCTTGGAAACCGAGTTCTTTATGGAAGGAATGACGTATAGAACTGTGGAACTTGATAAGGATCAAAATCCACAAGTCGGTACACTTTTGTTTGACACTAGCTACCAACAAGAGGTTGTTGATAATGATCAAGAGGTTGATAAATACACACAAAACGTTCACAAATCTGGTAGAGTTAGTATTCCATCTGAAAGATATCGATATTCCATGAATGGATGCTATGTGGTTGACCCCTGTAGGCTAACCATATGCCAAGATGTTATGTCCAATTTGGATTGAAACAAGCATCAAGAAGGTTGTGTATATATGAAAGCTAGTGGGAGCATAATTGTATTCTTAGTGTTGTATGTTGATGACACACTACTATTTGGAAATGATATTCCAACCATAGTAGATGTTAAAACCTACCTTGGAATATGTTTTTTTCATATAAGATCTCGTTTAAGCCGCCCATGTTTTGGAATAAGGATCTATAAGGATAGATCGAGGTGGTTGATAGATTTAACAAAGTGCATATATTGATAAAATCTTGAAAAGGTTCAAGATGGAAAACTCTAAGAAAGGTATGGTACCTATTCAAAGAGGGACAATATTGAGTGCATCTCAATGTCCAAGCTCAAAGGATGAGCAACATTGTATGAAGGACATCCCATATGCGTCTGCTATAGGATCCATCATATATGCGATGATGTGCACTAAGACTGGACGTGTCATGCGCGTTAAGCATGACAAGAAGATATCAGCAGAATCCAGGTAATAGCCATTGGATGGCTGTTAAAAGTATATTGAAATACCTTAGGAGGACTAAGGATATGTTTCTAATATACGGATCTGAGAAAGAGGAACTCGTTGTAAAGGGTTACACGGATGCGAGTTTCCATACTGATCGAGATGATCCTCGATCACAATAGGGGTATGTCTCCATTGTGAATAGGGTAGACTTGTCCACTACAAAATACGAATACATAGCCGCCTCATTAGAAGCTTTGGAAGCTGCATGAATAAAAGGTTTATCGCCGATCTAAGGGTGGTCTCTACCATTCAAGACCCCTTAGAAATATTTTGTGATAACGAGGGTGCGATTGCTCAAATCAAGGAACCCCGTGCACATCAAAAGATTAGGCGCAATGAGCGGAGATTCAAATATATAAGGGATGAAGTTGAAAAGGGAAAGATATGTATTCTCAAAGTTCACTTTGATCAAAAGATTGCGGATCCACTCACGAAGCTCCTCGAAAGGGCAAAGCATGAAAGTCATACTTGTGCCTTAGGACTTCGATATTCTAGTGATTGGAATTGATCTATTTTAGTATTAATATTGAAAATATGGAACAATTGTAATATTTAACTCATCTATATATTTACGATATTTTAAGTTATGTTCCTTTTAGCATGTTTACATCCATGAATATGTTTATTATTCTAAATGTCCGTAGTCGGTCATATTCGTGGGAACAAATATGAACGTAAGACTATTATGAACTTGGATTGGCGGATATTCATAAGGCATGAATATAGAGCAATTGGTTGCTGCCAAGGTTCATAGATATTCGTGGGATACGAATATTGACTGACCCGCACCTCAAATCTTACTACATGGAATCTTATTGATTGATCATAAGTAAATTTGAGTAAAGGCGAATATCATTTGGTATCCTCCAACCTGATATACATATTGGGTTTTGATTTTCACTAAGTGTTATACCTTGGGCTAGTTCTTCACTGATATGAAACAATTGTCAGTACATAAGGCTATGTTCAGGTATGACATAAGGTGATTGTGAGAAACGTATGTGGTCAAGATGGAATTTGTTCCTCTTATTCATTGAGAGCAAGATGTCTAATGCCTGATTAAGTTAAATCAACAAGGAATGGTCATTCTGTGTCCTTGGATTTAACATGACATCTGTAACAAAAGGATAGATGATCGATTCACCTAAATCATTTTAAGTTTGGAACTTGAAGGGGATGATGTTATTGAATGGCTTTAAAGTCATGCGTATTAAGGGTAGTAAACCGTTGTTAGGCGGTATTTACTGCTTGCATCAATCGCCTATGAATCTTGTGCAAGTGGGAGATTATTGGATCCTGTATGCCCAAGACCATAGAACATTGATGTGGTTAGTACGTCATGATCCATGTCGGGTCATACCAATAACAAGCTTAGCAAACACCAATAAATATTTATTTGATGATATGATCATGCAATTAAATATGAGCACCTAATTTGAAAATAGGTTTTCTAATTTAAAGAAATGAGAGATAGAACAAATTATATGGATAATTTGTTCATGAATTATTATTATTTACATTGTTATTTAAATGGTTAAATAACGACAAATAATATATGTTCTTATGTTATACATTAAAAGGGTTTAATCATATAACATATCAACATCTTAATGTAATTCAATGGTTTTATATTTTAGGGAGTATAAGTTATATAATTAAAATGTTAATTATATATATCTTATCATCTAACTAATGAACATTAATAATGTGTCTTGTGTTACATAATTAAAAGGGTTAATTATGTAACAAGTCCACTCAACTTTTAATGTGTTACAAGTATTTTAAAAATGGTGAACTTGGGCTTTAAAAAAGCTGAATTCAGCCCCCCCTTGGACTCCCCATTTGTCTTGAAAATACAACAGTCATTAAGAGTGTGGTTGAGTGGTAGAGTGCAAGCATCATTCTCCTATCTCTCTCTCTTTTCACAAGATGAACAACTAGAGAAAAACTCCTCCTCTCCTCATTCACGGCTGAAACAAGGGGTTTTGAACCCCTTTTGGTTGTTTTCTTGGGTATTCTAATGATCCAAGATATGCTCCTTCATTGGTATGAAGTAGAAATGGTTTTCTTTCTTTCACCCATTGAAGAACTCGGCTGGAAACAAGGTTCCAGCAGTATTGTTGTTCGCTTTGGTGCATTAAATCCTAGCAAAGATGGTGTTTTCTTAGAGGCTTGTGGGTATGGACACTTGAGGACATCTACTTTGGTGTTTTGGCCATTCAAGAGCAGCCTTCTTCATCTAAATCACGTTTTTAGCAGCCCTTATGGAAGGTGTTTCATTCACATTTTCAGCAGCCTACAAAGGTAGTTTGTTGATGTTGTTTTGGTTGTATCCTTCTCTTGATAGCTAGTTCATACACATATGAATGATCCTTATGATTTGGGTTTGTTGAAACAAAGTTATGAACTTTTAATTTTCAGATTACAACATGATATTAATCTATTATTCCGCTGCGTTTTCTTAGTTTAAATAGTTAACCTAGTTTGACAAAAGATACTACAAACCCAACATTCTCACCATCAATGAAGGTGGGAACAAGAAGAGGCCTCGCCCCGCACCCAACACAAGTGTTGCCAAGGGTAAAGGGTACGTTGGTGGAAAGGAAAGGGAGTGGTAAGAGTGCCACCACCAAAACCAGCGGAGAAGAAGCAAAAGGTCGCTTCGAATGACCCATGCTTTAAGTGTAGGGAGATAGAACATTGGGCAAGAAATTGTTCTGTCCATCTCAAAGAGTTAAAAGCTAAGAGGGATACCAGGCAAACCTCAGGTACAATTTTTATGATTCATATTGATCTTAATTTAATATCCTCTAACACATGGGTATTGGATACCGGATGTGGGACTCATATTTGCAATTTGTTGCAGGGGTTCAAAGAAGTAAGGACTTCAGGAAAGGGGATGTTTGCCTCTACATATGGAATGGGGCAAAAGTTCAAGTTGAAGACCGATGGGACAACATCTTAAAGCTTCCAAATGGTTTGGAAGCAATTTTGAACAATGTTTTGTATGCTCCTAGTTTGACTAGGAACATTATTCCAGTTGCCCAATTAAGACAAATGGTTATGTTTTGACATTTATTGAAAATGAAATTCATGTTTCTTTAAATGACATCTTTTTTTAAAGCTATTCCTATTAATGGTATGTAAGGCCCCGTTCCGAGGAACGAGTAGCGGGCACGACTTGATATGGGTTATAGTAGACCGTATGACGAAGTCGGCTCATTTCTTGCCGATCCGAGAGGATTACAAGATGGATAAGTTGGTGAGATTGTACATAAATGAGGTTGTAACAAGGCATGGACTGCCGGTTTCGATCATATCCAACCGTGATAGCCGATTTACATCACGGTTTTGGCAGAAGCTACAGAATGTGATGGGCACTCGATTAGATTTGAGTACCTCCGATCACCAAGCAGACGGACAAAGCTAACGTACAATACAAACATTGGAAGACATGCTTAGGGCTTGTGTAATCGAATTTGGTGGTAGCTGGGACACCCATCTACAGTTGATTCAGTTCTCTTACAACAACAGCTACGATACGTGTATTGGGTGCGCTCCGTTTGAAGCCCTATATGGAAGGAAATGTAGGTCTCCAGTTTGTTGGGTAGAGGTAGCTGAAAGCCAGTTAACAGGCCCAAAAATCATTCAGGAAACAATCGACATGATTTTTCAGATCAAGGACAGAATAAAAGCAGCCAAAGATCGTCAAAAGAGCTACGCCGACAACCGTCGGAAACCTCTAGAATTTAACGTGGGAGATCGCGTGTTACTTAAAGTCTCTCCTTGGAAAAGGATTGTATGGTTTGGAAAGAAAGGGAAGTTATCCCCAAGATATGTAGGACCATTCGAGATCACAGAAAGAATTGGTCCGGTGGCACACCGATTAAGGCTACCACCAGAACTCAGCGGTGTACACGATACGTTCCACGTATCGAACCTCAAGAAGTGCTTGATGGATGAATCCCTTCATGTGCCAATTGAGGAAATCAACATTGATGAAAAGCTTCATTTTTTTGAAGAAACCGTAGAGATTATGGATCGAAAGGTCAAAAGATTAAGGCGCAGTAAGATTCCGATTGTCCGCGTGAGATGGAACTCTAAATGAGGACCAGAGTTCACATGGGAACGGGAAGACCAGATAAAACTCAAATACCCGCATCTATGATAATACTCCTGGACCTAACTCCAGCTGAATTTCGGAACAAAATTCTCTCAACTGGGGGATACTGTGACATCCGTCACCGAAAGGTCCGTCAATTAACGTGGTATTTGTTAGCCCTTCTTGCATATTCCACCTTATCTTATAATCAATTTGCCTTAATCTCCAATTTTTGCTTCATTAGTTATGTGTGTTATTTTAAGTGTGCATATATACTTAAACATTAAAAGCCTAATAAAATTCTACCGAATATATTTCCCTCTCTTCATAAGTAATTAAGAAATATTAGTATACAAAGGCTGTTTTATTATTAATATTACTAACATTATTATTACCATTACTATTATTATTATTGTGAATACTATTATTATTATAATCATAATTATTAAAGTCATAAATTATTACTATTACCACAACTAGTATTATCATTATTATTATTATTATTATTGTTATTAAAACCATTATTAGTAGTATTATTAGTATTATTATTATTACTATCATTAACATTTATAATATAATTAATGTGATTACTATTAACAAAGTTATTATTAGTATTATTATTAGTAATATTATTATTATCATTGATATTGTAAATCCCTATTATTAACATACTATTATCAATATAAATAACAAAGTTAAGGGTCCCAAATTGTAATTAACCAAACTAGAAGGAATAATTGTTCTGAAAAGTCCAGGGACTAAAGTTGCCAAACTCACAAACCTGAAATGGGTATAAATACCCTTAATACAACCGCTATCCCCTTTTATCCAAACCCTACCACCGCCTGTCGCCCTTTTCCCTCTGTCTCCGACTCTCTTTGCTGATTTCTCCGGCAAACGCGGCCGCAAGTCGCCGCCTCTCGGTATTTCTTAGGTAGATGACCACCGTCGCCTCCTATTTCATCTTATTCCATCTTCTTAGCGTCAGTTTAGGGTGTTTGGGTGTGTCCAAGTGTGCTAGTGCTGTCGAGCATTTTTGGGTGCACCAATTGCTCAAATATGTTGGGAAATCGTCCAAGTGTGCAAGTGCTGTCGAGCGTTATTGGGTGCACCAATTGTTCAAATACGTTAGGAAATCGATTCTGAGTGTGTTATGATGCAACTCGAGTGGTCACAGTGGCCGAAGGCCGCTGTGAGCACTCCGACACCCCTGTGTCCTGCGTATGCGTCTGTGTGCTTGCTTCTGTGCGATTGAATGAGCTGTGCGAATGGGCTATTTCGCACGAATGAGCTGTGGTAATGAGCTGTTTCGCACGAATGAGCTATGTATCGCACGAATGAATGCCGAGTCGTGCGATTGAGTGTGTGTGTGTGACTGAATGGTGACGTGTGATTGGAAGTACGTGTGCGATTGAGTGTGAGTCATGCGAATGAGTGTGTGTGCGAATGAATGTTGTGTCGTCCGAATGAGGGTGTGTGTGTATGAATGTTGTGTCGTGCGAATGTATGTGTACGACTGGACATGTGTGTGTGAATCGTGGACCAAAAGAACCAATGAGCCAGATCAGAAAAACCTTTAAGTTCCACAGACATCATAACAACTGAAGAAGACTACATCAGCTGAAGATAAAGTCTAAAGACAAGTGCTGAAGACAAAGTCTGAAGACAAGTGCTGAAGACAAAGTCTGAAGACAAGTGCTGAAGACAAAGTCTGAAGACAAGTGCTGAAGACAAAGTCTGAAGACTAAGGTGCTGTTTGTTTCTGAAGAGGTAAAACGTCTGCAGTCTGCAGACCACATCTGCAGACATCTGTAGCAGAAGAGGTGGACCAAACGTCTGCAGTCTGCAAGAAAAAGACTGTTTGTTTTTAACATTTGCAATGTTATTGTTATTATTATTATTATTATTATTATTATTATTATTATTATTATTATTATTATTATTATAAAACAAATTCAACTACAAATAACTTTGTTATTGTACCCCACCCACACACTGCGAAACGGATCGCCCTCGGCGAACGATTTCCTCCGGCGAACGATTTCCTCTGGTGAAACGGTGAACGATTTCCTCCGACGAAGCGGTGAACGATTTCCTCCGGCGAAATGGATCGCCCTCCCCTCCGCACGCCGTACAATCGGTCAATTGTGTGTTGTAGGTGATTGTGGTCGACAGGTTCGCAGGTGTGGTTGTGGTCAATGGTATTCAATGGATGTTGTTCTGTTCTGTTCGGTTCTGATTGAGGGTCGATCGAGGTTGATTGGGGCTGGAGAGCTGTTTGAAGTCGGTCGATGGTGGGTTCGGGCTTCTATGGTGTCGGTCGATGGAGAGCTGATTGAGGGTCGGTCGGGCTTCATGATGTTTCTCAGAAGCTAAGAATGAATCGAGAAGATTGAAGAACAATAATCTGTGAATTCAGCTGTAAACGGATGAATCCTGGTTGAATTTGATAAACTGTTGATTTTTTCGGCGTTAAATTGTGAATTGTAGAGCAAAGTGATGAGAATTTAGATCCAAACGTAAATGAAGAAGATTTGAGGTTGAAGATGAAACTGGCTTGTGGTGAAGTTGATTAGCATTACCTTTAAGCTGCAATCTATTGTGTTCCTCTAGGTATAAGATTGGAGATATCAACGATGAATTGATGAAAATTAGAGCGATGAAACTGAAATGTGGGGTGTGGGCATTTGGGGGTTTAGGGTTGAAATGTGAAGAAGAGGTGAGAAGATTTCTGAAGACTTTAGTCCACCTCTTCTTGGAGAAGAGGTCACGCAGACCTTTTTTAATGAAACGTCTTCAGAAAAACAAACACTCTGCAGACCAGAAACATCTGCCCACCTCTTTTTGGCGCAGACAAAAGAGCTTCAGAAGCTCTTTTTCATAAAAACAAACACCACCTAAGCCTTCAGAGGTTGTCACAACAGCTGAAGTAGTACTCTTCAGTAGTTGTGATGGTTTCCTTTTTTCAGTAGTTGTCTTTTTCAGTTCAGTAGTTTGTTTTCAGTAGTTGTAGTATTAGTTAATACTTAGCTTCTTTTGTAAGAAGATGTCCTTAGCTGTTGTGGACATCTCGGTAGTTTAGTTAGTTTTAGATGTTTTTCTAAAACGGTTAGATGTCACTATCAAGTGACATCTGCTGACGTCACCTTACCTTTATAAAAGGAAGGTTGACCTAATTTGTATTAGCCGAAGATTGTGTATGAATGAATGCATTCTCTTTTGCAGAAATCTCTCTCTCTTTATAACCGTACTGTTTCATTGAATATCCTTTGTGTTCTTGTTTAAATTTCGTCTAATTTGTATACTATTCCGCTGCAAATCATAATCTAATTAATCAAACTAGATCTTAGATCCCTTCAAATGGTATCAGAGCCGGTTAATCATTGATCGATTTAACCATTGATCATTGAAACTGCTCTTTTGATATCTATGTTTGATCGAATTAGCAAATTTGCAAGAATTGGTTATAGAGTTTGATTTTCTGTTGCTTCCGGTGAATTAATTTGAGGTTCCTCATGTTTAAAACAGAGCTGTTGAGTTTTTGAGCTATATTTGTTAAAATTACATTGAATTGATTTGAATCTGTGAAAATGGCTACACCAACAAATGATCCACACAATACTGGCTCCTCAACAAAGCCTCCTATGCTTGTTAGGAGTGAGTATAACATATGGCAACGTTGAATGCTCCATCACCTGTCTGTGAAAATAGCCCAGGATGTTGGAAGTCTGTGGTTCATGGACCATACAAGCCTATAGTGAGTCTTCCGGAGAAGAATGAGATGGTTCTGAAGAAACCAGAATAGTATTCGGATGAGGATCTAAAACTGTTTGAAATTGATGCTAAAGCCCATGGAATTCTGGCCATGGCACTGCCTAATGAAATCTATTCAGGGCTTATGCATCATGAAACTGCTCATGACCTCTGGGTTGCTCTGAAGGAACAATTTGGAGGAACTGATGAGGTTTTGGCAAACACTAGAGAAATCCTTGCCCAGCAATATGAGACATTCTCTCATAGAAAGGGTGAGTCTCTGACTCAACAGTTTGAGCGATTTTCCTGTTTGATCTCTGAGTTGAAAATGGTTAAACAGGAATACTCAAATAGCCAGATGAACAACAGATTCCTCAGATCCCTGCCTGAGAGATGGGACACATATACTATTGTCCTTCACTACAGTACAAATCTAGACACTCTATCTCTCACCCAACTTCATGGGAAACTGTTGACATTTGAACAAGAGATAGAACAGAAAAGGAAATTGTCTTCATCTGGGAAGCTCACTGATGACTTTGTACCAGGAAATACTGCACTGGTCGGTCAGGAGTCAGAGTATGCTGCATAAGAAGGTTCATATGATGAGCATATAGATTTTTCTACAAACAGTGGAGAACATGCTTTTGTTGGTGTTGATAATTCAGGTGGTGTTAGTGATAATTTGTACTTTTTGATGGATGATTTGAAAGGAATTCCATATGATGATCTGGAAGAGATGGATATTTTGAGTCAAATGGAAATGATTAACATCAGATCTCAAAAGTTTTACAAAAGGACTGGTAGGAAATTTCCAGGTCTCTCTGGCAAAACCAAGGTTGGTTTTGACAAGAGCAAGTTGAGGTGTCACAAGTGCCATAGACTTGGACACTATGCAAGAGGTTTTAGATCATCTGGATCTAACTCATCTGCACCCTTTGTGACATTCCCAAGCAATAGCTCACAAAATAAAGGGCAACATTCCACCAGTTCTGGTCATCCATCACAAGTTCAATCATCTCCTGCATATTTTGTCACTCAAGGTCCTATGCCATATCCTTACCCCTGTTTTTACATGCCTCAGTCCAATCGGGTTCA
This sequence comes from Flaveria linearis, assembly GCA_024085815.1. Lineage (NCBI taxonomy): Eukaryota > Viridiplantae > Streptophyta > Magnoliopsida > Asterales > Asteraceae > Flaveria > Flaveria linearis. The sequence continues at coordinate 32,428,808 of CM044009.1, read as the reverse complement.
AGTACCCACAGCTCAACAAACACCTACCCTACCTGAGCCTGAATCATCTCAATCACATCAACAATCTCAATCTTAACCACAACATAGCTTTTTCACCCCTGGAGTTGTTGACTGGAGCAGTTTACCAGATGATATTTCTGGTTATCATGAACAACTGTTTCCTGGTGCTGGTCAACATGGTGGTGAAAATCCTTTTGGAAATCTTGCTCTTATGGCCTTGGAGACTACTGATGGATCATCCTCAAATGCTTCAACATCACAGGTATCATAGATATCTTCAGAGGCAAAAGCCAAGTTGTGTTCTGAGTCATGCATAGCCATATTTGCATCAATTAGAGAAGCAAATGTAGCTTTAATCAATAAAAATCTTGAGCTAGAGAGAGTAATTTCCAAAAGAAACGCTGAGTTTGAGTCTGTTTTAAATGAAAAGAATGATGAGATTTCCAAATTAAAATGTCAAATCACTGATAACAAGGCAAAGGAAGAGGTTATGTTAGAGAAATATAAGGACCTCAAAGAAACAATTGCAGATACCCAAGTAGAGTGTGAACGCTGGGTAACATCATGGAAGGGGTTTGAGATGCTTCTCAACAAACAAACAACTTCAAATGTGAAGTTTGGGATTGGTTATAATCGTATTGCTCCTCCTACAGATTTTACTCCCAAATTATAAGTAGAATCTGAAGAAGAAAGCAATGACCAATCCACATCATCATGTGATTCACCTTCTGATAATGCACCAAAATCAGAGGATGAAGTCAGCATTAGCACCCCAGAAAACCAATCAGCTGATATTGAAACAGTTGATGGTTCCAATGCTGACAAACACATGATTAGGAAAGAGTTGATCACCTCAGGTCTTGCCTCATAAAGTACTCAAAGTACTGAAGGGCAAGTCACAACACCTGAAGAACAAACCCAAATCACTGAAATCAAAAAGGGTTTGAAAACTGCTAAAGAGTCTATCAGGACGTCCAAAAGTACTGATAGAAAACTGCTGAGGAACAAATCTTCAGTAGTTAAGAATCCGTCAGTACTTAACATAAGTACTGAAAGGAAGAAAGTACTGAAGAACAAATCTTCAGTAGTTTCATCTTCTTTAGAAGTTGATCAACTGAAGATGAAGAAAAAGCCATGTGAAATATGTGGCTTATTCAATCATCTCACTGATGACTGCTGGTACAGAAAGGGTTCAAAACTCAACAAAGATAAGAACATTAAAAGAAAATTAACAAAATGAAAAATGGGTTTGAAACCAAGTTTGTACCAGCGGCATCTCAACCTGAAAACCCAAAATCTTTAAAGAAATCCAAAAAGAAGGAAGGGGTTGATCAGGAAACAGCTGAAGGAAAACACCAGACTAAGTCAGTGCATTCCAAAAGTGAGAAAATGGTGCAACACAGGAATCAATCAAAGACAAGAACGGAGTGTCTGATGAACTGAAGGCTTTAGCAAACAATCAGACACAACTTGTTATGATGGTTCAATATCTATTGGGGAGAGTCAACCAAATAGATGTTCCTGTGCTTAAACCATAGAAAAGGAGACCCAAACCAAAATCAAAGGAATCCTTTTCTGCACCATCTCCATCACCACAGGCTGTTAATAATGACAAACCAGTTAGTGCAAAATCTATTGATGAGAACAGACCCAAAACCAAAATGGTTTGGGTCTCAAAAACTAACTGGTTTCGTTTGACAAATGCAGGGATCTTCAGCACGCCAAAGAAGCATCTGGTATGTTGACAGTGGAGGATCTATGCATATGACAGGGAGCAGCTCTCTTCTTAATGACTACTCTCAAGGAAAGAAGGGATTTGTTTCTTTTGGTAATGATACAAAGGTTACATCATTGGCAAAGGCTTTGTTTCAAATGGTGAAATAAGGTTTGATGATGTCAACCATGTGGAGAATCTCAAGTACAATCTCTTGAGTGTCAGTCAGATGTGTGACAAAGGTCATGTTGCCCTTTTCACTAGCCAGAACTGTAGGATTCTGTCTTCCAAAGTTCTGAGTCTGATTGACAAGGTAGTGGATGAACATACTCTCCTGAAGGCCAACAGGACAGGAAGAGTATATGCCTTAGATTTATCAAAGAAACTTGATCTAAAAGGGCATCCTTGCCTGTTCTCCAAGGCCTCTCCTCAGGAATCTAAACTATGGCACAAAACGCTTGGTCATGTGAATCTTAAAAACATGAGCCAGCTGATCTATCATGGTTTAGTGAGAGGATTGCCAATGAAGGAGTTAAAACGTGATGACAACTGCTCTTCTTGTTTGAAAGGGAAGCAACACAAAGTATCATTTCCTCCAATAGAAGAGCCAAAGTCCACTGCCTGCTTGCAATTACCGCATATGGACCTTTTTGGTCCTGTAAGAGTGATGAGCAAGGCAAAGAAGAAATACTGTCTGGTAATTGTGGATTATTACTCCAGATTTGTATGGACTTTCTTTTTGCATTCAAAAGATGAAGCTGCACAAGCCATTATATACTTTGTATTGCATGTTGAAAAAAATATTCCCTTCCAGTCAAGTGTGTGAGTAGTGATAATGGCACAGAATTTAGAAATCACACACTTGATGAATTCTACTTGTCCAAGGGAATCAAGAGGCAGTATAGCATTCCAAGAACTCCCGAACAAAATGGAGTGGTGGAAAGAAAGAACATGACACTTATTGAAGCTGCTAGGTCAATGTTGGCTGATTCTGGTTTGCCACTGACCTTTTGGGCTGAAGCTGTCAACACAGCTTGCTATGTGCAAAATAGAGTCTTAGTAAATCAGAGGCTGATGAAGACTCCTTGTGAAGTGTTACATCATTTGGCCCCTCTGATTTCATTCTTTAGAGCATTTGGGTGTCCCTGTTACATTCTTAACACAAATAATCCACTTCAGAAGTTTGAATCAAAGGTGGATGCAGGGTACTTTGTTGGATATTCATCTACTTGCAAGGCATACCGAGTTTTCAACTGCAGAACAAAGATAGTGGAAGAGACTTTGCATGTGAAGTTCAATGAATCTCCAAAAGACAAAATTACCCAAAACCCTGTGGAGCTATTTGATTTGGACATACTGCAATATGTTCCTTATCAGTCTCCAGCTGTTGCAATTCCTGCAAACGGTTCTCCACCTGGTGGTGCTGATGATGATGATGACAGTACTCACCTTTTCAAGTTTAGTGCTCAACTGCCTAAGTCATCTAAACCTGATGTTCCTATAGCTTCAGCAGCTCCATCCACAACAAATGCTGAAGAGATCTCTGCATCATCTACTTCGTTTGAATTACCATCTCCTTCATGGTTTCAAGAGTCTGCATCTACATCTGTTGCTGCTGAATCTCCTGCAAACACTTGCACGGATCTTATTGTCAATCAAGAGCTCAAGAATCACCTAATGTCTCAAATCATTGGTGATATCAATGTTGGAGTTTCAACCAGAAGTCAATTGTCCAATTTCTGCTTCTATGCTCTCTTCATCAGTCAGCAAGAGCCAAAGAATTATCATATTGCATTAAGGGACAATGGATGGGTTGAAGCCATGCAACTTGAACTTCTTTAGTTTAAAAAGCAGCAAGTGTGGGAGCTGGTTCCTCTACCCCAAGGTAAGTGTGCAATAGGCACTAAATGGATGTTTAGGAATAAAACTGATAAAAAAGGTCAAATTGTCAAGAACAAGGCCAGACTGGTTGTACAGGGGTTTGCACAAGAAGAAGGTATTGATTATGATGAAACCTTTGCCCCTGTAGCCAGATTGGAGGCAATCAGATTGTTCTTAGCTTATGCTGCTTTCCACAATCTTAAAGTTTTTCAAATGGATATCAAAATTGTATTTTTATATGGTAAAATAAAAGAAGAGGTTTATGTGTGTCAACCACCAGGTTTTGAGGATAATAAACATCCAGATTGAGTGTATAAGCTTGATAAGGCTCTGTATGGGTTAAAACAAGCTCCTAGAGCATGGTATGAAACACTGTCTAATTTTCTTCTTCAAAATAATTTCATTAGAGGCTCCATAGATAAAACTTTATTCATAAAGAAAGTAGACAGCATAAGCTACTTGTTCAAATTTATGTTGATGATATTATTTTTGCATCCTTTGATCCACAGTTGTGTGATGCATTTACAAAACTGATGCAACAAAAGTTTGAAATGAGTGCCATGGGAGAATTACAGTTCTTTCTGGGTTTGCAAATCAAACAAAGAACTGATGGAACTTTCATTCATCAGTCAAAGTATACAAAAGATCTTTTGAAAAAGTTTGATCTACAAAACCGTAAGCCCTGTTCTACTCCCATGAGCACCACCACACAACTGGATGTTGATCAGAAAGGTAAAGCGGTTGATGAAACCCTTTACAGATGTATGATTGGTTCCTTGATGTACCTCACAGCTTCTAGACCAGACAATATGTTTGTAACTTGTGTCTGTGTTATATTTCAGGCTGCACCTACAGAATCCCATTTGATTGCAGTCAAAAGGATCTTTAGATACTTGCAAAGAACTCAATCTCTAGGACTTTGGTATTCCACTGGGCACTCTTGCAAATTGGTTGCTTTCTCTGATAGTGACTATGCAGGATGTAAAGTAACCAGAAAATCAACTTTTGGTGGATGCCAATTTCTAGGCAATTGTTTGGTTTCTTGGCAGAGTAAGAAACAAACTTCAGTTGCTACATCCACTGCTGAAGCAGAGTACATTGCTGCTGCAAGTTGTACATCTCTGGTACTCTGGCTTCAGAATCAATTACTGGATTATGGCATTACAGAGACTAAGACTCCATTATTGATGGACAGTGCTTCAGCTCTTTGTATTGTTAAGAATCCTATCCAGCATTCTAAGACCAAACACATTGAGATCAGACATCATTTCATCAGAGATTGCTATGAAAAAGGTCTGATTGATCCAAAGTTTGTTCCTAGTGCTGATGAGCTTGTAGATATATTTACTAAGCCTTTGGATAGTGCAACTTTTCAAAATCTTGTGCTAAGGCTTGGTATGCTGCAGCTAGAATAAATTGACTAATACTATACTCTCAGATCACAATTACTGATGAGTATTAGTATACAAAAGTCAAAATTAAGTACTGATGAGTTATTTTGTCTTCAATACTTTTTAACTACTGAAGTGATAAAAAGACTGAAGACTAAAATACTTAAAAGTAATGAAGTACATTATTTGTTAAAAAGAACTGATGTAGTTACAACTACTGATGTTGTTATAACTACTGATGCCTATTTTTAACCAATAAGTACTACAGAACAAATTTGTCCAAAAGTACTGATGTGTAACCCTGCACATAAGTACTGAAGACAATATTTATTCACAAGTTCTGAAGAATATTTATTCCAAAAAGATCTACTGCACAAATGTTCAGAAGAGCTGATGAATAAATATTCCAAAGAACTGATGATGAATGAAATGTCTGAAAATCAGACAAAGTCTGATGAGTAAATGTTAAGGTCAGAATGAAACAACTGAAATCTGTGAACTGACGACAACAACTGATGAGTAACTTTACTCTTCAGCTGTTTTAAACAACTGCTGTTTCATTTCAAAACAACTGAAGCCAAAACCAAGTCTTCAGTAGTTTTCAACTACTGATGATTAACACCAAGTCTTCAATCGTTTACAACATCTGAAGGTTAAAACCATGTCTTTAGTCGTTTCAAACAACTGATGACCAACACCAAAACCTTCAGTTGTTTTCCATCAGCCTTTTCATAATCTATAAATACCAAACCATAACCTCAGAACTTTACATTTCCCAACCGTTATTATTCAAAATTCTCAGACCTTCCCTCCTGCATTAATGGCGACCATGCAACTCAAACCACGCCATAACTGTGTAGCCTACCTCACAAAATCAGCTTTCTGGCACAAGTTCGATGACGCCATCGATCTGATGGTTGAATCCCCATACCAAACGGCCTTTCTTTGAATCCAACCATATACGCCGAATCCCTACAACAATTCTGGACAAACGTCGCCCTCACAACTGGTGAGTATGATGCCAAGATCACTCTCCAGTCGTTTGTCAACCAAAAGAAGGTGGTCGTCACTTCTAACATTATTCGGCAAACCCTAAATCTAAATGATGCCACCTTCATCACCGAATATCCTAAGGGCACAACCGACTTATCCTTCGCCCATCATGGATATGAAGGTGACCTAAGTGCTACCACAATCTTGAAGAAGCACTTCCATCACCCTGAACGCCTAATCTTTCACATGGTCAATGTTTGCCTTGCCCCCAAGACCTCCTCATGGGATCAAATGTCATCCAAGTGGCAACAGGTATTGTATTCTATTCTTGAACGCCAAAGCTTAAATTTTTCTGAAATTATCTTTTTAGAATTAAAAGAAATGGCTTTGAAACCTGTGGCTAATAGATGGATCTTATATCCATGGTTTCTTATGGATATTATTGAAAATCAACTAAAATCTGAGGGCCTTGTTGGCCTAGGAGTCCCTGCTGTGGCAGTCTTGCCTGAAGTATACTCCGGGCACAACTCGAACACACAACTAAAAGAGGCTGCCAAGCTGCTAAAACCCAAGCAGCGGGAACCCACAACCTCATCCTCCAAATCCAAAGTCCACACCAAGCCAAAATCTAAAACACCCAAAAAGGCTACTCAGGGAGTTGAGTCCCCTGAGGATGCCCCTGCAGCACCAAGGCAGGAAGAAACTACTGGTAGTAATCCACCAACCACAGCCGCTCAGGAATCCTCTTAAAAGGATCCTAAAGCAACCATTTCAGGGGATGACACATCACTGGAACCTCTCTCATTTGAGAAGGTTGCCATTGAAGATCACCATTCACCCCAGGTGCAAACTGCTTCACACCTATCTCCCACTGCAGCCACCCCATAAAGCCCAACATTTATAATTGCAGAAGTGCTGACTCAGCTCAACACTCCACCCTCTCCCCAGGCACCTATTACTACTGGGAAAACCTCAACCATTGAGGGGGAGGATTCTAGTGTTGCTGATAGCCACAACACAGGGATTACACAGTTCAATCTCCCCGTGTGGAGGAGGAGATTAGAACTTCTGCTGAGGCTGCCACTTCTCCTGATTCAGCACATGAACAGGATGCAATTGGTAACATCTCTAAGACCTCACCAGAGGCAACTGCCGATGTAGGACAAAATCCTGAGGCAGGAAGTCCCCAGTACCAAGATTAAGGGGCACATATGAATACTGATCCACACTCAGTACATGTTCATCCTGATGAAATCAGGAGGTCAGATGAATCAGCACCCACTGATGATGACCTGGGCTTTTTCTTTGATGTTCTAGCCCATAACACAATTCTTGAGGCTGAGGTAAGTAGACTACAAGAACTACATGCCAAAATGTCTCAAGACTCAAGACCATCTGCCCAAATTCACCCACAGATGGCACCTTCTTCTGAAGGTCTCCCAAACACTGAGCCACTCTTCATAAATCAACTACCAGCCTCTGCTTCTGGCACCATTTCTCAGGGACAGAACCCCTCTGAGCAAATGGTTGCTATCTTTAAATCTTCCTTGCCTCTCATCACTCCCATTATCACTGATATTGTGCATCAAGCCCTTGATGAGAGGCTCTCCTTAAATATACAAACCCTGGTTGATGATGCAGTTTCTAAAAGGCTTTCTGACATTCAAACCCTGAACCCAATGCAACCAAAAAGGGGGAGTCGAAGTCAGTGAAAGCAGCTAAAAGGAAGTGAGGTGAAGAGGAACAAGAGAATGAGAAAGAACAAGAGAAGGGGAAAGAAGAAGAAAAAGAAAAGGAGGAGGTGAAAGAAAAAGAAAAGGAGAGGGAGGAGGAAAAAGAAAAAGACTTTCATGTCATATACAAGAAGAGGAAGGGTGTTGAGAAGTCTTCTGAGAAAAAGTTGGATGACATGATCAAAGAAGCTGATGAGCATCATAGCAGATCAATGGATAAAATCATTGATCAGCTATTCAGACAAGGGTTTGATACAGCTAAGCTGGATTCTGAGATCAGAAGGCTGGAGATACAAGAGATCGAGTATAGATGGGCTAGTTACAGTGAGAAAGAACAGGGGAGATTGGAAGCCATGGTCAGATTCATATCAAAATATTTGGGGAGATCAATCCTTGAGGTGAAATCATGGACCAGGGACAGTATTTTGGAGATAACCAACCAAATCTGTTCGTCTGAAGTATTTACAAAGGGATTGATCATAGAAGCCCTTAATAAAGCTGGTGCTAGGAAGAGGACTGATCTAGCAAAGGACTCCAAAGCCTCACTTGCAACCAAGATGCTAGAGCAGACTGTAAAATCTCCCACACCAAAACAACCAACATCACAACCCACAAAACCAACTCCTTTACCCAAAAAGCCAACTCAAGCACCTGCCAGTGATGCACCCAAGAGGAAGAGAAGGGTGTTGAGGCTTCAAGAAGAAGAAGAATAAGTTGATGATGAGGAAGACAGGCTGCCCATTTCACTGTTATTAAGATGCCTGAGCCTAGGAGTCAACCAACAACAATCACACCTGACATCCAGAGGCAAATGGTAAAAGTTAAGCTGAAAGAAGAAGAACAGCACAAACAGCATGATGAGCAGCTGTTGAGCCTAATTGATAAAGACTTTCCTCAGACCACATCAATACAATCAATGAGGAAACATGCTCAGAGGTTGTACGCTCTCAGATTCACCTTTCAATATCAGAAGGAGAGAGTGAGAATTTGGCCTAATCCCAGGGGTGAGTCATAGAATTCACAAGAAGAACATTCCAAATAGATACGATGGCCAAGTAAAGAAGATTGTAGATACAGTGATCATGCTGGCCATTGTAGTATCACCCTGCGAAATCCTAGAAGACTTCAAGAAAGCCTACAAAGCTAATCTTTCCCCCCAAAAGTTACTAGAAAACAAAATAGTGAAAAGGGGTTAATTTACAAGAGGCTTGAAGAGGTCAGGAGCTATGAACTCTAGTTGTTACTTGAGGGTAATCACCCTGATGAGTTTGCTTATAGAGAAATAACAACTGTGGAGTTAAAGAATTGGAAACAGGTCAAATATCTTTCTTAATATTATGGGCCAGAGTTCTTTTTTAAAGGAACAGCTGAAGATCTCACTCTGGAAGAACAAGTTTCTTGAGGCCTATGTAAGAGAGTCTTACTGACTCATTGTGGGGAAGTAGGTTTCATGGATGGGGTAGCAACTCTGTGTCCAATTCCCCAAGACAGAGTTCCCATCCATCTTTTGCCAATCAGATCTACTGAAACCTCTTCCCAGGCCTGTGCTTAATCTGGTCATTTCTGAGCTGATCCAGAAGAAAAAGACTATCTTTTTGCCTAATAAGTGGGACACAAATAATCTTAAAGGTTTTGGCTGCATTGGTTCAGGGGGAGTTTATTGGACCAAAAGAACTAATGAGCCGGATCAGAAAACCTTTAAGTCCCACAGACATCATAACAACTGAAGAAGACTACATCAGCTGAAGACAAAGTCTGAAGACAAGTGCTGAAGACAAAGTCTGAAGACAAGTGCTGAAGACAAAGTCTGAAGACAAGTGCTGAAGACAAAGTCTGAAGACAAGTGCTGAAGACAAAGTCTGAAGACTAAGCCTTCAGAGGTTGTCACAACAGCTAAAGTAGTACTCTTCAGTAGTTGTGATGGTTTCCATTTTTCAGTAGTTGTCTTTTTCAGTTCAGTAGTTTGTTTTCAGTAGTTGTAGTATTAGTTAATACTTAGCTTCTTTTGTAAGAAGATGTCCTCAGCTGTTGTGGACATCTTTAGTAGTTTAGTTAGTTTTTGTTGTTTTTGTAAAACGGTTATATATCACTATCAAGTAACATTGCTGACGTCACCTTACCTTTATAAAAGGAAGGTTGACCTAATTTGTATTAGCCGAAGCTTGTGTATGAATGAATACATTCTCTTTTGTAGAAATCTCTCTCTCTCTCTATAACCGTACTGTTTCATTGAATATCCTTTGTGTTCTTGTTTAAATTTCGTCTAATTCGTATACTATTCCGCTGCAAATCATAATCTAATTAATCAAACTAGATCTTAGATCCCTTCAGCGAGTGAGTGTTGTGTCATGTCTGAATGGCGATTCGTACGAATGAAGGTTGATTCGTACGAATGAAGGTTGATTCATGCGAATGAAGGTTGATTCGTGTTAATGAATGTTGAGTCGTGCGACTGAAGGTTGTATGTGTGTGAATGCATTCTTGTGTGTAGTATGTGTAGGTCGTGTAATGTTAAAGTAATATCGATACAGTTACCATTGCTAATGACATTATTGATATTAACATTATGATTATTACTAATATTATCACAAATATAATCAATGTTAACATTTTTAAGATTATCAAGACTATTATTAGTAACTACTAATATCCTTATTACTCTTATCAACATAACCATTTTATCATACTAAGTACACCTTTAGTAACAATGAAATTACACTAATATCATTATCAATGGTGTCGATTCTGTTGGATCTTATATGCCTAAGACACATATAAGATTGATGTGGTTAGTACGTTATGATCCAAGTCAGGTCATACCCAATAACAAGCCGAACAAACACCAAATAAACATTTATTTGTTGATAAGATCATACAATAAATGTTGACACCTATTTAGAAAATTGTTTTCTAAATATAACTTGTGTGATAGAACAAAATTATATGTGGATAATTTGTTCATGAGATAATTTTATTTGTTTCATTATTTAAGTTGGTTAAATAATGACATATAAAATGTGTTATGTTATAAAATTAAACTAGGCTTAAATTTTATAATTTTAATGATTTGAAGAGTGTGTGATTTTATAAAAAAACAAATGGGTGGGAAACCCATTTGAAGACCAAAAAAATGGCCGCCCTTGGCCTTGGGAAACATCCATATCATGTCTTGTTTCTTGCAAGTCTTTACCATTCCAACACTCTTCTATCATTAGACTCTCTCACACTCTCTCTCACACACACAAGAAACTCCCTTTTCTCTCTTCTTCCTTGGCTGAAAATTGGGTTTTTGAAGCTGAAAATTCAGCCCTGGTTCAACAAGATTCGGATCTTCAAGAGAAGAAGGAAGTTGGTGTTGCATCCTAACAAGCAAGGTGTTTGAAGAACTTGTGGGTATCATGGTTTTGAGGTCTTCTCCTTTGAAGGCTAGCCACTCAAAACATCATCATCTTCATCCACTTTCGACCTTGTTTTTGCTGCTGAAAGGTAGTTTATGGCAGCTTGTTTATGGCTGTCCATAAGTTGTGTTTTGTGTTATCATAGCTAGCATCATTCACATATTAAAGATTCTTTTGTTCTTGGGTTTGTTTATAACTTATAACATCAATATAAAACCTGAAATTTCAGATTATAAACCATGTTATAATGTTCACTTCCGCTGCGTTTTTCAGAAAGTTTAAGAGGTTAAACTTTGATTTTATCTTCTAACAAACCCAACAATGGCATCTAGAGCCGGTTATGTGGATAGCTAGCTTGTTTTTGTCTTTTAAAAATTCGTTTTTGGACTTTAAAACCCCTTTTAGGGGCTGCTATGTTCTTGTATGTTGAGTCCCCAAACTTTCAAGGTTATATCACACATGCTTGTGATTAAACCTTGAAAGATATGTATGTATATTGTTTGGACAATGTTTAAAACCCAAAATTTTAGTTTATGTTGGCTGAAATTTCGTGGTTTTAGTGGGGTTTCATTATATTTTTGGATGATATGATCATTGGTTGTTAGCGTGCATAACCTAGCCTTTGGCCTCATGTTATTTGGATGATTGGAATGGTTGTTTTATTCATTCAATTGGGTTGTAATGTTTATGTTTATTATTTGGGTTGTAATTATTTATTCATTTGGTTATGTAATAAATAGATTAGATGCATTTCTTTTATTAGAAAAAATGTATTAGGATACAATTTTGTAAAAGGAAGTTGCACAAGATGAAGACCTTGAAGTATTTGGATATGGATTCAAGTGGGAGTCCATGGACACATATAATGTGTCATTACAAACCCTTAGGAAAGACCTTATGACAACACTTGTGATGGCAAACAAGTGTTGTCAACTTAGTGGCTATGGTTATGCTTGTTTGAATGTTTGTTGTTTGATTGTTTGGTTGATATTTGGACATACATTACAAACTCATTAACAAACTTAACAAGCTGAAAATTGATGGTTCTTTATCATTAAGTGGTTAATAAAAGGTTATTAAAAGGATTAATGGTTTTAATAAAAGAGGTTTTTTAAAAGTGAACCATAGGGTACCTTGTATTTGAAAGCATGCAAATATAAGGTACATAGAGTTTTCTAAACTAGAATTAAGAAATCTATAAATATTTTAAAACAAGTTTAACACCGTCCTTTTGCACAACGCTTGAGTCACTTGGAAACTCTCAATGGGATAAAGGTCACCTATCCATTTTGAGGGAACTTGTGATTTGAGGTGGGGATACCACATTTGTGGGATAAAGATCACCTAACCACCTATGTTGGAAGACTCACATGTATGTGCAAGTAGGGTAACTTGATTTGCAAACCATGTTAAATGGATCATCTACAATATGGCTTCCAAATGGTGTTGATGGGGTTAATATGCAGACTTTACATATGATGTTTAAAGTCGATCCCATACCTCTAGAAGTTGCAAATGGTTGCAACCGTCAATCGTTGACCACCTTATTAATTTAAATCGTGGCATAAAGGTCACCTAACCACAATTTAAATGTAATGTTGCGTTCTAGATTTTAATATGAAAATGACCTTAAAAGGTATTAATTATTAAAAATAGCAATATCAAAAATACTAAAATAGATCTTTGTTAAATTTTGTAGATGGCTACCAATAATGATAATCATGATAACTCATCAACGTCCACCCAATCTTTAAGAGTGATTCTCCAAAAGGAGCGTCTAAATCATAACAATTTCATTGATTGGTATCGAAACGTGAGAATTGTTCTCAAGCAAGAGAGACGATCGTATGTTATAGATGACCCTATCCCCGATCAACCTACTGAGGATGATGAGGAGGCCTATAACGATTGGCTAAAATACACGGAGGACTCCGTCCAAGTGTCTTGTCTCATGCTAGCGAGCATGACTCTGCATCTCCAAAAGGAGTATGAACATCACGGAGCTTATGACATGATAACCCAGCTAAAGGAAACGTTCTAACAGCAAGCAAGGGTTGAGCGCTTCGAAACGGTTCGAGCACTCCATGCATGTCGTATGGACGACAACCAATCGGTTTCATCTTATGTACTTAAGATGAAAAGTCACATTAACCGCCTCGAAAGGCTTAATTGTCCCGTCTCGAAGGAATTGGGCACGGATTTGATCCTCAATGGCCTTACCAAGAAATTCAAGACATTCGTGTTGAATTACAACATGAATGCCTGGGACAAAAGCATTGGTGAGCTTCACTCAATGCTCAAAACAGCCTAGGCGGCCATGGGTAAAATGGTTTTACCCGTTCTCACCATCAATGAAGGTGGGAACAAGAAAAGGCCTTTTCCCGCACCCAAGGCAGAGGTTGCCAAGGGAAAGGGACCCGTTTGGGGAAAGGGGAAAGGGGTGGCAAGGGTGCCACCCAAACCACAAGAGAAGAAGCAAAAGGTTGCTACAAATGACCCATGCTTCAAGTGTGGGGAGATTGGACATTGGGCAAGGAATTGTCCTGTCCATCTCCAAGAGTTGAAAGCAAAGAGGGATGCCGGGCAAACCTCAGGTACAATATACATGATTCATATTGATTTAAACATAATATCCTCTAACACATGGGTATTAGATACCGGATGTGGAACTCACATTTGCAATTTGTTGCAGGGGTTCAAAAGAAGTAGCAACTTCAACAAAGGGGATGTTAGCCTCTACATGGGCAATGGGGCTAAAGTTCAAGTTGAAGCCCGTGGTGACTACATCTTGAAACTTCTAAATGGTTTGGAAGTAATTTTGAACAATGTTTTGTATGCTCCTAGTTTGACTAGGAACATTATATATGTAGCCCTATTAAATCATTTTGGATATGTATTATCATTTATTGGAAATGAAATCCATGTTACCATGAATGACATGTTTTATTTTAAAGCTATTCCCATCAATGATATCTATGAATTGGTTCGTGAAAATACATTGAATGATAGCTTATTGTACCAAACTAATACCAAGAAGCTCAAATCGGATTTGAGTGACACCTACCTTTGGCATTGCCGTCTTGGTCATAAAAACAAGAAAATAATAAAAACACTACAAAACATTGGTCTTTTAAAAACAAGTGAATGTGATTCATTTGATGTATGTGAGTCTTGTTTACAAGGTGAAATGACCAAAAGACCTTTTAGAGGCAAAGGCGAAAGGGCAAAGGATTTATTAGGTATCATACATTCGGATGTATGCGGTCCTTTTAAACCTATGACTAGGTACAATGAAAGATACTTCATTACCTTTACTGATGACTATAGTCGATATGGGTATGTGTACTTGTTAAGACACAAAGATGAAGCTTTTGAAATGTTCAAGATCTTTCAAAAGGAAGTACAAAATCAACTCAATAAGTCAATTAAAATTCTTCGCACCGATAGAGGAGGTGAATACCTCAATGATGCTTTTAGGGACCATCTTAGAAGTTGTGGGATTATCTCACAACTATCTCCACCGGGATCACCACAACATAATGGCGTGTCCGAGCGGAGAAATTGAACTCTATTGGATATGGTTCGATCTATGATGGCTAGAAGCTCATTACCTCTATCATTTTGGGGTTTTTCTCTGCTCTCTGCGGCCCGTATTTTAAATATGGCCCCAACGAAGAAAGTGGAAACGACACCTTTTGAAATATGGCATGGAAGGGTTCCATCGCTTTCATATTTAAAAGTATGGGGTTGTGAGGGTTATGTTAAGACTCCCAACTCAAACAAACTAGAAGGTCGTTCCACTAAGTGTATCTTCCTTGGATATCCTAGAGATTCTATGGGATACTATTTCTATGATCCATTGGAACAAAAGGAATTTGTTGCCAGAAAAGCTGAGTTCTTAGAAGCTAAGTTCCTTATGGAAGGAACTAGCAGTAGAACTGTGGATCTTGAGGAGGATCAAGAACCACAAACCGATACACGTTTGGTTGACACTGGCACTCAACATGAGAATGTTGAGAATGATCAAGTGGTTGATCAAAACACACAAAACGTTCGCAGATCTGGTGGAATTAGTAATCCACCTGAAAGATATGGATTTTTCGTTGATGGATGCTATGTGGTAGATTCTGATGAATCAACCATCTATCGTGATGCAATGTCCAATTTGGATTGTGACAAATGGCTTGAAGCCATGAATGTTGAGATGCAATCCATGTATGACAATCAAGTATGGGACTTGGTTGTACCACCTCTTAACTCCAAAATAGTTGGAAGTAAGTGGGTTTTCAAGAAGAAAACCGATATGCATGGAAACTTGGATACTTATAAAGCTAGACTTGTAGCAAAGGGTTTCACTCAAACTCGAGGGGTTGATTATGATGAAACCTTCTCACCTGTTACGATGCTAAAGTCTATAAGGATATTGTTTGCCATAGCTGCTCATTATGATTATGAGATTTGGCAAATGGATGTCAAAACCGCTTTCCTAAATGGATATCTTGAGGAAGATGTCTATATGGTTCAGCCTGAAGGTTTTGTCGATCCAAAACATCCTAATAAAGTATGCAAGTAAAAGAAGTCAATCTATGGATTGAAACAAGCATCAAGAAGTTGGAATCACCGTTTTGATGAAGAAGTAATTAAATTAGGATTCATCAAGAACGCTGATGAAGCTTGTGTTTATAAGAAAGCTAGTGGGAGCATCATCACTTTCCTAGTATTGTATGTTGTTGACATACTACTATTTAGAAATGACATTCCAACCTTGGAAGGTGTAAAAACCTAGCTTGGAAGTTGTTTTTCCATCAAGGATCTTGGTGAAGCCGCCTATATTCTGGGAATAAAGATCTATAGGGATAGATCAAGGTGGTTGATTGGTTTAAATCAAAGTGCATACATTGATAAAATCTTGAAAAGGTTCAAGATAGAGAACTCTAAGAAAGGTACGGTACCTATTCAAAGAGGAACGATATTGAGTACGACTCAATGTCCAAGATCAAAGGATGAGCAAGATAAAATGAAGGCAATCCCATACGCATCTGCTATTGGATCCATCATGTATGTAATGATATGCACTCTGCCGAACGTTTCATGCGCCATAAGCATGACAAGCCGATACCAGCAATATCCTGGAAACAGTCATTGGATGACTGTTAAGAACATACTTAAGTACCTAAGGAGGACTAAAGATATGTTCCTAATCTATGGATCTGGTGATGAGGAACTCGTTGTAAAAGGTTACACGGATGCGAGTTTCCAAACCGATCGTGATGATTCACGATCACAATCGGGATACATTTTCATTCTGAATGGAGGAGCGGTCTCTTGGAAGAGCTCTAAACAGGATGTGGTGGCCTTATCAACGACAGAATCTGAATACGTCGCCGCCTCACTGGCAGCTCAAGAAGCTGCATGGTTGAAGAAATTCGTTGCCGATCTAGGGGTTGTCCCTTCCATTCAGGACCCCCTAGAGATCTTTTGTGATAACGAGGGTGCGATTGCTCAAATCAAGGAACCTCGTGCTCATCAAAAGACTAGGCACATTGAGCGGAGATTCAACTACATACGTGATGAAGTTGAAAAAGGAAAGATATGTATTCACAAAGTTCACACGGCTCAAAACATTGCGGATCCTCTCACGAAGCTCCTTGAAAAGGCAAAGCATGAAGGTCATACTTGTGCCATGGGACTTCGATATTCTAGTGATTGGATTTGATTTGTAAATTTTGTATTTGGATATGTGAAACTCTTTGTTATTTGAATAAACTTATTTGGTTATAGTGTTTCATTTAATGTTCCAATTTAGCATGTTTAATCCATGAGTAAATTGTTTACTCTAAATGTCCGTAGTCGTTCAGACTTGTGGGAACAAGTGTGAGGGTAAGATTATTATGAACTTGGATTGGTTGATATTCATAAGGATGAATATAGAGCAATGGAATCTACAAAACTTCATAGATATTTGTGGGATGCAAATATTGGACTGACCTGCATCTCAAACATTACTACATGGAATCTTCCTGATTGATCATAAGTAATTTTGAGTAAAGGCGAACATCATTTGGTATCCTCTGATCTGAGATACATATTAGGTCTTGATATTTACCAAATATTATACTTTGGCTTAGTTCTTCGCTATTCTGAAATATGGCAGTACATAAGTCTGAGTTCAGGTATGATATAAGGTAATTGTGAGAGACGTATGTAGTCAAGATGGGATTTGTCCCTCTTATTCATTGAGAGTAAGATGCCTAAGGCCTGATAAAGTTAAATCAATGGAGAATGATGACTCTGTGTCTCTAGGATTTAACATGACATCTGTGACAAAAGGATAGATGATTGATTCACCTAAAACATTTCAAGTATGGTACTTGAAGAGGATGAAGTCATTGAATGGCACTTAGTCATACGTATTAAGGGTAGTAAACTGTTGTTAGGCGGTATTTACTGCTAGCATCAATCTTCTATGAATCTTGTGCAAGTGGAAGATTGTTGGATCTTATATGCCCAAGACACATATAAGATTGATGTGGTTAGTACGTTATGATCCAAGTCAGGTCATACCCAATAACAAGCCGAACAAACACTAAATAAACATTTATTTGTTGATAAGATCATACAATAAATGCTGACACCTATTTAGAAAATTGTTTTCTAAATATTACTTGTGTGATAGAACAAAATTATATGTGGATAATTTTTTCATGAGATAATTTTATTTGTTTCATTATTTAAGTTGGTTAAATAATGACATATAAAATGTGTTATGTTATAAAATTAAACTAGGCTTAAATTTTATAATTTTAATGATTTGAAGAGTGTGTGATTTTATAAAAAAACAAATGGGTGGGAAACCCATTTGAAGACCAAAAAAACGACCGCCCTTGGCCTTGGGAAACATCCATATCATGTCTTGTTTCTTGCAAGTCTTTACCATTCCAACACTCTTCTATCATTAGCTCTCTCACACTCTCTCTCACACACACAAGAAACTCCCTTTTCTCTCTTCTTCCTTGGCTGAAAATTAGGTTTTTGAAGCTGAAAATTCAGCCCTGGTTCAACAAGATTCGGATCTTTAAGAGAAGAAGGAAGTTGGTGTTGCATCCTAACAAGCAAGGTGTTTGAAGAGCTTGTGGTATCATGGTTTTGAGGTCTTCTCCTTTGAAGGCTAGCCACTCAAAACATCATCATTTTCATCCACTTTCGACCTTGTTTTTGCTGCTGAAAAGTAGTTTATGGCAGCTTGTTTATGGCTGTCCATAAGTTGTGTTTTGTGTTATCATAGCTAGCATCATTCACATATTAAAGATCCTTTTGTTCTTGGGTTTGTTTATAACTTATAACATCAATATAAAACCTGAAATTTCAGACTATAAACCATGTTATAATGTTCACTTCCGCTGCGTTTTTCAGAAAGTTTAAGAGGTTAAACTTTGATTTTATCTTCTAACAAACCCAACAGATTCCTAGTACATGAATCTATATAAGATCTTATGCTTATGCCTGCTTGTATGTGTGTGTGTCACGTGATCGATCCAACCCGAACCGACCGAACGCATCTATTCTCTTTGAACGTATCATTAATACTTAACAATAATTAATAATAGATGTTGATCGATTGTTGCATTCATCCTTTGGAACCTTTGTTCATCTATTTCTACCATTAATCAAGTGAGTTTCGTGGCCCCTTTATATGTTGATCTATTACTTCAATTATTTACAAACTTGGGGGAAAAGTATGCTCACTCTTTTCGTGTTGTACAACTCATATTCTTGTAATTATCATGTTACTATTTTGTATGTCTTAATCTGATACATGCATGAGTTTGTTGTGTGGGACTTGATTCACAACTATTTAATTCCGGTGTTGTAACCGACGGATAGGTATTGGTAGTACTATGGGTTGACACCCCCACCCTCGTTTGTTGGTATACTAGTTAGTACCAACAGTGGCCAGGAACGGGCCCTAGGGTGAATATATCCGAGAATATCTGTGTGTACATCGTATGTTTAGTTGTGATACTCATGTTGTCATGTGATTCTGCTTACTTATAACTCTAATCACGATGTTCCGCAAAACTATTATACAACATCAATTTATTTACTATTAAACCTGCGAGCTCACCAACAATTATGTTGACCATTTTGAGCATATCTTTTTAGGTGAAGCAAATAACTAAAGATTCTAGGAGTGCAGCCTTAGTGGAGACCCTAGGATGCATTTATGAGACTATACATTACTTGACATAGTTGGTCCAATTGCACATTATCACACTTTGGATACTTGTTCCGGGGTTGTGAAAATTCTATTACAATGTTATTACTTTTGGCTATGTTGTCGTGGTTATTGAGTAGACACGACACAAGTCTCCTTTGTGTCGGGTGTCGTCATGACACATTATTCATTTATATATATATATATATATATATATATATATATATATATATATATATATTGCATCTCTATTGTTTACAATATGTTATGACGATCCCGTCCATTACATCCTCGTGTTTCCGCTCTTAGCGGGGGTGTGACAGGTTAAGTTATAAAAAAATTAAAAGGGTTTAATTTTATAAAACTTATAAGTAAATAATGAATGGTAAAAATTTTAAATGGGTAGGAACCCATTTAAAATTTCGGCCGTCCCTTGATATCTCACATTGGGATTCCTTGTCTTCATTTATTACAAAATATTAACCATTTTCATTAACACACTCCACCACACTCTCTCTCACACACAAGTGCAATTCTCTCCTACTCTTTCTTTCTCCTTGCAATTTTCAGACCAAGAAGAAGGGATTTGAAGAAGATTTTTGGTTATTAACTTCCTAACAAGTTGGGTGGTTTTGCTAGAGCTTGTGGGTATACTAGCTTGAGGCCTTTTACTTTGGAGGTTTACATTCAAGAGCATCATCTTTTTCATTGTTATCCATCTCATATCATATTGTTCTTGAAAGGTTGTATTCTAAGAACAGCCTATGGTTGTTTACGTTTTGATAGCATTTCTTTTCACATATATGATCCTTGCTCTTGGGTTTGCTTTCTTGATTATAAAATGGTTTATTTTCAGCATCTAAAACATGTTTTAAATCACTTAGGTCAACTGCATTTTTATGTTTAAATGGTTAAACAACTTTGATAAACTTGTTACAAACCCAACATCCGGCACTATAACAGTTAAGCCTAGTTACAACGGGAATGTTTCAGAACAAAGTGTACATAGTTTTAATTAACATCAAACGTAATTTGTCCAAGAATTAAGTCTAATAATGCCATGGGGTCACGGTGCTAGGTCATTCATAAGTCTTCTAACCGAGCTGGGCTTCCATCAAGGGTTACTTGAAACATACTCAAAAGATTTTGTAACAACTAAAAAGTTGGTGAGTTAGAGTGCTTAAAGTTTTTAAGCAAAAGGAGTTATTAAAACCCATATGTAAATTTTAGAATCATAAAATCATTGTTGTGGGGTCACAATCAACCCTGCACTCAGTCCTACCTAGCTTCTTCTAAAGTTAAGTTTATACCGGTTAACCCATACGGTGAACTGAGCCTCAAAACAGTGCACCGTACCTACTGGATGGTTCACCATAGTATCTTATAAAAACCTACCACATGACACAAACGATACCTTAGGATCGCGGTGGGTACCCTTCCTTTACGGAAGGCACTATGTGTGGGAGATTCCCCAAGTAGACCTACCCATATAAAACTAGTGGTTCACAAAAGAATTAATGATTGCATTACAAGTATAAGAAGGTATCAATATTTTTACAACATATAAGCATCATAAAGTTCAGTTCGAATAGAGCATGCTTCATCCTAAAACAATAGTAAAAAGGGAAACACTAGAACTCACCTTAGCAATCAGGAAAAAGATCCTCGTGTATAGAAAATGATTCAATCCTAGCACCCTAGTCATCAAGATTCAAGTAATAAGATAAATGTTCTTAGGCTAATGAGAGTGTAAGTAAGTTTATTTTATGGTTATAAGCTCACGTGACTTCGTTTCCTAAAAGTTTGCGTCAAAAGTTTCCTTTTTAGGAAAGTTAGGGTTTTGACATGTGAATGACAAATTCTTGTAATTCTTATAAGTTCATTACATAACCTTAAGTTTAATAATAGTTTGTAGTCATAAAGTTACTGAATTTTTAGTTGCATTTTCAGAATTTACACTTTGGTCCCTCAAGTTTCAAATATTACAATTTTCACCAGCAATGTTGCATTCTTTCCATTTCTTGACCCAAACATGGACCTTATTAGTTTCTAGGGGTTTTTATATTATTTTCAACTTATTTCAACTCTTCATTTCCAAATTTACCCTTGAGAGATTTAAACAAAAAATTCAAGTTAACGGTTACGGTAAAACCGAGGTTTTTGACAGTTTGTTTTAAATACTTCTATTTTCATTCAATCAACATTTAACATCATTTAAGGACTTAGAATAACTCTATTAAGGTGTCAAAATAAGTTTTTGGGCTCTATTGACTAAAAACTCTATTTTTATGATTTACCCATTAAAATGTGTTTTTACCCGGAACCGAACAGCTGAATACGTTTTAATTTAAGTTTTTGCATATTACTTGACTAAATATTTCTAAATTACAGAAATATTTTGTTATTTATGGGTTTCAAGTTTCTTTTATCATTTTAAAGATGTTACTCAAGATTTACCCGATTAAGTCTTGTTTTTAACGTTTAACTACCATTTTCTCATAAGCTTACCCCAAATATCATCAAATCCGACCATTTTGCTTATTATTTTATATTAGGGCCTAGAATTCTTTTTAATATGGCAATTTCCTATATTTTGCTATTTTTGAGTGATTTTCTCCTTTTTCGGGTTTTAAAAGAAGTCCATTTAGTTTCTTAGTTCCTTCTTTTTTCACATCCAACCATATTATCAACTTAGAACATTTCAAGTAACCAAAACTACTGAAAAATGCACCATAACTATCGGGTCTAATATGTATCACATATACGTTGCATTTACTTGATGATTTACACCATTTACACATGTGCAAACCCTATAAATCATACCAAACATCACCTAATCATTTTTGTAGCTTTCAAATAAGATTATATAATGTTTATTTGCTGTTTTAATGCAGGTTTTTAGCTTTGGTTGGGAGGGTTCTCAAGACAAGTTGATAGATGATGCATAAACTCCTAAAAGAGGGTTTTCGGGTTGAGATCATGTGCTTTAAATCTAGATTCACGAATCGTTCAAGAAAGTTTACCTCAAAAAATATTAGAAGTCCCACAAGGACGAGAACTCAGCTACAACTTTCTGTTAGAACAAGAAAAGTAGGATTTGGATAGTTAAGAAGAGTAAAAACTCAAGAAATAGCCTCATTCGAGTACAGTGATACTTACTCATTGAATGTCTCATATTTTTTTTGAGAAGGTTAGAAAACTAGATGAGCAGGTGGTTTGAAAGGATCTCAGATCTAGTTTGATCAATTAGGTTATGATTTGCAGCGGAATAGTATTAGAATTAGACGAAATTTAAGCAAGAACAAGATAAATATTCAATCAAACAGTAACAGTTATAGAGAGTGAAAGTTTTATGCAAAAGAGAATGTTTTCATTCATTCATGTGCTTCGGTAAGATTACAATTAGGTCAACTTTCCTTTTATAGGAAAAGATGACGTCAGCAGATGTCACCTGATAGTGACATCTAACCGATTTACATAAACAACTGAAAATAACTAAAACTACTGAAGATGTCCATAACAGCTGAGGACATCTTCTTACAATAAACGTTTAAGTATTAACTAATACTACAACTACTAAGAACAAACTACTGAACTACTGATTACAATCTACTGAAAATATAAAGACAATTACTGAAAGGAAACCATCACAACTACTAAAGAGTATTTCTTCAGCTATTGTGACAACCTCTGAATACTTGGTCTTCAGACTTTGTCTTCAAACTCTGTCTTCATACTTTATCTTCAGCTTTAGTCTTCAGACTTTGTATTCAGACTTTGTCTTCAGACTTTGTCTTCAGACTTTGTCTTCAGACTTTGTCTTCAGACTTTGTCTTCAGACTTGTCTTCAGACTTTGTCTTCAGACTTTGTCTTCAGCTTTAGTCTTCAGACTTTTCTTCAGACTTTATCTTCAGCTGATAAAGTCTTCTTCAGTTGTTATGATGTCTGTGGGACTTAAAGGTTTTTCTGATCTTGCTCATTGGTTCTTTTGGTCAAACAAACTCCCTCTGAACCAATGCAGCCAAAACCTTTAAGTTTATTGGTGTCCCACTTATTAGGCAAAAAGTACTGTCTTTTTCTTCTGGATCAGCTCAGAAGTGACCAATTTCAGCACAGGTCTGGGAAGAGGTTTCAAAGATTTGATTGGCAAGGGATGGATGGGAACTCTGTCTTGGGGAATTGGACACAGAGTTGTTGCCCCATCCATGAAACCTACTTCCCTACAATGAGTCTGTAAGACTCTCGAACATAGGCCTCAAGGAAGACAATCTGTTCTTCCAAGGTGAGTTCTTCAGCTTCTCCTTCAAAGAAGAACTCTGGCCCATAGTACTCAGATAAGTACTTGACCTGTTTCCTAATCTTTAGCTCCACAGTTGTTATTTCACTGTAAGCGAACTCATCAGGATGATTGCCTTCAAGTAAAAGCTGGAGCTATTGCTTCTGACTTCTTCAAACTTCTTATAGATCAACCCCTTTTTCACCATTTTGTTTTCCAACAGTGTTTGTGGGGTAAGATTAGACTTGTAGGCTCTTCTGAAGTCATCTAGGATTTCCCAGGGTGACACTAGCATTATCACTGCATCTACAATCTTCTTTACTTGGCCATTATCTTCTTGGGATGTTCTTCTTGTGAATCCTATACTCACCCTGGGATCAAGCCAAATTCTAACTCTCTCTTTCTGATATTGAAATGTAAATCTGAGAGCATACAATCTCTGAGCATGTTTCCTCATAGATGATCGATGTAGACTGAGGAAACCTTTATCAACCATGTTCAACAGCTGCTCATCATGTTGTTTGTGTTGTTCTTCTTCTTCAAGCTTTACTTTCTCAGTTTGCATCTGGATGGCAGGAGTGATTGTTGTTGATTGACTCTTGGCAATAATCTTTGATACATCAGGAAACTTCCCTTTTGTTTTAACAACAGTTGAAATGGGCAGCCTATCTTCCTCACCTTCTTCTTCTTCTTCTTCTTCTTGAAGCCTCAACACCCTTCTCTTCCTCTTGGGTGCAGCATCAGCAGATATTTGTGTTGGTTTCTTGGGTAAAGGAGTTGGTTTAGTGGGTTGTGATTTTGGTTGTTCTGGTGTGGGAGATTGTACAGGCTGCTCTAGCATTTTAGTTACAAGTGTGGCTTTGGAGCACTTTGCCAGATCAGTCCTTCTCCCAGCACCAGCTTCATCAAGAGCTTCTATGATCAATCCTTTGTTAAATACTTTAGACGAACAGATTTTGTTGGTTATCTTCAAAATACTGTCCCTGGTCCATGATTTCACTTTGAGGATTGTCCTCCCCAAATACTTCAATATGAAACTGAACATAGCTTCCAGTCTTTCATTTTCTTTCTCACTATAGCTGGCCCATCAGTGCTCAATCTCTTGTACTTCCAGCTTTCTGATCTCAATGTCAAGTTTGGCAGTGTCAAATCCTTGTCTGAAGAGCTGATCAATAATTTTATCCATTGATCTACTATGTTGCTCATCAGCTTCTTTGATCAGTTTCTCTAACTTCTTGTCAAGGGGAGTCTTCTCACCACCTTTCCTCTTCTTGTATGTGACATGGAAATCCTTTTCTTTCTCCTTCTCTTTTTCCTTTTCTTTCTCCTTCTCCTTTTCCTCTTCAACTCTCTTCCTCTTGTCTACTTTTACTAACTTAGACTCCTCCTTTTTGGTTGCATTAGGTTCAGGGGTTTGAATGTTAGCAAGTCTTTTAGTAACTGCATCATCAACTAAGGTTTGAATATTTGAGGAAAGCCTCTCATCAAGAGCTTGATGGATAATGTTAGTGATGATGGGAGTGATGAGAGGCAGGGAAGATTTAAAGACAGCAACCATTTGCTCAGAGGGGTTCTGTCCCTGAGAAATGGTGCCAGAAGCAGAGGCTAGTGGCTGATTTGTTGTGAGTGGCTCAGTGTGTGGGAGACCTTCAGAAAAAGGTGTCATCTGTGGGTGGATTTGGATAGATGGACTTGATTCTTGAGACATTTTGGCAAGCAGTTCTTGTAGTCTGCTTACCTCAGCCTCAAGAATGGTGTTGTGGGCTAGAACATCATAGAAAAAGCCCAGCTCATCATCAGTGGTTCCTAAATCATCTGACCTCCTGATTACATCAGGATGAACATGTGCTGAGTGTGGATCAGTATTCACATGTGCCCCTTGATCTTGGTACTTAGGACTTCCTCCCTCAGGATTATGCCCTTCATCGGCAGTTGCCTCTGGTGAGGTCTTAGAAATGTTACCAACTTCAGCCTATTCATATACTGAAGCAAGAGAAGTGGCAGCATCACTAGAAGATCTAATCTCCTCCTCCACACGGGGAGATTGAACTGTGTAATCCCTGTGCTGTGGGTTATCAGCATCACTAGAATCCTCCCCCTCAACTGTTGAGGTTTTCCCAGTTGTAATAGGTTTCTGGGGAGGGGTTGGAGTGTTTAACTGACTCAGCACTTTTGTAATGATATAAGTTGGGCTTTATGGGGTGGTTTCAGTAGGAGATAGGTGTGAAGCAGATTGCACCTGGGGTGAGTGGTGCTCTTCAATGGCAACCTTCTCAAATGAGAGAGGTTCCAGTAATGTGGCATCCCCAGAAGTGGTTGCTTCAGGATCCTGTTGAGAGGATACCTGAGCGGTTATGGTTGGTTGAGTCTGTGTAATTGCTGGGGGATTACTACCAGCAGTTTCTTCCTGCCTTGGTGCTACAGGGGCACCCTCAGGGGACTCAACTCCCTGAGTAGCCTTTTTGGGCTTTTTAGATTTTGGCTTGGAGGGTACTTTGGATCTGAGGATGAGACTGTGGGTTCCCGCTGCTTGGGTTTTAGCAGCTTGGCAGCCTCTTTGAGTTGTGTGTTCGAGTTGTGCTGGAGTATACTTCAGGCAGAACTGCCACAGCAGGGACTCCTAGGCCAACAAGGCCTTTAGTTTTTAATTGGTTTTCAATAATGGCCATAAGAAACCTTGGATATAATATCCATCTGTTAGCCACAGGTTTCAAGGCCAGATCTTTTAATTCTAAAAAGATAATTTCAGAAAAATTTAAGTTTTGGCGTTCAAAGATAGAATACAATACCTGTTGCCACCTTGAAGACATTTGATCCCATGAGGAGGTTTTGGGAGCAAGGCAGGCGTTGACCATGTGGAAGATTAGGCGTTCAGGGTCATGGAAGTGCTTCTTCAAAATTGTGGTAGCACTTAGGTCGCCTTCGTACCCATTGTTGGTGAAGAATAAGTCGGTTGTACCCTTAGGATATTCGGTGACGAAGTTGGCATCATTCAGATTTAGGATTCGCCGAATAATATCAGAAGTGACTACCACCTTCTTCTGATTGACAAACGACTGGAGAGTGATCTCACCATCATTCTCACCAGTTGTGAGTGTTACGTTTGTCCAGAATTGTTGTAGGGTTTCTACGTATACGGTTGGGTTCAAAAGAAAGGCTGTGTGGTATTGAGATTCAACCATCAGATCGATGGCGTCATCAAACTTGTTCCAGAAGGCCGATTTGGTGAGGTAAGCTACACAGTTATTGTGGGGTTTGAGTTGCATGGTCGCCATTAATGCAGAAGGGAAGTTCTGTGAATTTGAATAATGAAGTTCTTGGGGTGAAAAGTTCTGAAGTTAGGGTTTGGTATTTATAGGTTATGAAACGGCTGATAGAAAACAACTGAAGGTTTTGGTGTTAGTCATCAGTTGTTTGAAACGACTGAAGACATGGTTTTAACCGTCAGATGTTTTAAACAACTGAAGACTTGGTTTTAGTCGTCAGTAGTTTGAAACTACTGAAGACTTGGTTTTGGCTTTAGTTGTTTTGAAATGAAATAGCAGTTGTTTGAAACAGCTGAAGAGTAAAGTTACTCATCAGTTCTTGTCGTCAATTCACAGGTTTCAGTTGTTTCATTCTGACCTCAACATTTACTCATCAGACTTTGTCTGATTTTCAGACGTTTCATTGGTCTTCAGTTCTTTTGAATATTTAATCATCAGCTCTTCTGAACATTTGTGCATTAGAACTTTTGAAACAAATTATTCTTCAGAACTTGTGAACAAATTTGTCTTCAGTACTTATGCTCAAGATTACACATCAGTACTTTTGGAAAATTTGTTCTTCAATACTTATCTGTTAGAAATAGGCATCAGTAATTATAACTACATCAGTAGTTGTAACTACATCAGTTATTTTCAACAAATAATGTACTTCAGTACTTTTAAGTAATTTAGTCTTCAGTCTTTTTAACACTTCAGTAGTTAAAAAATATTGAAGACAAAATAACTCATCAGTACTTATTTTTGACTTTTGTATACTAATACTCATCAGTACTTATGATCTGAGAGTATCAGTATTAATCAATTTATTCTAGCTGCAGCATACCAAGCCTTAGCACCAGATTTTCAAAAGTTGCACTGTCCAAAGGCTTAGTAAATATATCTGCAAGCTCATCAGCACTAGGAACAAACTTTGGATCAATCAACCTTTTTCATAACAATCCCTGATGAAATGATGTCTGATCTCAATGTGTTTGGTCTTAGAATGCTGGATAGGATTCTTAACAATACAAAGAGCTGAAGCACTGTCCATCAGTAATGGAGTCTTAGTCTCTGTAATGCCATAATCCAGTAATTGATTCTGAAGCCAGAGTACCTGAGATGTACAACTTGCAGCAGCAATGTACTCTGCTTCAGCAGTGGATGTAGCAATTGAAGTTTGTTTCTTACTGTGCCAAGAAACCAAACAATTGCCTAGAAATTGGCATCCACCAGAAGTTGATTTTCTGGTTACTTTACACCCTGCATAGTCGGTATCAGAGAAAGCAACCAATTTACAAGAGTGCCCAGTGGAATACCAAAGTCCTAGAGATATAGTTCCTTGCAAGTATCTGAAGATCCTTTTGACTGCAATCAAATGGGATTCTTTAGGTGAAGCCTGAAATCTTGCACAGACACAAGTTGCAAACATAATGTTTGGTCTAGAAGCTGTAAGGTACATCAAGGAACCAATCATACATCTGTAAAGGGTTTCATCAACTGCTTTACCTTTCTGATCAGCATCCAGTTGTGTGGTGGTGCTCATGGGAATAGAACAGGGCTTACAGTTTTGTAAATCAAACTTTTTCAGAAGATCCTTTGTATATTTTGACTGATGAATGAAAGTTCCATCATCTCTTTGTTTGATTTGCAAACCCAGAAAGAACTATAATTCTCCCATGGCACTCATTTCAAACTTTTGTTGCATCAATTTTGTAAATGCATCACACAACTGGGGGTCAGAGGATGCAAAAATGATGTCATCTACATAAATTTAAATAAGTAGCTTATGCTGTCCTACTTTCTTTATGAACAAAGTTTTATATATGGAGCCTCTAGTGAAATTATTTTGAAGAAGAAAATTAGATAGTGTTTCATACCAGGCTCTAGGAGCTTGTTTTAACCCATACAGAACCTTATCAGCTTATACACCCAATTTGGATGTTTATTATCCTCAAAACCTGGTGGTTGACACACATAAACCTCTTCTTTTATTTTACCATATAAAAATGCACTTTTGACATCCATTTGAAAAACTTTAAGATTATGGAAAGCATCATAAGCTAAGAACAATCTGATTCGTCTGGCTACAGGAGCAAAGGTTTCATCATAATCAATACCTTCTTCTTGGGAAAACCCTTGTACAACCGGCCTAGCCTTGTTCTTGACAATTTGACCTTTTTCATCAGTTTTATTCCTAAACACCCATTTAGTGCCTATTGCACACTTACCTTGGGGTAGCGGAACCAGCTCCCACACTTGCTGCTTTTTAAACTGAAGAAGTTCAAGTTGCATGGCTTCAACCCATCCATTGTCTCTCAATGCAACATGATAGTTCTTTGGCTCTTGCTGACTGATGAAGAGAGCATAGAAGCAGAAATTGGACAATTGGCTTCTGCTTGAAACTACAGCATTGATATCACCAATGATTTGAGATATTGGGTGATTCTTTAGCTCTTGATAGACAATAAGATCTGTGCAAGTGTTTGCAGGAGATTCAGCAGCAACAGATGTTGATTCAGACTCTTGAAACCATGAAGGAGATGGCAATTCAAACGAAGTAGATGATTCAGAGATCTCATCAGCATTTGTTGTGGATGGGGCTGCTGAAGCTACAGGAATATCAGGTTTAGATGACTCAGGCAGTTAATCACTAAACCTGAAAAGGTGAGTACTGTCAGCATTGTCATCATCAGTACCACTAGATGAAGAACTGTTTGCAGGAGGTGATGGATTTTCAGGAACTGCAACAACTAGAGACTGATAAGGAACATATTGCAGTATGT
This sequence comes from Flaveria linearis, assembly GCA_024085815.1. Classification (NCBI taxonomy): domain Eukaryota; kingdom Viridiplantae; phylum Streptophyta; class Magnoliopsida; order Asterales; family Asteraceae; genus Flaveria; species Flaveria linearis. Next base: position 32,399,178 of record CM044009.1, on the reverse strand, counting down.
CAAATCAAATAACTCCACAGGATTTTGTGGGATTTTGTCCTTTGGTGATTCATTAAACTTTACATGCAAGGTCTCTTCAATTATCTTAGTTCTGCAATTGAAAACTCTATATGCCTTGTAAGTGGATGAATACCCAACAAAGTACCCTGTATCAACCTTTGATTCAAACCTCTAAAGTGGATTCTTTGTGTTGAGAATGTAACAGGGACACCCAAATGCTCTAAAAAATGAAATCAGAGGAGCCAAATGATGTAACACTTCATAAGGAGTCTTCATCAGCCTCTGATTTACCAAGACTCTATTCTGCACATAGCAAGCTGTGTTAACAGCTTCTGTCCAAAAGGTCAGTGGCAAACCAGAATCAGCCAACATTGACCTGGCAGCTTCAATAAGTGTCCTGTTCTTTCTTTCCACCACTCCATTTTGTTCAGGAGTTCTTGGAATGCTATACTGCCTCTTGATTCCCTTAGACAAGTAGAATTCATCAAGTGTGTGGTTTCTAAATTCTATGCCATTATCACTCCTCACACACTTGACTGAAGGAAGTATTGTTTTCTCACATACAACACAAAGTATATTATGGTTTTTGCAGCTTCATCTTTTGAATGTAAGAAGAAGTCCATACAAATCTGGAGTAATCATCCACAATCACCAGACAGTATTTCTTCTTTGCCATGCTCATCACTCTTACTGGACCAAAAAGATCCATTTGCAGTAATTGCAAGCAGGCAGTAAACTTTGGCTCTTCTATTGGAGGAAATGATACCTTGTGTTGCTTCCCTTTTAAACAAGCAGAGCAGTTGTCATCACATTTGACTCCTTCACTGGCAGTCCTCTCACTAAACCATGATGGATCAGCTGGTTCATGTTTTTAAGATTCACATGACCAAGCCTTTTGTGCCATAGTTTAGATTCCCGAGGAGAGTCCTTGGAGAACAGGCAAGGATGGCCTTTTAGATCAATTTTCTTTGATAAATCTAAGGCATATACTCTTCCTGTCCTGTTGGCTTTCAGTAGAGTATGTTCATCCATTACCTTTCAATCAAACTCAAAACTTTGGAAGAAAGAATCCTGCAGTTCTGGCTGGTGAAAAGGGCAACATGACCTTTATCACACATCTGACTGACACTTAAAAGGTTGTACTTGAGATTCTCCACATGGTTAACATCATCAAACCTTATTTCACCATTGGAAACAAAGCCTTTGCCGATGATGTAACCTTTAGCATCATTACCAAATGAAACAAATCCCTTCTTTCCTTGAGAGTAGTCATTAAGAAGAGAACTGCTCCCTGTCATATGCATCCACTGTCCACATACCAGATGCTTCTTTGGCATGCTGAAGAACCCTGCATTTGTCAAAAGAAACTAGTTAGTTTTGAGACCCAAACCATTTTGGTTTTGGGTCTGTTCTCATCAACAGATTTTACACTAACTGGTTTGTCATGATTAACAGCCTGTGGAGGTGAAGATGGTGTGGAAAAGGATTCCTTTACTTTTGGCGTGGTTTTCCTTTTCTGTGGTTTAATCACAGGTACATCTATTTGGTTAACTCTCCCCAACAGATGTTGAACCATCATAACAAGTTGTGTCTGATTGTTTGCTAAAGCCTTCAGTTCATCAGACACATTAGTTCTTGTTTTTGATTGGTTCCTGTGTTTCACCATTTTCTCACTTTTGGAAGACACAAACTTAGTCTGGTGTTTTGGTATTTCATGAGGAATCCATTGAACACCTTCAGCTGTTTCCTGATAAACCCCTTCCTTCTTTGTGGATTTCTTTAAGGATTTTGGGTTTTCAGGTTGAGATGCCTCTGCTACAAACTTGGTTTCAAATTCATCTTTCATTATTAATTTTCTTTTTGGTGTTCTTATCTTTGTTGAATTTGGAACCCTTTCTGTACCACCAGTCATCAGTGAGATGATTGAATAAGCCACATATTTCACATGGTTTTTTCTTCATCTTCAGTTGATCAACCACTGAAGAAGATGAAACTACTGAAGGTTTGTTCTTCAGTACTTTCTTCCTTTCAGTATTTATGTTAAGTACTGACGGATTCTTAACTACTGAAGATTTGTTCTTCAGAAGTTTTCTATCATTACTTGTAGACTTCCTAATAGACTCTTCAGCAGTTTTCAAACCCTTTTTGTTTTCAGTGATTTTGGTTTGTTCTTCAGGTGTTGTGACTTTCCCTTCAGTACTTTGAGTACTTTGAGAGACAACACCTGATTCTACAAGTTTTGGATTAATTTTCTCTGATAGGATCAATTAGAGCAATCTGTAACAATTATATGAACAATTCAAAGCAAAATACAAGCAATTGTAATCAAATCAAGCAAAATCAACAAAATTCATATTTCATTGATAGCAACAGACAATTACAAAAGATAGAGAGCAGTTCTCACAAAAACATACAAAAACTTTTTAATCTACTCTACGTCTATGCTATTTATACTAGACACTAAGGAACTAAAATTTACACAACTAGTCCCTATACTAGTATAAAACACAAAACTTAGACAATAAAGACTAAATGTTAATCTCTTAAGGGACCTAACAATACTCCCCCTAAGATTTACATAGTCTTCAGTCTTCAGTTCATCTCCATCTTTGCTTTTCTTCAATCATGTCTTTGTCTTCATCTTATCTTCTCTGCATCCTTTGAATTCTTCTTTTATCTTCAATCTTCAAATAATTCTTCAGGTTCTTCATCTACTGTTACTGTTCATCGAAGAACATCAACAGGGTATTCAATCAAATGTCAGATTTAAACAAGTTTAACCTAATATCATGATCGAAATCACCAGACAAACAAGATTCAATCATCAATTTTGCACATTTGTTCGATTTGAAAGTTTAATCTGAAATTGTTGAAGTGTTTAGGGTTAAACGACCGTACAGGAGTCGAACGCCTATCACACAATTTTCATTGAAACACGAAATCAGATGAATGATAATCATAAACTTACGTTTACAATCACAAAAACTCTATCACTAATCTGTGATTTGTGCTCGAAATGGACGAAGAATGAGGGTTTTTGGTCGAAAGTTCGAGAGTTTGAAAGGTCAGAGAGGTTTTGTGAGGGTTTTGAAATTAGAATGAAATGAATAACACAAGTATGCTTTTTATACTAAGTAAAAAATGTTAGCCGTATAAGCACTGTACAGTCGTTTAAGAACTGTTCAGACTTATTAGGTCACAAATTTTACCAAGTGTGAGACATATGAGCACTATTCAGTATTATACGGCCAGTCGTATTAGCACTGTTTGGTCGTATAAGGTCAGTCATATGAGAACTATTCAGACATATAAGGACTGTTCAGTCGTATAAGAACTGTTCAGTAGCCTAATGATGCTGAAATGTCTACAAACCAACTTCTCATACACATAACAATTGTTTGAACATACGATAACTGTTCAGCCATATAACAATTGTTCATGCATTTTTTTTGCACTTGTATTTTTCAAATCTTCCACCTGCACACTGTTTAAACACATTAGTAATATTTCATACTAATATTTAAACAATATAACATATTTTTATTTTTCCCTCAATTTACACTTTTGACCCTTAAAAATGAACTTTTTACATTTTTGACCCTCAAATTAAACTTTTTACATTTTTGACCCTTCATTTTAGATTCAAAAAGAACAAACCAAATATTTCAAAATTTGTCTTGTTTTCAACTTTTGAAGCTTTTCCACTTTGCTAAAAAAATTATGAGCTCATTTTATCATAGATAAACACATACATGCTTTGAAATTAAAGCATCATCCTTTTAATTCAACATGATCATTTTGATTTTCTGAGATTTTCTGAGAATATTCTTATTGGTTTATTACTCCCCCTAAACTTTTAAGTTTCTCAAAACTTAGAAGTTTAAATAGATCATAAGAATATCACACTTAACATTGTTATATTGCCTGCACACAAGAAAACATGCACAAAATCAAAATTAAAGCAGAATGAAAATCTAATATTTACAATAGAATCATAGATTGCAGTGAGATCATATTAGATAAGATCAGAACATTAAAATAAAAAATTATGTGGATAGTCATAGACAATGATTAAATCCTGATCAAGTGTGTTCCAGGTCAGTGATATCACAGCAAAGGAGACACAAGATCTAAGGACAACAAATGAGTGTTTTTGACACAAACTATCAGCTCACTTACTTTTTCAATTCTTGGATGAGTATGGTAGAAGTATATGACAAGATGTGACTCATACCAAGACTTAGAGGATCAACCATCATCATGACATGCAAGAAAGCACATATTCTCAACTTATTACCTAACAAATATGCATAATCAGAGTTCATGTTACTGAATTGCATAGAGAATGATCATGGATAACCATTTGATCAACTCTAACCATCCTTTTGAATGGGTTGTGCACATTGGCATCTTTTGCATCAAAGGAGAATATCCAGGTCTGTAATGACTTACAACAGAGGATATCTCAGCACTTCAGGTCTATGATGACTCATAACAGAGAAGTAAATGATGCTTGTAACAGATCTCATGATAGTCACATTACCATTAGGTGTGAGCAGGAGTAGCTTAACAAGCAGTCAATCTGATAAGCTAATACACTCAAATGTACTTAGATGAATACACAAACAAGCATAAGGATGTGGGTAATCACAAGAATTTACTTGTTCAGTATACTAGCATGATAGTGTCTACACATCAAATCCTGATCATGTCAGACTTTATTAGCAAGTGAAGTATGTAACTGATCTTACTAATGTACTATCATTTCTCACATAAGGCAAACACAGATTCATTCCTAAAATAATGAATGAAAATGAAAAGCACTCTATTTTTGGATTTTTGATTTATAATTTTCTATTTGAGTTTTGAGTTTTCTAATTTTGTATTTGTTTTTCTATAAAAGAAAGCACACACACACAAACAATCAAGCAAATAACTATGAAAAGTTATCCTTATGAAAATATCAGATTTAGGAAAGTATTTGATCATGAAAAGATTCAAATTTGTAACCAGGTTTACACATGGTTAATAAGGCCAATTGACTCCACTAAATACTCAAACCTTCCTGGTAGAAAAGCTTTAGTAAATAGGTCTGCCAACTGTTTTTCAGTTGCTATTTGAATCAAAATGATTAAACCTTTTTCAGAATTATCTCTTAAAAAATGATATCGAATTTCGATATGTTTTGTTTTTGAGTGTTGAACTGGATTAGCTGTAATAAACATAGCAGCAGTGTTATCTATAATGGGTGTTTTAAGAAAAGTGAACCCATAATCTAGCAGTTGGTTTTGCAACCAAAGGATTTGAGAACATCCTGCTGATGCAGCTATGTACTCAGCTTCTGCAGTTGAGACAGAAACATTTGTTTGTTTCTTACATTGCCATAAAACTAATCTGGGTCCAAGAAACTGACAACCACCCGTTGTAGATTTTCTGTCTTGACAACATCCACCATAATCACTATCTGTGTATCCATGTAACTCAAAATTACCCTCATAAGGATACCAAAGCCCTAAAGCTGGTTTACCTTTGAGATACCTGAATATTCTTTTGACAGCAATTAAGTGAGATTCTTTCGGGTCTGATTGATACCTTCCACAAACACATACAGCATACATGATGTCTGGTCTTGATGCAGTAAGATACATCAAAGTACCAATCATAGATCTGTATAATGTTTGGTCTACTGATTTTCCTTTAGGATCAGGCTCAATCTTGGTGTTTACGGGGCTGGAGTTCGTATGGACTGACAATCATGCAGTTTGAATTTCTTCAAAAGTTTATCAACAAATTTCTCCTGATTGATAAAAATACCATATGCAGATTGTTGAACTTGCAATCCAAGAAAGAAATTGATTTCTCCCATAGAACTCATTTGGAAACGAGATTTCATGATTTCTTCAAATTCATTGCACAGAGTTGGACTGGTAGAACCAAATATGATATCATCCACATACACTTGCACACATAAGAGGTCATCATTATCCTTCTTTATGAATAAAGTAGGATCGAGTTTTCCTCTTGTGTATCCATGTTGAATCAAGTGTTGAGATAACGTCTCATACCAAATTCTAGGAGCTTGATGTAGGCCATATAAAGCTTTACTAAGCTTATACACTCGATGTGGAAATTCTGCATCCTTAAAGCCTGGAGGTTGCTTCACATACACATCATCAGTGATTGGACCATACAAGAATGCACCTTTGACGTCCATTTGATACACCTTGAATTTCATGAATGATGCATAAGCCAGGAAAACACGAATAGATTCGAGTCTTGCAACTGGAGCAAATACTTCATCATAGTCAATTCCTTCTTCCTGTGTGTATCCTTGTGCAACAAGTCTTGCTTTATTTCTTATTACAATGCCACGATCATCAGTTTTATTTCTGAACAACCATTTTGCGCCTATGGCATTTTCTCCTTCAGGTAATTCCACTAACTTCCACACTTCTTGTTTTTGAAATTGAAGAAGTTCTTCTTGCATAGCATCAATCCAACCATTGTCCTGTAATGCCTCGGTGACATTTTTAGGAATAATCTGAGAAAGGAAACAAGAGTATAAACAAACATTTGCATGTTTAGATTTACTCCTAGTAGTTTTTTCATTCAGAGGACCAATAATCTGTGATGTTGGATGGTTCTTGTGGATACGAGATGTCGGAATCTCAGTTCCTTGAACATTAACATCCAGATTAGTTTGGTTCAAATTGGGAGATGTTGCAATAAGGTAGAAGAATGTGGAGTGAAATTTGGAACTTGAGTCGATGAATTGAGAAAGTAATCCAAGTTACTATGATCAATTGCATCTTCAGAGATGAAGATGTACCAGACTCAGGATGTCCAATCTCTGTACCATCATTAGGAATAGGTTGTGATTCTTCTTGATCTGCTGAAACTGAATGATCTGATGCTGAAGAATCATGAACATTGTCATTAAATTGGATTATTGAATCCTTGACAAATGAAAAAAATGGATAATCTGGGTGAGAATCATCTGAATCATCAGAATCTGAATCATCACTGAAAGATCCAAGATCTCCTCTTGAGTTCTTCTTACCTGAAAAATCATCAGATTGATTAAACAAGTGAGATTGAAATGAGTTTGACAAAGAATCTATATCAAATAACCATGCAGGACCATTTGAAACTGATGGAAAAGAATTTTCCAGAAATTTAACGTTGAATGTTTCATTAATAGTATTTGTCCTAGAGTTATAAACTCGATAGGCTTTGGAAACTGATGAATATCTAACGAAAAATCCATGATCAGCTTTTTCTTCAAATTTTCCTAAATGATCACTTGAGTTTAAAATCATAACTGGACAACCAAATGATTTTAAAAAGTTTATGTTTGGTTTCCTGTCAAACATTAACTCATATGGAGTTTTCTTTTTATCTTTAACAAGTAAGATTCTATTCTGAACAAAGCAGGCTGTTGATATCGCTTCGTCCCAGAAAGTGATTGGAATTTTAGCATCAGCTAACATAGACCGGGCAGCTTCAATCAGAGTTCGGTTTTTCCTTTCAGTAACTCCATTTTGTTGTGGAGTTCTGGGAGCACTGAACTAATGAACTATCCCTTTTTCTGCACAAAACAAATCAATGTTAGCATTTTTAAATTCAGTTCCATTATCACTTCTTATTATCTTTACTTTTTGTTCAAGTTGATTTTCAACTTTATTAATGAATTCTTTTAGAAGATCTGCAGTTTCAGATTTAGCTTGAAGAAAGAAAACCCATGAAAATCTTGTATAATCATCTATGATGACTAAACAATATGATTTTCGACCAATACTTCTAACATTAGTTGGTCCAAAAAGGTCCATATGTAACATCTGGAGTGGTTTGGTGTTTGAGTTTATCAGTTTGGACTTATAAGACGCTCTATGTTGTTTTCCCTTCAGACATGCTGAGCAATGATCAGTTGTTGAAAACTTCTTGGAAGGAAGTCCAATAACTTGATTTCCTGCTACAAGCTTGTTCATGTTTTTGAAGTTGGAATGACCAAGACGTCTATGCGAAAGCTGGCTTTCATCATTTGAAGCTTTAGCAATCAGGCAAGTAGTTTCAGTTGCAGGATCCACTTGAGACATATCCAGTTTGTATACATCTCTGTCTCGAGCAGCTTTAACTATCACCCAGTCATTGCTAATCTGAAAACCTGGTTTCAAGATATAATAGTGAGATTCATCAAAAAGAACAGAATAAGATTTGTCACAAATTTGGGATACACTTAGAAGATTAAAGTTCAACTGTGAGCAAAAGTTGACTTTATCAAAACTGATAATCCCATTGGACATTGTTCCCTCTCCTGTTATCTTTCCACCTGCATCACCTCCAAAAGCAACATGAGTACCATCCTTTAACTTAAAGTCTTGCAACAAGGCTTGATTGCCTGTCATATGCCGGCTACACCCACTGTCAACATACCATGAGTTGATTGGTCTCCGCGGGCGTACCTGCAGTCACAAACATTTAAGGTGAGTTAGTAACCCAAGCCAGATGGTCTTGGGCTTGCCAAACTTGTCAACAATTGTAAATTGTTTGAAATGAAGTTTGTTGACATCTGGTTTCTTTTGAATTTTAACATGTTCAAATCCTTTTTGAGAAACCAACTGATTATCTCTTTGAGATTTTGATTTCAAAGCATTATCAAGAAATCTTGAACTCTTGTATGAACCATTTGCGAATGTTCCTTGGTTTATTCTCACTGATCGAGGAATAAACTTTTCTTGATGGTATTGTTGTGATTTGACAAAATCAGAATTATTTCATCTGAAAGATCTCAAACCCAAGGAAGGTTGTTGTTGTGAAAATTTAAATCCAATATTTTGATTTCTTATAAATTGTGGATTTACAAAGCCTTGATTATTGAATTCCTTCCTTGAAGAGTTCTTCCTGAAGTAACAATCATTGGTATTGTGATTTCTTTCATCACACAAAGCACAGTACTTGTTAAAATAACACTCAGCTGTTGTGTGATTTGTCATATCACATATGTAGCAATACTTGTTAAAGTAACATTCTGAAATGTCATGATTGTACATGTCACAGATATCACAATACTTTTCAGAATGTTTAAACAACATTTTATTAACCTTGATGTTGAAGCAACATTTGATTCTTGTTTAAATTTTGGGTTAGGCAATTTAATTTGTTGTTTAATTGGTGTGAATTTGGTCTTTTGATCTTTAGGATTTTTCTTTTGAACTTGAACAAATTCTTTGACTCCTTTGATTCAAATCTTTTATACACAGCGGAAGTCTTATGATCTGAACTTGTTCTCAGATCAGAGTTAGATTTGATCTTAGGTGTAGGTGTCATTTTTGTGTTTGTGTTCAAGTCAAAAGTTCCTACAGACAGAAACTTCACAGGTTTAATTTGAGTATTGTTCTGTGACTGATTAATTGATTCAGTTTTCTTTGCTTTTGCAGCTTTTCTTCATCTTTGATTTCTCAATCTTGATGAAGTTTTCTTGCCTTGAAGTTTAGTTGAATCTTGAGAAGATTCCTTTTGATACTCTTGTACTTCAGTTAGTTCATTTGAACTTGAATCATGAGAAATATTATTATCTGTTTTAGCTTCTTCACATTTTCCTTTAAGTTTGTTATTGAATTCAGTAGATTTTTCACTCATTTGTTCACTTTGTTCAATAACAGTTTCACCTTTTGGTACAAACAGCTTCTTTTGCTTTTGTTGAGGTTCATACGATTTGACTTTGATTGGATGACCATTTTTGATCTTGTCTAAGTCAGTTTCTTCATAAACTTCAACATTTTTCTTTTTAAAGTTCTTTTGATCTTGAAATTCTTTCAGTTTAGCTTTGTTTTCCGGTGAATGATCATGAGTATTGAAATTTTCTGGTAATGTTTTTGAGATAGATTCAGGCATAGGTTCATGTGTGAATCCTAGTCCTGTTTTGTCTTTTTCATTTCTTGCATTCACCAGTTGCTCAACAATTTTCTTTGAGCTTTTGACTTTGGCTAAATCTATTTGAGTTGCTGCATGAGCCAATTTTTCTTGTTCAAGTGTTTTGTTCATCTCTTCAAGTTGTTTCTTTGCAAGTTCAAGTTCTTTAATAGTTTTGTTCCATGAAGCTTGAAGAGACATTATCTTTTCATCAGCAATTTTGTGATCTGATTTTAGTTTATTGTGCCTTGATTCTTCTTGTTTGAGCTTGTCACATATTTTGAATGAATATGTTCTGTAGTGTTCAACTAGTTCAAAACATGCTTTTGTGCACATTTTCTCTCTCACGTCTACTGGTATTTCAGGATATGAGTTTGAAGATTCAGTATCAGAAGAGTTAACATCCTTTGGTTGTTCTGATTGAGCCATAAGAGCAACTTCTTCAGTAGTATCTTTTGGGTCTGATTTGTCGCTCCAATCATACTCTTCTTCTTGATCTGATTCATCATATTTAGGATCTTTAACTTCAGACCAGTCTTCATTATCAACTTCAGCAACTAGTGCCAGATTAGCAGTGAGATCAGCCGTATATTGCTCTGCATATGCACTCCAGTGATAACCATCTTTGATGTTTACAACCAGTGGCTTCTTAGTTTCCTCAGTGTTCTTCTCTTCTTTGGGTTCTGGAATTGGTAGACTTTGATATGGCTTCTGAAAAGTCTTGTTTGCATGTTGCTGATATTTTTGACCATTTGAGCTGCCTTGAGTATTTCCTCCTTGGTTTCTTGGAGCTTTACATTCTCTTGAAAAATGACCATAGCTATTACAGTTAAAGCATCTTGATTTTGATTTATCAAACCCAACAGTTTTGTTTGCACTGGGTTTGTAATTTCTGTTAGTGTAAGAATGCTTTTGAGTTCTGTAAGCTATCATGACCATCTGCCAGTTAAGATCCATTTCTTCTACATCATCTGGATCCATTTCAAACAAATCTTGTAAAACTAGCTCCATTTGAGTCAGATGACTGCCTTGATAAGCTTGAAAGCTTGCCATGAAAGCAGTGAAAGCAGTTTTTGACTCTTCATCTTGTAAAAGAATGTTGATCACATCTTTCACTTTACTTGGATTGGGAGAGTTTGAGGAGGATGGCACTCAGTAGTCACAGGAATGTATGGTCCCTTTTCAATTGATTTCCACAGATCTGTGTCTATATAATTCAAATGATGTTTCAGTCTAAGAGACCAGTTTTTAAAATCAGCTCTGTTTTTAAGTTTTGGAACTCTGTTCTCAGAATCTTCTAATTTCACCATTTTTATATTTTTGTCGTTTTCTAAGCTTTTGAATTAAGAAAAAGACTTAAAAAATATTTTGGATTTTTGAAATTTTATGAAAATTTCCAAGTGTCAAGGCTGATATGTCCGAACAGTGGTGATGCGTCCCAACAGTGTAAAACGTCTCAACAGTGTAAAACGACCAGCTGATAAGTCTAAGGGAATGCCTTAGAAAATTTCCAACACAATAGAAACTATCGTACAGTGGTTATATGTGCACACAGCAGTTATACGTCCACAGTGAAACTACCACACAGTGGTAATACGACTACACAGTGATGATATGTCCAACCAGTGAAACTATCACAGTGGTAATACGACTACACAGTGGTAATACGACTAGGGGTAAAACGACTGAACAGTTGAGAAAAGTCTAAACAGTTCTCAAACGGCCAAACACTTAGGCAAAATTCAGTGTTTTTCAGCCCTAATAGGACACATTCATCAGATTCTTATGAATTTAACGAACTCAGAAATCTCAAAATCCTTCAATTGTTGATGAATTGAGCTGAAATTTCACAATTAGTTCATGATTATACCAATAATCAATCCTATAACCTCAATTTCAGTAATTATCAACAAATTTCGATGAATTTTGGAGATTCAAAGTCGAACACTCAAGAACACTTATTCGAACTATGTTTCACTAATTCACTCGATTTTTATGAGATAAACTGCAATTTGTGATTCAAAACATGTTTCTGATGATGAAACACAGCTTCGATTCACAATATTTCACTTGAATTGTCAATTGATTACAGATTTCAGTGGATTTTTGAAGTTTCTATCTTCGACAGAACCTTCAAAACACTCAACCGAGAGCTCTGATACCAATTGATAGGATCAACTAGAGCAATCTGTAACAATTATATGAACAATTCAAAGCAAAATACAAGCAATTGTAATCAAATCAAGCAAAATCAACAAAATTCATATTTCATTGATAGCAACAGACGATTACAAAAGAGAGAGAGCAGTTCTCATAAAAACATACAAAAACTTTTTAATCTACTCTACGTCTATGCTATTTAACTAGACACTAAGGAACTAAAATTTACACAACTAGTCCCTATACTAGTATAAAACACAAAACTTAGACAATAAAGACTAAATGTCAATCTTTTAAGGGACCTAACATTCTCAAAAACTTTTTCACCTTCATTTATCTCGATCAAATCAACACCCTCAGCTGTTTCTCCTTGGATGACATTTGTGCATCCAACGGTATGAGAATATGTTTCCATATCAGCTGATTGATTTTCTGAGGTGCTAATACTGACTTCATCCTCTGATTTTGGTTCATTATCAGAGGGTGAGACACATGATGATGTGGATTGGTAATTGCTTTCTCCTTCAGATTCTACTTCTAACTTGGGAGTAAAATCTGTAGGAGGAGCAGTGTGATTATAACCAATCCCAAACTTCACATTTGAAGATGTTTGTTTGTTGAGAAGAATTTCAAACCCTTTGCATGATGTTACCCAGTGTTCACACTCTACCTAGGTAGCTTCAAGTGTTTGTTTGAGGTCTTTATGTTTCTCTAAGATGACCTTTACCTTTGCCTTTTCATTAGTGATTTGGCATTTTAATTTGTAAATCTCATCATCCTTTTCATTTAAAACAGACTCAAACTCAGCTTTTCTTTTGGAAATCACTTTCTCTAGCTCAAGATTTTTATTGATTAAAGCTACATTTATTTCTCTAATTAAGGCAAATATAGCTATGCATGACTCAGAACACAGCTTGGCCTTAGCCTCTGAAGATACCTGTGATACCTGTGATGTTGATGCATTTGAACATGAACCATCAGTAGACTCCAGGGCCATAAGAGCAAGATTTCCAAAAGGGTTTTCACCACCATGTTGACCAGCACCAGGAAACAGTTGTTCATGATAACCAGAAAGATCATCTGGTAAACTGCTCCAGTCAACAACTCCAGGGGTGAAAAAGCTTTGTTGTGGTTAAGATTGAGATTGTTGATTTGATTGAGATAGTTGAGGCTCAGGTAGGGCAGGTGGTTGTTGAGCTGTGGGTACTTGTACCTGACTAGACTGAGGCATGTAAAAACAGGGGTAAGGATATGGCATAGGACCTTGAGGGACAAATATGCAGGAGATGACTGAGCTTGTGAAGGATGACCAGAACTGGTGGAATGTTGCCCTTTGTTTTGTGAGCTATTGCTTGGGAAGGTCACAAAGGGTGCAGATGAGTTAGATCCAGATGATCTACACTCTCTTGCAAAGTGTCCAAGTCTATGGCACTTGTGACACCTCAACTTGCTCTTGTCAAAACCAACCTTGGTTTTGCCAGAGAGACCTGGGAATTTCTGACCAGTCGTTTTGTAAAACTTTTGAGATCTGATATTGATCATTGCCATTGGGTTCAAATATCCATATCTTCCAGATCATCATCTGGAATTCCTTTCAAATCATCCATCAAAAAGCACAAATTATCACTACTACCACCTGAATTACTATCAAGACCAACAAAAGCATGTTCTCCACTGTTTGTAGAGAAATCTATATGCTCATCATAGGAACCTTCTGATGCAGCATACTCTGACTCCTGACCGACTAGTGCAGTATTTCCTAGTACAAAGTCATCAGTGAGCTTCCCAGATGAAGACAGTTTCCTTTTCTATTCTATCTCTCGTTCAAATGTCAACAGTTTCCCATGAAGTTGGGTGAGAGATAGAGTGTCCAGATTTGCACTAGAGCTTAGGACAATAGTATATGTGTCCCATCTCTTAGGCAGGGATATGAGGAATCTGTTGTTCATCTGGCTGTTTGAATATTCCTGTTTAAACCATTTCCAACTCAGATATCAAACAGGAAAATCGCTCAAACTGATAGGTCAGAGACTCACCCTTTCTATGAGAGAATGTCTCATATTGCTGGGCAAGGATCTCTCTAGTGTTTTCCAAAACCTCATCAGTTCCTCCAAATTGTTTCTTCAGAGCAACCCATAGGTCATGAGAAGTTTCATGATGCATAAGCCCTGAATAGATTTCATTTGGTAGTGCCATGGCCAGAATTCCATGGGCTTTAGCATCAATTTCAAACAATTTTAGATCTTCATCCGAATACTGTTCTGGTTTCTTCGGAACCATCTCATTCTTTTCCGGAAGACTCACCATAGGCTTGTATGGTCCATGAACCACAGATTTCCAACATCCTGTGCTATTGATAGACAGGTGATGGAGCATTCGGCGTTGCCATATGTTATACTCACTCCTAACAAGCATCGGAGGCTTTGTTGAGGAGCCAGTATTGTGAGGATCATTTGTTGGTGTAGCCATTTTCACAGATTCAAACAAATTCAATGTAATTTTAACAAATCTAGCTCAAAAACTCAACAACTCTGTTTTAAAAGCGTAGAACCTCAAATTAATTCACCGGAAGCAACAGAAACTCAAACTCTATAACCATTCTTGCAAATTTGCTTATTTGATCAAACTTAGATATCAAAAGAGCAGTTTCAATGATCAATTGTTAAATCGATCAATTATTAACCAGCTCTGATACCATTTGAAAGGATCTCAGATCTAGTTCGATCAATTAGGTTATGATTTGCATCGGAATAGTATTAGAATTAGACGAAATTTAAGCAAGAACAAGATGAATATTCAATCAAACAGTAACAGTTATAGAGAGAGAAAGTTTTCTACAAAAGAGAATGTTTTCATTCATTCATGTGCTTTGGCAAGATTACAATTAGGTCAACTTTCCTTTTATAGGAAAAAATGACATCAGCAGATGTCACCTGATAGTCACATCTAACCGATTTACATAAACAACTGAACATAACTAAAACTACTGAAGATGTCTGTAAGGCCCCGTTCCCGGGTACCTCACAGTTGGTCGTCATTACCCATAAAACATACATTTAATATAACTTAATAAAAACCATGCAGCGGAAACTTTGAATTTACTATAAATGCTTTTGCAAAGTAATACAACACCCATTACAAAATATCGTTTGTTTGCATTACAATACAAAAACATTAACAAAAGAATGCCATCCCAAAAGAGCTGAGTAGCCGCCTCGTGCCATCCTCAGCAACACTACCTGCCAACTGGAAAACACATAAAAGTCAGCGTTGCTGAGTGAGTTCTAGTTTTGTAATAAAACATACTTTTACTTATTTAAAGTATCCTTCGTGCATGCGTTCATACATCATACGTACACAGAGATAATATTCGTTATTATCTTCATCATTCGTTATTCATCGTTATCTTTATCTTCTTGTATGGATTCTGTCAGGCTTTACCCACTTCATAGCACTTGGCTATGATTACTGTGGTCGAATGACAAGAATCCCGTTCATACATACTTGCACACATTGAAAGGTGAATTGTACCAATACCATATGCTACACCCCGATCGTTATTAGCTACCGGGCCGAAGTCAACATATGAACAACAAAACGTATGCCACGGTACTAGAGGTAAGCGGTAGAGGTACCATGACCATGGTCAATCACAAAGAAGGACCAATCGCGTTATTCAATGCTTGCAAGACATAATTCATTCGTTCATTAATGCATGTATTCATCATCATTCTTCTTTTCGTTCATTCGTTAATACATGCATTCATCATCATGTTCCTCTTTCATTATCTTTCACTTTACGTTACATAATACTTCATTAGTTCATTCTCGTTATTCGTAAAGTTTCGGAAAGATAAGCATACACAATTACAAGGAACATACACACTCATCATACATTCATCATCACACATAGCATCATACCATACTTAACAATATTTTATTAATAATATTGTCAACAATAATAATACACTGATAATAATATCAGTAATAATAAGGGTTAATCATAATCATCATTACATGCATGAAACATCATCATTTATTAACCCTAGTCAACCCTGGTCAAAACCTCGAACTTCGGATTTGCAGGAAATTTCTGTAAATTCTAAGTGTTCTGGGCGTTTGAGCCCTATTGGGCGTATAAGCCCTCTGGGCGTATGAGCCCTGTTAGGCGTAAGAGCACTGCTGGTCGTATGAGCCCTATTGGACTTTTCATCTTATACTTAGAAATATCATCTGGTCATACGACCACACTGTTGGTCGTATGAGCACTATTGGTCGTACCATCCCATACTTAGAAATATGTTCTGATCATACGACCACACTGTTGGTCGTATGAGTCCTATTGGACTCTTCAACATACTTAGAAAAATATCACTTGGTCATACGACCACACTGTTGGTCGTATGAGTCCTATTGGACTCTTCAATACTTAGAAAAATCTATCACCTGGTCATACGACCACACTGTTGGTCGTATGAGCAACCTGGACATGTATCTAAATCATATTCCAATCCCAAACATCATAATGCCTAGTTCTAAACATACTCACATGATTCTAGGCAAAACTTAACATAACACATACATTCATACATTCAATCATACGGGTATAAAATCCAAGTTTTATACAAACATACTTACATGCATTTTCCAGCCCTAAAGCATTTAAAAAAACAGGTAAAAAGGGGTCTAGAACTCACCTTTGTTGTCTTCGGGTGTCAAACTCTTGAACTCGAACTTTCGAATGTTTCTTAACACCTATGCATGTCAAGACATACAACCCGAACACATATACACATAAGAACACATAACCGAGACCAAATCTAGCCAAGAAAAGTTTAAAAAAAACACTAATCCTTACCTTAAATCTTGAATTCCTCTTCTTTCTCTCTCTAAAACTCGAGTTCCCTTCTCTTATACTCTTCTTTCTTTTCTTTTAGTCGAGAAAGCAGGTGGATTGGTGTAAGGGCGGCCATACCACCTTTTTGTACATAATAAATATAAACTTTGTACTTTTGACACCTTTAGCGCTTCCACTTTTAGTTGACTTTCTTTTCTTCCTTTTTCCTTCTATTTTATTCTTTTATTTCCATAAAAAAATTACGGGTGTTACAAGTCCACCCCCCTTATATAGGTTTCGTCCCCGAAACCTGTTATTCCTCAAACAGATGTGGGTAGTGCTGTCTCATTTCTTCTTCAGTCTCCCACGTAGACTCGGATCCCTTCCTGTGCTTCCACTGTACACGCACAAGAGGAACCACTTTATTCCTCAACCTCCTCTCCTTACGATCAATGATTGCCACTGGTTGCTCCACGTAGTTGAGCCGCTCATCCACCTCGATATCCTCCAGTGGTACAACCATGCCTTCATCAGCTAAGCACTTTCTCAGATGAGATACATGGAATGTGGGATGAATTCCACTTAACTCATCTGGCAATTCAAGTCGATAGGCCACCTTTCCTACTCGTGCAACAATTCGGAAAGGTCCTATGTATCTCGGGCTTAGCTTACCTCTTTTCCTGAATCTAATAATTCCTTTCCAAGGTGAGACCTTCAACATAACTCGGTCACCAACCTTGAACTCTATCGGTCTTCGCCTCTTGTCAGCATACGACTTTTGCCTATCTTTCGCCGCCTTCATGAAGGCTTTGATCTTTTCTAATTTCTCAGTCGTTGCTTCAATCACCTCAACCTCCCAGTTCCTTCTGCCCAATGTCTCCCCAACATACGGGCGTCCTACATCTCCTACCGTATAGCATCTCGTATGGTGGCATGCCAATACTGGCATGATAGCTATTGTTGTACGAGAATTCTGCTAACGGCAAGTGATCATCCCAACTTCCTCCAAAATCGATCACGCACGCCCGAAGCATGTCTTCGAGTGTTTGGATCGTCCTCTCAGACTGACCGTCTGTCTGAGGGTGATATGCTGTACTAATGTGTAGCCTCGTCCCCATTGCATCATGAAATCTCTTCCAAACTTGGAGGTAAACCGGGTGTCACGATCAGACACAATAGACACCGGCACACCATGACGAGCTACAATTTCTTTGATGAACAGATCCGCCAATCTTTCAGATGAGTACGTCTCGCGGATCGGTAGGAAGTGGGCACTCTTTGTCAAACAGTCCACTATCACCTATATGGCATCATACCCTTTAGGGGTACGTGGTAATTTCGTGATGAAATCCATGGTGATGTGTTCCCACTTCCACTCGGGTATATCCAACGGTTGGATCTTCCCGTAGGGCTTCTGGTGTTCCGCCTTCACTTGTAAGCAAGTCAAGCACTTACTTACGTACTCCACTACGTCACGTTTCATACCCGGCCACCAATAGTCTTTCTTCATATCGTGGTACATTTTGGTAGCACCAGGGTGAATGGAGTATCGGGTCTTATGTGCCTCGTCCATAATTCTACCACGTAGATCCCCGTATCGAGGAATCCACATTCGCCCAAATCGGGTCTTAACACCAAGAGTGTTCTCACCCAATTCCGTAACTAGGCCTCTCATCCTTTCAGAGTTAAGACGATCTTCTTTCAAAGCCTCGTCTTGAAACTCCTTAACCTGTGTCATTACATCGGGGTCATGATCAGCTGATAAGCCTTCACCCGAATCGGCTCAGGTCGTTCTTTTTGACTAAGGGCATCGGCCACCACGTTGGCCTTGCCCGGATGGTAATGGATTTCGCAATCATAATCCTTTATTAGTTCCAACCATCGCCTCTGCCTCATGTTAAGATCTTTCTGCTCGAAGAAGTACTTCAAGCTTTTGTGGTCGGTGAAGATTGTGCACTTCGTCCCGTATAGATAGTGCCGCCAAATCTTCAACGCGAAAACCACCGCAGCTAATTCTAGATCGTGTGTGGGATAGTTGACTTCGTGGATCTTCAGTTGTCGAGATGCATAGGCTATGACCTTTCCGCGTTGCATCAATACGCAAGCTAGCCCAGAATAGGATGCATCCGAATAGACCACTAAGTCTTCATTTCCCTCGGCAATGTCAAGACAGGAGCTTGTGTCAGTCTCGTTTTCAATTCCTCGAAAGCATCCTCCTGTTCTCGACCCCACACGAACTTTACATCCTTGCGAGTCAATTTTTTCAATGGTGAGGCTATCTTGGAGAAGTCTTGAATAAATCTCCTATAGTAGCCCGCCAACCCCAAGAAGCTACGAATCTCGGATGGCGTCTTTGGTGATTTCCATTGCATCACAGCCTCAACCTTTGCTGGGTTCACCATTTTTCCTTCTGCATTTACCACGTGACCCAGAAATTGTACCTCGCGTAACCAGAAGGCACACTTGGAGAACTTAGCATACAGTTTCTCCCTTCTCAAAGTATCCAACACTTCCCGAATGTGACCGGCATGCTCTTCCTCGCTCCTCGAATAAATCAGAATATCATCGATGAACACAATCACTGATTTATCTAACATTGGCCGACACACTCGGTTCATCAAATCCATAAAAGCAGCTGGCGCGTTAGTTAGACCAAATGACATAA